>VZSR01003209.1:8815578-8915947 GCA_013398615.1 Brachypodius melanocephalos
ATACTTTGTGCTAATCCTATACTACAATCCAGGACAATATGTAAAAAATGAAAAAGATGGTGCAAAAGCGTGTGTGGCTTTTATAAGGCTGGTTTTCACAGATGCAAAATGTAACACATTTTTGCAGGTTTTTCCTTGTACTGCTTTCCCATTACTAGATGGTGGAGTTGTTCACTGGACCTGCTAAGGAGAGGTGCGGTTTAAATGTCCTGCATAAGTTGATCCTCAAGCATCACATTGCAGGGCTCAATTTCAGAGCACGGGATTCTTCTTGCCATGGGGATTGGCCATGGCTGCTTTCAGGTAACAGCAGTGTGGAGTGCTGGGTGATGAGCCTGGTGTTGATACCGAGCCTTCCTTACAGCTGGTCTAAGTCTCATCCTTGTGCTTACAGGGAAGAAACCTGCTCCAAAGTGTCCTATAGACTGTGTGTGGGCAGGATGTGACACTGCTGGGACGATGCTCAACAAGACTGAACTTCAGATATTCCACCCTGTGGTGGCCAATACTGAAATAACATAAAGCCTGTTCTTTACCAAGCAGAGCTCGCCTGTTCCTGATGATGGCCAAAATAGGAATATTTTGCAATGGCAGGAAATCCTGCTGAAGCAGTGGTGCAGCATAAATGGCAGGTTTGCTCCTGACACTTCTCACTGTGGAAAAGCTGTGCTCTCTTTACAGATTCTTAAACAGACCAAGTCACTACTTTATTGTCTATTTCCTACACTCTAGAAGTGATGTGCTCACCATATTATTTTATGGAGTGATATGTAATGGTGTTAAACATTTGGCTTTAGCAGAAGCGTAAGATGTATGAAACACTGAAGTTTACAAGTGAAAGGAAAAATCTCAGGGAATTGCAGTAGGCAGTTTTTAAATGTCTTTGAAACTGTAAGGTTCTATAAGTTTTTGTTATGACCAAGTGTCTCCTGATTTCCAGCTTTAAATGCCTTTTGCAGTCAAAGATAATTCTTTTCTCCTGCAAATCAATGAGGGCCATGCTTACTGTGGTCCTCAAAGTGAAAGATCCACCAATGAGTGTTTATGAGAAATGATGCTATTAGAGTCAACAAGGAATAGCTTCTGTAATGCCATGCTAGACTGTGGAAGAGAATAGTACAACTGTGAACAGTAAAAGAGAAAATTGCTGCAAAAGAGTTTAACTTAGCACATCTGGAAATCTGGAGATTTTGAGTTTCTGTGAGACTCAGATAATGGAATGTTTTGTGTGCGTCAAATAATACTTTCAGATCCAGACATCTTAAAACTCCAGTTTTATTGTGCTATTCTATTTCCCTTGGAAGTAAATGGGAAATAAAACCAAGCATGTGCAGACCACGTTGATCATGGACACTATCAGCTGATGTTTTTCAACTTGAGCTGCACTGTATTTTTGGTACTGTTCCTTTCTTATTGTTTTATGTTCTTTCTGGATCCTGGCTTTATTGAAACTGGTCAGACCTTAAGCCTTTACACCTGTGAATGCAATTCTTACACTCTGCCTTTTGCGGGATGCAGCAAGCAAAAATGTTTTTGTTCCACCCAGCACAAACACTAGACACAGCCTGGCTGTGCATGTGGGGAGGGGAGAGGGATCTTGCATGCCAGGGAGCAGTGACTGCTGCGAGGTGGGCTTGGTCCTTGTGAGCACTGCAGCATATTCTTGCTCTACAGTTACTGTGGGTTGGGCTGTCAGCCAAAATTCCTTGAACTGGAGGGACAAAAAGAGTTTTGTGTGATGCACTGCAAGCAGCAAGTCAAAGCTCTGTGGTGCTCTTGAAGAATGACAATTATGGTGAGGGTGGTGAGGCACGAGCACCACTTGGTTCCCCCAAGATGTTGTGGATGCCTCATCATTGAAGGTGTTCAAGGCCGAGTTGGATGGGGGTTTGAGCAACCTCATCTAGTGAAAGGTGTCCCTGCTCTTGGCAGAGAACTAGATTATCTTTAAAAATTCCTTTTAATTCAAACCATTCTATAATCCTATAAAGAGCATCTTGGGACCCGTCTTTCAAGGCAATGGTGGAAATATATGAGCAATTGTCAACCCCATTTGCTGCAGAGAGGCTTCAGGAAGAGATATTAGAATATTAGGAAGAGATATTATCAGCTTTTGGAAGAGATGGCAAAAGGGGGCTGTGTCTTCTGAGAGGGAACATGGGATACTTGTCACTTCCTCTCCTGCTTGGTAAATTCATTCTTGATGAATTTGTTTTAATCTGCAAATTTTCTGTTAGAACTCTGCAGGAAGAAGGACTTTGATCGTCCCTTTTCAACACCGCAGCAGTTTACATCAGTCTTTAAAAGATGATACAGCCGAATGTGGATGTGCCCTTTGTTAATAAAACATTCTAACTAAATGCTGGTATTGTCTTGCTTGATAAGTCTAGGGAACTATAATCTAATCAAACAGCAGATCAGAGAAGTGCTCTTTAAGTACTAGCTGGGATCATCATACAAATGAAAATATTCATCAGAGAGGCCTGTAGTCAGTATTTTCCTTAACTATTTGGATGATGGAGCAGTGATTCATGATTAAGTATATTTGATAAAGTCATATTTGGGCTAAAAGTGGGGCTCAGAATTTCTAGGCAATGAGTTTCTGGTTCAAAATAATTGAAAGAAATTGACAAAAAAATTTTAACAGATTATGTAGTCCAGGGAAGGCAAATGTGAATTTCTTCACTGCAACAAGCAATAATTGGTCAGTTGGTCAGAAGGTGGGAAACAAATTAATAGATTGCAGTTCTGCAGAAAAAGATCTTCAAATGTACTGACTGAGATGATATATATTTTTTTCTCAGTAATATATTTTTATTTATCAGTAATATATAGTCAGTTGTTCCACAAGGTTAAACTAACAGAGGTGATAATACATGCGAAGGGATCCTACTCCCTCTGAAACCAGCTGGAGAGGCTTGAAAGGAATCAGAAGAAAGACCCTACATAGTGAAGAGAAAAACATGGGTTGTGGCATTTAAGGAAAGTAAGGCTGAAAGAAACCAAATTAGTTGTTTGCAAAGATGAAAGCAAATCTCTGTTCTCTGGTGCGTGGTGACCGAAATAGGCATTAGGATGGCTTTGCTGAATGTAACAGTGGCTGGAATGGGCAAATTGCAGATTCTCTGTTCAAACCATGTAGGTGACATCTGTCAGGGGTGATGTGTACTCAGCAGATTCTGCCTGGGAACATGACTCTGTGGTGTGAATTCAAGGTCCTGCTTGGCCTTGTGCTTCTGATCATGCTGGGAGGTGGGGGGAGGAGGGAGGAACCCTTAACCTGTGGTGGTCTGACTTCTTGGCCAGTGTTTGCTTCTGCCTTTCTGCAACCTCATGCTTCTAATTCCTGAGCTCACTCTCTGCTCTGCCTGCTTGTTGACATAAACTATGCAGCCAGTCCTTTCAGGCAGGGGCTGTGTTTACCTGCCTATTTATCTGGCATCAGTGGGGCTCCAGTGTTGACTGGCGCTCCAAGCATAAACAATAACAGTTGTCAGAGCAGATTATTCAGACCAGAGCAATCTGAAGTAATTTGGTTATGAAAAGCTCCCCAGAGCATGGTGCTTGCTGTGACCCAGAAATGTTGGCACGAAAATCGATTACATGGTAGGATTTATGTGGCAAACTTGTGGCTCTTCCTTGTGCAGACAACACATGGTGTCATGGAGATGGCACCTATTGTGTGAAATGTATGTGCAGCCCTCCTAAAGGGAGCAAACTCCAGCCATGGGAAAGATGGCTGAAAGAGCCCGTTTGTTTGCATAGGGGGTGATGAAAAGAGGGTCTTTGGAATTCCCAAAGAGAGATGATATGAACAATAGTTGCTGGGGAGGGAGTGAGATATAGAGGCCAAAGATGCAGGATATGAAGCCAAGTGACTCCCATCGGACATGGTCTCCGAAGGAATGGCAGCTCTATTGCTTGAGAGCTGATTACACAAAGCACTGAAGAATCCAGAGCTGCTTGGAATGGGCCAAAAGCCCTTTTCTTTTTCCATTTCTCTGCCCTGCTGCTTTCTAACTCTGATGAATGTTCCTGACATATTGTGCTTGCTTTTTGGTTGGTGAAGAGAAACTGGGAAAATTACTGCTGTCACCTGCCCCGCTTCAGAGAGCTTTGCTGCTGAAGGTACAACATCTCTTGAATAGGGATTCAGACCCCAGAAACTGCTGTTATATTGCCCACCAAAACTGTGGAAACTGCTAAGGTCCTCAGCTGTTTACCTGTGGGTTTCTCAGAGCTGTAAAGGACAGTCACCTGGGCAGGCAGACTGTAGGTGCACTATGCAAAGAAAAAAAGAAAATTATTTATAAAATGTGGATTTCTCTAAAACAGCCTTAAAATGCGAAATTTGTGCCTTTTTGTGCCAACCAAACCCCCCCCCCCAAATCAAAACACCCCAAAATGGCTAAAGGTCTTCATGGAGACTCTGTTAAATCTTAATCTGAAATGATAAATCTGCCCCAAGTGCTGAATCCATCTGAAGATGATCAAAGCCATTCTTCCAGTGCATTCTAACTAGCAGAGCAAGGGAATTTCCTAGCAAGTCATTATTGGTATGTGAAAGTGCAATGTGTTAAATATCTAAAAGGTATGCTCAGCTCAGAGCAATGAAACTTTTCTTAATTTCTGCTCTGGACAAGTTTCAGAAGCACAGAGACACAGAGCTGAAAAAGTAAAGCAGGAAGAAGATGTGCGTGTCCAGCATCCACATCTCCCTCTGGGGCAAATACTCAGTTCTCGAGCCTACAGCAAACAAACCACTTACACAGCTATGAACTTGTGTGATAGTTTCATATACAGTGAGACGCAGTTTCTTTGCTAATTCATATGGTGATCACTTTAAACCATGAAGTGTGAAATGTGATTACCCTTGTCCAGAGTTTGAATTAGGGGGCTGCAAGGAAAGGCTCGTTGCTCTTGATTGCCAGAAGGAGGAGAGAACAGGCACAGAGACTGAGCTGCTTCTGCATGTCTCTGTGAGGCAGGGCAGAAATACTCCTCTTCCATTTATTCCTTGAGATTCAAGTATGGTGAAATAGGTAAAATTCCCTCAGGAGGGCTTCAATACAGATCTGCCATGCAGATGCAATGCATTGACTTGGAGCCCTTTCTCCTACTCCATCCTGAAAGGTTTATACTAGAAAAGCTAGTGTGCTTTGCTGTTGATCTAACACTGGTACTTTTCGCACTACAGGGCTGAGAAATTCACTTTAGGGTTGCATAAGCTTTCTTTAGAATCTGTGCTGCCATTGGAGCTGTCAGCTTCATAGAGAAACCTCACTAAACAGTATGTAAATGTAGAATGTGTAAATGAGAACAGCTGAAAAACAGTGGTGTTTTTATTGAAACACCTAGCGTAATTTTCTGTTGCTTCTTCACTTGCTTTGCTTTTGTAGGCTGAATTTCCATTTTTTTTTAACCAGTTATGGTAGCAGCCTAGAATCAAAAGAGTCACTACCCTGCTCTGGAAGCAGCTGTGTGACATGTTTTGGTATTAAGTGTGGTTTCATCTTAGTGCACTTGATTGCATTTAGAGAGACAAATCCCATCATAGCTCTGCACTGTAATCGCCTGCTTGCAAGTACTTGACTCTGTAGTTGCTTGGACTTGGACATGTTATAATATTCATGAGACATCAATGGTCTGTATCAAAGGAAAAGAATTCATTCTGCTAGCCAAGTCTGGAAGCCAGACTTAAGGAAATCCACACAGTGCAAGAATGTCAGCTTTAGTTTGGAGGGCTGCTAATACGTGATTGGTTTATCTGAGAACAGAATGTGTTCTTCACCTGCCTATAAAATGCTGCACAGCAAATACATTAGAACAGTAAAGATTAGTAGTCTTTATGGCTTATTCTCTCTTAGAGGCTTTCTCTTGGCCTATGAAAACAAACTTCTTTTCAATATTTCAGTATTCACTCCATGCAAGCTATTGCGTAGACTATTGGCAAGCCACCTACGAAGAAATTCCAGTCTGGTTGCCTGTTGCCTTTTTCTGTTGCATTGTTGATGTATTAATATCTTTCCAAGCATAAGTCTGTACATTGAGATTTTTTTCATTCGGGGTGTTTTTTTCCCCAGCCTGCTGTGTCCTTGAGGAAATTCTGGAGGAATGCTGGAGAGCTGTTGTCATGCTGGGTGAGTCTCACTGCTGAGCCCGGGGATTTTCCCTCGTGCATTGGAGCCTCAGACCTGCCTCCTTGAGCCAGTTCCATGACTTTGCTGCTCAATAAGAAAAGATGTTGGGAGTAACAGAGTGGCTTTGGGCTGGAAGCCAGGAAAGATGGGGAGATCCCTATGTTTGGCCTACTGGGGATTTTGGGGTGTCTTTTAGTGAGCCTCACTATTCAGCAACAACAGTGTTTTCTTCATTCATGCACTGTCCTAGGCTTGGATGGCCAGCATGTGGCCCAGGCTGTGGACTCCGTGCTAAATAGAATATAAAAGGTCCATTGTTTATTATAAAATAAGCAAGTACAGATAGGAATGATATAGCTTGAGCTATGAATCACGTCTGACTCACATAAAGGTTACAAGTCCAATTCTGCTTTCTTCTGTATCTAGTGCTGTTCTGCTGTTGGTGCTAATACATGCAAAAACAGGCGTTAGTACAAGAAAGCATTTAATGTGAGGTATTCATCTTATCTTGCTTCAGACTAGGTATTTTGACTGTGTCATCACTTGTATTTAACAGTTGTCAAAACAGTTGAATATGGCAGAGGGGCTGTTTCTCATCAGCAGACTTTGCAGCCTGCCTGACTTCAGATAATAAATCCCTTCATAGCATAAAATATTTTCCTATGGAGAAACCAGTTATTAACTTTTGCCTTCCTCAAAGTTTTAATAATATGCTGCATACAGGAGATATCTGTGGTTTGGATAGGATAGAGATGAGAAGAAATATAGCAATTTATTTTTACTTATTAGGCAATATGTCTGGATGATGGGGGATGCCATAGAATTAATTATGTAGAGCTGCAGTGAAACTAAAGAAAAGAACGTACAAATAGGGATGTATCTTTTGACTGTTGCTAATTCTAGCCACCACAAATAATAGTGACTGTAAAGCTGGCCCAGCTTGGTTTGTTCATTATTTTCAATTAACTCTAATTTCTTCCAGATGTTTGTGGCATTAGTCATTTTTGTATGGTGTGTATATATGGTTTGCTTCATTTTTTTTCAAATTATTTGCTGTTTGTACTCTGGACTTGGATTAGTAATCCTGATTATGCTATTTCTATTTCCTCACTACATGACCAAAATGCACTGGCAGAAGAGCATTAAAGAAAGAAAGGAAATGCACTTAGACATCCTAAATTTCATAATCTTGTTAATACTGATCACTGTTTTAGGAGCCATGAAGAATTTTACAAATACTTGGTAGTCTCCAAACATTTTAAAGCCTTTAATATTCTGGTCTGGTAAATGAACACAAATTACGCTACTGGCTTAATTTCTTTTTAAAGCCATGCTTTATTTTAAGCTTTTTTTCCCCATGCTGCTGCATTTGATGAAATTGCTGCTGGCCACAGGGGTTTGTGTTTGTCACAGGCTATCATTTTGCACAGGAAGCCAGGGGCCTTTGGGTTCCTGGGGCTGGGAGCTCTCTTGCTGCATTCTGTGCTTTGTTGCCGGGGTCTCTGCCATACTCTGAGTGCGGCCACACTCACCACTGCTGCCCTGGCTGCTTTTCTCTTTCCTTGCTGTGGCAGAAACTCCACTGAACTGGGTTTGCATGGCAAGGGTTTGGTAGCAGGGGAGCTGCAGGGGAGGCTTCTCTGAGAAGCTGCCAGAAGCCTCCCTGGTGTCCAGTGGAGCCAATGCCACATGGCCCCAGGATGGACCTGCCGTGGATCAAGGCTGAGCCCATCAGTGGCAATAGTAATGCCTTTGTTACAACCTGTGTGAGAAGGGGGAAAAAATTATTGTGCCAGAAGCAAACTGCAGCCAGAGAAAAGTAGAGTGAGAACGTGTGAGAGAAACATCGCTGCAGACACCAAGGTCAGTGCAGAAGGAGGGGCAGGAGGTGCTCCAGGCACCAGAGCAGAGGTTCCCCTGCAGTCCATGGTGAGGTAGGTTGTGCCCCTGCAGCCCATGGAGGTCCACAGGGGAGCAGATATTTATTCACCTGCAGCCCATGGAGCAGGCCATGCCAGAGTGGGTGGATGCCCAAAGCAGGCTGTGACCCTGTGGCAAGGTATTTGCTGTATTTTCTCTCCCCTGCCCAGCTGAGGAGGGGAGTGATAGAGCAGCTTCAATGGACACCAGGTGCTCATCCAGGATTCAGCCCACCACATCAGCTTAGTTCAAGAAATACATTTTTTGGCACTGTCGGTCACTCTTATGGTCCTTGTGCCAACTGGCCAGTGCACAAAGCACAGAAAGCTCCTGACCTGTGCCTCTAGGCAGCTCTCATGACTGGTATCAGCAAGTACTACCTTCCCACATAAGTCCTTATCTCCTCCTGCCCTCCATCATCTCCTAATTGTTTGCTGATACATCTTCATTTAGAAACATGGTTCCTAAAATTAGTTTACACAACTGTTGAGGCTTGTAACAGCAGCAGCTCTGGAGTCTGTGCTTCATGCATGAGCAGTAAGAGATGGCTGTTGGTTCAGGCAGAGCTTCTGTAACACCTGACATGCAACTTGTCTAGAAAACCCTAAGGAAGACTATTGTTCATCTGTGGCTGGACTTAGAAATAGGGAGATGTAATGGACCTACCTGGAGCCTCAGCTGTGAGCCTCTCAGTTTTGATACCAGACTTCCATTCGCTGCTTTTCTTGAATCCATGAAGGAAAGCTAACAACTGACACGTGTCTTGCACATCTCTTCTCGTGTCAGTAATGGATCTAATGACTACCAAGGGAGACCTTGAGTGGAACAGGCAATAGAGAGGCACAGACTCAAAATTTTGCGAAGATTTTAACTGTCTACCTCCTTGGGATGTTAGATTTATTTGTGTGGCTCCTAAGTTTTAGGGTTAATTATTTTATATACAAGCTAAGCAGGATACATACTTGTGTAAGTCCCTTAGCATCCTTTGGAAAAGAAAATCATTTTGCTGCTAGATCCTGCAAAAGTCAGGAGGAAAATACAGCTTTATAATATCAGGCAATAAAAATAAACTTTACCTTAGAAGAGACCTCTTTGGATATTTCTACAACTTTTCATGATGTCTTAGAAATGTCTGATGTATGCAAGCATAATAAACCTCCTACAGTGCCTCAGCTGTAGGCAAATGGTTCCATCTCTAAATTGGTCCATGCAAGTGGTTTTCTATACTTGAGGGGCAAATTGTATCATTAGGAAATTAATAGTAAAAACTTTGCTCTTCTCCAGTGGAGTGCAGCAATATTCATCTGAATGTATTGTTCATTTGTTCCATGCAGTTCATTTTTCCTTCTTAAACAGTCAGCACTGGTTGAGTAATCATTTTTTCGTATAAGAAAACCAGCTCTGATTGCAGAGTCACCCCTTTCTGTGGTCCCGTAGTGAAAACATCTCACGTTCATTGCTCTTTTTGAACCTAGCTGTAGAGGATTCATCAGTGCAAGATACTTGCAATTACCTCTTCTTGTTCAGAAAAGGCAATTAAGCATGTGATTCTTTATCTTGTAAAGTGATGCTTTGTCTTAATGGGCCGTTTTGCAAACAAATTCTGATGATCCCTTGAGCACACAGGTTTGAATGCTGCAGTCTCATGCTAATACTGCTGCAGCCATAGGTGGTAAATAGGGCAAAGGGATGTATGGACAGTAGCAGACTTTCCATAAGGGTGTAGGATGTTGCTGAGGGAGAAAATATTAGCACTGATGAAAAAAGTAGTCTTCCATTCCTCAGAGTCACTGATATCCAGAAGTAAATAATTCACTGTCTCAATCTTTCCAGTGTCATCACTTTTGATAATATGGACCTGTCTGTAAGAAGCAGTAGAACTTGCCTAAACAGACTATGCTTTTCTTTTCCCATGAAGTCATTTCTTCTCCTTAGAAAGGATTGTGTGTATTTGCTGACTTATTTGGCATAGATACTTGATTATTTTACTTTGTTAGATAGTATTTACAGATGGCTTTTTGAGTCTATTTGGTTTGTGAGTTTAAACATTCCTTTCACTGGTGAAGGGAATAAATAATCTGAAGGAGGATGTTTAATCTGTCATCATTCTTCATTAATAAAGCAAAATCTAAAGAAAAAAGTGAGGATGGACCTTAGTATGGCTGCATTTGATCTAGTCCTGTGAGGTATTGCCTGCTTAGGCTATCTAGCTTGGGTTTCTCTCACAAGCAGAACCCCTGCCCAGTGCCTCCCAGCCTCTAGGGATGGCTGCTTCTGATCAATTAAAAAATAAACTTTAGTCATGATTAAAGAGTCAGTCAAAAAACTAGTCTTTTCAATTTTAAGAACTGGAGATACACCTGCATAAACCCTGCAGACAACTTAGGGTTTGAATCTATAGGAACATTCCTTAGGCTATTTCTGTTGATAGATGATTTTTGTATAGGAACTTCTTAACTTATAGAAGATTAGTTTTCAGTTTTGAATATATTTTTTCAGCCAGCTTTTTAAACACTGACACTTCTAACACATTTATCTTCTTAGTATGAGTCTTCTCACTCCACCTCCTTTTCTCTGCACCTCTAGAAGATATTCCAACATGTCTTGACTATGTTATTTGGACTTGTGAATGGTGTCAGTGAACATGGGCAGCTCTGGTATATGGGGGAAAGAGAAAGGGAGGGAGTTGAACACCCCTTTAACAGAGTTTAGAGGAGAGGGATGGCCTGAAGCTGGGAGAAGGCAGCACATGTATGTGCACACCCATCACTTTTCCTGGGTTCTCTGTAGTCACTCTGTCACTTTTAGGGACATGAGCATGCAAGAGTTGGATGTGAGGACAGAAAAGCAGAACAGACAATGAGGGGTGCTGGGAGATGCTGAGGCACGATGTAAACCCCTGTGCACTTTGGATGCTGTCAAGATCAGTGACTACATTCCTGAAGGTGAATGTCAGCTGCCAAAAAATCCAGGGCTTGGGCTGGGTGTCTCCAGATGTTTTGTATCTCCCCAGTAAGGGCCAAGGGTACTTGGTCCACTTAAATAATGGAACATGGCTATGAAAGCCTTCCTCATGCAGGCAGCCTGGAGCAGGAGCATTGCTTCAGAGAAGCACTTGGCCATTCCTTACATCCAAGATGTCAGGGGCCATCAGCGGGAGCTGTACAGCAGAGCAGGGCTTTGTTTGCCCACAGCAGCCCCGTGGGGCTCACACAGAGGATTCAGGGCACTGCTGCCCCAAGCAACCTGTGCCAGGAATGATCTGCAGAAGCAGCTACTTCATACTGTCACTCCCCCCAGGGAATTAAAATTCCCCTTGGACCAAAGTTATTCCATGGCATGGGAGGGGTATCTGGCAGTTCACAAAGGAAACGAAAGGGATTCTCCTGACACAGCTCCTGCATATTGTATTGTCTCTTCTTCAGAGATGTATTAGTGTCACTGATTGCTAATATATCCTGGACAGAAAGATCAGAGACGAAAGGGGAGTGCATGAGGAGACTGGTCCTGTAATGAAACCTAGACAGTGAAATCACTCTATCCTTCTCTTGGCCATGAAAATAGCTGTTTGCAATTTACTTTGAGTATTTTGACTGAAAACTGCATGTGGATTATGTGTAATCCACAATGAAGTCACTGCTGCAGTGACTTTTGACTTTAGCATAGGCTAAAATTGCATGGTGTAATTTTCTGAAGTGAGAATTGGTGGTGTCTTCTTAAAATACACTGTAGGATCTGGGTTTTCAGAGTGGAAGTTTTCAATGCTCTCTGAAAAATAAAACCATCTGACCAGTTCTCTCTGTGTGGCATATAGCAAATCAGAGTTTTAAACTCACAGGTAGCTTAGAAAATATGGACTAAAATATAAGAAAATTTATTCTTAATTATTTTATTTCCAGGGTTAATTCTCTTGAGATCTCCACTGACATAGATGTTGTCAGTCTTTCAACTTCATTCCTGTTGCTGTGGGTACCTAAGCAATGGGAGTGCTGTAAGACTTCAAATTCTTGTAGTGCAAAGAAAATCCAAGCCTTTTTTATAAGATTTGTTTATTCTGACTAAATTCAGAGAAAAATCATGGCCTTTGGTTTAAAAGTTTGGTTACATGGTGACTTTTGGCAGTCTTTTTCACAGAATCCGTCACAAAACCAATTAGGTTGGAAACAACCTTGAGAATGGGTCCAACCTTTGGCTGAGCACCACCTTGAACTAGATCATCAACTAAATTTTTCAAGATTTTTCTTGATTTTTTTTTCCAAATCTAGACTTTCTTGTATATCACAAATCAAAACCTACGTGAAGACTTCAAAAATATTCGTTTTTCCAGGTGTGACACTTGAGCACAAGATGCTCAAAGGAAAAGCCTTTGGCTTTCTACCAAGATGTCAATGACATTTGTGATGAATTAATATAAATTTTGTTAGTTGCCAAAAACTAAGTGGGAAAAGCAAAGCATTTGCAGCTATAGAAAATTATTCTGACTCCTTTCCATTACACTGGATGATAAGGTCTAAATTCCCTACTCAGACTGATGCAGATCCATAACAATTCTTCCAAAATCAATACCTAGCTCAAATTTACATATTTACAGGCAAGTGAACAGAATATTGCTCAGGTAATTTCTGCAACTTTGATGAAGACTCCAGTCTCCTCAAATGAATCACCTCAGATTAAACTTTTAAAATGTTTACATAGGCCTTAAAATGTGTATTTATATTTTCATCATCTCAAATTGAAAGTACAGAGCATTCTGTTTGTGGAAAATAAAGCCATGGTTTAAGTGATATTGGTTACATCCTGTTAAAATATTTTCTGAAATGTAATAATAAGTGGAACTATGTACTTAAGAAAAAGCTGTTTATTTAGAGTTACACAGATGTATACTATACCGTGAGTTAAATTTTAACAGCCTGGTTGCAGGCATTGAGCATTAGGAGTAGCAACCAACAAGTAGGCAGACCTTAAAATCGTAATAGTGAAATTTCATTTTGGATTAATCTCTGAAAGGACAACCTGCTATTTAAAAACAGAATACTGGACATCTGTGCCCTTAGAATCCTTACCATGGTTCCTAGAAAATGTGAGTTATTTGCTTCAAATACCCATATTAATACTTTACCAAACTTCCCTGGCCCAGCAGGATACACCTTGAGCTCACGTGCTGAGATAAAAGCTAACATTTGAAATTCCCCTAAACCATGCAGGTCCTGTGTCCATGTCCGACTGTGTCACTCTGCCAAATGCAGGTCCTGTGTCCCTGTCGGTGTCCCCTGGGCCCGTCCCTCCTGGAGAATCCCTGCGGGTGCCTCCCTTTGGGAGCAGCAGCGGCACAGCTGCCTGGGTGTCCTGGGACAATGCTCTTGTCCAAGGGGATCCTGCTTAGAGATAACAAAAATCACAGAGGTTGGCTGCTGGAGGTACTGATGGAGAACTGCATCCTCCTGAAATGCAACAGTAACAGGCTCTGAAAGAGCTGGGCAGTCAAAATGTCGTTTATTTGCCTTATTAAAAAAATACGATGGTTTGATTTTTTTTTCCAACAGAATGCATTTGGAATCCACCAAGAGGAGCACATAAAGCTAATTTGTTGGCCCTTGTGCTCTTGTCTATTTGGCTAAAAATGATTTAGCAGATTTGATCTGAATT
The DNA here is from genome assembly GCA_013398615.1 of Brachypodius melanocephalos. Lineage (NCBI taxonomy): Eukaryota > Metazoa > Chordata > Aves > Passeriformes > Pycnonotidae > Brachypodius > Brachypodius melanocephalos. The sequence continues at coordinate 8,829,285 of VZSR01003209.1, forward strand.
TGTACCTTTAGTTTGAATAAATTTCTTACTATATTGTGATAATACTTATTTCTCTTACTAATACTGAATAAGAAAAGAATTTTATTTATGCATCAAATTTCATGAAGCAGGAGTGTAGAGCATGCTCTGGGATTAAATTATTAAATATAATGAATAATATAAGTGACGGAGCTAGCAGAGTATATATATTTATATATAGTGTTTATTGTATACCAAACAAGGAAAAAACACTTCAGCCATTATTAATGCAGATAATAAAATCAGAAAGCAGAAGAAGAAGCGACACAAGACTAGGTTTTAAAATATTAGTTTAAGTTAATGATTAAACACCCAAATATGTGTAGGATAGATTATGGTGGGAGAAGAAACCAAGTGATGACAAATCAGTGGCTGGTGTAGTTTTAAGACTTAGAACCTGTGGTGCCTGGCTCCCAAAACTCATCTTTGGAAGGAACAAGTAGGGCCCCTCAGTGAAGCTGGGCAGGTTTCGCAGGGTCCTACTGCCTTGAGGCCCTCTGGAAATGTTTCCTGCTTTGGTGCCATTTGGGTGCCTGTTACTCCTAAGTAGATTTCCAGACCACTTTGGTGTTTTGCAGAAATTTGAGAATAAAAACCAATACCTCATCTTTTGGGGTTTTTTCCACTTGATTTTTTTTTTTAGTAGAAACCAAAAGAGCCTGGTTTTCAGTTTTAGCTGTGGAAGAAATTGGACTTTTCTGAGGGACAAAACAGGATAGCATGAGAAGTTGCATGTTTTAGTATTTGTGTGTTTTACACTAGATGAAGATGACAGATATCACCTGTTTTCATTTAAAAGCTTCTTTTAGTTAGAGCTGCCCTTTTTTCCACGTAGGCTTTACCCTTATGTAGCAACTTACTGAGTAAAATTAATTTATTTAAAAGGTACAGTATGTATTAAGGCCACAGAGGACAGTTTTTAACCTGAATCTTTAAAGAGTCTTGGACCTTAGCAATCTATCTCTTTCTTCTCCTTTATATTCAATCCAGGGTTCATGCCATTTCCCTCACTGCCTCATTCAGATACTGAAACACTTACTGTTCTTGTTTACCTTGGGCTGTCATTTCTGTACCTCTGCAGGGTTTTTTTTTTTCCCCACCCAACCAGGAAACAAAAGACAGGGTGTGCTTTTAAAGGCAGGAAAATAGCTTTAAATATCCTGATGGAAGAGCTGTGAGATTTATTTATTTTTTAAAAAAAGGTATCATTTTCTTGAAGACTTTCCAAATTTGTGCCTTTGTGAAATGTTTATTTTAGAGTCCCCTTCTGAGTCTAGAAGTGAAGCTGCTTCTAACAACATAAGCAGGACTTCCTTTTCTCCTCTCATCCCCCTGCCTTCTCGGGGCCTTAAAAAGAGCATTTTTCCTGTAGAATAAATAACTTCACCAAAATAGAAATATAAACCCATGGTAGAACTCTGTCTGTTTATAGCTGAAACCCAACTGTTATTTTGCAGCTGGTCTCTGCAGTTTATGTTGATGTTTCTCTGAGATCTTTGTTTCACATGTTAGTTCTTTTAAAATGAGAAATCAACAACCTTTGTTCTGACCTTTCTTAATGCTAGGTTCTACAAGCAGAAGGTACAGGAAGGCTCAATACTTTGTGAATTTTTAAAATGTGTTCACCATGTACACTTTCCCAGCTGGAAGCTGCACCAGAGGCAGGAGCTGGTGTCAGGGCTGAATGCAGCTCTGGCAGCCCTCGAGGCAAGTAAAGGAAGGTGATGAAACAGAGGAAGGTCACCAATGTGATTGTGTGCTAAAAGAATACAGACAAAGAAAAACTTCACGTAATTATCATTATTTCTGCTCTTCTAAGCTATGCTGCTTTGCTTTTTTGCATTTATGTGGTGGGGTAAGAGAGACAGAGACAAGATTTACAAATTAATCTGTGCAGGAACTTTTGTGGGTGAGTTCAGGACAGAGCTAGCATCTTCATTTTGTAAAAGACTGTAATTTCTAAGCTAGAGGTCATGGTCATAAAAGGTTCATGATCCTGGAGGTGATGTTATGTGCCTAGGAGCATGAATAAGAAATGTATTTACAGAGCAAAATTTTTTGGAAGCAGCCCTCTCTTTTTGCCAGAGCTACTTTTAGGTTCCTGACCACAAGAAAGCAAAGTGTGGAGACAACTGGAAAATTATGTTGCTGTTCCAGTTCAGGTGGTGTTGTCAGAATATACAAGACCTAACAAGATTAGAGTAGTTTTACCCTTTAATTTGAACAGATGCAAGTTCAAGTTACTAGTAGATCTACATCATCACTCTGGTTCAACCCTGAGTCATGGGATTATTTCATTCTGCTATACTCATTTTTGATGAACCACTTTGCTCCTTTTTTTTCGTTTGTTTTGTGAGGGTGGGTTAAACAAATGCTAATTCCTCAGTGAAATATTTCTCCCCTGTTGAAACTTGAATGGGATATTACAGAGTGCAAGATCAGAAACCACCCTTCCCGCAATAGCTGTGCCAGAAATGGCTCACCAGGAAAGCAGATTGCTGAGGGGTGGGTAAGGAGAGGGACAAGGTGGGGCTTTTCAAGGGGTACTTATATTTTGATGTTTCTTGTCTTTGTCTGATACTAATCTTTTTTTTTTTTTTTAACTGAATCAAGTTGGACGTCACATATTTCTTTAATCCAAGTTGTTAAAATTCCCAGCTCTTGCTCAAGCACCCTGCCATTTCTGCTTTTCATTAAGGTTGGTTGACTATTTCATGCCATGGAAAGAGATGTTATTAACATCACAGCTTTCCTGGTTTTGAGGAGCAGATGGGACTGGATCTACTGACTGCTAGAGCACGTCCAGGACCAGGTCATGACTCTGGATTTTTACAGGAACCCACATGTTCAGGTGCCTACAAGGCCAAATGGGTAGGAGTGCAGAACCACAGCACCTACCTCACCCCACTGAGGAGGAGGCCCAGGGCATTTGCAAAATGTGAGTCACCTGTGCAGCTCCAGAGTGCAGCTGCTGCAGCATCATAGGAAAACACTAAACTGCAGCTTGAAAATGAGGGGAAGGGACAAACTCAGTGTAGAAAGAAATGTTAAGTTAGTTGAAGTGTGCTGAGAGGATTTTAATAGAGCCTTCTAAGATTTTCTTGTAACTTCTACCCTTTAATGAAGAGAAGCATTTTTCCCAGGATAGGGAACAAGATGCAGCTATGTGTATAGTCAAAGCAGGCTTGACCGTGGTTGCTAATGCTGGAGAATGAATTTTTTTTTCAAGGCACTATATTTAAACCAGAGCTTAAAGTATGAAGAAAAATACCATTCTTGCCCAGCACTGATCTTCCCTTTGCATTTTACCTACGTTTAAATCTGTTTTGCTTTCTCTCCTAGAAATCCAATTCTTTTCAAGGCAGATTATGTAGTTATAAAAGTAAGACTGCACTACTCTTGGAAAAATCTGCATACCTTTGTTCTTACATTCCCCTGCTCTTGCGTCTGAGCTGAGCCCCTGACAACTGAAAATATTTAAAGAAGAAAAGCTAAACCTTAATGAATGTGAAAGGTATCTGCACAAAACCACAAGCTTTCTTTCTTCTTCTCAATTGAAAAACATTAATAGGCTCTTGTAGGCTATAAAAGTAAACACGGCTACTCATTCCCTCTATGTTGCATACCAGTTTTGAAGGTCTTTGATACTGTTTTTGTGTCCTTATTCTTTACCTAATAAAGATCCCTAAGTAAAATTTCTGTCTGTGTCTAAGCTCAGCAGCTACGTGGTCACATCCGTCTATCATTTTTCCTGTGAACTTTCCATTCCTTCTCCTTCACTTGGAATAAAATCAAGCATTCTGTTAATGGCCAGAAGCCTGAAGCGGGAGGGCCATATCACAGCTCATCTGGGCCTGTGGATGCCATAGGTGAAATGCTATGCTGATGGAATTATTGTATCCACCGTTCTGGAACAGTGATGAGTATCTTTAAAGTCACTTTCCTAGAATAGAAACTTCGTTTAAGAGCAGGAAAAGGATTGGTCTCCTTCATGACTTCTCAAGACCCGTTTTTGCCATGTAAAGTCAATTGGCTGTAAGCTGTGGACCCCGTTTGGCTTCAAAGTGTGCCTGGCTCTTCATTCACAAACTAAATGCTCTAGAGAGCTGCCAGACTGGGGAGATTATTTTGTCTCGTTTTCTGGCAAGCTGCGGCTGCGTGTACCACTTCATTTATATGCTAATCGAGGCCAAGCCTCCAAATAGGCTCAGTACAATCTCAGTGTGACTTGGCTCTGACTGTATGGTTATTCTGCCTTCAGCAGCCTCAGTGTGTGTGCTCTGAGCTGGACAGGGTTTAATATGTCTTCATCAATGAAATCCTGAGTCCTCACCCCGGCTTTTGGAGAGCGACGACTAAACTGGAGGAGTCATTGACGCTGAGGATTACCACGGCTCTGGGAAGGTGAGCTCATGCCATTTCTTGACCAGGACTCAACACTTTCCAGGTCTGAGGAGATGTTGATGTTTCTTAGGGCAGCTGGCGTAATAAGAGGTTGCAGAGGGCACAGCTAATTATGGGGGCAGTGTGTTGACAAACCAGCTAAGTTGGACAGCCGGTTTTGTTGCCTCCTCTTGAGCATTGCAAAGGCTCCCTCTCTCCCAGACTGCCAATTTTAGAGGCATAGTAAGCATCCATACTCTGTCAGCCATTCCCTGAGGAGCGCAGTATTGTTACAGAAAGAGCAGATACAAATATATGCATTCAAGGCTACTTTAAAAATATATACATTAAGGGTTCTGTTTGTTTCAGATGTTATAAATTCCAAAAGTCAAGCATGGACTGTTCAGTAAGTGGACATATGGCTCATGCTGAATATTACAGGATGTGTCACTGACAGTCTCTGAACCTAGGTTGGGAAATGTACATGCCTTTTCAGAGAGGAATATTAGTACCTCATGCTTTAAGACAGAGATGTGACATGTACTTTGCCATCAACTCCAGAGATCAGGGGTTCACACTGATATCTGAAATTTCTATGTGATATAATTTCCATGTGATATAATTTCCACTCTTTTTAAAACTTTCTTTTAGAAACACATCAAGGTGTGTTTTTAGAATCTCATTAAACGGGAACTGAGTGCTTGAAAGTTAGAAAATTCCCAGCTTTCCGTCGCCTCTGTGATTTCCTCTGTGGGTCTACTCTGCAGCACATGCCATTTTGGACAACAACAGAATGGGAACATGGAGCTGCAACATGTCTACATTTAACAACTGAGGGCTTGGGCTGCCTTTCCAAGTCCTGGTCCAAGTGTCCAAAATGGGGCTACTGGCCATAGCTGGAGAGAGCAAACAGCCAAGGAAAGGCTGTTGACAAGAACAAAAAATGTGCCAAAAATTCCTGTGCTGTCCCAAGCTGATTGCATGCTCACAATTTTGAAATAGGGGATTATATGAAATCAAGATTCATGGCTTGGCCACAGGTACTTGCATTGTCACTTTATACATTGGGAGATTTGCTGTTCTCTTTGGAGTTGTGTCAATGCCCATCTCTTCTCCAGGAAGCAGGAGAATCAGTTCAGCATGAGCTTCCGCCCCTTCCTGAGGCAGCTCAAACTTGCACCCACTGTGCAGGATAATGGGCTTTTCCAGTTAGAGAATTGACTCAGAGAGGCTCTTCACCTCACCTGTGGATGTGAAGTCACAATTTCACCAGAAAAGGAAGACTCATCAAGTAGAGCAAAAAGCTAGAGGTAGCATGACTGCTCTGCCTAGTGATGAGGCAATTTCCTGGGATGGAGCGGTAATGGGATCAGGTACATCCCAGAAGTATCTAAGTGCTTTTGCAATCTGCTTGTCATTCATCAGGTAAAACTTCCATGGGATTTCCAGTGCTTGCCCATGCATTCACTTTTCTTTGTTCCTATGAACAGCTTGTGCCTGTTTGCAACAGTGTGTTGCCTCCGGGTTATGACTTGTTGGTTGACAAAAATAGGTGCCAGGTAAGGCTCCTGCCAGGGCATGACTGCCAGGCTGAAGAATTCCAAGGAGGTGGCTCATTTATTTCCATGACACTGTGCTCCTTTGTGTGCTCCGTGGAGCAGGTCTTGGCAAGCGGCATTGAGGCAAGTCTCTGTTTAAAGTGGAAAAGCTCCAAAGCTGATAAATTTCCTCTGTCAGATGGGTCAGAGAGAGGACATCCCTGCTCTAGGCCAGGCTGGTGTCATTAGGTAAACGAGGGCTGTTCCTCAGCCTTGGAAGCGGCCCAAGCTAGAGCTGAGCGCTCGGAAGCTGTGCTAAAGGGGATGGATGATTGCACAGGGCAGGATCAGGGTGGAGGATCTGCAGCACTGCAGGGAGGAGAGCTTGCTGCTGCGCTCAGAGCACCATCCTGGGCTGTGTGAAGCTCTGCAAGGGCCAGCAGTCTTTGTTCCCTCAGGTGTCAGCTTTTGCCCAGGAAGCAAGGACAGTAAAAAAGCCTGGAAAAGCTGGGGAGAGCCAAGTTGGCACATTTGGCTTCTAGGAGGCTCATATCTGAAGAACCACCCAAAAGTCAGCAAATACCCTATAAACAGTGGAATCTTAAAGGTTTCTGCCCAAACCCCATTGCTACCAGAGCTGCAGTTCTGTTACTGCTGGAGTACAATGCTTGCTCCTCAGCAGCATTGGAAGTTTGAAATTTGTTTATTCAATGCTGGAGTGAAAAGAGAACTGTTTGTTCTCTGTTTTTAACATATATATTTTTCTTGTTAACTCAGTTGCACTAATATTTGCTTTTGGATGCTAATGGGATGTTTTAATTCATTAATGTTTGTTTTGTGGTATCAGGCACTGACCTGATACAGGACCCCACTTAAAAGTTCTGCCTAAGTTGGAACAGAGGTTTTTACTCCAGACGCACACAGATGAACAAAGCAGGAACTTGGATGTGGGTATCCCAATGTCAAGAGCTTTCCAAAGAATGAAGCCAGCTTCTATTCATTGCCACAAATGCCAGTTTTGACTGAAAGGTGAAAATTTCTTTATTCTGGCAATGCTGTATCTTACCACATTAAGGCTAGCTGACAATAATAGGTTTGTTTCGCAAAGTTATGAATCTACAGTTAAGGCAAAATCCAGATATTTCAGCAAAGAGAATAGCCTGTTGGCATATTTAACTGGAAAATAGATTTAGCTGGGGATAGGAAAATGATTTATAGAGCAAAAGGTAGAGTGGAACAGGCCTTTTTCCTGTAGTACTCAGAATCTAGTTTTGTAAAAAAAAAACAAAAAAAACAAAAAAAAACCCCAACAGTGAGCCACTGCATTTAAATACAGGGTTTCATTACTGAAGGAATGTAGAGGAAGGTGGTCTGCAGCTCTAGAAGTTTCCTGGGAGGAGATCTGTGTGTCTGAGCAAACTTGCTATCCATGGTTAGTGTCCTGCTGAGTAGTTCTGAGGGACACACACACAGTGGCTTGCCTGGGTACTAAAAATGCACATTTTGTGATGCTGGCAGTTGCTGAAGGTAGTGGGTGTAACAACCACCCTTCATTCAAAACAGCTGCAGAGTGCAATTAGGCTTTAGGGAATAGATAGCTGAAACAATAGGAGCCACCACCCCAAAAATGAGGGTATGTACAAAGCTGTTTAAGAATGTATTGTGTAGGTGGAGGGTTTGACAACAGGCTGAATTAACATGCAGGTGGCTGAATACTGCTCATGTGGAAGAGAAAACAGAAAGACATCAGGGCAGCATGCAGAGAAGGTATAAAGAAAGCTACAGCCAAATAAATACTTTCTCTCTGACTGAGTAAAAGCTGAGTTTTCAGAAGTCAGGCACCTGGAGCTTCAAGCAAGTAAGATGTTATCTGCTTTGAAGTTCTCACTGATATGTAAGAACTTGTGTTTAAGGAGTTGCTCCAAAATCAGAAGGTTTTGTATCAGAAAAATGCAGTTCCAGATTCCAACATTTGTCCAAATGCAAGAGATAAATTATGCAAAAGTTTGACCAGTTAGAATGTGGTGATGCTCTGATGGATCTCCTCATTACTGCAGTGGGAAAGTAGGTATCTCGGCTTTTAACTGTAGTTAAGCAAGGGGACCTTTTATTTGGAATGCAACTTCAGATTCCAGTGTGCAAAATATAAATTAGCATCAATTAGAAGGAAAAGGCCAGGTCAGAATAAAGCACAAACCAGACCCACGTGGCCTAAGTCAATTCTACTGGAGCTTTCTACATAGCAATATTGGCTTACTACAGAGTTGAATTTGGCAAAATGAGAGTTGCGCTTGGATGTTTCCTTTTTTTCTTTATTGTACAGTCACCATGATCACAGTTCAGTTTTACTCTTTGGTTACTACAGTGTCCAGCACGGTCTCTCTCTTGAGTAACATTTCCTTGGTTGTTCGCCTGCCTCACTGCCTAGAAGGTTTTTTGCACAATGTTTGTTTTGTTGACTAGATTTAGGATGTGGATGGGTTGTCTACTGTGACAGAAAGGTTGTCCCTTGTGTCTTCATTTGAAGAAAAAAAGGCTTTTGACAATCTATTTATATGCCTGAGCTCAAGAGATTTCTAACATTATGAGTTTGTGAGACAAAGTTCAAGACTCTCTGAACTGTGCCTTTCACAGACAGTTCCTCTCATTTGAAAGTGTCTGCAGGCTCCACGCCATTTCCCCTGCAAGAGTCTGACTTTTATTAAAGCACTGTCTGCATCTGCCTTTCATTAGTCCCATGAATGATCACTAAGTGTAGATTTAGATTCTTCTTACACTTACATTGCAGAAAATGAAAAACAAATGTGTTCAAGGTAAGAGTGAAGCAAGGCTGTACAGAACTCTGCTGCATTCTTCTGAACCCCAGCAAGCTCTCTGGTGATGCACTGGCAGGAGTACTGGCTTTTCTGAGCATTCCATTACCCACAGTCCAACATCTAGACATTCTTTCATGTGTATTAAAGAAGTTTTTAGTCAGTTTTCAAAGTGAGAATACAACAAGGCAATTATTTATTTCTCTTAAAATAGTGAGCAGTGTATCACACACTGTACATGCAATAAGCCACCATGGTCACCCAATCTAATGCCTCACAAGCACAGGGGTTAGACCCAGGTCTACAAATCACCCATTCTGCATACACCACAAGCCACAAAACCCTCCCCAATGCTCTGTTACAGCTTTGAGTTGTACAGCACAACCATTCAAAACACAGACTGTTGTTTGCCACAGTTGGGCAATCACAGCAATCCAGCAGCTCTTATCACATACCACAAGAGGATAGCAAAGAAATCTAAGGCATTTTCAACATCCTAAGCACCAAACACCCTGAAGGCCTCTAAATGAAAATGCACTAAGCAATATTACCCTTCCCCATTCCTTAGCCCTGCTTTTGCACTCTGCTGGTACAACACACGCTCAGTACAGGATTCGTACCTTGCACTTGAGCGTGCGTGTACATAAACACAATCCCCAGGGAGCTTCCCAAAGCTACTTTTCTGTCTTCATAGCACAAGTGTGGTGTGTCTTCTTGCCTCTCCAGAGCCAGAGAAGAGAGGTGGCACCTCTCTTCCCAAGCACTTCCAAAGCCTGTCAGCAAGCCACCCAAGGCTCAGCAGCCTCGGACATGATCCAGCCCAGAGGCTAAAGGCTTTTTGGTCTCTCTGATCACTGGAAAAAAAACAAAAGGGGGGAAGAAAGTTTTGAGGTCTCAACTGTCTGAACAGACACATCTTCTAGGACTTTTGCTGCTCAAATGCAGAGCTTTTTTTCCTTCTCTTTTCCTGCTGGTGACTTTTATTTCCATGAATAATTAGGTGTGAATTGTCAGGAATATTTCTTCTCTTATGCAAAACCACCTTCTATAATTTCAGAAACAGCTGTGTGCATTTAATATCACCATATCTGGATGCTTCTACCAGAGTCACTGTGCCCTGCTCTGTCTGTATGTGTGCAGAAGAAATACAGAGTATTCTCACTTGCTTTTCTCCCCCTCTCAGAGCAAAACATCAAATACAGTAACCAAAACATATGTGCTACCCAGGACCCTATAGAACATAGGTAGGTATGAGTTCAAAATGATATTTGGTTTGAATTTTGAGATTTAATCCAGTTTAGGTCTTCACTTACCCAAAACAGTTGCATTCACCTTAATTTAAAAAATGGAAATAGCTCTGCTAGTGACCAGAAAATTGATTCTATAAAGCTAGTTCCAAATTAAATGCTTCAGGAAAAAAAAATTTTAAAAATCTGAGAGCAGTACTTCTGGTAGCAGGTAGATGAGAGCTTTGCTTCACATTGAGGATAGGCTTGAACTATTGGCATCCAAGCAGATCAGCAATGTGACATTTGTTTCTCACAGGAAAATCCTTTCCCTAGGGTACAGACAGGAAATCCAAAATGAGAGGAGGTAAATACCAAAGGACCACTGAGGAAAGGGGAGGAGAAAGAACAAAAAGCACAGTGTTCACTTGTGTTCACTAAAGAAAGGCTCAGGAAAGAAAACTGCATGAGAAACAAGTCCTTATTTTGATATTAAATGAAGTGCTGTGATTGCAGGATGAACCACTTCCGTGCTGCAAAGCTGTAGTTCAGATCACTGTGCAGCCCAGTGAAGTCTTTATTTACTGTGTTCTTTGCTTCCTTAAAAAGCACTGAATTCCATTGGTGGGGGGAAAATACATCAAAATTCACCTTATTCAACTACAGCATGAGATAGGCCCTTAAGTTTGTTCACAGCATTTGTTTTTCTGAGTGCTGCCCACTGTGAACCAGCAACTTTGGTGAAGCTCTTGACCCTTTCGTGTTAGAAATTTTGGTGCAAACTCAGTGATCCAGTAGTGGGTGAGGATTACAGCAGCACAGGTGTATTTAACCTTTTGCTGACCGTGCTGTGTGTGTGCTCACACAGCCTCTCAAGGTGCTTCCCTGTGAGCACAGGATGCTCTGTCTCGGATATGACAGTGGCTGAGAGAGACAGCAGCCGGAGCACCGAGCCTTGCAGCCACTCCTGGAACCCACCGACGATGGGAGCTTGGCTTTGGAGCGATGCTGTGCCATCAGCCTCCCCTGAGCTCAGCACACAAACGCCGGGCAGCGACGGCTGGCTGAGGAGAGCTGGGCACTGGAGCACCGGGATAATTCACCTTGGAAGGAAGGGCAATGCGAGGCTCCTCGGTGCGGGGCTGCTGAGATGCTCCGTGACAGAGAGACTGCGAAACGGGGGCTCTGAAAAGGACATTCTTCACACTGGAATTGCTGACTTGAGGTTTTTGTCAGCTGGATCTTTAGGCTTCTTGCCAGCCCAGAGAAAGCTAACAAAGGCCATTTCTGCTACTGCATATGATCAGGGAAGAAGGAAAGGAGGAAGAAAATAAATGAGGGACTGTAGTACTTTTAAAAGAGAAATGGTTTTGGCAGAGAAGTAAAGATGGAAAGTCAGGACAGCTTTGAAACTGAAGCTACAATCCTACTCTGGTAAAAAACTTAGAAAAGAAAAGATTAAGACTCAGATGGGATTGTTTGAACTGGATTTGTTAATCAAAGGCAAATTTCTTTTTAAGTGTTGTTTTCACTTACTCAACATTTTTTCACTCAGTTTCCTATGTTCTTTGGTGGGTTCATACTGTCTTAGTGTTTATCAGGATTGCATGATTTCTGTGCCTTCCAATAAAGAAATAGGATACTCATGTGTCCCTATTTTTCAAACCTCCATTTCAGTTTCTTAGTCGTTTAAAAGCTGTCCAACTGAGATCGAGGATTTCATGGTGCTCATAGCCCCTGGTCATGGCATATTCAACAAAAGTTGAGCTCTCAGATAACATTTCCCAAACAAATTCCAGTACAGCTACATTTTGACATTCTCTTCCTGAGCTTTGACCAGATATAAGTGGAACCATTTCATTGCTAAATTCTGTCCAACTTCTATAACAGAGAGGTGAAAACAACATTTTTAATAGGGAAGTATAACTAACTGTTGCTGTCCTTTCTCTGTATAAACTGTTATCAAGACTTTGAAGTTCTGCCAGCTTGTTTCCATTACAAGGAAAACCTGATACCAGCTGGAATTTTTGGAGTACAAAGAGAGCAATGGCAATAGTCCTGTTGACTTAAAAACTATGCATAATGTCCTGGGGTTTAGGAACACAGAATAAAGAAACTGGAAACAATTTTCTTTTTGGAGGTCACTGCCTTTTCAACACTCTAAGCAGCTTCATGTGCTAAAACTTCTTTCTAATGTGATATCCACAGGAGCTTTTCTTATTCTCTTATTTTCCAGCCTTTCATTCCTCGTCTCTCCTGCCCATCAGTACTTCAGACTATCAAATGTTCCAGCCCTGTGCTTATCTGCCCCTCGAGAAGCCTCACTGCTCACACAGCATAACTTCTACTTCATGTTTTGGGTGTTAGCTTCTGGGATTTCTCAGGCATCGCTGCTCCTAAGAGTCCTCTAGTTTGCTTAATGCAAGCCTGGGACCGATGAAAAGGGCGATTAACGCTTTCAGCCTAACAGCTGGCTGCAGCTAGGGACATAAAAACCAGCTGCCATGTCCTGTTGACTGCATGCATCAGCAGGCAGGTAAAGCTTTATAATCAATATAATCTGTGGTAAGGGTCCTTCCTTGTACACACACACGAGCTATAACCCTGCTTCATCTGCAAAACAGCATTCAGTTTCAGCATGTGCACTGTATCAAGCTCTCTTTGCATCAACGTAAAAAAAAATCTGCATTATGTCGTGATTTGAGCCATATGGTGCATAAGGAGCAGGTGGAGCAAAGGCTGAGCAACAAGCATGGAAAGAAGAAAACAGCCATTATTTTAAATAGCCAAGATAAAGGGTTACATTTGTGGCCATCACCCTCCAAACAATTATTAACAGGATAGTCAAGCCTAGGAGATGTGCTGCTAACAGTTCTGTGCTGTATGTTGCCTGCTGCCAGGAATTGCTACAGCTCAGTTTTCTCTGACTTACATTTTGAATGTTCACAATCTACTGGTTTTGTTATGATTTTTTCACCTCCATCAAGGAGATTTATTTAAATGTCCCTATTGTGTGATTCTCAAACCCACTAATGCCCTTTTCAAAGTGGTCACTGGAGCACTTCCCAAGTAAATATTTGTTTAAGTGCTTATTAGCAAGACAATCTCCTTGGATATTTTCTCTTTCCATGAACATTCTTATTAGAAATGTTAACAGAAATGAGAGACAATTTGCAAAATTTGTTGATATTTCTAGAGTAGTGGAAAAGGATGGTTTAATCAGGGTATTTACAAATGCAAGCCTCCTTTTTGTTTTGCCTTTTGCTTGACATATGTTTTCTTTTTATAACCCTATGCAGTTGTATGTTCCTATGGCAAGTAAAAGCCAAAGCAGTCATCCAGCTGTTAAAATTAGTGTTAGATCTGAATTTTCTATGGATTTCCCACTGAATGGCAGGAAATCAGCTTTCATTGCTGCTTCCCCCTCCTCCCCATCCAGCCTCCTATTAGATTAATACCAGAAGCATGAAGTAACGTTTAACAGAAAGTTGTTGCTTTTAGCTCTGGGAAAACTTGGCAGCCTCTCCAGAAATGAAGGGGGAGGGGGAACCTGAAGCCTCCGTTAACTAAAGAGGAGATTGGAGGCATAAAGAAACATTTTTCTCCCATTAAAATTCTGAAGTTTAAAAAATGCACTAAGGACAAACTGTTTCTAAGTCTAATGAGGATCTGCTGTCATTCCTCCTCCCTCTTTATGCATTAATCGCCCAGCTCCTATGGGCTACTTTTGTGTCCCCATTTCATATTGCTTAGTAATTTATGTCCTGTTAGCAAAGTGTAGCACTGAAATGGTGCATTTCTCTTTTTGTTTAGAACAGGTTTCTAGTTTACAGGATGGTCTGAGGAGCTTGCAACCAAAAAGAAGGTTGTGGCTCAGGTATGATGAGGTGCCTCCCCTTGAGTGCTTTAAGGTTTTAATAGTACAAAGAAGAAGAAAAATAAAAAGGAACATGTAAACAAGGCATTATGACAAAGAAGCCAGACTACCCCCAGCTTCCTATCTCAGATTTTACAGTGGTCTTTAAACTACAGTACAGATTTAGAATTTATTAATACAATGTGTTAAAGACTGTCATATGTTCATTTCCTGTGATACTGTGGGATCAGCAAGCATATTTTATTGCTTCCTGTGGGCCTAATCCTACATGAGTCAGTGGGAATTTCTTGGGAAATGTGTGGTGTCATGGCCATAGCAGTGCAACCCAGAGCAAAGAGCATATATGGGGCTCTGTGGAAAAGGGGTCCCCAAGCTCCAGGAGCAGTGTGGCAGGACAGGGACAGGTGCTTTGTGGGCAGCAGCGTAGACAAGGACCTGCCTAAGATAGCAGACTTTACGTGGCCCAGCTCCTGTAAAACAGCATTTTCAAACTACTCATATTCCCAAAATATCTGTGCTTATTTGCTTTTCAGTTTACTTGTGCCATTAGCTGGGGTGCAGCCCTGTAAAGCTTTAGCTTCTGGTTAAAGAGCCGGGTTCCCACCGACCACCAGCTGGGCAGATGGAGAGATGCAGGGCTCTGAATCTGACATACCCACATGCTTTACTTTCTTTACACTAAGCTCAGGTGCCAAAAGCTCCTCCAGCAGTTTGCAGCCTGCACAAAGGGCAAGGTGATCCAGAGCCCTCCCACAGTTTCATCCCCTGCCCAGCCTGCCACATCCCACTCCTGTGACAGACCCTGTAAGGCAGGTGGCACATCTAACAGCAGGCACAGGGAACAGTGTTCCCTGTAGGATGGCTGGGCACGGTCCACCATTATTCCCCAGAGTAACCCAAACTGGGGCTGACATAAGGAGGAAAGGGAAAAACAGAATTGAGATTAATCTGGCACAGAACATATATATCTTCAGGAGCCAGATTTGTACAGCACCCATCCATTAGAAACCTGTGGGGAAATGCTGGACCATCTTCCCCTTTCCCTTCCACATTCTGTTGGGAGATGAATGTATTGTGTTCTGTTACAATCTCCACTATCCTGTTATACTTGTGGGATTTTGTTGAAGGGGGTGCAAGTGCAGTGGGAAAGCTAGATGGTGGGTTGTCATTTGACTTCTATTTCGGTTTAGGTGATTTTACCTTGGGTATTAGTGCATCTTCAGGGTGTCTGTCTTTGGATTTAGTATATTTTGTCTAAGCATTTAAGGCAATCTTAAGTAAGGGCTGTGTAGGGAGAGAATTGTTATAATTTACATTTTTCAGATGCTTTTAATCCTGCCTCTGTTAGGAGAAAAAAACCCCAGAAATCTGAGGCTAAAGTATATCTGTGCATCTTATTCTGCCTCTATTACTGTGAGAAAGTAGTAGCAATATTGTGTCATCCTTTGTGCTGCTAATGGGATATAATTCCACATTTGGGGGCCATCTGCTGAAAAACCCCAACCTTACAACCCTTCTGAATGCACATGTAAAAGCTTGTCAGCAAAACCAGCTTCATGAATAAACTGTGAAAATATATTTTATCTAAACTTCATTAGGCAAAGCTTTTTCCTTCATAAAAGCCCAAATGACTCCAAACAGAATGAAAGAAGTATTGCAACCATCTTTCTTTTTGATACAAATACCTCGTTTTACCTCTTTTGACTCCATACTAATTAATTTCATTTCACTTGAAGGGAAAGAATACCTTTTTGCAAGAGGAAGAAAGCAAACGAGAATTTATTTCAACACAGAGAGATCCGTCTTTACACAGATTAACTGTGAAATTAAAGTAGTAACTTTGGTTCTTCTGTTCCATACCATGCCCCCACTGAGATTTCTTGTGTAACCTTGGGCAAAGAGCTTAAATTGCTTCAGATTTCTTCTCACTTCCTACTAAAGGAAGTACTGTCTTACTGGCATGACCCACAGTATTGCTATACATGCATCCAGATTTGATAAATAGAGACCAAAGGAGAATAGAAAATTTCCCTGGCCTGGCATCAGAAGGAAATCACAAGGTCCCAAACCCTGGTGCATGTAAGGACTTATGAATCAGCTTATTGCTTGCTGGGTAAAAGATAAGACTGGAAGGGGCAACTATGGAATGAAGGCACCCATGTATCCAACCACTGAGTACAAAACGATTAGCTGTCCTAATCTGTGACTATAATTGTAAACCAGTGTAGCCACAGAATTTGCACCATGTCTCGTGCCAACTGCTTTCCTACTGCTTTGGCAGCTATGAGGAGCACTGACCAAGGTTTTGCTACTGCTTGTAGTTTTCAACATGTTTTCTCACAGATGACATATCAGAAATGTGCTTGTGTACAGGAAAATACCCTTTAGTGCCACTGTAGAGAGCTGAGCAGCAGTAGCAGAGCTGGCTGATGAGGCCCTGAGCCACCCCAGTGACCAGTGCACATGCTGATTCCAGGAAAGGAAGCAATTAATCAGCTGGGAAGACAGAGAACCATACACAAGCTAATAGGGGAGTGCTCTTGTCATTTGAAGCCATGTCCATACTGTGGTAGCAAAAAATTCTTTTGATTACTAAAATGCCCCATTTAATGAAGAAATAGCGTGCTCTTCCATTGCATTAAATGGTCCAGTTGCTTAATAGAAATGGTTACCTCCCCGACAAATCTTGTCTTGTTTGTATCTTTAGGCCATTAGGGATACAACATCGCTGCTACTTAAATGAGTCATTATGAGTTGTGCAACTGTAGACAGAGGGATTTTTTGAAGGTAACTACTTATTATTAACAGAAAATTAACTGCCAAAATTAGTCTCCCTTTAATAGTAGTTCTGCAACACACTTATACTGTGGGCTGGGCAGTTGGCGTAAAGGAAGAGCAAACCTCCCAAATGTGCTGTAAATCTAGGGAAAATCTCACAGAAGTGCAACAAAACCCACCTACCAGATCCGTCCCTTAAGCTCTGAATCTGGCTGCAAAAGCAGACAGTACCTGATGATTCAGAAAAATGCAAAATATAGTCTCCTTTTTTTGCCTTGCAATTACAAGCTAGTTAATTGTGTACAAATGTGCAAAGGAAGAGAGTAAGGAAATTCCTTTCTTGACCCTTCCAGCAACTGACTTGTGCCCTGAAGCATGAGATTTGATTACTCATGTAACTTATTTTCCCCAGGCAGTTTCTTCTTGATAGTTCTTGTGTGACAGTTCAAGAAAGTTTTAGGACGAGTCACAAGAACACTCCACTGGTGGAACTCCAACTTCTTTTATTACTGATATACATTTCTGCTGTGTGCTGCATTAAGAGATTTTTAGATTTTTAACTAGGATGACCAGTGTAACTACAGGGTGTGATTTTTTTTTTGTCAGAATGGTACTGATGAATGCAGTCATCCTCCACATTACCTTTTGATTTTGCAGATTCCCAACGAGCCTTAAAAATCAAGATACTTTCATAACCTAGGATCCAGCCTGCTACGCTGCCTCAAAATGTCTTTGAGGAAGTTACAGCAGAGGAATCACTGCTTGCTTTGAAGTTTCACCCAAAGTTCTGGTTTTCAAGCTACAAACAAGTGGTTCAAAATGCTCTGGTTACATGCTGGAAAGCACTGAACCCTTTCAACTTCATTTGTTGTGACAGGTTTGTTCAAAAAGGGTGCAGCTTAATAATCCATTGGTGTGTTGGTGATGCTGGTTCAAGAAACAGAAGTTCAGTCTCAAGCACAACTGCTCAGATCTATTTGTTTCTCTTCTTGTCAATCTCTCTAATATAAGAACTCTTTGGACCCTTTTCGGAAGAGGTGGAGGTGTTGGGAAGCAAGAGGTTTCACCTGGATCATTTCCTTCATCTGGTTTTCATAACTAATTGCATCACCCCACCTAAGAATGTAACAAATCATAGATTGTGAATCCAAATGAGTAGTTAAGGCACAAAATGGAAGACACCAGACCAGTTTTGCCACCAAAGAAAAGGCTGGGTGTAACAGCACCCAACGTCAATGGGAAGCTTTATCTCAAGCGATTTTGTCAGGCTGGGAATAGCCTCTTCTCCTGCAGGTAACATAAAGCCTGACCCTACTCCCAGCTGTGGGCTCTGGCTCATTTGACAGAAGTGCAGTCATGTCCTCACCTGATGTGGATAAAATCTGTGAAGGTGAGGGACCAAGTAACGCAGAGGTTGTGACTGTGGGTGCCTGCTCAGAGATTACTTCAATTCTGAAGTATCTGAAGTGGTCTCTCCTATCTTATAGAAGCATGGCATTGAAGTATGGTAACAAAATGGCATTTTATTACCATTTTCAATGCTCCTGATTAAAGCATGCTTTTTGTAAACATTCCAACATTTGATTTCTACTTATATGAATTACCATGGAAACCAAACTTTTATTGGGCATGCTTGCATACTGAAGGGTGGAGAATTCTAAAAGCCTCTGTAATATGCAGTACAGTTGATGTTGGAGTGCAATTGCCATGAGAACTGTTAATGCTAGCTAGACAGACTGTTGAACCCATCTGTGACTTGTAGCTCTCGTGAAAGTTTCCGTATACTTTTCCTGACTTTTTTGGGGGTTTTTTTGTTTGTTTTTTTTTTTTATAGTAGCATAGCTTCTTTTGCTCCAACAAGAGTTTCCAGCTCTTTAGTTTATGGAGGATCATTTGTTTCCTAATTTTTAAGTATTTCCTACTCATAAAATGTAAGACAGGGGGTTTTTGTTGTTGTTTTATATTGCCAGACTCTTGCCTGTTAAACATTACAACTTACTAAGTTATTTTAGAGCCTCAGCTACAGCTGGTTCTAAGTACTTATTATTATTTTAGAAATAAGTTGTATTCTGTATTTTTATTTCTTTTGCTGAAAACAAACAGATGACACTGATTTAGACAAAGTTTCCTTGGTATACAGGTATCAGGGGAAACATATGGTCCTACCCAGCTTTACTGCCTCCCCACCTACTGGGTAAGAATTAAGTGCAGGAACATTTCAGCCGACATATCACAAGCCCTTCAGAGCAACAGTTTGACCACAAGAGCAAAGTTGCAGCTTTCCATACTCTTAGGCTTAACGTTCCCTAGGGAGATTTTTGCAGACTATTACTTACAGTTTTTCCCACTTAAAAGGGAAAGGAAGATCATGTGAGGTAAAGGGAAAGCTGGCTGCTTTTGGTTCTGGCTGTGGCAGAATTAAAAGTAATTTTCAGTTCTACCAACTGTGAGCATGTCCTTAACTCTGCATTTATTACAGGCATATGCTTTTATTTTTTAAGTGCGTGTAGTTCTCCTTGCTTGCTGAGAGAATAAAACAGGTTCAGTGCTAGTGGAAAATGAAACACTGGGATGTTTATGGAGGCATCACAAAAGAGACCATCTAGGTTCTGGCCTTTTAGAGTAATTAGTCTCAAAGCTTGTCTTTTTATAGTAAACTACAGTAGACAGCAGGACAGTCAAGGGCGCTTTCTTTTAATATTCTCTAGTATTGTGGGTGTCACTGTACAGACTCCAGGTATTAATGAGTTATTACAAAGTTTATATTGTAGTGAAGTTACGGTTCTAGCCAAGTAAAATATCCCCTGGAATATGTAAGGGAAGTGTGTATCACAGCAAACCCCGTTTCCTCTGGCACACGGGAGCAGTCAGCAGCCGCGGCAGTGCTTTAACCTGGCCGAGGGCTGGGTGAGCTTTCACCCATCCACAGGACCCCTGCACAACAGGTAAGCGCTGCTATTCCCAAATTCTCTCTTTGGGAAACAAATGGGGAAAGGTAGAGTGACGAGGCCACACAGAACGAAACCAGATCGCTATGCAGGATACTCTGGCTCGCTGCCCTGAGTCCTCCAGGCTGGCTCGCATCTCTCCCCGCCGAGGTTCCCTTACCAAGCCTGACACTGCACAGGCGCTCGGAAAGCGGAGCTTGGTTTATACGCCCCGAGCTGCCAGCACCTAGTGATCCCGGGAGAGGACGACCCCGCCCCGGAGGCTTTTCCCCCTTCTTGTTTCCCCTTGTAACAGCTCCAACCCCTCCGGTGGCCTCGCTGCCTCTGTCACTGAGCAGCCTCCTGAGCCAGGACCCCTGAAGGGTCCGGGCTGGCACCTCCAAACACGGGACGGGCGAGACGCGCTGCCCTGGCAAACCCGCTTTGACGAGCTGGTGCTGGTTTGTAGGATTGCTTTGGTGTGAAAACCCCTCCAGCAAGGGCCGGCCGGGCTCACCAGCCCGTTCCCTGCTTTGGGAACAGCAAAATGCTGCTGGCGGCAGCTGCATCCTTCGGTGATGCATGGGGACTGGACGGGGGTCTTCTAGGAGCTCCGTGTGTACACACGAGGGTATCTACGTATTACACACATGCTTTCGTGGGTGTATTTTTCTCAGGTAAGAGAAACCTGGAATTACAGGACACCTCAGGCAGAGGCGACAGCACGGTGGGACCCCGAGCTGGTTGAGTGGCAGGGGCGCCCCAGCTAGGCAACGGAGGCAACCCGGCTGCGCTCCGGGATCGGGAGGGTGGAGGGCAGCCTCCTCTGAAACGCGGCTTCCCCGGGGATAAAGGAGGAGGAGGAGGAAGAGGAGGATGCCGTGAAGGGCGGGCGCAGGTAAAGCGCACTCCAGCCCTAGGCACGGAAAACGGGGCCCGCGCCCTGCCAGCGCCGCCCTGTTTGCTCAGCTAATCTCGCGGGCAGGAAATTGCCTGGCGACTCATATTTATGGATCGTGAAGAGCTCCACGGCGGCCCCTCAGGGGATATCCCTGTGCCCGTTTCCCCGTGCTCGCCCGTCCACCCCTGCTCCTTCCCTCCCCCCCATCCCGGCTGCCCTTTGCCCGCCCCGCTCCCGCGACCCCAGCCTGAGGGGAGCGAACCATTCAGCCCGCGGGGGTGCCCCGGCCCCGCCGGGGGGCGGGCGCTGCGGCGGGGGGCGGCTCCTGGGGGCGGTGGCGCTCCTGCAGCCGGGCGGGCGGCGGGCACCGGGATGCGCGGGGAGCGGCGGCGGGAGGCGGCGGTGAGTGCGGGGGAAGCGCCGTCCCGCGGGGCGGGTGAAGCCCTCTCGGGCCGCTAGGATGAAAAGAGGCGGCGAGGCCCCGCGGGGATGGGAAGAGGGTCCCTCTCGGGCACGCAGAACCTGGGCTGACGCCGGCTCAGCTGCTCGCAACCGTCCCCGTTTTTTGGGCTACTTTTAAGGGAGTTTGTGCCACCACCACCGCCCCCATGCGCTCCACCGTCTCCAGTCCCTTCGCACGTCTGACGGGTGGAGGCGGTGGGGTCCCCCTTGGCGCCCGGCTCGGCAGGGACCCCGCAGCTGAAGGAGACGGGGCTCCCTTCCCTATCTCTTTCTTCGCCAGACGCTTCTCCCTCTTTGTCCGGGTGCACCCCCCGGTTCTGCCGCGTCCCCGCTGGCGAACAAAGCCTCTACCCCGGGCGTGCCCGGGACATCCGTCCGAGGTCCGAGGAAGCGAGCGGGGGGGGGAACGGAGGGGCTCGGCTCTGCTTGGTTTGGTTTTCCGTCGTAAATAATCTACCTGGTGGAGGGGAAGACGTGGGACGAGGCTCTTTGTCCGCGATCCTTTGTTCGGCTGGTGGCTTGTAAAGGCTCCTGCGGCTGTGCGAGGGCTGCCGTGCCCGGCGGGGATGGGTTCCCGGCGCTGAGCCGGCGATGGATGCCGGCTCGGCATCGCTGGAGTTCAGCAGCAGGATCCCGGCGTTACGGCGGATCGGCTTGCGGACGGAACGCGGGGGTTTGGGCTCCATCTCCCCTGACAGATTCAGAGCTCCTAAGTCCCCCCTCGTGTAGCCCTGTCAGCAGCCGGGTGGGATTCGGCGGCGCCCGGGGCCCCGCGCTCGGTGGGGAGTGCAGCTTGGAGATCAGAGCTGTTGTCGGGAGGATACCTGCTGCCCACCAGCAAAGGGAGGAACGGGCTGGAAACTACGGTCCTGGCTCCTTCTCCTGCCCCAAAGCTGCCTGAGGAATTCACCCCTGTGCAGAAGTGTAAATAGACTGTCTGCGCTTACATAAAGACACAAGAGATGGGCATTCTGCTCCTGCCATTGAGTGCTTGCTTGATCTCACACACATGGCTTTTGTCACCAGTTCCTTTTCCCCCAAATGCTCGTCTTGTCAACCTGTCATCTTGTCTCTGTGCCTTGACTCTGCACGTGCCCGAATCCTCCGTGTCTGCATCTTCAGGGCATCTGGGTGAACGTGTTGCCAGTCAGAACATGGTGAATATTTCATTTCTGTGCCATACCTTCCCTCTCTTTTGCAGGAAGAGGGACACAAGAGAAGCTTTTTTTGCAAATTTTCATGTTTAGTGAACTTTTTAGTTTTTGCATTCTCTATATTCTTGTGGATAATGTTCTCAAAAATAAGTTATTAACATGGGAAAAGATAGTGATGGGAGGAAGTAAGGAATGATGGAATGGAATTGCAAAGGGTGAGGATGGGCTTGCTTTCCCACAGCAGAAGAAAGCAGTGTAGGAAATAAAGGAGATTAAGTGATCAGAAAGTGGGAGAGTGCCTACCTTTGCTGTCATGGGGAGGGGTAGTCTGAACTAAAAGGGTTACCGAAAAAGAGATACCTGTTAAGTAGTAGCACCCTACCATTTCTATATAGCTCATTTTACACAGTTCCTTTTCTACACCAGCAATTTATTTTGCTTCCATTTTGACAAATGCTAAATCGACTCATTAGTGTGGCTCTTTTTACCGAGGAAATGGAAATCTTTGCTATCAGCTAGGGCAGGAAGAGTGGTCATTTTTTCCCATTTTTTACTGTCTGTGCTTATCAGATAAAATTATCAGTCATATCCTTGGAAGTAGTCAAAGGCATCAGTTGACTATTGCTGAGAAAGAACCAAGCCCATCATGAAAAATTTGAAGTATTTTGGGTTTAGATAGGAAGTGGAGATTGGGTGAGCTAAAGGTTGTAGATCCATCTTGAGACTGGAGTTGGATCAGAAGGACTGAAGGTGTTTAAATGGGAATATCTTTTTTGTCTTTTCCCCTTGAAGATTCAGAGAAAAGCTGAAGTAATCAAAATAGGTGTGGGCAAGCGCTGGTGATTGTTAATGATGAGATTAATGCTGTGTTCACTGAACACGTAGTGTATTATTTCCATTTTAATTTGTTAAAATGAATGGTTAATTCTGGTGTGTAGTAACTGCCAGCAAGGCAAACAGTGTTTCCCGCTGAATTAAATAAGCAGCTGTAAAACGATGTTCTGGGTGTTTTGAGCAGGTGCTGTTCATTTAGGATTTGTTTTAGACTGGTGGAGCACATCCAAGATGCCACAGAAATCCAAGGGGAGTTTTCCCCTGTAGAAAGAAGGTCCTTCAGAGACTACAGTAGAATGAACTGTGGAAATATGACCAAGTTGGGGGTTTTTTCTCACTCAGGTCTTGGGCAGGTGGAGTCAGTGTGTCAATGAACCTCTTCATTTAACATCCTCTATTGCAGTAAAGGGTGTAACTGCAGATGCAGCACCTCTGTCCCTCGCCCGAGGGAGCGCAGCCCTGGGACCTGCTGCTGATAAATGCCACCCCAGGCTGGCACAGGCAGAGCCATGCCTTGGTGGCACAGCAGCCACGGCGGGTGCCACTCGAGCTGTCACTGCCACGGTGGGGTTTGCCAAGCACGTGCCATGAGAAGCATTTAGTCTGGGGGCATGCTTGCTGCCCTGAGAGTGCTGGGAAATGAGGAAGCCTGAAAGAGCTAGAGGGGACGTCTGGAAATATGGGACAAGCATCCCAGGAAGGAGACAAATTGAGGAGAGATGGACGAGCGAAACAGGAGAGGCAGAAGCTGTCAGAGTAAGTGGGCACTGGAGAGAACTGATTAGCAGGAGGAAATGACAGGCACAAAGTGGCAGTGAAAGAAATCAGCACAGAGGAAAGCAGATCGTGGGCAAAGGTTGCCTGAGAGTGGGAAAATGCAATACATGGGAGAAAAATGGTAAGGACATCCAAGAAAAACAAAAAGAAAAGGTGTAGATGAAGCTGTTTTGATTAATTTTTCTATCTGCTTAGATTTTCTGGGCCTTACCTACCTGATCTCATTGAATTTGTCAGGGGTGCCCTAGGGGCAAGACTGTCACTTGTAGGATGGGAACAGAGAAACTTCTCTTTTAGGTCTTTCTGCTCTTGTTCAGACAGAATTTCTGTTCCTGTATGATAGGAATTTGGATAGATAGTTGTTTTGCACTCAACCCCCTTCCTGAAATTTTAAATTAAGAAAGTGTGTTTATTCGGCTTCAGGACTGAGGATTATATTGGTTCAGATTATTTAAGTGTATTTATTTGTACACCAGCTGTGTTGTTTGGTTTGGGTTTTCTTAGTCTGCACAGTAAGCAGTCACAGCCCACCAGCAGAGCTATTTGCCATCTCTGTGTGAAACTTGAACGTTTCAGTTTGCAAATCTTTTGAACCTACTCAACTTTTCAATAAGAAAGGAGTTAATGAAATAGCATCAGAATGATATGAAGGAGCTTGTCAGTGCTGTCATGGGATGATACAGTCATTGGGTCAGATAACTGACTTTGGAGCTTAACTACCAGAAAGCTACCAAAATAGAAGAGATGAGTATGACTGGAGTTTGGCTTGTCCTCTGTCAGCCCTGTTTTTCTGCATGATGAAAGGACTTCATTGTTTTAACAGAAATCTCTTCTAGTAGGTTTCCACCTGTCTGAGGATTTTATTCAAGCAGAAAAGAATTAACTCTCCTTCTTCCTTCAGCTTATCTCAGTGAACTACTCCAGATGAAATGGTGATTAGTGTGACTGTGAGGTAAGAAGGAGTCAGTGATGTCTGATAAAGTAATGCAGTTTGGGTAGGTGGCCTAGTATCTTGTCTTACCAAATGCATAGGAATTAGTTTAGATTCATTGGAACCAGTGATTTAACAGTTTCAGGTAAGATTACCTGTTATGGCACAAAAGTTGTAAAGCTTCAACATTTTCCCCAGGATTTTTATTTGTGTCTTATACATCAGTGGCTTGACCCTCAGTTTGTAGTCAACCAACTGTAGTATTTACATGGTAATGAATGTTTTCATTTTTGATGCACATTTAAAATTGTCAGCTGTCATGATTAAAATGATTATATCCATCTATTGGAAAGAGCAGTTGATGTGACAATGCCTGCAACATCAATCCTTATAAAATAGGAGAGAATCATGTTTTAACAACAAGACAGAGTAATTAAAAATGTTATATTTAAGTACAATTTTTGGAGTAGTCAGGTGGGTTGTTACAGTAAAATATATGTGATTTATGAGAGGGATAATGTTACTTAGCATGACATTAGTAACAACAGTCTGTTGCACTGTTTTATTTTTCCTCCTTCTCTGGTATCCAACGTGATAATTTCTCAGAGGAAGAGGTAAGCCATAAGAGCAACTTCCTCTGCCACTCCCTTTTCCACATCGGAAACCTGCAGGATTGCAAGGGAGTGACTTAGTCAAACATGATTCACAGATATTTGATTTTTAATTTATTTAGTGTTGCTGAAGGTGCCAGGCAGTGAGTTTTAGGAACTAAAACACTCTTTGCCTGTAACCAGACTTCATGCTCACTTGCATGCAAGGACCTATGTGTTGCAGGATTTATATCTTGAAAAGACAGGGACTGAGCAGATTCCAGGCTGAAAGATTGCTGGCAAGAAATCAGGTGTAGTTTGGGGTGTAGTGTATTATGTTGTGAAGGAGGAGGAGGAGGAAATGAAGAAGGATGTTTAAGGGAACTTTAAGATCACAGCCTTGCTGAGTTGTCTGGGTTTTGGCAGAGATGACTTTGCTGTTTCTTAAGGATGTGTCCATTCACAGGTACAGAATCTCCACCAAATTATGCAGGTGCCTTTCTATGAATATATTGTTTTAGTATGACAGTGGGCTGGGGGAAAGGTGGATTTCCATGTGTTTTGGAGGTAAATAGTAGATTCCAGTGAGTTTTACTTTACCATCACATTGAGCCTATCAAGACTTTTGTTTGTAAATAAGCAGAGCAAGTCAGGAATAAAATCAGGTTTGATTTAATCAGGAGTAAGTACATTGTCCTCAGATTATGCAGGACAAAGGTAAATCAGCTTGGTGATGGCACAGTCTGTTTATGCACGTAGGCGTGCTGTACTGTGGGAAAATGAAATCTCCAGACACTGAAGCCATCAGCACTCATTTCACCAAATTTTGTGCAGAGTGTGAAAATTCAAGAGACTTTCTTGTTTCCAAAACAGTGTGTGTTTTATTGGAATAGTTGAAACAGACCCTAATCATTTGAAGATCTTGTTGCAGAACAAATGAAGCTCTAATGATGTGCAGACGTTGCCAGTGATGGGCTTTTGTCCTCACCCTCCATCAGTTGGGGTTTCATCTGTTTTCCAAGAGGGGCAATACACTGCTGTAGGAGTTTCTGAAGAGAAATGTCAGAGATAGTAGAGGTGCCAGGACCTGTAGGGAGCCACTGTTAATGTTCAGTGGGAAACTGAAAATGAAAAAAACAATGAAGAGCAGAAAAGCCTTAAAAGATAGATGGCCAAGTTTGAGAGTTTTGTTTCAAACTGTTTATTTTCAGTCAGAGAAGCGCCTTGGCAGTGCCTGAGGCACTGCAACCCTCTTGATTGGTAACATAAGGGCAAAGTGGGTGCCAGAGCAGGCTCTGCTAAAGGGAGGTGGGTATCAGCCCAGGCAGAAGTAAAGAAGAGGTGAGAAGCTTATGTGCTGGGAAAACTTTTTCCTAAATCTGTGGATGAAATGCTGGGAAGTGCTGTTTACACAGGTAGTGTATTTGTGGCTTGGCGGAGCTGCAGCTTTTGGCTCCTACACGAAAGTGTCCTGGATTTGGCTGGGGTACAGTTAATTTCTTACTGGTAGCTGCTACAGCATTGTGGTTTGGATTTAGTATGAGAATAATGTTGATAACACACTGATGTTTTCAGTTATTGCTGTGCAGTGTTTCTGTTGAGTCAAGGACTATTCACCTTATGCCAGTGAGGAGGTTGGGGGGCCATGGGAAGGTCAGAGGGGACACAGCTGGAACAGCTGACATCCTGTGGCATCATAATCACCATAGAAAGCTGGCAGAAGAAGGGAAAAGGGTCTCAAACATTCAGAGTGATGGAACCCTGCTTTCCTAGGGGTATAATTCCTTATTTTGCTTTGCTTTGTACACGACTTTTGCTTTATCTGTCAAACTGTCATTAATTTAATACATGTTTTACCTCTTTGATGATTCTCTCCCCCATCCTGGGCGAGGGTTAGCAAGCAACCGGGGGGCCTGAGTTGCCAGCTGGGGTTAAACCACTGCACAAGGGAAAGGAGTTCTTACTGTAAAGCCACCCAGTGTTATAATATCTTAAAATTGGAATCCTTTGTTTGACTCTCTGCTTGAGTTGTGAATCACTGTTTCTTCTGGTCGTTAGTAAAACAAAACTTAATTTGGCCTGGGCACTGTAGAGATGAAACATGACTGGTAATGCTGTATACATTCACTTCAGATGACTTTATAAACCCCAGATGAAATCATTTTGCTTTGTTCCAGACGAGGCAGAGCGTGGCATGTGCTCTGTAACAAGAGTCAGCCTTGCTGGAGGCCCTGCATAACCTCCTCTGAAAGAATATCATTTCATGAGAGCAGATAGACTGTGGATTTTGAGCTGTTTGTTACGTTAGCATATTAATTCGTAGATTGTTTCTTGGTTTTGCTCACAGTAGAAAGTTTTTTTAAAAGTTCTTTTCCCCTTCAAATCCAATTATTACTAAGTGATGACTTCTCTGATCTCTCATCCTCTAGGAAGGGAGATGTGTAATGAGTTCTCAAACCTGAAATGAAACCTTATAAATGTTTAACCTTAAAAAAGGTTATTAGCAAACCCAGGTATTCACCACATTGAATAAAAGATTGAATTTTTAATTGCATAGAAACCCTGCTCTCCTTTATGTTTGTCACATTGGTTAAGTAGTAGCTGTCACCTCACGAGATAAGAAGGATGGGATTTTTGGTGATCTTAACCATAAATCAGTAATATTAGAGACATGGGAAATGCAATGGATCTTCCTGTCTTTTTAACCAACCCTTTGTTCTGTCTTCCAAGTTGTCTGTGGTCTGTTTTTCTGTTCAGTGATACGGTGACATCTTTGTTGCAGACAACTGTGAAACGTTGAGTGTCACTAGTTTCCTGTGTCAAGTGGCCTGAAAAGTTAAATTTTTGGTTCTATTCTGGCGACCTGTGGGCACAAAGTGCAGTATTTTTAATAGAGATGACACAAGCAATATGCCAAGGTGTCAGCACAGTGGCAGTATTGACTGGATTTGTGTCCTGATCCTTCAGTGTTTGGGATAGCCGCTGTCAGCTCCTGCTGGGCTCAGCTGCCTGGGGCTGCTGCTGTGCCAGGGGTCCAGGGGCAGCCCCCAGCCCTGCTCCAGCAAAGCTGGCTGCCTGGGATGCTCTGAAGGCCTGGAGTTTGGAGGGTCTGAGGCGAGCTGGAAGGAACTAGGGAAGGGGTCTGTCCATGGATTGGAAGACAAATGAGGTAAAAAGGATGGCAAGTGTTTCATGTCAGTAAAATAACCTTTTGAGGGTGAAAGTTGGGTTGAAAAGCTCTCTGGTGCCCAGGTTCTTTCCCTTCAGCTGCTCTGGAGAATTCCCTGTTGTGCTGGGGAGCGTGGACATGTGGCTGAGTCCCTCCAGGAGCTCTGGGATGTCTCCTGCCCTCTGGCCCCTTGGAGAGTAGTGCCATTTTCAGGGAACAGTGGATTATGTGATCTTGGAGGAAGCTGCATCTTGCTGTGAGGGGCAGAATGTGCACAGTGAAGTTAAAACTTTCTTTAGGACTGAGAAATGACCTCTACAGAGAAAGAAAAAGCATTGCAAAGCGAGGCCAGCACAGGGGGATTCCTGGGGGAACAGAGTTAAAGGACAGGGACTGGCCCCTCTTGGGAGAGCAGCTTGGGGAGCAGCAGAGGCAGAAGCCAGAGGTCAGAGAGAAGGAGCCTCCCTCTGCAAGGATCAGCAGGCAGCTCCTTCTCCCAGGGCTGTCCTCCCAGGAGAATAACATGTGAGAGCGTGGCACAGAAAGTCAGTGCACAACCTTGGGGCTGTGATGACTGCAGTTAATTAAATGGGTGGTTGTCTCTAGACAGCCCCAGACATCTGTCTCCATTCTTCACTTGTTTTTCTGACACGTTTCTATTTGCTTGTCCAGAGCTAAGCCCAGAGGACCTACAGATGGTCACCATTAATTTTGTCACTTGATGCAGTTTTTAATTTTTTTTTTCTCAAACTTTTAAAAACAGATGTGTATAACAAAAAAATATTTTTAATAGAGCAACTCACTAGAGGTCTTCTATTTGGATTTAGATTTAATTTTAGTTTTTAGTGGCTGGGATTCAATTTTGGCATTTCTTTTAAACCAAGTCTCTCTTGTAGCCATATCAATTTTTAATTTGATCTTAAATAAACTTTTAAGATTCCCTTTGCATTCCTGGTCTGGCTTCTTTGGAAACTCAGAAATCATTGCATGCCAAAACATTTCCTTTGTTTTGGATCACGTACCTGGTTTTGCATAGGTTTATTCATGATTGTAGGATGCTGGTGTTGTGTGGGCTGAACTTGGGCAATGGGCTTTCCAAATAAAGTCTTCAGCAGAGAGGTGTAGCCTGGTTAGTGATTTCTTAAGGAAGCCTCAGGATTACAGACAAAACTCAGGAGCTGTGACTAGTAACCGCCTGTACAGAGTCAGGGTCATAGATAATGGCTTGTTATCAAAACTAATTATATGTACTTTTAAACAGATAAACCAGCTGCAGACAGGTTTGGTACTTCCCCCCTCCGCCCCCAGTCACCATATTAAATATGGAGTGTCCTTTCCAAATATCTTTTAGTATATTTCTCTTTGAGTTGTCTCTGGAAATTTTACCACAAGAAAAGCCAGTTGTGTTCTATATTATGCACTCAAATAGTGTTTCCAGGATATGCTTCTTAACACAATGCTGGGTTTTTTCTCTTTCTTTATTTGCAGGTCAAAATTTATCTGATTCACTCAAATTAGTGTCATTTTAACCACACCGTAGAAGAGAAATATGATGCCAAACAGAAGTAACCTCTCCTCCTTCCAGAATGTTGGATCAGGTAATCAATTAAAATGAAGTTTGTTTGTAATGCACTGAGCTATTTCAGAATTTCTAATTGACTTTGGCCCTTTAATTCTTCTGAGGCATGGATAAGATCAGTGCTCTGTCCTTATTCCATGTCTAACTCCATTTACCAGGCAGAACAAGGCCACAGCTGGATATGCTGCAGACAGCCAACCCTCCCCCATCACTTCAGTGCCTGTCTGGAACAGATATCAGTGACCCCCAGCTAAACAACTCGGGAAAGGCAGAAGAGGAATGAGGGAGGGAAAATAAAATAAATTTTTTTAAAAAGTAAGAATTTCCTTTTGTAGCTCCGGGCAGCAAATACTTTGCTAAAGAGAGGAGCCTTGTGCTGAGCATGAAAGCTGGGTCTGACCTGGATGCAGGATGGGTTCAGGGCACATCACGAGCTGAAGCTCCCATCCTCAGCTGCATGCAAAGACAGCATCAGCCAGGATGTGTTACACATCCTGGCATATTCATCGAGTTTCTGCTCAAACATTACCCTAAAAATAAACAAAACAAACAAGATCTGGTTGGTGGGAAGCAGCTATGGTTTATTTAAACGTGTGCTGTTGTCCAGTTGGGATTTAACTGTGTGACTGCTGGAAGCAAAAACACGCAAGAACTGGCATAAGGGGCAGTAGAGAAAAGCTGAACTGGAGTGGCTACATGAAGGTATCATGACCTTTCCTTACTGGGCTTGCTTGGATTTCAAGTACAATGAACCCTTCACTGCTGTGGTGAACAGGCATGAAAGTTTCCATGAGCTAACTTGTTTTTTGGCAAAAGCATCCAGTCTTTGAAGGATTAAATGTGCCCTACTGCTGTTGCAAGGGAGTAATGAACAATTATTAATGTCCCAGTAATATGTCTGCCAAGCTATTTATAGAGGAGCCAGTAAGATTTTTGCAAAAATATTTGAACTTAGCTGTGTTAGTTAAGGTTTGGACAGTACAATTTTCATATGAAATTAGATTTTGGTTTTAAGAGAGATTTGGAAGAGGGGAGGACAAAGAGAGACTGAGATGGAAATTGGGGTCAGTTCCACAATGAAAGGTTAAGTATAAAATGCATATACATTGTGCTTTACATCTGGGCTCTTAAATAACTTCTACATCTTATTCTTCTTCCTTAAAACACCACTAATATGATGAATGTTTGATTTATCCAGATGATGTTACCTTGTCCTGATGAGAGTTCTTTTGAACTTGGTCACATTTATTGTTTTGTTCATTTGAACTTCATCATTGCTGTTATCAAAATTTATGAAAACAGCTAAAAAATGTCAAGTAAAATATCACAATATAAGAAACAGCAGCTACACTGCTCAAAGTGGTGATGGTGTGATGAAGAACTCTGTGAACTCATGAGTTCAAAGGTAGCTTAGATAGTTGTATCATCATAATAAGTGTGCTAAAATTATGAATATAATATAAATCCCATAATAACAGCCCATATAAAAATATTAAATTCTGTATAGTGGTAGACTTGACATTTAGTTTTGAAGGTGCGAGTTAATGCTTTTGTCCACTACCAGAGCTTATAATTAACAGCTGCTTAACCAGGTCCACTATGGTCAAGAAGGTGTTGTATTTTACTTTGATTTTTGTGCTGGTGTTCCCTAATGCTGGCTCCTTTTATCTTCTGCCTATTCAATTCCATTAGTAGTGATGGTTACCTTTGTTCCCTAATAGCCGAGGAGATGCTGTTGTTGCACACCTGGGTTGTGCAGGGGAGGCCTGGGCAGCAGTGGGCTGCTGGTGCCCTGGACAGGGGTGAATCCCCTGGGGTTTTGCCTTATCAGCCAGGAAGGTCCCAGAAACCAGGACCCCTGTGAAGAATGCATTGCCACCTTCCACAAGATCTGAACCTAGTGATTCTCAGTGAAACCAGGTCATATGAGCCCTGGTGGCAGGCAGGAATCCCAAACTCTGTCTCTTGGTTCATGTAATTGAAGGGGTACTTGGACTAAAGTACTGCCTCCAAGGACATTAAGGGCGCTTTACACATTAGATTTTCCCACCGAGTGACAGGCTGAAATTCAGGTTCTCATGAGGAAGCTGAAGTCCCAGGTGAAATGTGACTGAGCCAAGAGTCAGTCCCAGATTCAACCCTTATTTTCAGAAACAACACTTGCTGGCACTGCAGTAACTGACACTCAGGAGTGCTTCATTAGTTCAGAGTTTAGACAAGCACAGCCCAGGAGCTACTGTAAATATTAATGGTGTCATTTCTGCATCAGCTCAGGTCTAAGTGTAAGCCTGCTGGGGGTCCTGATAATCTCCTGCAGTAACTGGCACTGTCAGGAGCTGAATTCCTTTCTTTGCTTTTCAGAACTGTATGCTGGGGTTTGATGCATTGATGAACAGTAACATCCACCACAGCAAAGGGTTTTTTGGTCTGTGCTCTCTTAGTATAAATTAGATGTATGTTGGTCTGCACTCTCTTAGAATAAATTAGATTTCTGAAAATTCATTAGGATCTATAACCTTCCCCCCAGCAGTATTTTTAACAGTCATGTGGTTTTGTTGTTTTGAATGAAGTCACGCAACCTGGCATTCTGCTTCCTTAAGGTTATCTTTTAACCAAAGTGCTCTTTGCAGATGTAGTTACAGCTTTGTTTTTTTAGAGCAATGAGCTGAAACACCTTGAAAGATGTGCCTTGGTTTTGTACCTTCCTATTAAGCTTTGCAGGACCATCCACAAAGTAAGCAGAAAGGTGACAAACTCCTACTGAGTTTTAAATTGAGCTCACTAATGTATCAGGGCTCAGATGCACTACCTGCACAGATTAAAGGAAGCAGATCCAGGGCAGTATCTTATGTCTTTAGCCCTGGGGGACCTGAGTTGGATTCTTTCCTCTCCTGTCAGCATTGCGTGTTCTCCCTGTACCTCAGTTCCTCAGCTGTAAAACATCAGGACAATAATTCCTCCTTACTTCATGGATATCTGAACAGGCTCAGGATTATAAAGGCTGAGCCACAGGCTCCTGCAGTGGATAGGACAGCAAAGAAAGAGTCTAGCCTCTTTCCAATTGTGTTGCTGGTTTTGGTATCGTTTTTTGCCTCTACCCCTTCTTTTTCAGTCTCCCATCTTTTCCAGAAACAGATGGGAAAATTGTGCATCTTCTCCTTTGCTTAGTGATCTGAGACACGTTTACTACAAGCACAGTAATTATTGCAGAAAGTGTTCATGTTATTTTGCAGGCAAGCACATGCAAGAGGCTGCTTAACTTGCTGAATTTTTTTCTTGTTTTCTCTTCTTTACAGATTCCAGTAATATTATGGCAGACTATAGCCACTCACAAAAACAGATGGAATTACAAAATGCTAGTTTGGGAAAGGGTTCTGTGGCGAATTCCCTTGAAAATGGTCTCCAGGATATTATGGAAAACCTCAACACGAAGAAATATTCATCAACTCTTAAATTTAAAACAAATGGGGACTATGCTGGCTCTTATTTAACCCTTTCACAACCTATGCCAATTAAACCTAATCCTTCCACCAGTGTTAAAAATACACATTCTGTTAACAAAATTCAAGGAGGCAAGCAGTTCCCCTGTGAAAGCCCATATCTTCCAGATAAAAGCATCTCTGTAAAGCATTTGGGTT
This sequence comes from Brachypodius melanocephalos, assembly GCA_013398615.1. Taxonomy (NCBI): domain Eukaryota; kingdom Metazoa; phylum Chordata; class Aves; order Passeriformes; family Pycnonotidae; genus Brachypodius; species Brachypodius melanocephalos. The sequence continues at coordinate 8,862,880 of VZSR01003209.1, forward strand.
CCATATCAGGCATGTCTCCATCCCTCAGCGGGTACAGTTCAGGAAGGACAGATTTTGACATTCATGCCAGCAGAGAAAATGAAAAACCCCTTGGACACATGGATAAGCTTCACTACTCAAAGTACAGTCAGAGAAATAAATCTTATGACAACATCTACTTCCCAGGAATGCTGGAGTCAAAGAAGATCTCAGGCTCTCTTCTGACTATGTGGAGTGGAAGCTCAGGGAATGAGCTGGTGCTTTCACCTGGCAGCAATTCTGGGGCAGCCAGCATGCCTTCTAGCCCAAAGCAAGGCAGAAGAATGAATGCTGACAACAGTCTGGCCCTTCACATAAAGCCAGTTAAGTACAAGGATGGGGCAATGGAAACTCTGGGCTCACGGCCTAGGAAATACTCTGGTGGATCTCTAAGTCATATGGGGATGTACAGCCGTTCTCTGCCCAGACTTTATAAATCAACAGAAAACCAGCTGGTGCCATTAAGTTTGCCCCCCAGAAGCTCTCTGGGTAATAGTAAAAGGAAAAAACTAGGAGAAAAAGATCTACCTCAGAATGCTTTCGATGCTGATAATTACCTGAATTTTTCTTCTTGCAGCTCAGGGGTTTCACCACATGCAAACTCTGTCTCTGGGAGTAATCCCTATGTCAGTTCAACTCTTAGTGTTCCTGCAAGCCCTCGTATTGCTAAAAAAATGCTTTTAGCACCTTCTTCCCCATATCTCCCTGATGATTTTGATAGACTTGGACTCTCAGGAACAAGTCCCAGTAGTTCTTTCTCCCCAGTGGATTTTGACAGGTCGTTCTCTGTCCGAAGAAACCTTTCTGCCAGTTCCATGGAACTTGATGACCCAGATCTGGAAAGTTACAGACAGACACCCAATTCTCTGCAGATGTCCATGCGAGAGCGGAAGAACAGCATCAGCTCCATTTCAGGAAGGGAAGACCTCATGGACTATCACAGGAGGCAGAGGGAGGAGCGGCTCCGGGAGCAGGAGATGGAACGGCTGGTAATTCTTCCTCTTCCTCCTAGTTATCTGGGATATTTAGCATTTGCAAAACACCCATCCCAGGCGTAGCCATCAGGAGGGTACAGCAAAGAATAAGCTGCTCTGTTTTGAAATTCAAGTGCAGCCTGCTCCAGATACCTTTTTGTGTTTATTATCACAGTCCATGCAGCTGATGCTTACAAAGTGTGCTGCTAGGATAGACAGTGCCATTCAACCACCTTGGAAAAATGTGGGAACCCACATTGAAATACACATGTAAATTGTGTTCAGTTATCCTGTGGGCTGTGTTAAATGTCTGGGTACATAAAACCCACAAATTACACTGCAGGGATCCTGCAGGGCTTTTTGTTTTAGATGATGGCACTGTTTTGTGATAAGTGGGCAAAGAAAAAGAGGTTCTGCTATAAACTGCTCAGCCTTGTGTGCTGCAGAGTCAGGTATACATTGGTGTGGGCTAAACGTTCATCAGCAGGGTTTTTTCTGCTTAGTTTTCATTTTTTCCTTCTGAGCATGTTCATTAAAATAGAGGCCTCCTTGCTTCTCCCCCTCCCAAGATGGAGAGTAGCAGAGAGGGACGATTTCTGTGTCAGTCAGTGTAAAGCAGTGCATACTGCCTCAGCTTGGGATTATCTAGGTAGTAAAACATAGTTTATGTATCACTGAAACAGTTTGTGGATGGGAAAAGTAAAAAGGTCTTCAGAGATGTTTGAAACAGTTTTGTATTGAAACTGTCTCTGGAAGAATACCAAACAGTTCTTCCAAGGGTTTTGGAAGTGGCTTTGGGACTCTCTGAGCCTATTAACATGCATTCATATTTTATCATCCACACAGAAACAGAGGTCATTAGATGGGCCAGTTGGTGTTCCAGCCTCTTAAATTTGAGACATTAACTTTACACTTGTGTGCCTTAATTCACGTTTTATGAATTTGAGCAAAATGGCAATAGGATACTCTTAAACCTGTCTAGTTTGCATACAGACAGCAAGCCTGCAGGAAAATTCACTTTCTGGGCAGGCTGGGGGTGAAAAGCCCTCCCAGTGGGGAGGATGGATGCAGGGGTAGTGGGAATGTGGGAGAAGGGGATGCCTGTCAATGACCAGTGGCAATGGCCTGGTGCCTGTGCCGTGGATGGGCACACGTCTTGAACCGTGTGAGCAGGCAGGTTCAGGGTGAAGAATTGTAACCCAGTGAGATTTCTCCCCCCTCCCCACCTCACCTGTGTCCTCAATACAAGTTGGTGAGGAGCCTGTTACACTGACAGGAATCTGCCTTCTCCCCCCATCCCACTGATCACTGTTACTTATAAGATACACGCTGTTGTTTGCTAGATGTCAAGGAGTTATTCTTTGCCTGCTCAGAGGCTGTAGTGTCGAGGCTCAGGTGTGAGAGGGGGGCAGGCACTGCCCCCTCCCAACTCCGTGTGTGTCAGGGCAAGTCCACCCCTGTCCTGCTTCGCTCCCCAAAACCTCTGCTGGCTCCCCTTGAAGCTGCAGCTGGCTCCCCAGGGCAGGAAGGACCAGCTGTGAGTGAAGTGGCTGGGTGGCTTAGGACAAAGGTTTTGGGAAATGTTTCTCCCTCTTCTTGCTGCCTTTGTCCTGCCATTCCTCTGCTCCTTTGAATAATCTTCTCCCTAATCCTGGTGTGTTGTGTGTGCAGTGGTGATTGCCTCTTTGCTTCTTATCAGAAGGTTTTGCAGCAGTCATGCTGTAAAACCTGAGATAATCAGTCATAAAAGCAACGTATTTGTATTTCAAAGAGAGCAGCCTTCTTTTCTTGTTGTTGTTTTAATTATTATTTGTATGATATAATTTGTATTATTTGTTATTGGGTTGTTTCAGTATTCAGTGATGCTGATAATCATTCTGGTTTTATGTTTGGATGAAGTGGCTACATTCATACTCCTCAGTATTTCCTCTCGCTCAACAATACTTCCTTCAAGTCCCAATTCTTCAAAAAGAGAATTTGCTTATTTGAATTGGTTTTTTCAAAGCTTTTGAAAACAAGATGATGTTTTGTGTGTTGCACGTAATTTGAGCATGGAGGATTTTTCTCCTGCTTGAGCTCATCTTATTCTCAAGATACTGCTCCATACCTGCTCCATTCTTCATTTGCTAGAGCTGTCTGGTAGAGGAGTGAAATATCAGGACAGTGCTTCCTTCCAATGGTTTGAGAGTCTGAAAAGTGCCATAAGCAGGCTTCTAGACCTCTGGGAAGTAGAAAGGTATATGTTAATAAATCCACACATCAGTTCTTTGTATATTACCGCCTCTCTTGTTCTGGTGTTATTTTATTTTGTCCTTCTATGTGGATCCCTGTCCAAAGGATAGTCAAGGATCTGTCCAAACAGGGTCTTGGTACAGCCAGCCAGAGCTTCCAAGGAACATTTTTGTTTGCCCTTGTGTACTGACATGGGTAAAGGATCCACGTCTGCTCAGATCTCTCTTTTTTATGAGGTTGAGGAAGGAGTGAATAAAAAGCCCCAGCTAAATAAGCACTCCTGGATATCAAAACTGTGTGCTCTGGGCTTTCAGTACTGTGTAAAAGCACAGGCTGAGCAGCTGGTAGGTAAATGGTAGGGGTAGATGTAGTCCCTCTGTGCACAAGTGTCAGGATTTTCCATACTGGGTTTTTGAAGCACGGTGGGGAGAAGAACAGTGTAGGAATACTCAGATAAGTCCATCAGAAAAATAACACCGTTTTTTGGAGGACTAGACTGCTCTGTGGCCCAGATAAGAAGTGGAGAGTCTTTTTGCACCAGCACTGCCCCTGTAGCTATTCTGCTGGCACAGAGTGGCTTGCAAGTGTTCTATTTGATAGCTGATATTCACATCCGGATTTCTTTTGGTGGTAAAATCCATGCACTCATTGCAATCTGACCTAGTATCTGCCCTTGAGCTCTTCTGTTTACTTACACTTGTTTACTTTTTCTTTTCCATGTAAATTATTCTACGAGATTTACTTGTGTTTAGTTTGCTTTTAAATGTCAGAGGCTCCTCTGGAAGTTTGCGTTTAGAGCTGCTGCAGCAGCCAATGTATGAAAACAAAAGATCTGCTGTCACTGCCCAAAGAAATAACCAGATATTAAAAAAAAAATACAAATAGTAAAAATATGCAGGTTGGGTTTGGTTTTGTTTGGTTTTTTTTTCTTTAATTATTTAAAAGTCCAAGTTTTAATTTGTTCCTGTGCACCAAATACAAAAGACTTGTGTAGGATTTGGTGGTTTTCCATATCTGTTTCTTTAGATCTGATGTCTGTGGTTGGGTTCACATAAATTAGCTGAAGGCTGGTGCCACTCCTGCTTTACCAGTCTGTTCTTTGTGGCTGGAAGAGCAGGGGGAGCTGGCATTCTCCTTCCTGCCATCCCTGTGGTGCTGTGGGAGGGGTGGGGCAGCACAGGGTGCTCCTGGCACAGGCAGCGGGGTCAGGACCTGCTGCTGCTTCCTCTGCAGCCCAGCTGACCGGACACGGCATCCTGGCAAGGGGATGTCCTGCCAGCTGGACACGAGGAGAAGCCAGAGTAGCTATTGCTGACACTAGCCCAGGAGCCTTATAAACAAGGGAGAAAGTTCATGCTGTGATCCAATAATGTTCAATGTGATTCAGTTAGCTTTTTGAAAAAAATTATTATTTAATAGGAAATCTCACTCTTTTTCTTTTTTTTTTTTTTTCCCTGTCTGAGATGAAAGCCCAATTGTGGTAGCTGCTGGAACTAAAATGAGCTCTTTTTCTTCAGCTGATGGGGTGGTTGGGAGTGAAACTGCACAGGCAACATAGTTGGGTAGATATCAAGGGCCATCTGTTTTCTTTGGTAGCTGCTTGTTTAAATAGCACTGGAGTTTCCAGTGCTGGTTTTTAGGCAGTACAGTGTGTTTCCTCTAGATGGTGGTAGCTACCTAAAAATTATATGTGCAGTAGGTTTGGGATGCCTTCCATTGCCCAGCTGTCTGTAGGGATCTGTAAACATACGTAAACATTGTTAATGAAGTTTTACTAGATCCAGGATTTGTACTGGGAAAGGTTTCAATTTATCAATGCCTAAATGAGCACTAATAAAATTCAAGGGGCTTACTTACCATGACCACTTTGTCATGGTCAGAAGAGCACTGAATTTTGCTAGTTTATTCAGAAGTAGGGAATAATACAGAATATCCCTGTGCCTGGCTTGCACTGATGCCTTGCAATTTAGTAAGATGTGCTTATGTGAATGGAAAATGAAATGAAACTATTTTGGAGTTTTAAAGATGGTACTGCTTTAAAATCATGGTTAATAGAGCTTCTGTAAATCTTCATATGGTTTGTGGAAATCCTCTTATACATGTTTTATAAATCTATATTGGCACTGTGTCTTTCTATAGACCCTCGAAGGATAAAGTACCCAAGCTGTATGTAAAACTCTAAGTGATTAGCTCTTGAAGGAGCCCCAGCCAAGTAGACAAAGGCTAGCTTCAGGGTAATTTTTCCCACCACTAGTATTTGACAGTCTCTGTAGTGTTACAGAATAGCTACTTAACATCATTTAGTTTTGTAATTGAACAAGTGCTGTATAATAGGGTAAAACCCCCTGCAGAATATAACTAATGTTGCTGACTCCATAACTTTCCAGGAACATTCAGTTTCAATTGTGTTGTAAAACATTTCTGTGGGGTCTTTAATAAGCCAAAATCTGGATTACGTACACTTAATTTTTGCAGCTATATATTTTATTTAAATTAACACTATGGTCCAGGAAGAAATCAATTACAGGAGACCTGTTCTCATTTACAGAACTTAAGTACTTCTCTGGAACTCTGGTCTTCAAGCTCCTGCCCTCAGTGTGGTTTGAAAAGGAGCATCTGCATAGGTACTATAGGGACAGAAGGGCTGAACAATGCTGTTATTTCAGCAGCCAGTGGCATTCTGTCAGGAGCAGAGAGCTAATTCTCAGGAAGCCATCTGCTCAGCTCCTCCTTGCAGGCTGTCTCTACTCTGTGCCACAGCTCTCTCCTGCTTTTACCTGTCCTTTTCTCCTGTGCCTGCTCTGGGATGGAAAGGAGGAGCACACCTGCTCCTGTGCTGTGACCTGGCCTCTCCATGCTGCTTCTCTGTGCAGGTGTCTCTGCTGTCAGAGCTGCTGCCTCTGAGAGAGGGGGGCATGGATACAGGTGCTGCTTCTGAAAGCTGTGCTGCTGGTGGTAGCTTTGGAGCTGAAGCACTAGCTAAAGCAAAACAAGGACTGGCAATGAGAAAACAAACGAGTCTGGAGTGAGAAACTGGTGCAAACTGGAGGGAAGGGAAAGAACACTTGATGAACTTTTCTCAGTCCCAGTTCAAGTTTATCATTGAAATAAGCTCCTTAGAAATGTAGGAGAGAAAGAAAGAGGAAGCTTTCTCCAGCCTCTCGTCCATGAGGTAGTGAATGTACTCATAAGAAAGAAAGCTGGGGGTTTTCTGCAGCTCTTTTCCCCAGTCTCTCTGCCTCTTTCCCCACCATCCTCTTTGACTAGCTGCTGTTCCCAGCTGTTGCTGAAGTGGTGGTTTGTCTGTCTGAGCAACAGTCCTAGACACTGCTCCTTGGCAGCTGAAAAGTGCAATAGCTTCTTCAGGCAAAGGGAACCATGGACTAGCCATAATTCATGTTAGTCTTTGTCACAAGGAATTGATTGCATGTGTATTTTTAATGAAATTTGAGGCTATCCAGTTCCTAATGACACCTATCTGGAAAGCTTCTTGTTTGCCATAGCTGATTAACCAAGGCTTGCCTTGATGTTCAGATATAGCAGCACTTTTACACGTTGGTAAAATTCGTAAATGTGATATGCAGCAGATGAACAAATCTAGGAATCATGACTTGGTTGCTGTTCGAAAAGTGGGATATTTATCTCTGCTATTTTGGAAATTTTTTTACAGTGTACCAGGGATGTCTCTTAATGTCATTGATAATCAACAGCAGGAGAGGATTATTATCTCCTTATCCCACCCTTGTCCTTCAGCAGTTAAATTTGCAGCCAGCCATAGGTGATGTGCAGCTTTCTCAAAGCCAGGAGTATTGAAACTGCTCAGGCAGAAACTGCACAAGAGCTGTTACCCTTTCTGTAGTGGGGAAGAGAATTACAGAAAATCCACAGAGATGTTTGAATCTGTTTAAAGGACATTTTATGGGGAAACACACTGACCAGTTTACAAGGCTTGATTCAACATCCCCCCCTCCCACTAGAGCCAATTCTAAATCAATTTCCTGCTTTTGACATACCTTTTTTTTTATCCTCTGCTTTGTTCAGTGTCAGAAATAACTTGGGTGGTATCTCTTGCAAAATTATTGACTGGATTTTCCATGTGCTACTTGTTCTGTGTTCTTCATTGCAAGGGTGCTTTCCTAGCTTCCTTCTTCACTGAGGAGAAATTCATTCTGGGAACAGTTACATGCAGGTGAGCTGGAGCTGGAATGAGCTGGCTGAGATGAAATGATGAGAATAGAGTGTATAAAATAACCACAGAGCTTCCTGTCCATAAGCCTCTCAGCACATGTCAAAATAGAAGTGAGAAATGTCAGTATTTCTGTAATGTATCTGAAAGCTCATCAGGAGTTTTTTGAGGACTGGTTTTCCTGCAGTTTTTAAGCTTTTTCTGAGCAACTGGGACTTGACAGGGGAAAGAAAGAATCCCCCTTTTTCCTGACTGCTGGGCACAGGGCCGGTTTGCAGCCGGAGCCCCTCACCTGAGCGTTTCGGCTGGAATGGGCAGTGGCCCTGCCTTGAAATTTGCTGTCTCCTATTATTGCCCAAGGGATGGAAGCTTGGCGTGGGGTAACCTGATACAGCCTGTTGTTGCAGGAGGGCTGGGACCTCGTGTCCTGGTGCCCGTGTTTCCCATCTATAACCATCAGGACAGGCCCGATGCTGTCACAGCAGGGAGAGCTGCGTAATTACCGGCTGTCCCGGCCAGCGCTTGCACAGGGCTTTAGGAATTGGGTTGCCTGGCCAAAACACTTAGTAAGAGGGAGGATAGCAGCTTTGGAGAGTTATAATTATGTCGACCATTTGGGGTTGAAGGATGATTGAGAATCTGCTGGATCTATTTCGTGGAAAATAGAAGTTTGCAGTTGCTGCCCCGAGCTCCGTTCTTCCAGTGGCTCATCTCGTTACGGGAGGATTCCGAGGAAGGCTGCAGTGGGAACCTGGGAATAAGGCACCCAAAGGCAAAACTGCTGTCTCACAGCGCTCTCTTCTTTGGGCCGTGCTTGGCAAGGGGTGGGTGCAGCCAGGTTCTCCAGCTCCGAGCTCCTGACTGTGGGTGATGTGCACGTGTGGCGCGTACAGCCAGGTAATCTCCCAGCAGCCGGGTGGAAATCCGGGCGCGGGCAGCCAGTGCGGAATTTTCCTACAGTGCGATGGCTTGCTGCAGGGAAAGCTGAGGCACTGCACTGCCTGCCCTGCTCTGCCTGATCCTGATCACTCACTCTTGGGCACAGGAAGTGCTGGGGCTGGCAGAAGTGGCTGCTGTGCGAATCCTCTTTGCCAACATAATGCCAGGTAGAGCTGGGGAAGCAAGTATGTCTGTAGTGGTTCCCTGGGGAGGGAGGCTGAGGACGCTGGTTTTTTGGCTTTCTTTTTAAATACTACTGTAGAAGGATTTCCTAGAAATCAGATTATTAGTTGCAGATATTAATGCCAAGCTTGGAACTCTCACAGTGGTCTTTTTTCCAGCAAAATTTTCAATAGATTTATGGTAAGCAATTTTTTTCTTTTTTTTCTTTAACAAAAGTAACATGAAATTACATAAATGCTTTACCTCTTAAAAATGAAAAGGTATAAAAAAAAATCCATCTGAAACAGAAGTTACCAGAAGCTATGCATACAGTAAAATAAACATAGCTTGCCAGCAGTTGATAAAAGGTATCGTAGAGATCTAGAATTCTTTCATAAATTAAATGTTTATCACAACTTGAAGCATACCAAGTCAAAATGATACAGCTACTCTGAGTCTCAAGTTTGGAATGTTGGTATGAATTCATAGGGAATTTGAGTAAACTGGTAAACAAAGATTTCCTCCACTTCTGTGCATTTGACAGATGTTGTATTTTAGATGTGATGCTCTTTTTTCTGTTAATGCTCCTAAAACTGTGTTTTTCAAAATGTGGATTAATTCTCTCAAAAAGAGGAATGACAGTTAACAAAATGGAAAATCTGAAAAAGTCAGGGATGGGTGAGTTCATGGAAAATCTGTGCAATATTTTGCAGCTTGGTAGGGATATAGCATAAGTGTGAAGTGGAACAATTAGTGATTTACGTAGTGAGATTGACGTAGAGAGATATGGACGTATGTACGCACAAATGGGGTACAGACACAAACACCTCAATAAAAGATTTAAAAGTACATTTCACAGAAATGAATTGCTCATTAAATAAGATGTCCTAACACTTATTTCTCTTTCCAATGTAGAAAGTTTTAATATTCTTAAAATCTTCTTTCACATTAATTTTGATCCTTCATCTTGCACTGTAATTTATTTATTACAGTTTATTATCTCTAAGTGGTAGATGGACTTCACATGGACTTTAATCCTTCACTCTAAAACAAAAAACCAAACCCAAAGCAACAAACAAACAAAACTCCAACCCAAACAAAACAAAAAAGCCCAGCAAACTTTTTAAAACTTCATCTTTACTTTAGCTCACATGTGACACTCAGTGCCATTATCTTTCTCTGAACCAGGAACGACAGCGGCTCGAGACAATCCTCAATCTGTGTGCAGAATACTCCAAATCTGACAGCGATCCTGCTGCAGCCACCACAGTAGCTGATGTTCAAAAAATTAACAAAGAACTCGAGAAACTTCAGCTCTCCGATGAGGATTCCGTGTTTGAAGACTCCCAGATGAACCTGGAGACGAGGTTCAGAGGCCACCTGAAGTCATCGGCCAGTGACTCGGATTTCTCGGAGCTGAGCAGCCACAGCCGTGGCACGGCTGCCTACCTGCCCTCGAGGGGGATGAGGGCTGAGGAGCACTTCAGTGAAAGCTCCAAGCCTCCTCCTTTTGCTGCTCCCAGCTTCCTGAAGGATGCCACCGAGTCATCCTACCTAAGCATCACACCAAAGGTAGTGCTCTGTAGGAGGAGACAGGGTAATCCAGGCTTGAAATCCTCCTCTGGGAGTTGGCTGTCCTGGTGGGGGCCACAGTTAGGCTGGCTTAGGTATGAGGATTAATCTCAGAACTCATACAGCTTTATAAGCCATCTAATGTAGAAAATATAGCCAGCAAAATGTAGCAGCCAGCAAATGATTATTAGAGATCTTGTGGAAGCTGATGGTACTGGAAGTTGGGTTTTTTAGTGGGATGTACTGTTCAGGAAGACTTTTAAGATCTTCCAAGGGAGAATGATTTGCTTGAACAATTATAGCTACTTAAATAAAGAAGGTTTCCAGAACCCTGCTTAGCATCCTGCTGAGATGTAGGAGGGAAGGGATGCTCAGCTGTTTTCTCCCAACCTGAGGCTCTTGTAAGAGGAGTGTGTTTTCTCACATTTACATGGGAGGTGAAGAGGAGTTGCCTGAGCTGAATTATCAGTCTGGTCTCCTTTCCTGGGGTTGGAGTTGAGCAGCTTGCCGGATCAGCTGTTGTCTCTTGAAGCCTCCTGCCCCTCCAGCCCAACAGCTGCCTTTAATAAGCTGCACCTCCTTTCCTGTGTGCTTCTCACTGCTGTTCCATTACTGAAAGGAAGTTGTCCTTTAATAAAGAAGCTAACCATTTCCTTGCTAGTGCAGCAGCAGCCTCCTCCCAGCTGTGCCAGAGCAGCAGTGTAGCAAATCCCAGTGGCAGGCACTGTGCTAAATAACTGGATTCAAGAGCTGGAATCAGGAGCAAAATGAGACCAAGCAAAGCCATAAAAGCAGTTTTCTGTTTAACAAGTTCACACCTTCAAAATACTTTGTCTCTTCCATTTACTGTTATTTACACACTGTATGATCTTGAGCATGGTTATATGCCTCAGATGAATTGTATTTAAGCCCTGCTACAATCACAACTTGAAAAGAAGTGTGTGTAGAAGAAGAGAGAGGTGTGATAGAAACACATTTTCACTTCCAGAGGGTGATCTCTCTGGAAATCTGTCTGCTGAGTCTTCTGGTGTGAAGCTGTGTTGAACAGAAACATGCTATTATGGCTTGACTTGGTCTTTCCATGTTGAAAAGATGGTAACACATTTCACTTACAAGTTACTGTGCTCTTGCATTTCTTTCCCATTCGTTGCTTTCTTCATGCAAGTCAGAGATCCTATTTTAAATCCTTATTAGGAAGTTGAAATCAAAGATGTTATGTCAGCATTATCCAAACAGGAGACCAGACAAAGAGGCTTTGCTGCTAGGATTAGTATTGCTAAATCAAGGAATACCATTCATTCATTCATTCATTGTAAAGGGAGTTTTGTTAAGCCCTGAGGAAAGCAGCAGCAAGCAACTGCATTAATGAAGTGCAGCTCGTTTTAAAATATTGGGCTGAGATTTGTTCAGGATAAAATTCCTGCTCTCAGAGTAGCCATTCAGTAGCTGAACTGAGCCTCTCTTGAGCAGGGCTGTGTGGCCCAAAGGTGACTGTGGAGCCCTGCACTCAGCCCTCCTCTAACCCTAGTTGGGGATAATGAGCCAGCAGCCTTCCCAGAGGAAGTGGATTGCAAACCCCTGGGGTCAGGTGAACGTGAAGAATGCATTTCAAACTCAGTACTGTTTGATCTAGTGTTGGATGGTGTGAGATCACAGGTACTTTCTTCATAATCTTGTTTAATTCTTGACACAGGTATCTAGTGAGGAAATGGCCATGAAAAGAGGAGCATTAAGCCACTTCCTCAGTGCTTCCTGGGGAGATGGAACCAACTTGTGTCCTTATGTTACAGAAGCCACCCATCTTAATGGCTGGTTACAAAAATGTCCTATCCTACCTCCTGGCCTGTATTAAATGAACAGCTGAAATTTACATAAAAAGCATCTTCATCTGTCTGTGTTATTTTTATAAGGGAAAAATTGGATTTTTACAACCTAAATAGCACAGCATGTGAAGCATTCTCAAAGGTTAAGTTTTAGTAATTCCTTTAGAATGAATAGTATTTACTGTTAAGTATAGTATTTACTTCCAATGCCTGGAAGTAAAGTATCATGTTTGTTTCTCTTGTACGCCTCCTAAATATAGAAATAGCAATACAGTAGATAGGAAATATGTAATGGGTTCAAAACCAGCAGTGCCATACTTGTCTAAAATGAAAACCATATGAAAGGGGGCAGAAGAGACAGCCTTTGGCTCTTTTTCTAATGAGCCTGTTGTGATGTGCAACTGCAGATAGCTGAATGCAGCAGTGAGGAGCAGAGAAGGCAGGAGCTTGGTCGGCTGGAGGAGGAACGCATAGTCATACTGAATAACTTGGAAGAGCTTGAGCAGAAGATCAAAGATTTAAATGACCAGATGGATGAATCCTCAAGAGAGGTATGAAAATATGGTTTTGGTTTTCAATGTCTTGCCTGTTATGTGTGCCTACATGGCATAAGTCTGATGGGTTCAGCAAGTACAACATGAGGGAACCTGTGGGTGTGCATAGCCTTCATATTCTGTGCTTTTTCACCAGAATCACAAACCTGGCACTCTCCTGTTATGAAGGGTATTTTTCTCCAGCTGGGGGATGCTTATGATGCTTGGATTAGCCTTTCCCAGCTGTAACCATTACACTCTGAAGTGGAATTGGAACAATCTTGCTTGTTTGATGGTCACTCAGTTGATTGGAATACCTTGTGTCACTTGGGAGTTTTATGGTGGTGTCTCCTGTGACTGTTTAAAGAGAAAGGAAGTGAGACAACTTCCTTTCAAACCTCCTTGGCTTTACAGTGGCAAGGGTATGTTGGCACCCTCTTGACTTCTGGAATCTCACAGTTGCAAACTAAGCTGGCCAGGCATTTGGGTTGTGCCTGCTCCAATTATCAGCAACAGGAAAGGAACAGCTGTTCCAGAAGGGTTTCCTGCAGAACCTGGGCACAGAGACAGTATCATAACTGGAGGAAGCACAGAGAAGAGATAGAAAACAAAAAGTTTTGGAAAAAAGAACCTTCAAGCTAAAGTCAGTTTGGACTTTATTTTGCAGTATTTTATGTTGCAATTTTACTTTTTCCCAAATTTGTGACCTCTTTTTAACTTTTATGGCAGAAAAACTTACGGGGTTATTTTTTCCCTTCCCCTTTTTAAAAATATTTCTCTCTTGTGAACCAACTCATTCCCCTCCCCCCTGAAAATAATGTGTATCAAGATTTCTTCTGACTCTGGACTGCTTCTGAAAGATGTTTTGTGTTCCTAGTTGGATATGGAATGTGCCCTTTTGGATGGGGAACAGAAATCTGAAACAACAGAGCTGCTGAAAGAGAAGGAAATATTGGATCATCTAAACAGAAAAATAGCTGAACTGGAGAGAAATGTTATTGGTGAAAAGACAAAGGTAATTCAGTTATTGTAGCCTGCTGTGTGCTCTGTTCCCCTTGATTTTCAAAATATATTTATATGGTTAATATTAATGGAGCTTATTTGATGACATACTGCCTGTAAGTAAACTTGCTTGATAAATATCAAGAAAATAAGAAAAAATAATTGTTTCACCATAATTTCCCTTTAACAGTATTGTTTTCCAAGGTATGATTGACAAGCAAAATATAGTAAGCTAAAGTACAAATACCTGAACTACTGTGATTACTATTATTACTTTTAGTAATTAAAACATCATATAGGGCTTGTACTTGGGTTATCTGTGATTTAAAAGAACAGTATTAATTGAACTGTTCCAGTACCCTCTATTATATAATTTGAGGGAAAATAAAGAAATTATTTTCTCAGCAAAGGAACAAAATGAAAAAGGGTGCAGTTTTTTTATCTAATATAATATAGAATGTATAAGACATTCATCAAGTAGGTAATTTCAAAGTAATTATATTGTATTATTTTGTTTGCTGACTGACAATTTAATTACTGTAGAGTATTCTGTCTGTAATTAAGTCTCAAAAATTAATTAGTTTTGATACACAGTCACATACTTTATTGCTCTCACCTACACAAGAAATAGACAGGCATATATTTCCTAAATAAGATAGCAGTATAGGAAGATTTTAAGTGCAGAAATGGAAAGGGCCTGCAAGATGAAGTTGCATTTCTCAAGCCAGGGAGTGCAGGCTCCCTCCAGCAGGCTCTGTGCTGGCCTCTCCAGGCATGCAGTTCCCTTCTCCACAGGGGATGTGCCATGGCCAATAATACCTCAAGGTCAGGAAATTTTTCCAGGGATTTCAGCCAGTGTTGTTTCCTTTTTAAATTTCATCCTGCACCTCATAATTTAGATCTGTCACTTGTGGAATTGCTCTAGCTAGTCTCTCCTCTTTTCTTAAGCTTTCCAGAAATATCTGGAAGTCTTCTGCATTTTTTTTCTTAGAAAAGCTGCATGTTTTTAGCACGTTGACAGTTCCCATTTAATTCACACTTTACAGCTTGCACTGTTTCATTCTGAGCTTTCTGTCTTCGATTTCTGCCTGCCCTGTCTGGAGCCTGGCTGCTGTTTTGTGGCTGTGCTTATCAAGCCTGTGTCTGTAAAGGAGAATGGTGCTCCCACATCTCCACTCTGTGGGGAGACAGTGCACATCCAGTTTGAGATGGAATCTCCCTGTCCACACTTTTCCTTGTGCTTGTGTACCCCTCACTGATCCTTCAGCTTTCAGTGTTGCCTGTGGTCACATTTTAAGTTGCCTACAGGACATGTACTTGCTTTTTAGCAGAAAGATGAGTTTAAAGTGGGTACCAGCAGATAGGGTGTGCAACCAGATCCCCTTCAAAAGGATGCTGCTGGAAGTTTTGGTTGGTAAGTGGTAATAAATGACATGTTCAGAAATTCAAGAGATCTTTTGTCTTTGGTATTTGCTTTCCAGTAGCCTGAAAGTTTGGCTAAACTAATGGAAGTTATTGTAAAATCTGGAGGAAATTTAAATTTCCTTGCAGTCACCTGTTAGTGTGTAGGTAGCAGTCAGAAAATTCAAATGACAGGTCTAGTTTAAATTTTCAGTTGAAGTGAAACATGGGAAGCAGCCTGTAAAAAGCACTTTTTGTTTAAAAGGCAGGTTCACTCAAAACATTTTTTTTTTCAGTATGAGGCATGGGACTAGTCAGGTCAGCTACAAAATTTTAGTTGTATTTTATGTTCCTCTTTGTTTTAAACAAACAAACAAACAAACTCCGATGTGAGTGTGTGCTCTGAACATCAAGCCATGGCTCAGTTAATGCTGAAATTGTCTTTATAGGAATACACTCAGAGTTTTGTTTTGTTGTTTTTGTTCTGTTTGGTTGTTTTTGGTTTTTTTAATATGTCTGAAAGAGTTGCATAAAAGTGAAAGTTGGAAATAGAAATGGGAGACAGGCTTCTACAAAGGGAGTAAAATACAAAGTGACAGCTGAAGTGTTCTGGGGAAAGTAGGGTCAGCCAGCAAAACAGATGCCACTGATCCTGTCAACAAATAAAAGTTCTGGTTGGCTTGAAACAAGTAGCAGTTTTTAAGGCTTGATTATTGTGTCTGTGTTGAAGTTCAGCCATGCAGTGCTGATGCAAGATAGTCAACATCTTGGCTCTGTAGTAATACAGGATCAACCCCCACCCACAAAAAGGGCGCTCAGGTGGAGGTGACAGGTTGTTCCTTTTGTGAAATAATTTGAAACTTAGGACAGAATTAAGGCTTGGGTTTTCACTAGGACTTTCCACTCTGCTGGTGGTACTTCTTGTGTTACATCTTGCTAAAACAAGTGTCCCAGTGTCCACAGGTTGGTCACAGTTTCTATTAGTTGCCTGAATATTTTGCCCCTGCTGCTACCTGGGGTCTGGGTTTTGGTGGGGCTTCAAGGGAAGAAGCTGTTGGTGTCTCCAACAGTGGTTAGTTACATTTCTGCCAGGGTAAGGCAGTGATATCTGAATGCACCACATGGTGTTGGCTGTCTGGAGGTGAGAGGGGGAGTTCATTTCACTTGTGAAACGATGGTGGGGCATTAGTGCTGTATATGATGGCACTTGTCTCAGGAGCAACTTGAGCATCTCATGGAATTTGCCACTGATCTTGGCACCTGTTCGACAGGAAACTCCTGCCTGCTTGAATCTCATCCTTACCCATGCACCTGTTTGAAAAAACCTGTGAAATTATTAAAAAGAGAGACAGTAAACTACAACCTAATTTTTGGGCCATGTTATGTACTTGAAATGGACTGTAGGTAGAAGCTCTTCTACTACCTTCTACCTACCTATTTAGGGATTTTTGTAATTTTTTTTTTTTTTAATGCCTGGTGTACATTTCATTTAAGTGATGACACAAAGTTTTGCCAACTTTTTCAGAGTATTAAAGCTTCAATTGTTAGTCCTTGCAAGGCAAAAGAATTGACTGGAAAACATACTGGAAGTCAGAAGGCAGGAGTGAGTTCAGGTCTGGGCTGTTGGTGTGCTCCTTGCTGTGGTGCAGTGTCTCTGTGTCCCAGCCCCTTGTTGTAAACCAGGGATGTGAGAGGGTTTGTGCATTGTATGTTAAGCTTTATGCTGGTCTCACCTGAGTCCTGTGCTCAGCTCTCTCAGATCATGGGGCAGGACTGATGGGGGGAGAGAACAAATGGACAGTGGGGAGGATGGTGCAGTGCACACCCTTAAGTGAGCTGGAAGCATTTCCCTTGCCTTTGTGATTATGCCACCACACACACTGTAAGGAGTGAGGCAACTTCTTGTTGGTTTACATGGGTTTTGAAAATCAGAGCTATGGGTGATTATTGCCATTTCAAAAAGATGACAGAACCTTTCACCACCCCTGCAGGACCTGGCATAGTTCTGATGTGGTGCCTGGCCTGTCTGCCAGGTACAAGTGCTGTCAGGACTCAGCTGTCCTGGCTGGGGTAGCTACTTCCAGAGCTGTTTCACATGCCCTGTGCTTTCAGCTATACTGGAAACCATGCTAGGATATGGAGAAAAGTCCAACTTTGCCTCCTTGGCTGTCCTTCTTGAAAACAGCTTACAATCCTCTTCCTTTCCTCTTCCTTTCCTCTTCCTTTCCTCTTCCTTTCCTCTTCCTTTCCTCTTCCTTTCCTCTTCCTTTCCTCTTCCTTTCCTCTTCCTTTCCTCTTCCTTTCCTCTTCCTTTCCTCTTCCTTTCCTCTTCCTTTCCTCTTCCGTTCTTATTCTCTACAGAAAAACCTACATATGTGAATATCAGCTATTCAAGCTATTAATCACAAGTTCCATTTATGCAGAGAGAGCCCTGATAAGCCCTTACTAACACAATTTGACAGATACAGCTTGAAGCTCTGGGAAAGAGCTTAGTTACAGATCTTGACAAAATCACTTTGGGCATAGCCTGCTCTAGAGGGAGCTGGGCTGGGCAGTAGCTGAAACGAGCAAGCAGGTGAAGCTTTTCCTTTTTCCCTTCTGGCTGCCACCAGGGCCTAGCTCCCTGTAATTTCCACAGCACTGCTGTCAGTGGACAATAGTGATGCTGTTGTTTCCAGTGGAACAGCACCTCAGGTCCAGGGTGCTGTGTACATTTATGACTTCCTTCCGATGAACCTTCGCTCATGGGACTTAGATCAGGATTGACGTTTGTCTATAAGGAAATTGGAGAAAACTGTGTTTGCCTGATTGGATGTCATCCAGCTCTGCAATGTACCTTGTTTTGGCACAGTGCCTCCATAACCTGTGCCATTTTAAATCCTGCAGTCCAGCATGCATGGAGAAGGATGGTTAATGATTCTCCACACCCTGTGTCTCCCAGGTAAAGCATGAGGCCGAAATTAACAGCCAGGGAAAGAAAGAATAGCTCAGTAAGCATGAATAAACAAGAATAATTGAAAATTAAAAGTGAATTCAGCAGATGTGCTGTGGGAGGTAACCACAGCTAAATGGGAGTTTTTGGGAGACCGTTCCAAAATAAGTATCTATGTAAAAGTTGAGACTCTTAAAAAAGAGGGGGAGGTTAGTCCTTTTCTTCCTAGAGGACCTTTGCCTTATGTCATGGAGAAATATGTACTCTGGAACTCCTTTATCAATCTGGGTTTCCTCTCCCTCTTCAAGAGCAGAAGTCAGGAGCAGCTGGCAGGGCATAACTCATCTTTTTTGGAATATGTTTAATTTTTTCCACATGCTTTTGTGGAAATATTTTTTCAGTCATTAACAGAATATCCCAGACATGCCAAAACACTTGAAGCTCAGCCTCTGCTGAATTTGTACTGCAAAGGCTTGCAAGAATAGAGTCAAGGAAAACACAGCTGTCCGATGAGCCATCAGCAATCGAGGTTAAATATGCTGGTTGCCTCTCTCCTCAATCCTTTCTCTTCTGAATGCAAAATTCCTGCTGCTGGGTTTTATCCTGATGAATCTGACAAATTTATGTTTTGTAGCATAGCCTATTAAATATTTACTGGTCAGATTCCAGTTCAGCAAGATGTAAGCAAGTATTTTAAAAGGATGAGCTGCCATGTCCATCACATTATCTACCTCCTTAAGACACAATACACAAAATTAAGTGTTTTGAAGAATACTTGTATCTGCTGGATATATCCACATAAAGTTATCCTGTAGAGACAATACTAATGACCACAAAGATGATTACAAAGACACAAGGAGAAAAACCTGAATTCACAAGCTTTATTTTAAAAAATTCATGAGAGAAATATCAGAATGGGTTATACTCCTAATGGGAATCATCTTACTGTCATTTAGATGTTGAGGACTATAGGAATTTGAATTTTCTGACTTGAATGTTTTTTCTTGTGGTTTGGATGATTGTTTCCTCATTTGCCCTCATGAAGGAACAGTACTGTAGAATCATGGCCTTTCTTTTGTCTCCCCATCTGTTCACGAGGACAACACATTGCAATGATGAGAGAATGAGCTTAGAAATTCCAAAAAACTTCAGTTGTCTTGTGAGCAGGTTAATGAGTGCAGCTACTAGGACTTTTTTACTTGAAGCAGAGGGATCACTTACTCTGATTTAAAATGCTTTTTAATGGTAGATTAACACATGCATCTGAAGCAAAACTGAGATCTCTTGTATAGATGCCGTCACTGAATGCAAACTGTTATATAATAAATTAGTTACCACTCATACAGAAAAAAGAACTATTATGAACAACCTTCTATTATCTTACTATGCTCCTTTTCATATGCCTGGCATACTTTTTATTTTCTCCTCCTAATAGTTGTTGTCACGAAACCGACAGGGATTTACTGACAAAGAATTAAATTGTGGCAAGTTTAATGCATCTGTCCTTGAAGAGGTTGAGGAATGCAAGAAAGAGTAGTCAGAAAATACAGAAAAGGAGCGTGTACAGTTTGCACAGGAGCCTCTGTTTTACTTTAGTGGGATTTTCTGGTCAGTTATATGCAGTTACATTTCTCAGAAACCTGTGAGACTTGTGAGACCAGCTGATTCCACACCGAGAGGAACTGAAGGTGCATGTCTGAAGTTTAGTGAGGGTTAGGAGATGTTGCTACCTTAACACATGATGATTTATAGGTGAGTTGGACTGAGGAAGATCCTGGAGTACTTCAGACTAGAACATGGAAAGTACTAGAAGCGAATCATTCAGTTTGTTGGGGTTTTTTCTTTCATTTGCCTTGTAGGCTTATTTACAATTTCTCTGTGAAACTAACACATACCTCAGGTTTTGGAGGGGGATTTTTTGTTGTTGTTTGGGGGATTTGGCAGGTTTCTTGTGTTGTTTTGGAGGGCAGGGAGATTTGGAACATTGGTGAGTGAGCCCAAATCACCTAGCCATACAATTCATTTCATAGTGGTTGGTAAAATGATAGGGCTCTTACTTGTTGAGGGTTTTTTTGTCCAGTTTTTAGCTGGGTTTTCAAGAAGTTTTCTCTATTTCATGCAATTTACTTCAATTTCTTCAGAGTTTCTATGAATTTATGCAGGAAGGTTGGTTCAGAGGGCACATGTCCATGCAGCCACATGTTGCTCTATGATTTTAGCCAGCCAGCCTGCCTGCAATAGCAGCCTGGGATGAAAGACAGATTGAAAAGCAGCAGTTCTCTGCAGAAAGGGTGTGGAAAACCACTAAGGCTTAAAGTAGCAGTATTGATTAGGCATAGGGCATCTTTAACCACGGGAGACAGCACTGAAGCAATTTGTTTCTCCTTCTTCCTGTAGGGGCTATGATTGTCTTTAATACCATCCTTTTCTCTCCTCTCTGTCATGATCATCTATGAGATGTGTTGTGTATATATATATATGTATATATTTTTCTCTTTCTTTGCCCTAAAATCAATTCTACCAGATCTAAAGATTGATTTCCTTTTCTGACTCACGTTGATCACTTATGATCGGTGTTCATACCACGTGTTCTCTGCTGACATCTCATCTGTGCCTTTGGGCATAGTGTCACACATCAATTCTTTCTACTGCTATCCTTCACAGTTCCCAGAAATCCCCCAAAACTGCTCCAAGAATTGCCCCAGCATCATCAAACCCCAGGTCAGTCCTGCTCTGTGTCCAGGCTGACCCCAAGTTCATTCACAATGTGCCTGTGGAGGCAGAGCAGAGGCCAAGCTGGGCAGTGGGCTAAGACCAGCTGTTGCACTTGTTTTCTCTGGGAATAGGATGTTAAGAATTCATCCAGACTGCAGCTGATGTGCCTCTGCTTCAGCACTGGGGCTGTCTGCAGAGAAGTATGAACCCAGTCCCAGCTCCTGCGGTTAAATGAGGATGAGCAGTGGGAATTCTGTTCCCAGCCATGCCGCCAGCTGCTCTGCAGCAAACAGATGTGGAGTCAGCCACAGAGCTGCCTCTGCTGCATCTCCCACTTGGCCTGCAAAGTCATGAATCTTTCCCCTTCCAGAAGAACTTGCCTTGACTCACTTACAGAAAACACCGTATGAAAATTTTCTCATTCACACCTCTTTTCTCATTCTCCTTCAAATTACTTTTTGTGTGTTAAATGGACTTCACCAATGCACAGCCTGAGATGTCAGCAAACTTAACTCCACAGCTGCAAAACGTGTAATGCCTCTGATTGCTGAAAGTGATACTTCCTGTTAAGACTGCACATTTCCAAGGGAGCCAGTTTGATGGGATGTTAGCACTTCCTATGCTATAAATAGACCAGATGAGTATCACTTTCAATCTCAAAGGAACACATTTCTAATTTCTTGAGGCATGTAACAGTATCTCCAGCAGGATTCTCAGGGAGTCTTATCCTTGCTGATGATGTCTCCTTATACTCGAGGTCTCACTTGCTTGTTGATGATTGAGCATGCCTGTAGCAGTGCACAGACATTTAGAGAGCTGTTTATAGCTTCAGAGGCACTGCAGCTAAGGTCAGAGAAGTCCTTGCTGCTTTGGCTGGCTGGGTGGGCAGAAAAGCCCAGTGTGAAACAAGATGGCAGGCAGACTGGGGGCTGAATGCTGAATGGGCAGCAGAGTTTGTGAGGAGGGAACTACCACCTTATCCAGAGCTTTCCTTCTGTGTTGGAAGTGAGGATGATTCAGCAAATGGGGCTTCTTGGGAACAGCACTCCAGAGGTGACCTGGCAGGAGCTGGATGCTTCTCCCTCATTGTGCAGCTCCCTCGTTCTACATCCTCTGTGTTCCTGATCCTGCTGCTGCTGTTGTAAGACAGAGGCTAGTGCAGAAATTTCAGGTCATAGAATATGCTGGCTCAGTTGCTCATTTTCACAAGCTTAATAAAATGTACTTGTGTTCAGCATATTGTTCATCTGATTGTATGAACTGAGAAGCTGCACGTGGAAATGAACATAATGGAGCTGGGAATCTGGTTGAGATTGGACTTGAATAAAAATTCTTTCTGTTGTTTTTAGATACTGGGAAAACTGAATCCCAGTCCCTGCTCCCACTCAGATTTAGAGATAAAATTATTTTAAAAAAGCAGGCAGTTTATTATTGCCCCTGCCATGCATAAGGGTTTGAGAAACTTGTCCGGCACAGCAAAGAGGAAGTTTTCCCACAGTTTGAAAATGCAGGTACTGTGTGCTGAAAGAATTCCTTCTCTATGGCAAAGAGTGGAGCAATGTCCCATCATACAGCACCTGCTGCACCACACATTTGATTTCAGAGTTAAGTAATAGTTGGGACTGGAAAGACTGGAAATGAGTAGATGCTGCGACAGAATTCAACTGTTTCTTGGAGTACTCAGAATATTGCTAATTTTGAGTATTAAGGAGAGCTAGAGAAGAATGCATCTGGAAGGAGATGCATTACCACAGAGCAACAAGTAGGAAAACAGAGCTGTACAGGTATGATGCTAGAAGATAACAGAGGGCCTGGCTTCAGGGACTTACTTGATTATTTTTGTCTGGCATATCAAGCATAAATTGGGGGTTTTTTCCCAGTTATTAATTGCTGAATGGGAGAAAATGCATCCGCTTTGTCAGCCAGTGTAGGTGTAAGTGAAAGACATTGAAAAAATGCTCTCGATTACAAAGACTAAAAGGCCAAAGGCTTTGGAGGGTGAGAGGCAGTGTGCTGAGTACTGCTGCTTGAGTGGAGCAAAAGGAAACCTTAACTAGTTGAAGGAGACCAGGGAAGCTGTCCCCTGTGATCCCCACAAACAGGTTACAGTTCCTGTATCGTGAAGCAGGTTTGCTGGATCACTTGGTGCTTCTGCTGCAACAGCATTTCCTGGCCCAGAGTTATTTCTTTATAATGCTCTGTCTCATTCTGGCTTTTCACTGCTTGCTAAATGTACTTATCTGTACAGAGCCACACAGGCATGAAATTCATTCTCCTGGGAAGGTCCATTTCTCCTTCACTGCCAAACTGCAGTCATTTTCCATCCCTTTGCCTTCTAAAAACTACTCTTAGCTTCATCAGTTACCTCACTAACCTGGCTACAGTTCCCTTTTTTCTTTTTTTTACATTAAGTGAGACAAGTGTTTGGGTGGGGGGCTTTAACAGCATCATCCAGGCACAGGTCCAAAGCACAGGGATGAGCGAGAGAATTAATCACCCCACTAAAACGATGACTGTTTTGTTTTGATCCTTTTGCATCCCACCATTGCATTTCAACTAACGAGGTTTCTGTCTCTGACCTGCGGGCTTCAACTGTTCAGTGAGGTTTTGCCACACACTGTCATAATCACTAACAACTGCTTGGGTCTGAAGGTAATTGTCTTTATTTTCTGGTTCATGCTTCAGGAAAAATTAAAACTTGATGCTGAGAGGGAAAAACTAGAGAGGCTTCAGGAGCTTTACTCGGAGCAGAAGACGCAGCTTGATAATTGCCCTGAGTCCATGAGGGAACAGTTACAGCAGCAGCTGAAGAGGGTCAGTAGCAAGTTTCAAGATTGCACTTTTTAAAAAAATTTTGTTGATTTTTAATTTTCTTTTTTTTTAATAGTTAAGTGTAACATTTTCAAGTATCCAGTGTCTGAACATATTTGCAACTTAGAATCGTAATAGTCGTGAGGGTTATGTGTTTGGGGGTTTTTTTGTGGAATGGTTGTAATAGATTATGTGCATGATGGTAAACAAATAACGAGCAAATGTGTGGATTAGAGATCATTTGGTTGAGTGTTTCCAAAGCTTTGGGTCACTTGCCTGTAATTAGCCCTTTAGGTCTGCTGGGTGATGTGGAAGCTGTGTGATGTTTAGATGGCTGGTGGAACATCATTCTTTACCTGAGTGAGCAAAGACAGGAACTGGCTTACAGGAATTACCATCTTCAGTTATCATCTTGGTGAAGCCATGGATCACTTCTTTTTTTCAATACATAACTTAGCTGTTAGCCTGAACTATACTTTGAAAAATTAATTTTTAAGATTTTACCACTTAATAAAATAGCTTTATTTTGTTCTATATTTTCAACAGTGTCACACTGGTATAAATAAACTTTGCATAAAGTCCAATTGCAACTTGATTTTAGTTTGTATTATTTGTAAGAAAAAAACCCTAAAATATTGTCAGTGAAAGCAGAAGTTTTTCTGTGGAAAAATCTTGGTATTCATTAGCCTTAAGTGGTTATACAGCACATTTAGTTATTTTATAATAATTTTATAATTTTAAAATATCAGTATGGGAAGCTCAAGAGACCATCTAAACGTTAATTTTTTTTTTTCTGTCGGGTTTTTTTATCAGAAATAAAGGCTGTAATAGCAGTAATGAACAAAATGCTTTTCTGCTTTACAGGAAATACTCTTTAGATGTTGTTTTATTTGTAGAAGTCTATTTTGTTTTTTCAAAGGGCAAAATATAAAAAAGCCCAGCTTTGGAAACTACAATGTTAAATTCTCAGTTGCTACAGAAAATCTGTGCTGATTTTGAGACACTTACAGATTTTTGCATGTTACCTTAAAAAAAAATCAGGGAGTATTATGTAATGTCTCATACATATTGAAAGGAAAGGAAGCTTTTCCTCTGCAGTCACATGCTTGACTGTATTAATTCATGAGATGCTGCAGTCTTGTTGCTGTGGGATGGTAGTAAATCTCTTTTCACTATTGACCACCAAGAGGCTTCTAGAAATCTGTTTGGTTAATTTTTTAAAAATTATTATTTATTCAGTTTTTTAAAATTTTTTTTGGTTCCTTGCAAGTTGTCTTAATAATGATTTTGTATTTCAAAATGGGACAAAACTTGAAATGTGGGGGTGTAGTTAAGTGTCCAGTTAGTTCTATTTTATATTATTCCTG
Source organism: Brachypodius melanocephalos (assembly GCA_013398615.1). Classification (NCBI taxonomy): domain Eukaryota; kingdom Metazoa; phylum Chordata; class Aves; order Passeriformes; family Pycnonotidae; genus Brachypodius; species Brachypodius melanocephalos. The sequence goes on from VZSR01003209.1 coordinate 8,887,547, forward strand.
GCTCGTTGTAGTGGGAGTTTGCTGTGGCTGCTGTGGTCAATGCAGTTGAAGTTATCACTGAATTAGTGCCCAGTAGCTCTCAAACTAATCTCAAGTGTGAGAGCAGTCATGAAATGATTTTAAGTATTGTACCCAAAATAAATAAGTATCTTCCCCAAAAATAACTGGGGCTCCCAACAAAAGAAAGACATGGACCTGTTGGAATGAGTTCAGAGGAGGCCACAAAGGTGACCAGAGGGCTGGAGCACTGCTCCTGTGAGGAATGGCTGAGAGAGCTGCCTTCAGCCTGGAAAAGAGAAGGCTCCAGGGAGCCCTTACAGCACCTTCCAGTACCTAGGGGGGTCTTCTAGGAAGTTGGAGAGGCACCTTTTAAAAGAGCAGGCAGTGATAACCCAAGGGGTAATGGCTCTACACTGAAAGAGGAGAGATTCATATTAGATGTTAGGAGGAAATTTTTTACTCAGAGGTCAGTAAAGCACCGGAACAGGTGGCCCAGAGTAGACTCCTCATCCCTGGAAGTGTTAAAAGCCAGGTTGGATGGGACTTCGAGCAACTTGGTCTAGTGTAAAGTTCCCTGCCCATGGCAGGGGTTTGGAATGAGATGAGCTTTAAGGTCCCTTCCAACCCAAACCATCCTGTGAAATACCTGAGTCTGCAACACGTTCTGTTGTGCTGCTTGACTGACAACAAGGAAGGCATGAAGGAGACAAATTCCCTTGTAGGTCTCTGGGACTTCAGTAAGTTGGTAATTTGTGCCCAAGGGAGTGGGCAGCCACTTTCACTTAGCAGGGTGTGTCCGGAGTTTGGGTTGGGGTGGGCAGCTGGCAAATTCTTGCTTCCCTGTGTCTGAAACACATGTACACTCTTTCCCTTTTGGGCAGTAAGTGTATTTTAAATTCCCCTAGTTGGCTTTTTCATGATCAGTTGACTTCTCTGAAGTCTGTTTTACTGCCTCAGCAGCAATTACTGTTGTGTTCAATAGGCTGAATTACTGACTTTCATGGCCCAGGCAAAGCCCTTTTGGGCTTTTTGGGGATGCTGAAGATGTCTGGCCAGTTCTGTATTGTAGGTAACCACTTCCCTGTAAATTTTAGCCCACACCTTTGCTTTTGATCTCTTCACTGTCTCATACAAGGGAAGAGCAAGTCTTTGAAGAGTAAGGGGAAGATGTTTGTATTCCATGTAGGAACTTGGATTCTTCAGTTTCTGCATCCTGTGTCTTTCTCTGGTACACTGGAACCTGGTTTGGAATTCCTTTTATAGAGACCTACCTTAGTAGTGGTTTATCTTGGCCACTAACCTTTGTCTTAGACTGAAATAAGAAAAGGAACAATTTTGCATTCCTTCCAGGATGTAGATTTTCTTGTGTACCAAGTCATGTACAATGTGCTTATTTTAAGGAGCCTTATCTTTTACTAATGCTGCAATTATTAAACACACCCTTTTCTTCACCCAAAACTTGTACTCAGGAATTCATATTATGAATGCACAGATGTTGCAGGAAGATTGTTTCTTCTTCAGCACACTCATTTCTTGTGCTGAAAAGCACCGTGAATTAAAACTCATGGTCTCATCACCCCTAAGCGGAAGGCAGGTGTGTTCTTATTTCATGGTTAATTTCTGCAGCGTTCAGCTTCTTTTTCTGACAAAAGATGATATCAGTTCAGGGGAGTGCATAGAAGTGGGCTGATACTTTTTCTGAAGTACTGTACCTACTGGCTAGGTTGACTAGAGCCCTTAATTGCACAGAGAGCAATTTTCAGCAGTTAATTCCATGTGCAGTTCTCTGGGGTTATGGTGTGATACTTTGTTCTTTTTGGTTGGAAAGCTCATGCCCTCTGAGTTTGGCATGTGAGAGCCTCCCCAGGTGGGTTCAGGCTTTGGTGGTGTCCCAGCCAGCTTGGGAGGCTCCACTTGCTCTGAGTGCTGCACAACAGCTCCCTCACCATGCAGGTGCTTCTTAGCAATAGGCACTGTAGGAGTGATGGAGAAAGCAACATCAAAATAATAATTAGCCCTGTTTACTCTCTTATGCAGGTAGGTCATTAAAAATATGGAGATCCTGGTGAGACATGTTGTAATAATATATAAATATAATTGTAGGTTGATTTTTGTGTTTGTAAATACCTCTACTGTGGTGTCAGTGAAAGCATGATTATGTTTTTTATATTACCTTTTTCTTTTTTTTCCTTAAGGATGCTGATATTCTGGACATAGAAAGCAAACACTTTGAAGATTTAGAATTTCAGCAGCTTGAACATGAAAGCAGGTTAGATGAAGAGAAGGAAAATCTGACACAACAGCTCCTGCATGAAGTAGCTGAATATCAGCGCAGCATTGTCAGTAGAAAGGTGAGAGCACCAGCACTCGATTAATTTGTTCTTTGCTGTTAGTATAAAGGCAAGGAAATGGGTCTACAACCTGCCCATCTGCAAGAAATAATGAAAAACGTTCCTCTTTGAAAGAGTTTTTGAAGCAGAGCAAAGACAATGGCCCAGTGACACCCCACACAGATCACATAATGCTTCTATCCAAGAAGAAAGAAATTAATAACATTTCATGCCCTGTTTGCATATTTCATATGAAAATCAAACCCTTTAATTTGCTCAAGAAAAGTACCAAAGATTTTTTTTTTCCTCTTTAAGAAAGGAGATTTGTACTCTCTGGACAAAACTACAGTTATTTTAGTCTTGTTGCTGATTTTGCTGTTAAATGGTTTTGTTAAAATAATAGTAGAACACCAAATTAAGAAAACACAGTAATTTTAAAAATTAGTTACAAAGGTCGTATCTGAATCAATTAAATACCACTTTTTTCAGAAACCAGAGGTTGGATCTCTAAACCAGTTCTGTTCAGTATATGGATGCTTGTCACTATATTATCAAAGAATATATTAAATTATTCTTTTGTCTCTTGAATAAGTTTTCTCTTTACTGTCTAATTCTTATTTAATTATCTCCTTCAGAGCAGTGAGCTGTCTTGTAAAAACTTATTTTCCTGCTGCTTAGTCATGCATATGAATAGGTGAACTTTCATGAATAGGACCTTTGCTGCAGCTTGTCTTGAGATTTGAAAATAAATCATGTAAATTATGATTTTCTTATATTAGGAAAAGATTTCTGCTCTCAAAAAACAAGCCAATCATATTGTCCAACAAGCACAAAGAGAACAAGATCATTTTGTAAAAGAGAAAAACAACTTAATAATGATGCTGCAAAGGGTAAGTATCTTTTGTCTTTCAAACATTTTTAGTATGCAATAAAAGAGCATTTCATAGAAAAAAAGAATGTAGGGCTCAAGAAGAGCATCAGTTGTGCAGAAGATAGCAAGTTGGTAATAATGTGACAGACATTCACCTTTAAAATAAAAAAAAGGAAATCTTTTGCAGTCAATCAGCAGATTCTTAAGAGAAAACATTACTGGTGTTTGATAATGAAGGATGTTTTAGAGGTGCCCTCTTTTGCAAGGACTCAAGCAGAGGCACCCACCCATGTGCTGAAGCTGGAAGCCTGTGCTCCCTGTGTAGCTACTGGGACTGTGCACAGAGAGCTCAGATTTTTGGCTTGTAATAGCCCCTGCAAGGCCATGAGATGAGCTACTTCACACCAGCTAACATTTGGTTAATAACAAGGTGACTTGAACCCTTCATGTCCACTTCATGTTCTGCTTTTAATCATGAGAGAAACCATGTTTAGTTCACTAAGTAGAATCATCATTTTCAAAAGGCTGAAGGGGCACTTATTTGCTTTGGCTGTGGTTGTTGAATAAAGTCTTTCATTTGTTTTTTGTTCTGTCTCTCCGTTTTTTGTTCAGTTCAGTTCTAAAAGTATGATGCTGAAGCTCTGCTGTGCAGTTTCAGTCTTCTATCCCAGTGTGTTTCTTCACATAGTTAAGGAAATGGCTAACATTTATTTTCACTACATGGCTGTTGGTACTTAATAAAAAATGTCTGTTTTTAACAGGAAAAAGAAAATCTCTGTAATCTGGAAAAGAAATATTCCACACTTTCCGGAGGAAAGGGATTTCCTGTCAGTCCCAATAGTCTGAAAGAGGTAAAGAGTTTCTCTGCTTTTGATGCTACCATAACTAACTTTTAATAAGGCTTCATACAAAAGCACTTCAGTATGTAGTATTTAGTGAAGTCCTAGTCGTCAGATCTTTACAAAGTTAATTTCATACCGTTTTTTAAATTTATTAATAGAAGTCTAAATTCATAGTGAGCAAAAATAGCTTCTCTTGACATTCTTCCAAATGTAAGCGGTATTGCTTTAATCTCTTGCTGTGGAGAAATGACTGTTTTTATGTGTGTGGAGTGTGTGTGTATGTCTAATTTTCTTAAAATAGACAATTAAACCTCATTGAAGTGAAGAAGAATGAGATCTGGGAATAACTGTTCAAGTACAGTTACAGTTTGGTCTTATTTTTTGCACTGTAGATTTTATCATTGCCTCCCCTCCCTTATTCTAAGGCTCTTTGCTAAAGCATGACAAATGTACATTTTGTTCTTTTTAAAAAGCATTGATTTGAAGACTTCAAGCTATTGTGGTTCTAAGATATGTATTGAGCTATTTATTTCACTTTTTTGAACAGTTAGAGGAAGCAGAAAATTTAGCATTTAAAATATACTTACAGGCATCTATGACTGGTTCATTAACTTATGCTTAAGAGTTCTGACTGGATATGCTTGTGTTGAAGCCCTGAACAAGGTCTGCTACATCTAATGATGTAGATGTCCCTCTGGGAAGTCAGGCTCTCAAAGTCTAAAGCAACCACATATCCTTTCAGCACCTGGGAACTGGGTCTTGCTCATCTGATGTCCAGATTCCTAGTGTGCAGTTTCACATGCCAGTGGGATTAAGCACCTTTCCTTGCTCACTTAGTCTTTCAGTGTCCTGGTTGTGTTCTGACCTGGACATCTGACCTCCCACCAGGACATCCAGCAAGTCTAAGCTTCCATTTTTTTCCTTTCGAGATGAATCTGCCCATTCTCTCACTAGAGAGTGGGTGCTGTCTCGGGTTTTTTCACATACTTCATGGCTTGTTTACTCACATACTTCAAAATGCAACTACATTAAGTGAGGCTACACCCCTTTTAACGTAATGGATTATTCAGTGGTGTCACCTCCAATCACCGCAGTGAAGTCAGTCAGGACCTACTCCAAGGCAAATAAGAGAAGAAGAAGCAAGGGTTATGTGTTTCATCCTTAGTGTTTCCATAGGCTCTGTCCTACAAAAGAAATACCTTTGCCAGATGTCATGTTTGTCTTGATCCAGTTTAATTCTTCTCTGACTGTCCTGGCACCTTTTAAAATCAGGCACCAAAGACAGGCTTACAGAGACTGCTGGCACAGCAGTTCATTTCACCATAGGGTTGTTCATGCATCAGTCAAGTCTGTGGTCCAGTGTTGGCCAGCCCTCTTGACTAAAGCACACATCTGTAACCCTCTGCCATCCACTGGGAGCTGACTCACAGCCTGCACAGCAAGGGAGTAACACTGCCTCGCATAAAGAAGCAGGATGCTTACCCCAGTACTTAAATAAGCAAGGAAAATCAATGCTGTTTAAAAGTTAAGCACTGAAGAAAATTACTTGGATGACTAATCTGACTTGAAACCATTTATTTAAGTAAATGTAACAATGGTCTGAGCTAGTGCACAGCACAGTCATTTGTTCTTTACTTCATTTTTTATCCCCCTTCTAAATCCTCGCTGGCATTGTGAGTCAGAACTGAATGTTCTTCATATAAATGTGGAAGTGTTTAAATCTTTAATATTAACACAGTATTACATTACAGAATTGCTGAGCTTTGGTTACTGATAAACTGCCACTACAAGATGGTTAAGCAAGTTTTATGTTAATTCATACTGGATTATATTTTACTGTACTGTTGTCACATGTTTTGAGAGATAAACTTCAGTATCTTAGCCAGTTTTCTCAATTAATGGGTCATCTAATAATATGAGAGTTAAGATTTGCCTTCTATTTGTAGAGCGCTTTGTTCTCTGTATGATACATAATTTTCCAGAATTGGCTTATCTGCTTGAAATAACTGATATACATTGAAAATTATGCCAATAGATAGTAATGTTGGTATTTCTTTTCAAGTTGACTTCTATGATCATTGGTAAATTTAGGCATTTCTAAAAAGAAGAAATACTCTAGCAGTCTGTGGCTTCTCTTACGGAATTGCTGCAGTATACACACTGGTATGTCACTATGTTGGTGCAGTAATAGAGACACAGCCATTGCCACACTGTCACTGTGAAAGCAGCTTTACATCTTGATTTAAAAATAAACAAATTTCTAGCTCATTATTATGACATTGCTTCAACAGTGATTTACTTTTCCTTTTACATAGCCTTGTTTTCTATGGGTAAGAAATTAGGACATTTGACTTTGTACAGCCTGATATCCTATGCACAATGGATGAGAATCCATATTTTACTTTCTAAAAAACATTTGTGCAGTTACCACCAAAATACATGCAATAACTACATTTTGCCATCATATCTTAAATCTGCTTGCTTAAATCTCAGCAGGCAGAAGCACACTGATGTTCCTGCCATCCCTCAATCCATCACTTTTCTGTATGACTGCTTAATTAAAAAAAAAAAATCAAATTGTAATGGCTGTAGGGCTAACACTAACAGCATCTCACCTGGTTCTTCTGGTAACATATAAAAGTTAGAAGTGTCTTCCAGACAATGCAAGTGGAAGAAGTGTTGGTGTAATTTATGGGAATGGCTTGTCCTTACAGATGTTCTTCCCAGTTCTGTTAGTCGTTCGATTTACTCAAATTAGCCTAATAGTTAGGCAAGAAACAAATCAGGTTGTTTAATCAGAGACAAAAAAAAAAAATTAAGATCTCAGAATAAGATTTATTCTTCCTTTTCACGCAATCTGCTTTCCTGAGAAAGAGCTACATAATTTCTCAAGGGTATTTGCATTTTAGTAAAATCTTCTGGACACTTAATATGCGTTTGCACTTTGATTACACAAATGTTTTTGGAATTAAATTAAGAACAATTTTCAGAATCCAAGTATTTAACATTCAAAAATCTTGATGCTAATTATATTTTATTTATGATTAAGTATTTCAATGATAACAAATATTTGGCTGAATCACCCTAAACTAACTTTCATTGTACTGGATACATTAATACTCTTGCATGTCTTTTGGCTTTTGCTCCTTTTAACTTCTGAATTCCTCCTTTTAGGGCTATATCAGTGTAAGTGAAATTAGTGAGCTGTATGGCAATTCCACGAATATATCCCCCTCCACTCAGACCCCCTCAGATGTTGAAGCAGTTGCCACTGAGCCCTCCACGGCTGTGCTGACGAGCCAGCCACAAAATAAAGAGGTTTGTTTGAGAGACATTTCCCTTTGTTTGCATTGTTCTTTCATGGCTGCCTTTTTTATTTTCTTTATTTTTTATTCTTTGGTAATTCAACATGTAACAAACTGACCCTAAAGCAAACTGCCCTCTGCCAGTTACCAAGTCAGGTAACAGATTAATAGTAAAGCTGAAGGACTGTTCCGGCTGTAAAGTGTTTTTGATGAGGTACATGGGGACTCTGAAGGCCAAAAAACCTGAATTTACATGACCCAAGCAGCACTAAGTGAGAAACTTTGCCTGCCAAACACTGTAATGTAATGCACCTTTGGAAAACTGTCTGTGGACAAGCTTATGACAACTTGATTAGTGGTGTTCAGGTATTCATTTTGTATGTTTTGTAGCTTCTTTTTCTTGCCCCCCTGTAAGGTGGTAGAAGTAGATATTGAATAGTTATGGGAGATGAATAGCTTCTCCCTATCTTAGCTGTTTCTTAGCTATTGGAGTCTGTCCAATCTGTTTTCTAACTTACTTTCTTTTCCTCATTCTTTGTGAAATTTTGGATAAATCCCCTTTTAAAGGAACAGAATAACCTTGTAATTGTAAAGCCACATAATTTTGCATTGCAATAAGGCAGAAACTGGTTTAGAATTTGGCATTTGTGTGCTGCTTCTGGTAGCTCAGTATGCCTTGATATTTGCAGTAGAGTACACCTCCTTTCCTGCTAAACACCCCAACAAACACAGTGCTAAAACTGCAGCTTTTATGTGCCGTATCTTTTGAGAAATTCCAAAAAGAAAACTCTGTGTGTAATTTCTCTTTTTTCTATAAAGCTAAGATCACCTCTCTGTTCTGGATTTGTGTTTCCTCACTCTCTTTCTCCTCGCTCTATTGCTCAACTTCCATCAGTCCATTGGCCTGAGGTCATGGCTACTCATGTAGATCCTATTCCTTTATCTGATACACCTCCACCTCTGCCAGCTAAGAAACACCGCAGGCAACAACAGGTAACAGATTCAAAGCTGATAACTTGGGATTATTTTGTTTTGCTTAAAGTTTATTTAAGTATGAGGACTTCAGAGCGGTAGACTGTAAGTTGATTGTGCTTACAGAGTGTTGCACTTAAAGGCACCACTCATTTGAAAATCTACATGTGTTATAGAATGTTTCTGAACAAAAATTCACCTTATAAAGCAGAGAAAAATACTAATATTCAGGAGCCATTGTAACTGTCAGAGGACTTGCAGCAATAATGTATGTGTGAAATCCTAAGTTAATTTTTCATATGCATTTGAACAATGCCTTTCAAAAGCTGTATTGGTTTTAAGCCACCAATTCATTAGAATAACTTCTAAGGAAAAGTTTTCCTTTGTCATTGGATTCCACTTGTGCACTAGACTTGAATATATAACATAAAAGTAAAGGTACAGGGACATGTACTTAAAGTGTGTGCAAGAATTTAATGGATTTTTTAAATCAGTATGACTTTAATGTGATGGAAAGCACTGCGAAGCAGGAGGCGCTCTGTACGTTAGATTTTGTTCTTTCCAGACTTGTCAGTATTTTCCATATAGAGTGTAACTGAGCAAATGCATCGCTTCATTTTGTCAAAACTGTAATAAATTCCCCATGAAGCATTTCAGAAGCTTGGAGGAGCGCAAGAAGCAGCACAGGGAGTGCACGTACCTGAGCGATACCTTGCCCCGCAAGAAAACGGCCCCGTCGGTGTCTCCCCAATTCAGCAGCGCCACGCTGGGACGCAACATTGCAAACAAAGTACGTGCCGCCTTCCAGCCTCCCCAGGAAATCTGTGCTGGCTTACAGGGAAGGCTGGGTGGCATCCTAAGCATTATGGAAACTCCCAAATTCACGCATGAAGTTGACTTTGAAATGACTTGAGGTTTATGTAACAAATGGGAATGTATGTGAAAACTTCCAGCCATTCTTCTGACCTCTGGAAATGACATCCTGTAGTACCTTAATTCTGTCTCAAGGACTGTACTTTTGGGCTTGCTTAAATTGATTACAGAGACACAACTTGTTTTCTTTCCTACTGAAGGCCTCTAAATGAAGGCCTCTATATATAAAGTGAAAATATTCTTTATTTGTGATGTGGTAAATGAACAAACAGCAGGAAGGTGGAGGTACTACTTTGAAAACGTTTTGGGTTAATAGAGACTTTACATAGTTGAAATATCGATGGCTGATTGATATGACATGACATTAATATCCATGGCAAAGCACATTATTTTGCCACTGCTGATAAAAAAAGTCTTGAAATACAGTTTTAAGCATGTGTTTAAAAATTTCTTGCAGGGACATTTACCATTAGGACAGAGCAACAGCTGTGGCAGTGTACTTCCTCACTGCCTGGCAACCATGACCAAAGAGACAGAGTCGAGAAGGATGCACAAAGGTAAGACCTTTTCATTGCTTCATTTCTGTTTAAAATCAGTGTTCAGGTTTTTCAGAAATAAGCCTGAAAGTGGTGTTGCCATAATGAACAGGTCTGCAAAATAAAAGTTTACTTCTTGGTGACAAAAGCAAGCTCTAAGTGTAGGTGCATGTGTAGTTTTTAAGTACATGGCCACCAAATATAATCCAGTAAACAAGTATATTGAAAATACACATTGTGTTAACTGGATAATTTCTGTGAGTGATTTTGAAGCAATATATTACATGTCCTTTCTTTTTTTTCTCTTCCCTTTTTTTTTATGTTGGGATCTTAAAAATGGTTTTTCACAGGCCTGGATAAATTCCCCAGAGGGATAACTTTGAGAAGCTGTGACTGCAGTATTATAAGTGGTCTTAAATATTTGGGCTACAAAATAGGAAGGGAGAGAGCTGGCCTGTTGTTGATAGATGGCTGTGTTTTTTAATGGGGACACAGCAATTCTGGATCCAAAGGCAAGCTACACCTCTGAAACATGATCTTGTAGGCTGTGGTGTTCTCTCTCTGTTGTTTTTGATTTGAGAAGATACATGTATTTCCTGCTTTAATGGGATTTATTATTCATAAGTGTCCCATCTTCAAAAGGAGGCCCTCCTCAGTGCCATCTGTCAGTTTATTTTCTTTCCAGCATCTGCATCGCCATTATCAGTGCAAGAGGTCCTTGTGTAGAGCTGCACTAAGTGAGCCTGAGCTGAGCTAGATCCGTCCTGTTGTCACAGGATTGTCAGAGCTTGCAGCTGGTAAAGGTCACAGCAATGGCTGAGGTCAGTCATAGGCACCAAGATGACTCAACACAGAGATGGAACAAACAAGCTGGAAAAGGATTGTGACTTACTACAGCACCTTTACAGAGCTGATCCAGTTGTGATTTGTTGGTTTTGAGCTTTAGCTGTGCAGCAGGCCTTACACAAACCTGCAGTGTTGTGGCTAACTTACCAGTACTTATTTTAGGTACAACATAAAACGAGCTTCATGCTCAGCTTGGAAATTTTCTTTGATGTAATGTGTATGCAAAGGTGGAATAGCTGGCATTTACATTCAGACTCATCATTGTGGTGTTATTTCAGTCTGAAAATCAATAGGGATGTTTTGACTAATTTTTGACAAGAGATCAAGTATTTAAAATTGGAAATATTTCTGTAAAATGGTTGCAAAGAGTGTTAGTGTATGACCTAAACCACAATTTTAAACTGTTACCAAATCTAACACAGGCAAGGGTTTTAAAAATAAATCACTTTAAATGTTTAATTTTTTGTCACTGTGCAATTAAGACAATCTAAGAGTATGGTCAGATTTCTTGTCTTAACAGTGAAAAAGAGAGAAACCTCATGAATCAAAATCGAATTATGGCCTGACAAAGAAGAGAGGCGGGGAGAAAAGGAGAGATGTATTCGTTGGGGCAGTTGGCATAGCACATATGCTGTTCAGAAATCATGTGCTATACTGCTTGTCATACTAGTTGGCTGTTATTTTCTGAAAGATACACCAATTTGAATGGAAATAGGAAATTATGAAGAGAGCCTTAAGGGATTAATTTGTAGTGGGAAAGAGGACAGTTCTAGATGTCCTTTTCTGAAATGTCAGCTTTGCGAAAGGGAAACAGGAGCTTTATTTATTGCCACAGGATTTTCAAAGTGTCGTAAACAGGAAGGATATAGGAACACAAGGATCATTTTTGGCCTCTCTTAGTAGTTATTAAAGGGTTTATTCCCTTTCTGTTCAACCTCACGCTCCTTGAATTTATTGCTATTGGAGGAACTTGAAGAGTGTAACTCCTTTTGCACTGAAGTGCCACATTTCTCGGTTGGGGAAAGCTCCTTTGTCTGGGTAACACACCACAAAAGTGTTTGAAGGGCTCTTTCTGCACTGCAGTGCAGAACTCAGCAAGGACAGGGATATCCAAGTCAGGTGGCTGGAGTCAGATCCCAGAGTTTTTCTATCCAGCTATACAGAAGGGCCAGAGAAACAGTCTTCAAGCACCTTTCATTCAGCCTTATAGGTAAAGCCTTAATAGAAGTCCCTTCAAGGTTTGAGTAGGAAAAGGACTGAGTTTAACTTGGTGGGATTTCTGGTTTCCCCTCACACTTCGCACCCATATTCAGTACATGGAAGAGAAACAAAGTTTCTTCAAAGTCAAAAGTAAAGAAGTACATTTCTGTGGAACAGTGAGATGTGGATAATGTTGTGAACATGATGTATTGCTTCAATGCACAACACAGGGCCACTGAAATGGAGTATCATTGCCCATTAAAATTATGAAATCATACTTGTCTTGCACTAAAATCAACAGTATTTGAGTCTGAGTAATGACAATTAATTTCATCAGACATCTTTAAATACATCTTAGAAATCCAAGCCAGATGTCATGTCAGTGGACATCCCTGGAGATGTTTTTTTTTTATTCCATCACTCAGTGACAAATGTTTATATTATATGCAATACAGCATATTTATTGTAAAAATATTCTTGAAATAGATCAGGTTTGCCTTGCCAGAATAAGTGAGTATTTTTCAGAAGATTTACTGGCAAATCAGTGAAACTTTGTAAATGTATAGAGACCGATTATACTGATAAATACAAGCTTTCTAATCATCCTGCTCCAAGTTAGTTGTTCACCTAAAAAAGGTGATGAATAGATAAAAAGTGTTCTCCATCTGTCATGTGTAGTGAGTCAGCGCTTGCTTTCCTTGCATTTCTTTCCCCACTTGACAGGTTTTTCACTCTGTCAGTTTTCTGTGTCCAAGGTGATCTATTGCAAATGACATGGGTGCCTTGGCTTCCTGCTACCTTGGGCACAGAGCTGCACCCAGTGCACTGGAACTGGGTTCAGTGGGGAGCCAGGGTCCCATGTGATAAATGCCACCTCATCCACTCAGTCCAGAGCCCTGGCTATCAAGCAGCGACCCACACACTGCTATCCAAAGAGGAGGATGTGCTCCAGATGTGGTGTTAGTAGCTTCCTGTGCTCCTTAGGGCTCGACAGCATTGAGCAGAGTTCCAGACCAGATGTTCTGCTGTGTGCACGTAGATCTGAAAACAAGTGTATTCAAGACTGGCTGGAGGCAGTAGCAGCTCAGCTGGTTTATAGATATTATCTGAGTGTTTTATCACTAAACTGGTCATGGTCTAAAATTAGTTTTCTTTAATATGCTTTCTTCAGTTTTTCTTATTTCAGTCCAAGATGGTAACTGTAAAAGTCTGAGCTGAAATAAAAAGGAAAGTTAAAAGTGAAATCAGGACATTAAGAATGGCCTCTTGGGTTTGAATATAGATTTCATTCTCATTTTCTTTATGCAGGAACAAGCAATATCTATGAATAAATTTTAGACTGGATGCAGTAATAAATATTTTCATGGATTTTTAAGTACTAAAAAGTCTTTATTCCAGGATTACCAAACTCTGTTCAGTCAGTTCTATGAGTTCAAGAATTGTTATTGAAAGAAACAGTCACTGTCAGTAATCATAGTCTGAGTTAAGGACAACTTAAGTGTTTTAGAGGATACATATTGTTATAAATCATTAGTGGAAAAAGGGATTTCTTAGCAGCCATTCATGAGGTATTTTTGAAGGACTGTATTCATAAATTGACCTCCTGTGGATATGCCTTTGTACCCAAACCACATAGAAAACCAGAATGAAGAAGTCACTCTTTGGTACGATCTCGAGAGCTCACCCTGCGCAGGTGGATGCTTGGAGCTGCCAGTCAGGGCTGGGTGCCAGCTTGCACAAGGAGAGGCACGAGTAAGGAGGGAAGGTTAGCCAGTGCAGTCCCACTGACTGCAGAATGTACTCCAGAAAGGAAGAAGGAATGGTTAGCTGGAAATTAAGGGGTAAGACCAGGCACAGCACTGAGAACAAAGCTGTTGAGACAGAGAACTTGGGTACCAGCAAGATGCTTATTTATGCCCTTTCTAAGCTCTGTATAAAAAAACCCAGTATACTGCAAGCAAGGGATATTTGTACAAACAATCTAGAAACTTTTCAAAGCAGCCTGCTTTTTTTGTTTGTTTTTCACTCCTTTTCTTGTCAAACTCAGGAAAAAACAGAAAAGGTATGAAAATATCCCCTTCCCTGGCTGTATTTCTCATGTGATGTTTTTGCAAAAGTACCAGTTGCATCAGCACTGTCAAGTAGTTTCTAGACTCTTGAAAAACTTTTAAATAGTTGTTAAATAATGACAGCATTTCAAAAATTCTTTTTTCCCTGCCATGAAATAACCTGTCACAACAAAACTTGTGAGTTGTGCTAATATCTGCAGAGCTATGGCTTTGCACAGGCCTAATTTTTTGCTTCTTTGCTCACAGCCACACAAATAGAGCAGAAAATGTAGAAATCTTTGCAGCTCTGTGGGTGACAATGACAAGGTAGACAGACTTGGGCTTCCTACTTTGGCATGTTTCCACACAACAAATGTATCTTGACATGCTAATATCAGTCTTTAAAAATGAAAAAAAAAAAAAAAAAAAAAAAAAAAAAAAAAGAGAAATAAGAAAGAATAGAAATAAAAGAAAAATGTAATGAGATTGTTTTCATAAAACATTGGTGGGTTCATTACATACTTGACAGTGCCACTTTTAATAACAGCTTTCACCTTTAGTTCTATCCTCACCATAATTTTGTGGTGGTATACCTGGATTTTGTTATTCTGCAGTAACTCCTTTGGAATATTCTTCCTTGGTGACATGGCTTCATGGATTTTTGCAATATTTTTCTCGACAGTATGGCTGTTAACATTGTTAAGTTTACACGTTTGCTGCAGAGCAGTGGAGCTCTGTAGTAAAACTAATGCATTTACAAATATTTTAGCTCTTGTATCAGGTTAGACTTAACTGATACAAATCTTGGCTCGTGGGAAGTTTTAGTTAAGTGCTGGATCTTACAAGGAATCTAATATTTTTAAGTGCATGTTGTGTGAATAGGCACCTGAGCAGTTAAAAATTCCTTAAACAACGGATTGTGCCTGCCCGATGTATAGGTGTGGCTGTAATGGAGGCAGGTTGGTTGGGAAGCCTCGTGGTGTTGGTACACAGCTGATCCTGAGCTTTGAGCTGCCTGCTGCTTACAGCATGAACATAAAAGGAGAACATTGAATTATGCTTTGTTTCTGTGAATGCATCTCATTTTGCAACCTAAAAACGTTGATTTCTTCCAGTGTTTAGTTATATTTGCATGATTGCATAAATTTGACTGATAGATGTTTTCCTCAAAAATTGGTTCTTTATGCTGCTCTATGCCTTTTAGATGGGTTTATTTTTCAGCAAAATATAAAATGCAGAATTAAGATTTCTGAGTAGGCAAGGATTTGTAGAGGGCTCAACAGAAAAGCATGCATTTGAATAAAGTTCTTTCAGTAATTTATTTTTTTCTCTCTTTCCCTAATGAATCATTGATAACCATTTCACAGCAATTAGTCATTCCAAAGGTTCGAGTATGAAAGGTAATTGCTTATCTGCAATAACAGAAGCATTTGCCAAAACAAGGGGGAAAAAGCAAACCACACATGTGAATCAATAATACCTGTGTTGTGTGATGCTATTGTTTATGACTGCTGAGGTGTATTTGTGTCCCTTTTGTCTCTTTTACTAATTGATGCAATTGAATTTTTGATTGAAATTTAGTGTCCTTTTAAATGGCATGTGATTCCTATTAGTTCCTTAGAAACCAGCTTTAACTGTCTCCAAGAAAGCTTTGTATGGTACAGAGGGAAGTGAGGAGAAAACTACCTTGGAAATGCTTGTGGAGCACAGTTACTTTGATGACATGCTTAATTGTTCAGCTGAAGACACACTTTTGAGATAACTGCAGTTATTGGCTCTCTGAACTGGGACTCTCCCAAGCTCTGGCATGGCAAAAAATACCAGAGAGTAACCCTGTAGGCACAGATTGGGAATGAGAATAAGGCAGAAAAATATTGCACTTTAAGCATGTTTACTTAACATCAGTGTCTTAATGCCGTCTAGTAAAAATTTTTATCTGGACCTTGGTTCATTTGTACATTTGTCTGCATTTTTCCCATATGTGTTTATCTTAAATATGTGGAATGTCAGTGGCTGCCTTCCTGTAAGAATGTGAGGTTTTCATGTTGCCTGTCAGTCCTTCCTAATCTCCAGCTCTACCAGCAACTCAGAATTTGGGTCAGAAATGTGCAGAGAGTATTATAAACCTAACTATCAGAATTATGAGAAAGTCTCACTTCTTGCATTCATTGAAGGAAAAGATAAGCAGTGCTGTTGCAGTTCTAATCACATAGATGGAACAACCTTAAAAGAGCACTATAAAATAATTCAGCATTAAAATGACAACTCCTCCTCATTAGGCAAGCTCAACAACCTCTCTCTAAGTCTGCATTACTTTGAAAGAGCAACAGAGACATGAGATAAAAATAATTGTGAAGAGACATTTCCAAAGGACACATTGCCAAACAAAGTTCCCTGTGTTCAAGAAGGATGACTTGTGGAAAAATAACAGAAGAACCTTTTCTTCAGAATCATTGAGCTATAAGAGCTGCTTCAGTCCTGTGGGGTGAATTTCAAAACTCCAGTAAAGTACCCCTGCCAAGTAACTCTGAGTCTATAACAAGCAGCTTGTATTATTTCAGCTGAAACTGAGAGTCCAATTGCAGTTATTAGAAGGCAAAGTTTCCCAAACAGACCAAAAAAAATTCCATATTCAATAAAGTCAACCAGAAAAGTACTTAAGAATATTGAATATCAGGACTTTTTTTCTTTTTTCTCTTTCTTTAGTCAGTGTCATTTCTTCTAAATTCTTGAATTTAACTGCATTACTTTCCAGATGAGGCCTAATTTTCATTTTAAAATGTAAATTTCATTTTTTCAAATTAGATTTTCATAATACACATATAAGAACATATATTGAAAAGTCAGCTATACTAATGTGCATATATTTGAATCCATCCTAAAAAACAGGTATTTAAAGTTTTTATTTCAATGTGATTAACTTGTAAAATTAACCGTAATATTGTAGTACCTTGGTCACAGTGCAGTAAAGCCTGGGGTGGTGTTCAGAATGCCTGTGCTGCTAACAAGTTACACTCCTGTCACATAATTTTTGTGTGAAATCAGTGTTTGCGCTGTACTTTATAGGGTATAACCATCAGCGCATCTGTGAAAACCAAAGGCAGAAGTCTCCGGAATTCTACAGCAGAACAGCGTCGGAATCCAATGTGTACTTGAACAGCTTCCATTACCCAGATCGCAGTTACAAGGACCACGCCTTTGACACGCTAAGCTTGGACAGCTCCGACAGTATGGAGACGAGCATATCAGCGTGCTCACCAGATAACATTTCCAGGTAAATCTTCTTTCCTTCTGATCCTACAATGCTCATACGGTCATAATTAAAAAAGAGAATATGTACATGCTGACACTGTGATAGTGTGAATGCTGCTGATTGGTTAAGAAAATGTAAGATCATTAGACAGGCATCATATTTTTCTAGCTCCTCATAATCAGGTTTAACTACACCTTACCTGTTTATTGAAAGATGGAAAATAGAAATATGAAAAGTTAAGTCATGATGCTGCAGTTTACAGAGCAATCAGTGCACCTGATCCCTGCAGGGAAGGAATTTCCTCTGATAGAAAATTTCTCAAAGACATGCGCCATTGATGACGTACACTTCTTCTCCAAGTCCAGCATGCTAACCAACTAGATGCTTAAGCTGAAACACTCAGGCTTCCTCCAAAAGTCTTTTTGCTCTTTCCTCTCCCTTTTCTGGGTCAGTAAAAATGAAGAGATGACACTGAAGGGCTTGCTTTTCTCATCTTCAGAAGCTGTCAGCTCAGACACCATTCCTCAGATGAAAGGAATTTCCATGATCTGTGTTAAAAGTCCAGATGAGTCTCAAAAATTTGTGCAAACAATTTTCTCTTGACAGTCTGTCTTTTATTTTTGACATTATGGTAATGTTTTCATTCCTGCTCACAGTCCTGCCCCAGCTGTTTCACAAGCTGAATTTTACATAAATAGAGGCTGATAATTAAGTACTGCTTTCTCACAGCACTATGAATACCTTGTGAACACAAGGACACCTTTTTTGGCTAGCATGTAGTGTTTTTACTTAGCATCTGTTTGCTGTGGCAGGGAAGCCTCTGGCTTTCCCCTTTTAGTCATTATCACTGCAGCATTAAGGGTTTCAGAAAATACCAGTGGCAGTCATTCTGCTGGCTGGTTTGCTTGGGCTTTTTTGCATCAGTTGGTGTTGGCTTTGGTTTTTTTAAAAGAAAAACATTAGGACTTGGGTTTTGAGGATTTCTGTTTCAAATGGATAGTCAGCAAGTTTCTGATAGCTGGAGACAGGCTGGGAACTAATTCTGTACATTGATCTAGTGTGTCAGTGATATGAAACCTTCCTCTCTCTGACTTCCTGCTCTGACCATTTGGAAGGAGGATGGTGTACGTCTGAGCTTACCATCTTGTAAGTCCAGTCTCCAGTCCTGGAATGGGAAGCAACAACAGCTGTTGAATTTCACTGCTACTGTTTGCTCTTCTGCTTTCCACTGACTCTTGCAGCCAATGCCAGAGGAAAACAAAAGAAAGCAACACAAAGAAACAAATAGCCCATATCAATACAAAAACCAGAAAAGGACCCTTTATAACAGATCTTTCTGTTTCTCACTAGGCAAACTTTGGTGAAAGAAATAAAGAGTGTGAGCTGATTTTGTTGATAAAATCTGGAAGATAGGCAGTTAATTTTCCTTGACAAAATTTCATTTAAGCAAAACTAATTCACACTGTTTTAGATGGTGTTTGAGAATATTTTCTAGCCATATCAGACTTTAAAGGAAAACAATTTATGATGCTTTGTTCTGACCAGTTTAAAATGTTTAAGTTACATTTTACCATGTTGAAGGCAAGAGAAACACTTTTTTGGTAGAAATGCATAAAATTTGTGGGTGCTCAAAGTACAGAAAACTGGTGAGTCATTCATCAACTCACCAAACACCTCTCTTTTTTGTTAGTGGCTAGTGCACTGAATTGGATCTGAACACTGTCAAGTCCATTCTTAAATTATGTTGGGACTGCAAAATATTTCTTTAAATACCAACTATTATTTTAAATAAGAAATACTGGGGTTTTTTACAGTGCTAGCACTTCAAACGTTGCGAGAATAGAGGAGATGGAGAGACTTCTCAAACAAGCACATGCTGAAAAGACTCGGCTGCTTGAGACCAGGGTAAGTGTAATTTTGAGTAACTAAGAGTAGGCCTGTAAGTTTGGATAATATTCACCTAATGCAACACAGAAACCTACCCAGCTTATGGCTGATAGGCACTTGGCTTCACCTCACGCTACAGCCTTGAGCCCATACACAATATCTGCTATCTCAAAGGACAAGCTGGTGCTAAATCTCCAGAAACTTGGTCAGCATTGGTTTGACACCTGCTGGGGGAGCTGCTTAAGAAGAACCTTCATTTCTATTTGCAATTCTTACTCCAAATTTCAGTCCAATGTGCTGGATATATATTTCTGCCTACTTAAGGGACAAAAAGGTATTTAGCCCTAGTTTAGAAATGACATTGCCAACTGTAGTTTTGCATATAATTGAAGTTCTATGTGTGCTGTGGTATTTAGGAACGGGAGATGGAAGCTAAGAAACGAGCTCTGGAAGAAGAAAAACGCCGCAGAGAGCAACTGGAGAAAAGATTGGAGGAAGAAACGAGCCAGAGGCAAAAATTAATTGAAAAAGAAGTCAAAATACGTGAGAAACAAAGAGCACAGGTCAGATGTGGGGATGTGAAATGGTTTTGAACTGCAAGACTTCCCCTTCATACACAAAAAAAGGACTAAGTGTATTTCTGCCAATGGCAAACAACTGCTTTCAGCTGAACAGATGGATTTCATATTTCTGAGGTGCAATTGTTTTGCTAAAAGTATTTTGGGCTCTTGGAGCCAGGTATTCATTTAATGTTAGATAACAGCATAGGTATCTATTTAGCATTTTATATATCAAGTATCAATATTAATCCTATAAAGTTTGTTACTGAATATAGGCAGAGCAGATTTTTTTTGCGAAAACAACAGAAATTTGTGAATGTGTTAATTTTATAAACCATTGGTGTGGAGTTGGTAGGGTTTTTGTTTTGTTTTGCTTTTTCTTTTAATACATAAAATACCTTAAAATGTGAATTACTACTTCCAAACATTTGACTGAAAAGAGAAAGACAAAAAATGAAGTTTTTTCAGCTCCACATCTACAGTAGAGTAAATATTATTTTTTCTAAAGTTAATGGGGCTCTACAACATGAAAAATGTTACTTATTTTAAAAAGTGTCACCTCCTACATATTTTTGCTTCTTCTTTGTGCTTAGAGTACCTTGAGTTTTCTTTAGGCTTAGGGTCTTACCTATTTGTTTATTCCTCCAAAACCAATAATATCTATAAGGTACAGCAAATAGATTAGGCAGTCATTGCTAGTATACCAGAGCAAGACAATGTCTCCATCTTAACAGATATATTTGAGTGCAGAAGATTCCATATCATAATGGAGTGTCTTTCTGGTTTTATCTTTGCTGATGTTTTAACCAGCTGTTTCTAGTTAAATATTCATTCGTTTTTATATAAAATGTAATTAGGAATGCTAAATTTTACTTGCTTGCCTCCTTTTTTCCTCAGAAATTTTGTTGACAGCTGAAGTATGGCGTAAACAACAATGCGGTGTTGATATCTTTATCCCAAATTAGAGCTTGCATGTGTTGTAATAGAATGTCCTGTCAGTAACGACTATTTGTCAGACTTGGCAAAGAGAAGAAAACTGAATTGGCAGGAAGATATATCTGTCAAAAATGCCTGATTTTTTTTTTTTTTTATTTCCTTTGTACAGCGAGGCAAATTTCTTTTTCCCCAGCACATTCTGACCCTTAGAAATGTAAACGAGAGGAAAGAACTCCACCTTTGCGCTTGCCAGAGCTGGTGCCAGCTCCTATCATACAGGACTGCATATTTTTAGAAGGGTGCTAAGAGTTCTTGTGAGCAGCACAGCTCCTATTGCACTAAGAGGCTCCTAAGAATGCAACGAGGGAAAGTCCCTTTGATTTGAGACTCACAGTGGGATTTAACAGGCTAACTTGAGGAATGGAGCAGGGGCACATTAGTTTCTCTAGGTCACTGACTTCTCTGGAGTCCAGGGGGAAAGAGACAGGGAGATGCTCCTTTCACAGATCCTTGAAAGCATCTAAAATCAGCTTCTGTTCCAAAGCAGCCTCTCTCTGCCTCAGCTGCAGCAGGAGCCTTCTCTGGGAGACCTGTCTTCTGTCTTTAAAATGAGGGGGTGATGATTGTGCACAGACCCTCAGGCACAGAAAACAAGAATATTCCCTCAGTCAGCAGAGGTTCCAAAGCATTATCTCCTCCTGCTTATTCTCTCAACTGACCCTATCCAGGCTTGGTGCAGGGTCTTGAACTGCAGTCAAGACTGAGGCATTGTCTCCTGCACTGCTTTGCTGTCTCTTGCAGAGGGATGCACTTCAGCTCTCTGTACCATACTGTGAACTAGCTACCACAGTTAATTTGTTCAGCAGAAAACAATTCTGTTCACCGCAACCTCTGTGAAACTAACTGGCAATTACAGTTCAGTCCCATTATTAATGTTTCCTGCAATAGCATGCTCTTATTATTTATATGTTATACTCTGCATGAAAATATCTGTAGCAGTAGAATTTAAATTAAAGAGTGGCATATGTGCAGTGAGTGATCCAGAGAGATAAAGGGTTTGCTTAACATCCTACATATGAAGTTCTTGGACTTCATCTAAGGCAGCAACACACCCTTGCACTTAATTGATGTCTTAATTCTAAGACAGCTTTTCTGTGCTGTGGCCTCTGTTTTACCAGCTTATCAGCTGTTGATTTCAAGAAACTTCTATGCTCTATCTGGCTTTTACAACACTGTAAAGTTAGAAGTTGAAAGATCTTTTCTTTTCAAGAAAGTAAAAGTTGCAGTAAAAGCTCTTTATTTTTTTTACATTTATTCTTAGACTCTGTGAGGAGTTTTCAGTTACATCCTTGCAGCAGAAAGGGTAGGAGATGATAAGGCTTCTGTTAAAAGTAATGTGATTTTCTTTTCTTTCCTGTAGGCCCGTCCCTTGACTCGCTATTTGCCCATTAGAAAGGAAGACTTTGACCTACGAAGTCACATCGAAACAGCTGGGCACAACATAGAGACATGTTACCACATTTCTCTCACTGAGAAGACCTGCCGAGGCTTTCTCATTAAAATGGGAGGAAAAATTAAAACGTGGAAAAAACGGTGGTTTGTTTTTGACAGAAACAAGAGAACTTTTACTTATTATGCAGGTAGGTGGCAGGATTGCTACTAGGGTATGTCTGTTCTTCCATTTTCTTATCAAACTCAGTTGAGTTATGAACAAGTAAGGAGTCCAGATAAAACTTAGATTTCCATTTCATCCATTCACTTAGAAGTCGTGTGAACCCTTCCTTGTAGCATTCAATCCTCATGCACGGTAAGGCAGAATTGAGCATACAAACCAAAACAAAGGAGGACATGCAGATGGACAAGAGAAAAAATGGAAGATGATCAGGTTACAAGTACACAGAATAATGGCTCCACATATTTTATTTTTAAATGTTATATACTTCCCCAGTGACAGAATGATTTCTTGTACCCTTCATACATGAATATAATTTATTATACTGACCAGGAAAATTGAAGTCACTGCTTCTGCAGTCCTGTGCTTGATGTGAAAACAAGGCTTTCAGGAAATTAAACATACGGGGTAGACTTTTTGAGTTTGCCTTACTTTGAAAGTGTAAGGAATTTCAGATGAAGAACAGGCAATACTCCAAAGGTGTTTGTGTACACAAAGTTGTGTTACACAATATCTGGAGCCATTATAAGCTTTACATTACTTTTATCTTAGGGTAAACCCAGAAATGGGGAATTTAAAAACATAGTTATTTGTCCAAATGCTGTGCAAATATACATGTGGTTTGACTTTGAAGGTTCAGTTCTGAGGAAGCCGCAAAAATAACATTATGCTCTGAATATTTATGTTCAGAGACACCAGAAAGAGGCGTATGCAGGATGGACATTGCTAAGATGCAGAAGAAAACACAGAGTACAAAAACCACCCAAACAGTTTCATTTATGTTACTGACGTAACTGCTTTCCAGCAACTCATAAGGAACTTAAAATTGAATTGATTCATTCATTACATACCCCCTGAGTATTTCTTACTAGTTTGCAGTAGAACAATGAAGAATGTGACAAACATTTTTTATTTTGTTCTTAACATCTGGTTTATTGGTTAGGAAGGCCTGTAACACACAGTAGCGTTCCCATCTGGTACTGATCTTTTTTTGTCTTTTTTAGTAGTTATGTTAACATTTAATGGTTTCACTTCTGAATGCAGTACAGTTGCCATAATGGAATCTCAATTACCAAAGAAAACTTTTGCTAATGTCTCAAGGACTCCAACCAACAAGTGTAGTTTTGAGGAATCTGTACCAGCTGCACTAAAATGCCACTGCTTGTATGAGTGAGGATCCATCTAGATCTTTAAATACATAGTAGGTTTCCAAAATAAATACTGGTGCTGTAAATTCAGAGTAATTGAACTCTAAGTGAATGTACTGAGATAATGCTTTAGTTCTGCCAGTGCACTGAACCAAGAACTTACCCTGAAGTCTGACAGCTTAGTGCGGCAACTGAAGCATCTGCACTTTCTGAACTGAAGCATTCAGGGAACCCTACCAAGACTCTTTGCATGGGAACTTGTGGGTACCTGAAATAGTCTGGTGACCAAGGCCCTAGCTGGGGCTTGAAAAGAGCGTGGGTCCCTTGCCTACTGGTAGTGCACAGACAGCACATTTTGTATAGTGCTGTATTTATCTCAGTATCACGTGTGCTGTTATCTCATCATCCTGTACCTCAGTGCCTCAGTACGGCTTCTCTGGGGGCTGGCAGGAAGATTCCCAAAGCTGCCTCATTTGCTCTCTGGGATTTTGTTTTGCCATCATATGAAGCTTTCAGAATTGCCTGCA
Source organism: Brachypodius melanocephalos (assembly GCA_013398615.1). Lineage (NCBI taxonomy): Eukaryota > Metazoa > Chordata > Aves > Passeriformes > Pycnonotidae > Brachypodius > Brachypodius melanocephalos. The sequence continues at coordinate 8,911,353 of VZSR01003209.1, forward strand.
GCTACACATAGAATGTCAGCTGAGTTCCCCCCAAGTGTTTAAATGACAGCAGAATCCCTTATGGGACTGATAAAGATGTTCTGCATGACTGTTCAGTGTTGAGATGATACTATGACTTGGAGGCAGAAAGCATTATATTCCCCTAATACAAAAAGTGCTGGGAGTGAAAGGAAGTTTGCCTTTCAGTGTCCACATGCAGTTGGATGCTTCTTAACAATTTCTCTCTCCACTGCAGGAAAGTGGAGGGTGGATGCTGCCCTGCCTGCTCCTTTTTCTTGTGAAAAATTATAATAGTGACTCTAAAGTTCACATGTGAAGAAGCTTTTTTTTAAAAAAGTACATGCACAAACTATGTTCTAATATAAAGGGTTTGCTGTCAGATTGTATTGAAAATTCAATCATCGTTACAGTGTTCCCTTGAAGGCAGACTGGAGGTCTTAGCATGCAAACTGTCTCAAGTCTGGCTGGCTTTTATGGAATTGACAGAGTGGATATATCTGAGAGACATCTGTCCTTCTGTGGGCTAATACCTTCCATAATATTTGGACACTTCAGTGAAAGGGAGTGACTTGCAAATAGATGAGAAAATTGCAAAAGTTTTTATCCTTGGAAACTAGGTAAAAAAGAAGACAAAGTCATAAATGTATCTCTCAACAAAACCAACAAACTAGTGAGAAAGGTTGAAGGTTTCTGTGGGATTTCAGAAGCAGAACTGTGAAGTCAGTTACTTATCAGCTGAACATATATGGAAATGCAAATTAAGCTTTTGCTTCTTACTTACTTTGCTTCATTTCAGTTCTGAAGTCATTCTCTCATTTCCGTTTTAGACAAACATGAAACTAAATTAAAAGGTGTAATATATTTTCAAGCTATTGAAGAAGTCTATTATGATCATCTAAAGAATGCATATAAGGTAAACTTTCTTATTGCTGTTTTAACCACAGATCACACAGAGTACTCAAAGTATAGTAGCTGCTGTAAAATTAAAGGGAAAACTAACATTACTGGAGGGGCGGGGCTGAGAAACAAATACTAACAAAAACCCCTGGAGTGGAGGAAAAGGAAGAGGGACCTAATGAGTGATTAGCACGGTTTTGGGGTTTTTTTATACTAATGGAAGCAGAGATAAGTGTACCTGCAAAGTGGGATTGCTGCAAGGAGTTCCTTAGTCCAGTGGCAAGTCCACTGCAATCAGTGGCTTGGACAAGTCAAGGGCTGGCTGCATGCCTCTGTCCCAGGGAGGGAGTTAACTGTGCTGGCAGCTCGTGGCACTCCCTGCCTCTCACCTGTAACTCAAATGAGCTGTGAACGGTTTGTGAAAGTCACTGGACAGAGTGGGGGTGTTAGTTATTTGAGCATGAAACAACAGCTTGGAGCCCTGTAGTACTGTATAATAGTCTACTGGGAAAATGGTGTAAAAGGTGTTTATGGTGGCTACAAACACTTAAAATGGATCTCTGCTGCAATATAAGATGCAGTGGCACAGCATTTTATCTTTCTTCTTAACCGTATTCATAAATATCCCTGTAAGCAATTCCACTTCTGCTACCAATAAATGGCTTTGATTTCACTCTTTGATATCTTCTTTGTGTTTTATTCTAGAGCCCCAACCCACTGCTGACCTTCAGTGTCAAGACCCATGACCGCATCTACTACATGGTTGCTCCTTCTCCAGAAGCCATGAGGATATGGATGGATGTCATTGTTACAGGTGCAGAAGGCTACACCCACTTCATGTTATAATCCCAGGGGAGCAATAGGGCATCCTGCAATAACGTAACTAATGAAGTTAGCCATAGCTAGTGACAGCTGAAAAGCCAGTCAATACCCTAAATGTCCTCCTTATGATGTGCACCTCAAACCTCTGATTGAGAAGGGGTTACAAATGCATTGAAAAGGGGGGATGTTACCTGTTGTATTTGATTTTTATAGGAATGAACGAGCTAAAACTGTTGAGAGAATCATAGTGCTCCAAAATGGATAATCGGGCAGTTTTAATTACAGCAACTTGACTGAATGATAAGTTTTTACAAATTCTCTTATACAGAGAATGTCTTCATAAATTTATACTGAACAGTTTACAAGTGTGTGTGTTCTCATTGGTATGCAAAAATTTTAGTAGTGAAACAAAAAGGTGTAATAAGCATATATTTTAATATGCAACATTTGACATTTATAGATGATTAGGTGACTTTTTAAAACTTTTAGTCAAGCATTTTATAAAAATACAAACAAAAAAGCAGCCCTAAGGTACACACAGTTCTTGCCTTAGTAGTTAAGTGTTACAACAGAGCCAAAGAGTTACAGGATTCCCTTACATTATCATATTGTTACTTGTACCTGACTTTCTGTGCCAAAACTCTTAATGACTTTTAATGTAATTAAATCGTTATATTCTATGTGTTCAAACACTTTGTGGCATCAACTGTATGTTTAAAGTTTGCATCTATGGAGCTCAACAGAAGAAAAAAAAAAAAAAAGGATAGCTTTATAAGGATGCATTTTTTCCACAAGGATGAGAAATGGAAACACATGTAATAGCTTCCTCATAAAGAGGGATTTTTTTAATCTTCCCTGTTGAACAGAATAAACTGATTCTGGACCCTACAGCAATTTTTTTATGTAGTAAAGTCCCAGTGTGGTTCTAATCTTATTCTGTGCCAAGTGAGCGCTCTATTGAAATCTCTCAAACATTGTCTGCCTTGAAGCCAGCACCAAAATCTCTACCTATCTGAATTATTTGGAGCCAAGCTTTCAGTCCCAGAGAGTTGTTTTGTTGTTTAATGTATATCTGCACAAAATATTGCTGTCAAATAGAATAAAAAGAGAGAGGTGAGTTCTAAGAGTTTACACTAAGCAGTGTATGAACAAAACCCCCCGAAAGGTTGAAGTAGTAGGGATTAAGATTCCTAAAACAGCAAAAATACTGAGGGTGCAGCGGTCTCCCATTTTAAAATCACCTCCATGTCCTTGAGTAATATTGCAAAAATATAAACTATTTAATTGAAATGAACTTCAAGAAAGTGTCATGACTTTAAAGAGGTTGTATTTCAGTAATTGAAACTTACATGCCCTGTGGTTTGTGTACTAGAAGAAAGCACATTAGCCTTTTTTTTTCCTTGATGAAAAGTTAATGGCTTTTTACTAAACAAACTGAAAAGAGAATAGACTATGCTGGCAGAATATTTTTGTTATACTTTTTAAACCCTGTAAGTGTAATGAACAGGTTCGTGGTATACACAGGTGATGTGGTTGTTCTAGCATGACAAACATCAGTTTCGGCTTGAATCATAAAAGAAGAGACTGTTGTTGCAAGATAATTGTTATCACCTGTGCAGATCACAGCCTGTAATCTATAATTTAAAACACTATCAAATAAATTGCTTTTGTTTATACAGTTAGTTTTTCCCTGATGTATCTTGATTTTACTCCTAAGTATAGTTATAAAGGTTTTCTAATAATGATTTTTGTATCCTGCATGATGCAATGAAGGCATTTCAATAAACATTTTTAAAAATACACTTGTTTCAAGTATTTTCTTCCTACATTATCCTGAGATAATTTCTTCTTGTCTTTTAAATAGTTGTATACAGTCATGCAAACAATACTGTATTTCTCAGTAACAATTAATTGAACTACTCCATGTATTTTCCCATAAAACAGCTGTGGAAAATAATCTTTTGGAGGGCAGTGAATTTATGAGTGTAGTCTGTTTTCTGCATGTACATACTATAATACCTTTTTCATTTTTTATGAACCTGTTTGAAAAATTTATCACCAGCTTTGGATATTGACAAAGTTTGTTTGTTTAACTGCAAACCAGAAACTGCTTGATTTTAAGGATTTCAGAAGTTTTCCCAATATTTGACTTAGACATGACCTGAATGGGAGTATTAACTCACCATGGAAATGGAAAGCAGTGTGGTTTTATAATTGATTTGTTTTCACTAAGTCTGCCATCATCATCATGAAGTGGGGTGGGTTCTGTCACAGTGGTGTACATGAAGACAACATAAGTAGAGCATGGTGGTAGGCACCACCCTTTCTGATCAGTCTGCACTTTTCATAAACGCCCTTCAAGCTTACCTGCCTGGAAGTCAAATACCTGCTGACCCTGAAGGCTCTGGGACAATTGCAAACCACGGAGGCTGTCTTTAAAAATCTTCTCTGCGGTGTCCCATGATTTACAGGCGCTGGCCTGGTGCTTGGATGGGAAAACGGCCTTACACCTTGGCAGGCACTGACCTTTCCCAGCATTCATTTTCATGTGCCTGAGGAGGTTGGACATCAGGAAGAATTTCTTCACAGAAGGGGTTGTCAGCATTGGAATAGGCTGCCCAGGGAGGTGGTGGAGGGACATCCCTGGAGGTGTTCCAGAAATGACTGGACATGACACACAGTGCTATCGTCTACTTGGTGTGGTGATATTTAGTCAAAGGTTGGACTCGGTATTTGAGAACTTTTTCCATTCTAAATGATTTGGAGAGTCTATGATTATCTTATTTTCTTTGTGGCTGCCATGGCCTGTATATAAAAGGTACAGTGCCCAAAGATGTAGTGAGACACTAATTTTAAAAGATTAAGGATTTCAGTTA
>VZSR01003209.1:8916047-8959995 GCA_013398615.1 Brachypodius melanocephalos
TGGATATTGATATTAGATCTATATCCGTATTTTAGTAATTCAGTAGTTTGGGCTCCTGTGCTCATACATCTAAGGCTGAGAGAAGGTGAGGAGGTGTGAGCCCGCTAATGAGGTCCCTTCTCGGCCGTCTCGAGGATGAACAGGCCCAGGCCTTTCCCTCGGCCTCTCCTCCTAAGAGAGGTGCTCCAGGCGCTCTCGTTGCCTGCCACAGGACCTGCTCCAGGAGCTCCGTGTCCCTCCTGTCCTCAGGAGCCAAGACCTGGACACAGCTCCCCAGAGATGTCTCACCAGGGCTGAGCAGAGGGCCTCCCTCCACCTGCTGGCTGTGCTCTTCCCAGTGCATACCTTTGGCCTTCTTGGCTACAAGGCATAGCTAGCCAGGGGGAAACACGCACGCTGAGAAATGCACGCTCAATGTTTTGGCTTTTCCTATTGACAAAACTTGGCAGTTTCCCGGGGAGGCTCGGCCCTGACCGCAGACCGCGGCCCGCCCCGCCCCAGCCGTGCCTTCACAGGCGGGGGAGGCGGGCGGCGCGTGCGCGGGCGGCGGCCATGGCGGCCATGGCGGGAGCGCTGGTGCGGGCGGGCCGTGCCTCGGCCCTGCGGGGATCGCTGTCACCGCTGAGGGCGGCCCGGGCGCTCCTGGGTAAGGGAAGGGCCGCGGGGAGCTCGGAGCAGAAGGGCTGCCAGTCTGAGGGCAGAGGATGTGCGTCGGTGCCGGCTGTGATGGCCGCCGGGCGGCTCTCGGGCAGCTGCGGGCGGCACCCTTTCCTCCCCTTCAGCGCCGTCTCCATCGGGAAGGGCCGGGGCGGGGCCCTCTGATGGGGATGGGCATCTTAAACTCTCTGCCCATGGGGTTTCTGACAGGCTTCTCCTCCCCGCCAGGCCTGCGGAGGGGCTCGGTGTCTGTGCACAGGGCAGGGCAGCTGCTTTCACACGTGTGTTTTGTTGGCTCTGAGCTCTTGTCCCTGATGGATTTTGATCGCTTGATCGGGTGTGAAACGTGCCTGCCAGCTCCGCCAGGCGCCTGGAAAGATTTGCCGGCATCCACTTCTGAGTGAGATCGGTCTCTGCCCAAACACGCAGTGTCCCTTGTCCCTTCTAGATGTGTCAGACCCCGTGCTTTTCTGACCTGTTGAGTTTATTCATTGCCTTTAATTGGACAGATGAATCTCATCTGAGGTTGCTTAATGAGTAAAACTTACTTGCCACTGTGGATGCACGTTTTGTAGCTGCATAAAAGCTTGAATACAGTGGGATTTTGTTGCTGGTTTTTCTCCCTTTTTATGTGTCATTATCACATAATGACACAATATAATATAACAATAACATTATCAGAGTATCTCTTTATTTGAGTGTGTCTTTAGGTGCTTTGGGACCAGGCCAAGCAGCAGTTCCTCCTGGAATATGGGTGATTGAATGAAATCAGGTGTGGACAGAGTGGAGTCCATTACCTGTCACAGCAGCATTAATCTGCTGCTGCTGTCAGTGGGGAGATCTCAGGATCAGGAACATTCCCAGAATTGTTCAGGGAACGTCTTTGGCTTTGATGTGTAATGTAACACTGGTCTCAGTCAGAGTTTCTAGTGTTCTTAAAAGTGCATAGTGACTCCCATATGAAGAGAATTCCATAGATACTATCAGGCAAGGGTTCTGTGGTCTTCCTGTAGCTATCACCTTCTGTCTGTAACTTGCTTTTATAAATACTAATACCTGCCTTGCACCCTTCAGTAATGCTTCCCTGCTCTTACCAAGGTCTTTCCTAAAATCAGGAGGAGAAATTACTGGATAGCTGCTAATGGTTTTGTCTGTCTAAAGAGAAATCTGAGAGGGTGACTGCTTTGAGCTTTGCTTTTGGGTTGGCTGCGGTGGTTGTTTTAGGGGTTTGCATTATTCAGGTTGGGATTGCTGCTGGTGCTTCCATTAACTTGTTAAATGGAAGAATAGTTTGTGGAATAGCTTAGACAGTGGTTGTGTCTTGTAGCTGCAGTTGGAACCCTGCCCAGTGTCAAAGTAATTTGAGGACACCTTCAGAGTGCTGCAGCATGGAAGACAAGTGGCATCTGAGATGGCTATCAGGGCTTAAGGGGGAGGAAAATACTCCCAATTATTTTTCTATTACATTTAGCGCGTCTTGGTGTGTGTTCTCTTACTGGCACTTGAAGAAGTGACTGGCTTAGTGAGAGACACACACAGATCAAAATCCACAGTGTGGATGCGTCTGAATACCTTTACTGTGAAATTCATTCACCTTTATAAACAACTCATGCCTCAGTAGGTTAAAGAACTTCCTCATTGTTTGAGGAGCAATTTAATAGTTTTAATCTATAGTTCAAATGATACTATTTCTGTTGGAGTGTAGCAAAGTGCTGAATGCTAGCTGCACCCTGTATCTGTTATGGGTCCACACTTACTCATGCACATCCAAATTTAACCACCCCCCCAAAACCCCTTGAATGTAATCTCTCTGATAGTGACAAAACAGAATTCAAGGCTGCAGGACAGTTAAGTGGTGTGATACTGTCAGGGCTTGGATTTGCACTATTTATCCACCCCTAGGAAGCCCCGGTGCTTTATTTTGGGTTGCATAGTTTCTGTGCCCCACTGTTGAAGAGCCAGTCATCTTCTAATCTAAGAATTAAGAGTGTCAAAGTCTTAGAAGACTTAGCCAAGCTTTCAGTTTAACAAATTACCTTGCTGAGTTGGATAATAGGGTGGATTAAGTCTCCTTAACAGCTCTCTACAAATTACTTGTCCTCACCTGCAGTAGAGGTACAACTGACTGCTAAAGTTAGATTAAATCCTGTAGCAACTGTTGAGATTCAGCAGAATTATTAATTAGCTAGCATTTCCTCTGTTAATCTTATTTCTTTGTTTGATGTTATTTATTTCATTTGGTTTAAACAATGCTAATGTTTTATGCTCATCATGATGAAAAATTTAGTCAAAAGATTCTTTCCCAGTTCTTGATTATGAACTTGCACCTGTATGTCCATATAGTGCATGAATTCAGGGTTTTGATAAAGGTGCAGTTTTATCCTTCAGTTTCAATTTTCATGAAAAATTTGTCACCTCATGTACTTCTAAACTTCCGTTGCACAGAGTACTCTAGTCTCAAAATTGTGCTTTTTGAAAATAACAGGTTAAACTAAGCAGACAGTAAATGCAAAGATTTTTTTTGTGAAATGAGTAAGTGTATTCAAGATGGTATGACACATGGGGACTGATGAAGTCTAGGAAGCCTTAGTGTTTGTTTTCAGTCAACCACTTTGCTAAATGCTGAGTGAACTCTCTACGTGGTTGACGTTTAATGATTTGAGAATGAATCACAATAAACTTGCTCTTTCAGGTTCATCAGTACTTGTCAGCCATTAAGGAATATAGAAGATTTTTTTTCATCTCTCTTGAGCCAAAATACCTTATTTTCACATCATATGTCTGTATTTGCCCAGCCCTGGGGTTTATGAAAACTTGTGTTTCTGCCGAGGTTATCATGATGATTGTACTAAATAGCTTCTCTTATCAGTTTGCAGGCTGAAGTCATCAGTCAGCTTTCTTTCTCGACCAGATCGACCAAATATTGCTTACCAGAAACTAAAAGGGAGGAATCCAGGGGTTATTTTCCTTCCCGGCTTCAATTCAAATATGAATGGACAGAAAGCAACTGCTCTTGAAGATTTCTGCAAATCATTAGGTCATGCCTTCATCAGGTACATGGAGGAGTATTGTTCTTGAGAAAATGGAACTAGTCTCATGGGTTGTGGGAGGGGGTTTTAACACAAATACATAAACTTCAGCATTTGGATTGGGATGCTCCCTATGCTAAGGGAGCTTGTATACAAGATAAGTCTTTCTTCCATTTCCAAATGTAGGATTTCTGTTGGTAGAGAGACTGAGGTAAATCAGGAGAGTGTATTCTGAAAGTAATTCAGAAAAATCTCTGGTTTTTCTGTAGTTTTTTAACATTGCTACATGTTAAAATCAGACTGTAGGCATAAAAATTAAAAATTAAGCACCTGGAGTTCTGTTTTTTAGGTTACCACTAAAAGCACTGTCCTTATCTACCAAGTCTGATTAAGTTACCCTGTGTCTTCTGTGGGTTTAGAAGAATGTGGTCCTGCTTGGTTTTGCTGTCCTTTGATAGACAAGATTGAATGCTGTGTGTCATAAGTCTTCGTATTTGGGTTCAGTATTTGAAAGGGTTTGTACATTTAAAAATACCTTTAAATTTGAAATGTCTGAGGGTTCTTCTTTTTGTCTGTAAGGGAACTTTTTTGTCTATTCTTGTAAATTATTATGTTATATCAAATTATAGCGAATGCTGTGCAACTTAGTTGTATATGTTATATTTAGGCTGTTTTTGTGTGATTTCTGGTCCTAGTGATAAACAGGACCAAGTGAGAAAATACTCTGTGTGGTATCTTGTCCCTGCTGATTTGATTATACAGTAGTATTTAGTTAGTGTCTGTATTGCTGTAGACAGTACTGTGACATCCATGTTGGTGGTTATTTTTTCAGATTTGACTATACAGGATGTGGAAGTTCAGATGGTAAATTTGAAGAGTGTACAATTGGGAAGTGGAGAAAAGATGTTCTGTCTATACTGGATGAACTTACAGATGGACCACAGGTTACATTTTATTTTTAAATACAGAATGCTGTTTTTCCCTCAGGGTAGAACCTTGATCAAAAATATGCCATAATAGCCCTGGTCAACAGTAGCTTTTGCTGAACAGCTGACACCTGCTCACTTCCAAGCTGAATCATTTGAGAGGTCGTATTCTTAGGAGCTCTTTTGCAAGCAGGTAGGTCACAAAATCATGGAAGCATGAGTTGGCAGGACCTCCTGGAAGTTGTTTATCTCCTGCTCAGAGCAGGGTTGCTGTCCCAGAGAGTCTGAGAAAGCCTCATGGTGGAGGTGCCACCTGACAGGGGACAGGGAATTTTTCCAGTGCGGCCCTGTTAATGAAAAAGTGTGTCACTGTCCCATGCTGATGGATTAATTAAAGGATTTGCAGGAAGATTACAAGATAGTCCATGTGATTAAATAGCTTTAAAAAACAGGCAGGAGAAGCAGCATTTGATTTCTTCAGTTACTTTGGAAATTACTGTGAGAAACTTCGAATCTCCTACAACCTGGAAATACCTAGTATTGTGTTTAAAACAATTTTGTATTATGAATTGCTTTTGTTTACTTCTTTCACTGCACTGAGCCATTACCATGTGCATTTACCTTGAGAAAGAAACATGAAAGTATGCATATGATACTGAATTGTTTCAACTCTCATTTTGTTTACAGTGTTTCAGTCTCAGCAATAGCCAGCCATGCCAAACAGAATAATAAATACCAGATCTTGTGGTGCTTACTCAGGCAAAATTTCCAATGGAGGTGACAACAGTTCTGCCTGGGTAAGGACAGCAGGATTATGCCCAAGGTTTAAATAGTTCAGTCAAGTGAAAACTGATACTTTGTGCAAGAAGAAAAGACCTATTAGCCATTTCCTGTAAAACACTATATTTTTTTCTGGTTTTTAATTTTCTTTTCCAGATTCTGGTGGGCTCCAGCATGGGTGGATGGCTGATGCTTCATGCTGCAATAGCACGCCCAGATAAAGTAGCTGCTCTGGTTGGAGTAGCTGTAGCAGCAGATCACGTTGTAACAACTTTTAAGAGGCTTCCCATTGAGGTAAATGTTGGTGGTTGGCTTTTGTGCAGTCTAAAAATCTTACCAAGAATTTAAGAAATTATGTTACTCAAATTGTACTTTTCCTGCAAATTTTAGGGTAAGTTTTCTGTTTGATTAATGTAAGCTTACAGTATGAGACTGGCCAGAGTGTACTTATATTAGTGTGGTTTAGAGGATGTGAAGTCAGATCCCTGCTGTTTGCAGTCCATTGGATTTCAGTGTTGAATATCTTATATTTGCGTTGGAATTGGATCCTTGTGCTTTGAAGGATGGAGAAGTAGCCACTAAAGTAGTTGAAGTGGCACTGGATGAGATAAGTATGACACGGGTTGTGTGCATAGAAAGGAAGTTCTTCAGATTAGTATGTTTGTAAAGACTATAATATTTAGGTAGTGGGATCTCACCTTCTGAGGTTCTCCCTTGATGGTAATAGAGTCTAGTCTTCAGGAAAGTAAATGAGGTGTTACATGGCAATAAATAATGTGTACTTTAGAATAATGAAAGTATTTTCCCAATTTGTTCGGGTTTTTTCTAAGGTACTTTGTAGTGTCAGTATTACTATTTAGGACTCAGAATCTGAAAATACTTAGAATCTAGAAATACAGTATTTAGAGACACCTGTTGCGGCAAAGACGGAAAAGAATGATCACTAGAAAATGTCTTTTCTGTAGGATTTCTCCTTATTTGAGGATCAATGAACTGATTGAAGCCAAGGGGATTTACTGTTCATGGTGGCTATACATCTTTTTCTTTTCTGATAGGTTCTGGCTAAGAAACTTAATTTCATTGGTGAATTTTAACTAGATTAACTTGGAGAGCAGCTTTTGTGACATGGTAGGGGATTTGTCTTCTCAGGTGCTATGAGGAGAACCAGTAATACACTTCTGCTAATAAAAAGGAACAAGATGAAATTTTCTGCCTGAGGGAGTTTTGCTGCTTTTAGAACAGAGGTAAGTTGAGGTACTCTTAAGTATTCCTAACATCTGTTTTGTCTATTCTTTGCTCTCTCTTTTTATAGGCACAAAGAGAAATAGAAGAAAAGGGTGAATGGAAGTATCGAACAAAGCACAATGATGAAGGATATTACTCCTTGACCTACGACTTTATCAGAGAAGCAGAAAATCACTGTGTGCTGAATAACCCTATTCCTGTCACATGTCCCATACGCCTTATCCACGGCATGAGGGATGGGGATGTCCCTTGGGAGATCTCTATGCAAGTTGCTGACCGTGTTTTGAGCAAGGACGTGGATGTTATCCTCCGCAAAATCGGCCAGCATCGGATGAGTGACAAGGAGGATACAAAGCTCCTTGTCAATACTGTTGATGATCTAATTGACAAGCTGTCAACAGTAGCATAAGATCAAGAGTAGCATTAGTGCATGAACTCTACACCTGACTCTTTTCCTTGAGTAACAGAAGCCTTGTTCTTACCCAGGTGGTGGCAGGCCTGTCACTGTCACAGTAGGAACTGAGCTTTATCTGCTGTTTCCTTACCTCTGTTTCGTAAATACAGGTATTGTATTATTGCTGCATTTGCACACAGTCCAAAGTGTGAAGGAGTGCTGCTATTGTGTTCAGAACCTCTCCTTCACCACTTTAACCATTTTTTTCACCAATTTCCTACAATTTTGTACTGACATGTTGATTATTTTTTGTTATGGTTGGCCTGTACAGTCAAAATTTATTTTCACATCTTTTACATCTGTTATTGTCTTTCTCTGTAACATCATTGTATCTTATGTCTGAAACCATCTGTGCAAGGCAAAATACAACTTGAGTGTTCACTGAAGTTAGTTATTAGGATAGTGAGTACCATGAAACACAATAAACAGATTTCAGATAAATGGTTATTTTGTTCTGAAATGCTGTTAAAAAGTGGAAGGCACACCCTGATGGTGTGCTTGGGGTACTACATAGGGAAGAATTTGACTTCTAAGAATGCAGGGCCTCAAAGCCTTAAGAGTTCTTTATCTGTGCTTATCAGGAGGCTGTGTGTCATCTTCTCCAGCTGCCTGTCTGTCGTTGTTCATTTGTGGGCCTGCTGTTAAGGGAGCAATAAATAATCTTGGTGTAAACTGAAACTGGTTCAATAAGGTGACTTTAATAGTAACTTCTTCAAAGTGGGGAGTACAGTGCCACAGAGCAGCGCTGCCTCTTTCCTATGACTTGAGAGCTGTGGATTACTGGGAACAGGGTCTCCTTCAGCTGCATGAGTCCAACCCTGAGAAGCTGTAAATGGAACCTGATAGTTGGAGATAATTCTTCAAATGTAAATCCATAGAATTTAATACATAATTGACTTAATTGCAAATGCAGCTGTTACCTGGGTTTTGTACAGAAATACGATACCATTCATTCACTTGAGAGAGGAGCTGAGGTGAGAGGCTGGAAGTTCAGGCTGGCCTTAGTGTGTGACATCAGTCAAAATAATTGTTTCTGGGTTCATTATTTGAAATAGTAAATGACATCTATATTGTTACCTTAAAAGACTAAAGGTGCTGAGGGTAAGGTATTTCTATACAGTTTGTCTTTTTCAATTTTAGCTATGTCAGTAGAAGTGTGCTGAACAGCACTTTGCCAAGGTAGTGGGTTTTAATTTAAAAAAAATCACAAACAACTGAAGTAAAAAAAAAAAAAAGCCAGCAACAGCAAAACCTAAATTTCAGATGAGTTCCTGTGAGGTACAGTTTTATTTAGGCTTCAATACTGCAAAAAACAAGAAGCTGTGTTGTGAAAAAATTGAATTTTGATAAGAGTAAAAAAAGATGGCTCTTGTTTAGATACAAATTTTCTGCTTCAAATGTACCAATTCCCTAATTCAGTTAGTCATAGAATCATAGAATGGTTTGGGTTGGAAGGGACCTAAAGGCCATCTAGTTCCAACCACCATACCATGGGCATATGTTCCACTAGACCAGGTTGCTCAGAACCCTATCCAACCTGGCCTTGAACACTTGCAGAGATCGGGCATCCATCCTATGAACTCCTATGGGCAACCTGTTCCAGTGCCTCACAGTAGAGAATTTTTTCCCAATTGTCTGATCTAAACCTACTCTAAGTTTGAACCCATTCTCCCCCTTGTTCTGTCACAACATGCTCTTATAAATTGTCTCTTATCCAGCTCAGGGTACTCTAGATTGGGATAATTTCTTGAGGAATTAGAACATTTAATGAAATCTTGTTCCCAAGTATTTCTGGGATAGACCGTTGTTCTGTTTGTATCACTATGCAATTCACTTTAGTTTTGAAACCTCTGGAATATGTTTTTAAGAGAAAGTTAATGCAAATTGCACTCCTGGAGTTTGAGCTGTGTTCATGTTTATGTACTGTTAAGTGGTTATCATCTTTATATGTGTTTGTATGATTTGCATCTGATAAGACCTAAAAAACAGATTTTGGGAGTTTTAAAGATCCAGTCAAATGAAAATTATTTTGAAACTTTGTGCCCTAAGACATGATAGTTTTTTTTTAAATCCAATTTTGTCCCATCTTAGATTGGTTTGTCTCATAATGGAAGAAAAGGCTGAAACAAGTGGACAGCAGTAATTCCAAAGTAATTAATTTTAATTAATGCCAAGAGTTACCAGTTGTAATAGATGTACTTTTTCTTCACATATGTTAAAGTTACTTCAGTGACTGAAAAGTTTTGAGCCTTTGTTTTTAAAAGAGTGTTATACCTATAAACATTCAATTTAATACTTCAGACAAGGAAGAGGCTTTGTCTACCTGCATAAACTGTAGCTGTGTATTCCTCTTGAAAGAGTTGCATTGTATGCATGCTTCACGTTAGCCTTTATTAAATAATTGATATTTTACAGGTGAGGTGTGGGTTGCAATGCCTTAGAGCAAGCTAGGTGAAAGCAAATGTGAATGGGAGCAGTTGTGTAAATAGTTTTCAGGAGAGCTTTTTCCTTGTTTTCTGTTGGTGTTTTGTGTTGTTGCCCCCTCCACTATTCTGCTGTAATAACATGAGGTGGGAGAATTCAATGTAAACAGGATTGGTACAATTGTTGGGAATACAAAGCTCGGCAGCATCAGTTGCTGAAACCACAGCATTACTGAAAACTTAATCCTAGGAGAAGGGGTTTTGCTGCCATTTGTTTTGTAGTTCTGTTTTCCTTCTCTGCTGGCTAAATGAGATCAGTGCTAGCATTTACAGTACAGGTACATCCAAAGTTTCATATGGCCTAAATGCAAAGGCAAAGATTATACTTTATTCATAAAGACAGTATTGCAGGTAGTGTTTTGAAATTCAAGCACTTTTAGCTTTTGTAAATCTGGTTTGCTTAAATGTGAAGAGCTGGCTCTGAGGTAGACCTTGTGCATACAGACCTTTTTCTCTGACTTTGCTGTGGTAGTTCCATTGATATTTATCTTTCCAAGCATAGGCATTTTCCCTGTGTTCATGCTGGAAATTACCAGAGTTTTGACTGTTGGCAACTTGGCATGCTCAGATGCCTGAAAGAAGGGATAAGTGATAACTGTGGAGACTTATGTCCCACTTCTGAGCAGCTGTTGACCTACCAGGAAGTTTTGACTATCTGAAATAATCAGATATTCACATATTATGGTGTCATTCCAAATTGGTAGTGTTTTGTCCTCTGCATTAATGCCTGGAGCATTGTTTTTTCTCTTTGCCAGTAGATGCCTACATAGTAATTATTTTCAGTATTAGTCATGTTTAAAAACTAGTATTTCATTCCTCTGTAGAGATATTGTATTAAAGTAGGATATTACACACTTGAAAAGCTCTGCACAATGCAGATTTTAAAAATCCTTTGTAATGAATTACGTTCTCTTTTGGGAGTTTTTTAACAGACTGCTGATTTGTTGACAAATGCAAAGTATATTTTGTGACTATATAATGTACATTTCCTCAACAATAAGCTTGATTTGCATTAAATAATCCGTTTCTAAAGCTTATTCTACTTGTTTCCTAATAAACAAGTGCTCTTACTCTGCTTTTATTGAGCTGTACTTATGCAGTTCTAGATACACGTATTTTTATCTTGTTAAATATTTTACTTGTTTTGTCTCTCCTCTTGTTCGGATTTCTATTACACACCAGCTGGTTTGGGCTTTTCGGTTTGGGGGGGGTTTAAACTTAATTGGTGGTGTGTTTCATGTAGTTTCAGTTTAGCTAAGCTGTTTTCTCTTGCATCAACACTAAATGCAAACAAGGCAGTGTTCACAAAAAGAGCCTGACTGGGTAGGCCTTAGAAGAACCACCTCCTGCTGTTTCATTTTTATGTTAATTTTGGTTACATGCTCTTTTGGACATGCTGTTATTCAATGGGGCTAAAAGATTTATGGTACCATACTTTTCATATCAAATTAAAACGTGCTTAGAGAGGAACATTCAACCGGAGACTTGTCTGCAGCTGCTCAAGTATCTTCAGTGCTGCAGTCATGCTGCAAAACAGAATTGTGTTCTCTGAACCAGTGCTGTGGTCAGAGTTTCTACATTACGTTTGTGCTTGTAATTTCTTTCTCCTCTGTGGCAGGAAAAAACCCGAACAAGTGGGAGGGAAAATCGTGTCCTAGGGACTAATGATATACAAACTTGTTTTCTAAGCTACTCAGCTGTGCTGTTACAAAGAGACCTACCTTACCCTTTCACAGTTTTGGGGTTTTTTAAGTGCTGAAAAATTATGTTATACTAAAGGCTTCTGGGGAAATAGAAGATGGTTCTGTGTTTGATCTGATCTGAGCAATCGCTCTGCTTTTTGTTGATAACCAAATTAATTAAGATGTGAATGAATGTAAAATTTCACCAAGGCTTGGTGAAAATTCATCAGCTGTGTAAGGAATGCAGGTAGAAATACCAAACATCAGAGCACTCTCACCCTTCTAAGTTTGTTCTCAAGCCCAGCAGGTACGGGAAAGGCTGAGGGAACTCAGCCGTTACGTTAAACAGCAGCCAGCTTGTTGAGCATGAGGTTTTAATGCCCCTGTCCATGGCACTTTGCTCCTGGCAGGTATTTTCTGAGGGAAGATTTTACTGTTGGGAAAGAAAGGCAGAGACGAAGGTCAGAAATGCACCGCCCATAGATTTATTGCTTGTTGGTCAATTTTTATAGCTCACATTTGCTTTGTGACTGTAGCACCTCATCTCTCTTCAATATATATTTGCCTAGAACAGAAGAATGTTACAGCTTCAGTCATGTAATGTGTAAATCTAAATTACTGGACTTACTGCAGTCTGGTTGTAGGCTTGACCTTGTATTTCTCTTTCAAGTCCTGCATATGTATGTTATGTGGTCCAGTGCTTCTTTTCCATTAAAGAGAAATGGGCATCTTCCATATTATGCAGTAATTGCAGCTCACAGGTAGACACATTTTCAACCTGCTACAGTCTCTTGATTTTTGTCTGGCAAGGAGTTTCAGGCAGCTCTGCATTTATATTTGGAAGGAAAAGCACATGACAGCTCCTAAAACTCCCAGTCATTTGGTTCTGAAATTAAAATAGATATTTAAAATGTTTTCTAGGCTAGCACGTGAAAGGTTGTGTTCTTTTTGGGCCTTCTGATCTGCACCATGCTGTCCACTTGCCTCCCACGTGGCAACATGAGAAGGTCACTGCTGCCTGCTGGGGTGGGAGCAGATGCTCGTGCCAGTGGCAAAGGTCTGCTGAACAGCAGCACGCTCAGGGCTTGGAGTGATGCAAGTGGGCTGCCCAGACTGCAACCTGGGGAAAGCATTCCCTGAAGGCTGCCTAGGATCAGATCTTGTCCTTACAAGAATCCTTGTGTTTGGGGTTTAATTGGTTGTGGCTTACTGGCTGAAAGAGTGCCAGAATATCCTTGGGACAATAGCTCTTGAAAAATTCCTTAGAGTGAAGCTAAATCCCAAACCATAAGAAGCAGCATTTATGTGGTTAGAGGATTTGATCTTTTAGGGGGTTTCGTTTGTAAATTTTGCTGTCTCTTTTGACCTATGTTTCAGTGAAATAAAGATGTTACTTCCTTTCTGTTCTACTGTGAATATGCATTGCAATGTATAGTTTTCAAACCAAAGTAGTTCTCAGGAGGTATGTTTTAGTTGGAGACAGATAAGCAATCGATATGAAACCTTCTGGGTTTCTTTCAAAGGAGTCTGTTAATCCAGCACAAAACTTAAGAGATCCTGAGAATTCAAATGCACAATTTATCTCCAAGGCCATCTTGAATACTGGGAATGCTGATAATTATATCCACAGGAATTGGTTTCCAGTGCTAAGTGGTAACTGTTTCTGCTGGCAAGCTGCTTGGAAGGTGATCAGTGACTTACAAATTACAGAAACACTCCTGTTCATGGCAGCCTTGTTCTCCAGGCTGGCGTATTGGTGCATCCTCTTTTGTCACACAAACAGGAATGTCCTTTCCTGAATTTCTTCCTTTTAAACCCAAATTTGAGGTAGTCTAAGTATGTGCTCGCTTGGCCCAAGGGCATAACATCTTCAGAGATGGCAAAGAAACCTTTCTTCAGGTGGAAGGGAAGATACTTGCTTAAGTTAGCACTTTTTGTCTTCAAGGACCTCTAGACAGTAGATTTCAAAGTAATGGAGAAGTTAGAATTTCTAAAATTAATGTTGTCCCCTGGTTCTGATAACTCTGCCACGTGATTTTGCACAGTTAAAAAACGGCAATATTCCAACATTACCCTTTTCCCCTAGTCTGACTAGTTCTCTTATGTAGAACATCTGCAGATATCTTATGACAAAGCAAGGCCATGCATAAAACCAAGGCTCTGCAGGGCACTTTCCTGCCTTGAAGCTCCCAGGAAAAGGCCCTGTACTTGAAATGAGCTTATACTGGACCTGGGCATCCTCTCTGCAGCTCTAGAAACCCTGACATCACACATAGACATTCATGCAGGGAGGACCAGCTCTTTGAACATTTCCTTTTGAACGGAGGTGCTGTAAACTTAAAGTTTTGGAAAACTCCCTCTTTTTGTTTTGGTTGGGTTTTTTAAACTTAATGAAAGACCCATTATTGTACAGTGGCATACCAGGGAAATGGAGCCTGGACTTCAGTTATTGCTGGATAGTTTTGTGTAATGGGGATTCAACCCAGCATACTTGGTAAGATCGTGCTTGGGACGGCTGAAATACCAGGCCCTTTCTAAGGAATGAATTGCCAAACAGTGAATCTGACAAGGGTTAATGATTGCTCTGTGGTACGATAGGTTTTACTTTTTCTTCTGTATTCTAGTTGGAGGCCATTGAAAGCTATTGAGTTACCCTGGATCTACATGTGGGTAGTGAGCTAGTTAATGTCAGTTTTGTTGTTGGTTTTGGCAGCCTTTGTTTATAGGCTTACAAAGTTTTTTTAAATTTATAGGATAATATTGTGATTATCTGGGAGCATAAGGTGAGTCATGTTGCTTACAGGCATGAAATGCTACTTCAATTATTCAAGCTTCAGCTCTAGTTTTTAGTCCTAAATTCTAGTCTTGTGTTGCCAAGAAAAATAAGAGGACAAAATCCATTAGAAGTGAAGTGTTCTAATGGCAGTACCTTCACGCTTAAAGCTGCCCCCTTCTTCCATATCACATTTCTAACCATCAGCTTTAATCTGCCTATGTCTGACATAAGGAACTTGAATTTCTTTAGTTTTTCTTTAACTTGTAGGCACATGTGCTTGCCATTTCTTAACTTCTGGTTTTGGTGAAATAAACAGGTAATCCTCCTTATGTGATTACTATAAAAGCTCTAATTTTCAATCCTCCAGTTACTGGAATCACTAGTTAAATTTACTTGATTCTTCCACTCCTTTTTATGAAGAGTAATTGTCAGAACTGGATATGATATTCCCATTGCTGTTGGTGCACGTTTCATGTTTTATTCAGCCAAGCCCTTCAATCACAGTGTCTTACCCAACATCTTCATTGTCCTCTGCATCTTTTTTTTACATCTGTTTTGACAGAGTGCTGCATTCTTAACAATAATTTTTCAATGATGTCTGGACTTTGGCTGCAATAAGACACTTTCTCCGCTTCCACGTAGACTGCTTTCAAGGAGGTTTCTTTATCTTTTTTGCTTACTTACATGAGCTGGGATCTTCTTAGGAGTCTGGGGGTTTTTTGTGACTTCTAATAACATTAAATAGTTCATTCCTGGGAACGGATTCTTGCACAAACTGGATAAAATAGACACCATCATTAAGGATTTTTCAGTTACAGTCGTATTATAGGATCTACTAGTTAGCCAGCTTTAATATCTCTAATGTGTCATGTTGTTTCAAAATTGGTTTATTTCCCCAATCAACAGGTCATGGAGTTGCCAACTCTAATATATTACAGAGCATTTAGTAAATTGCATGAATATTAGCACTTAAAAAAAAATTATTCTATTGTTTTCCCCAGGACTGATGGCACAGAAAGCAGGCTTATGACTTGTTTAGTGGTACTTTGGAAAATATTGGTGGGGAGCTGGCATTTTTCCAATCATCTGCAGTTTCCCAGTTTTTCAAAGCCTTATTAAAAATTGATATTGATGGACAAGCTTTTCAGCTTTCCCAGTGTGGAATGGTCCCTTGAGAACAGGTTGCACAGCCAACATCTGTGAAGGGGCAGACCCTCTACTCTGCAGCTTAGGAGAGTTAAATTACTCATCCCTCCCCCGGGTTAGGAAACAGAGTCAGGGGCTGATGCAAAGATAGGTGACTTTCATGAAATCTTGTTGCCAGTGAGCACTGAGTCCCCTGGTGTGACCAGAAACAGCCAGGCACCCTAGGTAGCTCCCTTCTAAACAGAAGAACACAAAAAGATCTGAAAGTGCAAAATAAAGCTTACTGGTTGTGGGACTGGCCAAGGGGTGTGAAGCCCAGCCCTTAACAGCTGCTTGAAGGGAAAGGATGTGAAATTCATGTTCTGCCCCTTCCTGTTGCAGCTGCAGCCTGTTCCTTCTCTGATCTCCAGGCTGGGCTTGCAGCCTTGGTTCCTGCGCATCCGCTGTGCCTTCAGCCGTGTGCTCACTGAGATGGAAAGTGCTCAAGTGGTGGCCCTGTCACGTAGCACGCTGAGTTATGTAATCAAGTGCTTCATAGGGGTTTAAAACTACCAGTGCAGAGAGGAGAAACCACTAAATGAAATGCCTGTGGAGGACAACAATGAATTAGGTCATCTATTAAATTTTTCATCACTTGAGTCTATTTAAGCCCAGCAGCATCAGAAGCAGTATAAGTCTGAGAATTCAAAATCTTAAAATGAGAAAGTAATGGATGAAGAACCCATTTTGAAACAGATATACAATGAACTATATTGCTTTCCCCCCCTTTTTTTTTCCTTTCCAAATGCAGCAAAAAGGATTTTTGTTGGCCAAACTGATTGTGCGTCCACCTCAGGTTTATCAATCTCCTTGCACATCAAGCTTAACATTAATCATTTCCCAAAAGGAAACTATTTCATACCAGGGTGGATAATGAAGCATGAATGAAAGATATTTGACAAAGTCTTGTGTAACTCAGAAAGAAGCGAAGTGATTTTATTTATTTTAGGATTAAATCAGACCGCAAGAAAAGTCTTAACTCTTCTCTCCCTTTCCACATTTTATGAGTAGTATAAGCAAAATTTAAACGACTGTACATGGGCATAGCTCCCTTCCTATCACTGGAGGTTAGCTGACTCATAGCAGCAGAAAGTAAAATCCTTGTGCTTTATAGTAGGTTTTCTAGTTTTCAGTGATTTCCCCTTGGTTTCAGTGGTTTGAGTTGTTTTCCAGGACATCATTCCACTATTTGATAGCCTAATATATACTGATGAAAGGGTGATAATAATATTCTACTTCCTGCCTTCTCTTCCTTCACTTTTCATCCTATTGTCCTCTTGTTTCTTGATAAAACTTTTTATCAGCATTTGAACAGGGAAGAGAAGAAATTATTTGTCACACTCTCAGCAGGTGCAGAACAGGGAGAAAAAAGGTTTGTTTCTGGCTTATGATTAAAAATAAACTAGATGTGTGGTAATTTTTGTTACCTTCATTTAACAGACTGCCTCGATTTGTGTTTCTGCCTATCTGTTGCTGGGATGCTTGGTGCAGTTTGGGTTGATGCAGACTAGGTGGAGTAAATCTGAGCCTGTGGGGTGAGCAGCGCAAGGCTGAGGAAAGATGCATGAAAACAGACCACAGATGGGCGAGATAAACAGGATCCCTGGGCTGTGACTGAGGAGGCAGGTCTCTTTAATGGCTCTTAGCAACGCCCCTGCTCTGACCCTCCTCATATGTGAGGAAAATCAAATCAATACATTGTTCTTCAAACCACGATGCTGCAGCAGCAGCAGGGCATTGTGGCAGCCTTCGTCTCTTAAATTCATCTTCGCTTTTCAGTGTGCTGATCTCTGGATATCCATCCTTGCTTCTCTGCTGAGGAAGACTGACTGCATCTTTAATCGGATTGCTTGAGCTCCCATGCACAACCTTCTTCTTATTAGCAAGTATTAGGTAGGCAATTTTAAAGTGCTTTTGGATTTGCAGGCAGCTGTAACGTTGATCTGACAACCCTATTGTATTCTCTGTAAACATAGCAGAAGCCTCTCTTTCAAACCTACTGTGTTTCAAATTTTGTTTTTCTTCTGTTTTTGTGGTTGGGCAGGGGGGATTGCTGTTTTTTCCTTCTTTTTAAAAAAGATGTTGTAGCTGATTTGTGCTTTTGGAAAAGGATATTCCCTCATTGATCCCTCCCCTGTTCTGTGGAGCTATAACCGGTGCCATACACTTACTTTCAGTGTTGATGAACATCCGTTCAACTGTCTAACATTTAGGGCAGGCTGCTCACTCTTTTATCCTTTAATTTTCCTGTGCATACTTCAAAGGTGTAGACTGGGACTCTGCCCACTAAGTTCTCCCTTGTTTCCAGAGATGGCTAACAGAGGACCAAGCTATGGCTTAAGCCGAGAAGTTCAGGAAAAGATTGAACAGAAATACGACCCGGAATTAGAGTCTAGGCTGGTGAACTGGATTATTGTACAGTGTGGAGAACAGATAGAGCATCCTCCTCCTGGAAGGCAACATTTTCAGACCTGGTTAATGGATGGAACAGTAAGTGTTTTGTCAAATTGCACACTTTCATGTTTTTGAATGCACAGTGCCCCTATGTTCTGTCTTCATTTAGATAAATTGGTCAGAGCTCATGGTCAGTGCAGAAATATATATCTTAGTATGTGATTTTTTCCTTTTGACCAAGAGTCTTAATCTCAGAAGACAGATTATCCTACTAGTGCACTGAGACCAGTACAATATTTATGATTCTTATGAGTCATGCATGTTTTATATATAAGTATGACTCATTCCCTCAGCATTTTTTTCATGCAGTTAAATGAAATCTTTTTAAAAATGAGATGTATACTTTTATCTTAAAGAAATAATCAGTGTTGACAAGGAAAGGCAAAGAGATATAGCAAATTTGAAGCATAGGATTGTGTCATAACTGTCTTCTTGGGAATAATTCTGCAGCTAAAACATTGTATTCCATTGGTTTATTGAACAACAGGCAGATGCTGCTGTTTGCAGTGGCTGTAAGACTATGCTAATCATTGAATCTCTGCCAAAGTGACTTTAACAACATTTCCATTGACATTGCTTATTTTTTGGCTTGGGCATGAGGCTTCTTCTCTGTCAGTTGTTATATAACCTCTGCCAGTGATTGCTTTGTTGTTTCTAGCAGATTAGGATTTACATGGTTAGGCTTTTGCCTCAGTTAATGAAAGCTTTAATGCTTTTCTAATATACTTTGATTATTATCAAGTCACTTTTTCATTTTTAACTGAAGAAATTATGTCCCTGACAGAAACTGGCTAGGTCAAAAGCACTATGGAGCATCATTTCATGTACAGAAATTGCTTTCTAGTTTGGTGCCTGCTTTCTAATTCTGTTTCTGTCTTTATCTCTCAGCTGTTATGCAAGTTAATAAACAGTTTGCATCCAAAAGGAAATGAGCCTATTGCAAAGATTGCTGAATCAAAAATGGCTTTCAAGCAGATGGAACAAATATCTCAGTTCTTAAAAGCTGCTGAAATCTACGGAGTAAGAACAACAGATATTTTCCAGACAGTGGATTTATGGGAAGGTAAAAATAATAAACTAAAAGTCAGTTTACAGTCTTCATTTTACTTTGCTTTGATGTGCATTTTGTCTAGGCATATTCTCTAATGTAATTATCCTTTGTTTCTGTTTGCCTTACCTCATTACCATGTCCTTCCAGTGCTGCATTATTTCCTCTGAGGGATTTATATTACCCTGAGGGCATAACAGAACCTTTCCAAGCTCATGTGTTATCCAAACCCCCATCATTCTGATAGAAATACACAGACCTAATAAAACAACTGTTCTCTCTGCTAAGTATTTCAAAACAAATAAGAATGTGTAAAACCCTGGTTTTCTGATGACAAAATTTTATTCCAGTTTTCAATTTATAAGCAAAGCTTAAATTGGCACTAAGAAATGCATTCCCAGGAGGATATATGCCTCTGTGAAGCTTATTTATGACTAGTGAGAAACAAAACTCACTGCTTAATGCCATGTTAGCTGAGCTTCTCTCTCTAAGGAGACAGTCTTTTAGGAGAGGTCACTATGGCAACAGCAAAAAACCTCAGTGCTCCTGTGGTTTTACAGTAAGACAGGTGAAGTCTGTCTCCATCCCATGCTTGAAATAGAAACTGCCTGTTCTAGTTGCTGAAGAGCTGAGTCATTTGTGCATTCAGGGCACTGTTTTTGCCCATTTCTATGGTGGTACATCCCGCCCTGGTGCTCTCACCAAACACACTGTATATCCTGCATCTCCCTGGACAAGGTGATGCAATGCTTTGGCTGAGTGCTCAGAGCAAAGACAGCTGCAGAGTAGTGAAAGGCATATATGAAAGGGTCAAAAATCTTCCATGAGAATCAAACAGTGGAAAGAGGAAAACAATCCACTGAGAAAGCTGGCCAGCATAGTTTGTGTAGGAGTACACATCAAGAGGAAAAAGTGGGGTGTGTTTTCACAGGCAGTCAGGATATAGGTGGACGAGATCACTCCTCTGAAGGACAGCTGGAGAAATGAAAGACTAGGGAGCTCTTCATGAATGGGTTAGAGGGAAAGGACATACTGACAGCTGGAGTTACTGTGATCTGTAAATGTCTCAGAGTGTCAAATTTGCTTGACAAATCCTTACCTTTGGAACAAAGGCAAGATTGTTTCTTCCAGTTCAGTCTTTAGTGTTTTGTGCAATCTATCTTTACATGTCTTAAATGAAAGGATTTCCACTTTCCTGAAGTCGCACCTTCCCACCTCTCAGCCTAGCAGGCTGTTGAGAGGGAAGCTCCATCTATCCTGTAAGGAATAATAATTGCTCATTTCAGACATTGTTCTTTGCAGCTTTTTGCAGTTCATAATGGCTTCTTACCATGCATATGAGAATGTGGTACACTGATCCTTATGAGGAAAAGGACTTGCTTTGAACACAAAATGCTCTTAATGCTAGTAGCTGTCTCCTAATTTCCTTTCAGTCATCACCTTTTCTCAACACATATAAGGTGAAAAGATAGTAACTTCTAGAGGACAGGAAGTCAAAACACAACTTGCAACCTAGGAGGAAGACATGCAAGGCTTTTCTTCCCTGTTATTTTAAGACTTTCCAAAGCTAATCTGTGACTCCTCACTTTCCCACTCCCTTTTCATCATTCCTGCTGCTCATTTCAGTGCTGGGATGAAACAGTATGTCTCTCCAGCAGTGAGAGCTCTTTGTGTCTCACCATAACTCTGACCTCTGGCATCTGTGCTGCTTCAGGGCTAAATTGTCTGAACAGAGATGCATTAGCTGGGCGGAAAGGACAGTCTCTTTTCCACTGTTTCATAATTGCAGCACTCCTACAACTTCATACCATAATTTCTTTAGAAAGAGAGATGTCAATGTATGTTTAAGGGAAAGAAAAGCGTGTGACTGAGAAACAGCTTTCCCCTGGCACTAATTGTTTTCCATGAGCTTTTGCTTTGAAATTCTTAGCAATGATTAATGAAAATGTTTTAGGATATGATCTGCTGTTGGCTGTTTCAAACTCACTCGGTCCATCTGTTGCATTTTTCTTCATCTCTGTGGCTTCTTGATCCAGGGGAAGTATCACCTCTCTTTTGGCCCCTTCTTACCTAAATGTACTGTGCTGACCAGCTTTCCCTGATCCACACCCAAGACATGTTTGCTGCATTTTACAGATCCCTCCTTGATATATTTCCAGGCAGGCAAGGGGAATGTGCGCCACTGGGTATTTGTTCAACATTTACAAAAAAAGCATTTCTGGAGTACCCTGCAGAGCAGTTCTCCATCTTTGTGTTTGAACCTTCTCCTTTCTGGACCTGGAGAGGAGATCCTTCCAGAGAGGTGTCCCCTAAAGAAAAAGGCTTAGCACAAGAAGTGAGCAGAGAACCCTTCCTCCTTGTTTTAAGAACAGTGCCAAGTTCCTCTACAAGGCTGTGCTATTCAAAGCACACTGCAGAGGACACTGAGATGCAGGAGTGTCATCAGTGTGGGTCCCTGCAGAGAGGCTGAGGCTGTGGGCCAGGTGGGCAGCCCACATAGCTGTCAATAAACAAGTACTGGAGCTGAGGGAAGGCACTGACTACAATTTGCTGCAATTTGACCAGAGTCAAACCCAGCTTCAGGGAAGGTGTATGATCCCTTCTGTCAGGTGACTGCACTGGAATTTTTTTTTTTTTTTTTTTTTTTTTTTTTTTTTTTTTTGAATACTGACCATCAAGCCCTTTGTATCCTTCACTGGAAGAGGGCAAGTGACACAAGACCACTTGGATTCAGGTCTTTCCTCACCCACAGCATTCCTCATATGCAGCAAGGAGCCTCTGCAGAGCAGAGCCGTGGCTTTGTTTTGTCACGTGTCATTCAGCTCCCACTCACTCAGTTTTCCCCCTGCAGCATCTCCCACTCGTCACTGACAAATAAAGCAGAGCTGAGCACAGAGCGTGGGGAGGGGGGGCTGCCAGATGGCTCTGCAAGGCTGATCATCATATTTCACTGCCTGTCTTTTGTTCCTTTTGCTTTTTTCTTCGCTTGCCGTCATTATTCAGCTGATCCACTTTTAAATCCTTCCCCGCATCTCTTTTCATCCCGGGCAGTCATTGCACTCCTGTTATATGGGAGGCATCCCAAGGACGTTGTCTGTGGCATCTGTTACAGCATATGGTACATCTGCTGCTCCGGGGAGCTCTGAGGTTCCTGCCTCCTGCTCCTCCCTGTGCGCCTGGGGGATGTCGGCTCTGCAGCCGCCCTCCCGAGCAGGGACCCTGGGATGCAGTTTGCCTTAAATACATTAAAAATACATCCGTTCTGGAGGGCTGGCAATTTGTTTTCTGAGCAAATGGTCCCCTGCAGATAGGATTTTTATAAACTTCAGTAGGCTGTATGACAGCCACAGTTGGAAGCTGATAGATGTTTTCAGCTTTAGTGTGCTGTCCTCACTTCAGGCACTGTGTTTCAGAGCCCTGGACTGCATCTGCCTGTAATCAGGGTGATGCACTACATAAACACAGAATGTGCACTGTTCCCTGCCCTCTACACTCCAGCTCATCTACAGTGATGTTCATTAATATTGGTCCACTGGAGGTATCGCTGAATTCTGTTATCATTGTGTCTCTGGTGTCTCTTTTTTTCTGAACTGCTTGTTTTCACATGTGAAGAACCAGAATCAGATCTGTTAACTAGATACATTACTTTAGGGAAGAGGAAGAACTGCAATGAAAGAGGGGAGGGAAGTCATAGAAATGCTTATGGAAGGATGTTATAAGGGAGAAGCAAAAGGCAGATTTCCAGTAACTTACCACCTCACTCAATTGGAAATACCTGCTGCAACTTATTTTTGCTAGAAAGTATTCCAAAGGGTAGCATGTCTGGATTGGGTAATGAGTTATGTAACTTTTATTTAGCTAGAGATGAGACAAGCCCTGACTTTTTGAACTGAGGAATGAAGTAAGATAACATAAGGAGAACGCGGAAAAATAGTGGACCAAATGGGAGAAATTAAAGGTATGAAACTGAATAGCATCATAGCAAGTAGGAAGGTTTAGGGAGGTGCTTTAACGATTAATTTGGACTGAATTTATCTGCACAGGAGCTCTCAGAACTGCTGTGAGCTCTGTTAGCAAAGGGATCAAACTTACTCTGAATAAACTGAGACACAGCACTGCTATTTAACACGCTATTCTCCTTCAGCCACATTTTACTGAGAATATTACCATTATTTGTATACCAAAGTAATCTCTCCTTAGGAGAAAATTTTGTCAAAGGGATTCAATAGACTTAAAATGGTATGGAGGAAGGCATTAAAATAATCAAAGGCCTGGAAACCTAGAAATGTCTGAAAAATTACATTTTACTTTAACTCTGTCCCTTTGTTGACTTTTAATAAGCTCTTGCACATCAGTACTTCAATTTCAGCAATGGTAAAATAGCATTTATATTTAATACACATCTTCAGGAACCTGAGGGAGTTACTTAATACACCGGATAAAAGTGGTTTTCAGCGTACCAAGCTATTTGTTGTGCAAGGATTTCCTATGTTAATTTCACTGTCTGGCTTTCTAGGGAAGGACATGGCAGCAGTGCAGAGAACCTTAATGGCTTTGGGCAGTTTGGCGGTCACCAAGGATGACGGCTGCTACAAAGGAGATCCATCCTGGTTCCACAGGTAAAGTCCAGAGCTCAGCTGCTCAGAGCTGTCTCCCCTGGGAAGCTGGTAATATCATCTGCCTTTAGGCTTTAAGGAAGTTTATTGGGAAAGGAAAGGAAGACTCTTTCCCAAGTTTCTTTGTAATAGGGAGGTTTTTCTCTCTGGAGACTATAGAAGGGAAGCAGGAAAAGTGTACATTTGTCATCAGATTTGCTCTCTCACGTCAGATAGCAGACAGAAAGACTAATGAAGACGAGGCTGTTAAGGATGTCTGTGAACCCCCAAGTAGTGACCCTTTTACTGAGCAAAGAGAAGGCATGAAGTCTCTACTTTTTTGTCAAACCAAAAATTATTTCATTTCCTAGGCTTTTTTTTTCCTTGGGGAGCACCACCTCTCTGTGAAGAATTCTCTGTCTTGCCAGAGCTGTTTATTTGTTCTGAAATTCCATTTGTTTTGGCTAGGGAAGCTGTAAAGCAGGGACAGGAAGAAAAGGAAATCCTCCCACAGTTACTCTCCTGCCCTACATATTATTGACATGAGTTTCTGCCATCCAAGAGTATCTCTTACACAGAGATGTCAAAGGCAGGTTAGCAAAAAGAGTGCTGACTGCTTGTCTTTTCTTTGCTTGAATTTTCTGATGTCTAGGTGAGGCTCAGCAAAAAAAAAGCAAACTTCACTTTTGTTTGTCTTAAACCCTGAGCTGGTTAAACTGAATCTGAGATTTGAATTTTAGGTGAATAAATGCAAACTCCTATGCATTGTTTTTATGAAATCAGGTTACATTAACTTAATACACTGTGCAAATAGATATATATTTATGGAATATAATTAGGTTTGAAATTGATTTCAAATCCAGTTACATTCTTTAATATAAACCAGACATGAAATCACTATGACCCAGACAGACTTACTTGTTTTATGTAACTAAAACAAAGTCCCACATGGAAAAATTAATTTTCATCTGGACTCTTAATTGTGGGTTGGAACAGTTTTTGTTGGCATGGATGAAGATGTGATCACCTCCCTTCTCTTCTCACTGTCTGTCCAGCCCGTACTGCTTGGATAGCCAGCCCGTATCTATTGCAGTCCCTGTGAAATACCATGTTACAGCCGCTGCCCTAAGGAAAGCTGGTGTTACGGCACGTTGCCAGTCAGGAGCTGTTTTCTGAGTAGCTTCCCTATCCCTTCAGGCAGACCTGAAGTGTCTCATAATTCGGGGCTTTCAGGCTGATTCTTAATCGCCTTAAGTTAAATTGAGAGACCAATATCAACCGGCATAAGAGTATCCGTGCAGGGATCTACAGCGATTAGGATAATGCCACACTTGAGCTAAGCCATTTAACTTTCCATTGCCAGTGTCTCACATACCCAGTGCCATCAGACTGCTGCCCCCTTCCTTGCATGCCCTAGCAAGGTTCATGGATCCATAGCTGTTTGTCATCCTGTGGCTTGGCAAACACAAGCACTGGTGTAAAGTTGGCACAAAAATTTGACAGATCTCGTGGGCTCAGTTTTAGGTAAGAGTGATGCCAGACGGGCCAAAGAGAGCTTGACATAGTGTGAGACATGCAGGTAAGTAGACTTCACCTCTTTCCTTAGTCTCAGTTAAGGTCATTTCCACCCACCTAGAAACAAATATTGTACATGTTACCTGTAAGATCATCATATGCTGAATGTGGGGCTTAATGGTAAAAATAATAAATGATGGTAAAAAATAACACTATATGATCCAAACTATATATGTAATCAACTTTTATTAGCATATCCAGGCTGTCCTTTAGTCTCTGCTTTTATTTCTTCTTTGCAGTTCTCATCTTTTACCCTGTTTAATTACTTTTTGAGTTTCTCTGGAAGTACTCATCAACCTAGCAAAAAATTCTAGGAGGAAAGAGGAAAGAACAGTGGAATGCTTTCCTGTTGTTTTAATTAAAATAGGGGCAGACACAGTGAACCTGGGATTCAATTAGGTAATAGGAGTTGTTCTAAAAACATCCTCTTGTGGAGATCCTGGCAGTAGTTTGCTGCTATGTAAGTATTCTGGAAAAGAAATTAAGCAGCGGTGAGAGGGGCCTGCTTTCTGAGGCACCACAGTTCTGTGTGCCTCCCCCAGAACAGTGAGCTTTCTGGCAAGAACTGTGGGATCTGAGAGCCTGACATGGGCCCCTGTAAGCCTTCTTACTAGTCTATACTTCACCACTTGAGGACTCATTCTGAAAAATGACTGATCAGTCCTGGTGTCCTGTGAATCTTTCTCCCCCTTCTGCTCTGCTGGGCTTTCACGAGGACGTGAGTTCACCTCCTGCGATGTCCTGAACACCCTGAGCCTAGCAGAGAGTTTAAGTGCTTTTTCAGACTTGAGCCAGGTTCTCAGCACAGTGCAGGATCTGACCCTCACACAAAGGAACATGTTGATGGTTTTCAATCACAGCACGTACCTAATCTAGTATTCTCATCTAGTAGAGGGGTGGGGAAGAAAAGGGGAACTGTAACTCGATGCCATATTGCAGCGTAACCTGTAACCTGATCACAGGACAAACAGACGCAGCAGGGAAATAGGGTGGGAATAGGGTCTGGTGGATGGAAAGCTTCCCTCAGTCTGGGACTGCTGATTCTTATGGCTCATTTGGTAGCAACAGACTGATCCTTCTCCATCATGAATTGCTTGTTTTCCTCGCCTAGCAGAAATGAAAGATGAATCCAAGATGAACAGTTTCATGCAAGGCAGCAGAGTGCACACTTTCGTCCTTCTTAGCTGCCACTTTGGCCTTCAGTGCTATTTTCAGGGAGAAAAAGGCTCCTTTTATGCTCCAACAAAGGTTCATTGATCCAAAGGGCTTTTGAGATCAGGGACACTGAACAAAAGTGGTCAGTATGTTTTGACAGAAGATAAAGGACTGTCATACAGTTAAGACAGGTGCAAAGGGCAAAGTCTATTGCTTAAGAGGTGAGAGATCTGGAAATGGCAACAAAGCAAACATTCTGTTCTGCAGACAACCAATATAAACTCTGCAAAAATGTCCCTTCTGACCCATTGCTGCTCTGGATACGCTCAGCTTTTATTTACTCTACTGAGTTAAATTATACCAGTTTTTATGTTACTTTAGATGGGTATCAACTTGTAGTACAACACAGGTAAGTGTCTCATGGATCAGACTACAGCTTTTAAGAGCTACAGGGTTCAACACAGATTTAGGGTTCTATTTTGTGAATTTAGAATAGGGTTCTATTTTGTGTTTTATGTACAATACTGCATAAATTGTTTAACTTTCACAGCTTTTGGGGATATCCTTTGGGGTTCCTTATTCCATAAGGGGGGCAGTGAAAGTTTAAAGTGTTGTAGGTTTGACTGGGACACTACTTCTATCTGCAGGAAAGCAATTAGCCCTGCCAGTATTGTCCAGCACACGGGATGGTGCAAATGACTTATTGCATGACAAGGGATACGAGCCAATTTCAGATTGATTTTCATGATCACGATCCCTGTGTGATTTCACAATCATACACAGAGTGATGATATGTATGTTGCTTTTTTGTGTGTGTATCTGGACAGGAAAGCACAGCAGAATCGACGAGGATTTTCAGAAGAGCAGCTTCGGCAGGGACAGAACGTAATTGGCCTTCAGATGGGCAGCAACAAAGGAGCATCACAGTCGGGTATGACAGGCTATGGGATGCCAAGGCAGATTATCTAAAAAGCATCTCTGTCTGTGGAGAAAACACTCTTCTGCAGCATGGTCTGTTAAGGAAAAAAAAAAAAAGAAAAAGAAAAAAAAGCTTATTAGTTCCCTTTCTGCCTGGTTTTTAATAGTTAGTGCTTTCTAAGGTTTGGGGTATTTTTGGTTTGGTTTGTTTTCTTTGCAGCTGCAAGAGTTCGCCTAGGAACTTGGATTTTTGTGGTGGTGTGTGTCAGTTCACAGCACGTGCGCACTGCTGCCTCCTACTTTTCACTTCTGAACTATGCAAAGACAATTATTCTGTATTAATTTATTTGCAAAGTGTTATCTTCCATATTTGTCTCACACTGCACTTGTATTTCAACCAGTAACCTCGTTCTTCAATTCAGTGATATTGTTTGACTGAAGAATAAAGACAAATTAAAGACACCTCAAAGACTCATTATTTAAAGGAGATAAAAAGCTGAAACCAACAACCACATGATACAGTGCAGATGAGTTAAATATTTTCAATGGTCAATCTCTCTTATCTCTAACCCAGAGCCCTCTCTAAGTGACTCCCTGCTATAGTATTTACAGTCTGTGTTAATTGTTCAATTTAGTGTTTGTCTGAAGGCACACCCAAAGTATTTTCCTAAACAGAAGAAAAGCTTTATTATCCACTGAGTCTGATTCATGTAGTCCCAGCCAATTTAACTCAGATTTTTCTTGACCTAGTGTGCTGGTTCATCTGCAGCCCACAAACTTGTGGATTGAGCTAAAATCAGTTTTATAGGGAAAGCAAAAGCTGCGTGTGAAAACAAAGCAAAATAAGGATTAATTCACTATTTCCCATCAGCAGGTAGACATTTAGCAACTTCCTGGAAAGCAAGGCCTCAGCATGCATGATGGTTACTTGTCACCACAGTTATTCTCTTCCACCTCTTCCTTGAGCTTTTGCTGCTGGCCATGACACAATAGGTATGGGATATCTTTTGTCCAGGTGGGGCCAGCTGTCCCAGCTGTGCATCTCCCAGCTTCTTGCCCACTCCCAGCTGTGGGGACAGAAGGAGAAAGAGAAAAGACCTTGGCACTGTGCAGAAAGTTTAGCAGTAGCCACTACTGGTGTGTTACCAACTTCTTTAGTCCCCAGTCTAAAGCATAGCACCCAGTCAGACTCAGTACACCCAGCAGAAGATGAGTCTCCAAACTTAGGGAATTCTCCACTGTGAATGAACAGTCTGTCAGACAGACATAACAACAGGCTTCATCTTGTTGGCACTATGCCAAGCAAAGCACAAAAGAAGTTGTGTTTTAAATGCAAAGCAAGAAATAGAACAAAAGTACCAGAATGCTTCTGACCTGAAAAACACCCACAGTTCAAATTCAAATAATCTGTTATGCTCATCTATGAAGGGCTGTAAATGTGGCTAGTGGTTCATTTGGAGATGGTTTGCTGGAGTGTCAATAGAAGAAGTGGCTGACACAGTCACCTGGCCACCAGGGACTACCAGAGCATTCTCTGAGTACTTGACTTGCCAGTCAGCACAGCTGCCTTGGGGCCGTGCCCCACACACACTTGAGGGGTGCACACTATTTTTTCTGCAGGGTTTCCTTGCTATTGACTATCTCTGGGCTTTCACTCACAAAGCCCATTCCCATAAGCAAGAGGGAAGGGAAACGTGATAATTGAACTCTGTGGGTTCTTTGGTTTTTTTCTTTTTAATTCATGACAGTCTTCCAAGAAGGCCTGAAAACATAACATCTAGGCAGGCAACAAATGAAGATTAATGTGTTCTGACAGCTCTCTGAGTGACTACATACATAGATAGGGTGATTTTGTCTGGCTTTGAACTCAGTGACACATGCTGACAGCTAGGTGCTTACTAAGTAGCCCTAGAGCCAGCCACACACACATTCATGTGGCTTCAAAAATTTCTAACACTGAGTAAACTGAAAGAATGGTTCCTTCAGCTCATGGGAAGCTCTATCTTCAGAAAATACAGAGAATAACATCTCCCCATTTCAGCCAATCACTGCAGAGAAAGTGATGTGAAGATCGTGTTATATTGTTGGGGCTGAGTGGATCTGCAGTAGTTGCCACTGAAAAGGTCCTGTCCCCACTTGTACCTCCTCTTACAGCTGCTAGGGCATCTTGGCTCCTCCACTGTCCCACTGGCTTGTGTTTACTGCCTGTTCAGGGCTATTCTTCTGTTACTTAGGTGAATTAGCTCAGCAGAGGAGCAGATGACATCTCCAGATGGTGCATCTTAGGTAGGGGAGCTCACATTGCAGCGGTGGTAGGGCAGTAGCTCAATGCAAAGTATAGTACATAACTTCCCCCTAGGTATGACACTAGTTGTAGCATGAAGAGACTATCAGGTTTTCTTACTAAAAACAAATAAGCTGATTAAAGAAATCTGGGCTGATGGCAAGACAAATGCCTGCTACCAGAAATTTCACTTTGGTGAATGTGAACAGCAGCCACCTTCCTCTAAGAGAAACTACAAAGTCATAGCCACAGCAGGCGAAATAGCTGGATGGGAGGAGCTGGAAGAACTGCCTTACGGATAGGTAAGAGGTCTGAGAGGTCCTAACCTGACCCTCTGCCCAACCTGACCACTCTCATAGGGGACACAGCCTGCAGGATCCATCCCAAATTTGGTGACCTTGGCCTCCCCTCTCTGGCTGCAGAATTTTTCTTTCATTTTCCATTCATGTGTCTTCTCTGGAAACACCATTTTTAGGAGCTACATGACAATTACATTCCCAGGGTATATTGCTTTCTCTATTTCTGATGCTAACTGCCTCATTGAAGTTATTGAAAACATTGTATGCTTGCATATGAAAAAGAAAAAAAAAGAGAAAAAGTCTAAAAAAACCCCAGCAACTGTATTAGGGCAAAACAGCTAAGTGCTCCAGGAAAGAAAATCTATACCATGTAGCTCCAGACACAGGACCTGATTGGTGTGGGAACAATGGCCAAAAATACTGATTCCCCAGGATCTTATTTTTGGCAACCCATCCCCAAG
This sequence comes from Brachypodius melanocephalos, assembly GCA_013398615.1. Classification (NCBI taxonomy): domain Eukaryota; kingdom Metazoa; phylum Chordata; class Aves; order Passeriformes; family Pycnonotidae; genus Brachypodius; species Brachypodius melanocephalos. Next base: position 8,946,054 of record VZSR01003209.1, read on the forward strand.
ATCATAGCATATTCTTTCATTACCATAACCTGTCAAACTAAACTAGCTGTAAATATCTGGCAGTTGATGCTGCAAAATATACTTTATGCTGGGAGCAAGCTTTATCCTTTCATATCCCCATATGGTAGATATAGAAATATTAGTGTTATTGTTAATTAAATGCTAATATGCTCTGACCTACTAATATTCTTCTATTAAAATATCCTTACTACTAAGTTTACAAACATCCCAGGCTAGAAGTAAATTAATACAGTACCATGTCAGTTGCAACCAAGTTAGCAGAAAACATCATTATTTCTCTTATATTAGCAATAAGCCATTGTAAATTTGCTTCTACTGCGTAAAAAGCACCTATGCAGGTCTCCCAGAAGGCTAATTATGTGACAACCTTCTGCATTGTTACTAGTTATAAAAGCCTTGATATACATTAGAATAAAGACATACAGGAGCTTTGAACACTGAGGGGTAGAGTATGTGTTTGGGAGGAGGAGTTTTGTGTTTCCTCTCCTAGCTCCCTAATGCTTAGGGGCGGGTTTCCCCTGCAGATGATGAACAGCATCTCACTGAAGGCTTTGGACTCAGTAGCAAGGACAAGCTAAGACAAGATTTCCCACACACTGTCTACAATCCTGTTTGAAGCCTCATTGTAACTTGATGAGCTATATAGAATAGAATAGAATAGAATAGAATAGAATAGAATAGAATAGAATAGAATAGAATAGAATAGAATAGAATAGAATAGAATAGAATAGAATAGAATAGAATATTTTTGTGTTAAAGTGCTTTAAACATCATTATATCATCCCCCTTCAACAGCTGTACTAGAGAAAGCCCCATCAGAGCAGGCTGGTCCAGAAACACCTTAAACATTGTCACCCTTGAGCTTCAGTTTGCCATACTTGTAGACAAGTAAATTACATTTATCTGCCTTTATGGAGGTTTTGGGACTATGACCTCATTATGGACAATTGCTAAATAACTTCAACATTAAGTTGGCATCTAACAGCCTTCTGAAAGGGTGCTCAACAGCTGTGTGAGGGAGGAAGAACTGCATACATTAGGATGAGATCCAAGTTTATCTCCATGTATAAGAAGAGCAGAAAGAAAATACAGTGAACAGAAAGTCAGTATTAAGTTCAGCTAGTTCAATTAAGCTGGAGTTTGAGGACTGTCAGGCTAACATAACAAGGTGGGTTTAAAATAAAAACTAATGAGAGTGAACAGCATGAAGAGGCTTTGCTCTCCCGCAAATCAGCTTGCAGCCTCACTTTCGAAGATGCCTGTGCTAAACAGCATCTCCCACACTCGGCAGGGATGAGAGGAGAAGAAAGGTGCTCCTTGCAGCAATGGGCAGCACCAGCCCTCGCCCTTTCACCTGGCAGCCATCTGTGTAGGCTGTTCACAAGCCATAATTCATTCAGACCAAGATGTCTTGTTTTACTGACTTCTTAGGTCAAAACAGAGCCCCCAGGGAGCAAGGATAAGGGCTCAGGACATAAAAGTTTCATTTCTATGTCTGTAATTGATTTGATTTGGCTCTGGCCACATTGTTTGGATTGGCTACCTCCATTCTTCTAATGGGAAATACTAACAATAGTGATGGTTTGAACAGCTCAGAAATTAATAGCATCACTGATATGGTAATGTCACCTAACTAGAAATAAGCTTTAAATATGTTGAGAAGGGAAGTGAGCACCTTTAAAGGAAAGAAATTCATTCATCTACTGTAAGCCTGTTCTGTGATTGCCATGGTAGGTCCTGAGCAAGGGAGCGAGGCGTTACCAAGGCTGCAGATAAGCCTGTGTACACAGACCTTCCTACAGCTATTTTGTCTTCTATAAACTTTAAGAGAAACATAAAAGCTGATAGTTTTACTGCATGCATGAGCTACCAAAGGAAACTATCTGAAACGCCTTAAATTTAAGGCTGTCACCAAACAGACAGGGTAACAGACAATTTTGTCAGCATGAGTTTTGTGCACAGTATGTTCTTGATGGGAAACAAACTATTTTCCTCTTCTACAGGGCTTGCCATCCTGCAGAAAGGGCAGGCAAGAAGACACCACAAGCCACTATTAGGAAAACATTCAGAGGCAGTCACTACTCCCCACCCTAACAAATTGATGCATCTATTTTAACTTTGCTGAGGTTGTTCTGCCCACATGAATCTCCAAAATAAAACCATCACAGTTCTACAACTAAGGCTGAGCAGTACAAAACCATGTGATAAAATGGAGGAGGGGGACAAAAAAAAAATCAACTGTTACCACAGAGGAAAAATCACTGCCTTGGATGGAAGGAAATTCTTCTGCTTTCACCTGCATTGTTTGCACTACCACACAGTGTGTGTTGCTGTGACATTCAAGTGAAGTTATAATGCCATTCCTCAGAAGTAGAAATAGATTTGTCTGTGGTACTATTGGATTTATAGGGGAAATTAGAAAGGTGACCTTTCTCCCTAATGAAATTTCTGTTAAAGGGCTCACTTTGGTAGAAATGTTACTCTGTTACTGGGCAGCAGTAAATCTTATGGTCCAGTGAGTCAGTGCTCTGCAGACCATGTGACAGATTCAATGTTTATGTCTAGGTTCAGAAGAAGTGATGTCCAGAAAGTCAGGGGAGAGTTCTACTTTCCTGAGATCTGCAGGGCCCAGCTTGCTGGTGGGGGGAGAGGGAAGGAGCAGGCAGCCCCAGGCATGTGGCTTTTGGGGGCTGGAAGCAGCACGTGTCTGACATGAGTTGGTGACTGCTGTTGCCTAGAATCAAGGACAGAAACCTTCCTAAACGATATTAAGAGTGCTAATATAAAAAGCAGATCTTGAATGAAAGCTTTCAGATGCACAAATATGGCTCTGCGCACCTGTAGAATTGATTTAGCACAAATTTTATCAGGTTAATTAATTAGTATAGCTAGCAGATACATCCAATAAAAGAACAGTTGCCCCAGCAACAGGGGCACCCTTGGGGTCTGCACCTTGGAGTTGTTCCAGGGATTTCTTTGCCCTTTTTCTTGTTATGACTTCTAAATTCTAGTGCAAAACAGTGTCCTTGTTAGAATTCCTCTTCTTGAACATAAGACTAAACAGAATTTCAGGAATGTGTTAGAAAGGGTTAGCTTATTGTACTAAAATGTGAGAGAAAGGGCAGGAAAAGTACTAGAAGCTATATAACTATGTATTAACAGTCTACAGAAGTACAAGTATATGAAAAATATATGAAAAGCAAAAATCTTCAGGCATCACAGCTGGGTACTTTCAAACTGAATTTTAAGAAAGGGCATGCATTGTCATCTTGTCAGCAAAGATGTGAGGTGGATGAAAGCATTTTTGTTTGCACAAGAATCAACTAAATGCTCTGTTTTTCTCATTTCCTGTCAAGCCACGGAAAGGCCAGCAAAAATGAACGTGTTTGTTTTTAGGAGCAGGTTTTGCATTAGTGTCATTATGCATCAACACTTCATTCTAAGTTTCTTTGTATTAGCACCCACACATAATGTAAACGTGTGGGTAACTGTGCTGCTTCCAGCTCCTTCCAGCACTCAGCCCAAGCAGTGTTTTGACCAGGTTCTCAAATGTGCTGGAGGAGCGCTTGCACCTGTGGATATGCTCCAGCACCCCCAGGGTTGCTGAGCACTGGACGTGGTTCTTGGTAAAAGGGGGCAAATCCCCTGCCTCATCTTCAGGAAAAGTCACACAAATTCAGGTCTGGCTTTAAAGGGCTCGGATACCATGGCGACATTACTTTTCCAAGAGAATTGCACAACCTTTTGATTCAAGGAGGAAAAATCAATAAATCATGTTTGGAAGCTGCAAGTGGGGGACCGAGGGACTCTGCATGTGCCAGGAATGTTCATCATCTCCTGGCATTCTTAAAAAGACCTTTTCCCCAGATCTGCCACAAGAGCTCTTACAATGGTGTTAAAGCATTATTTCTTAGATTCCCCTACCTCTGAAGTGTATTTCAGAATACGGATAATGGTCAGACTCAATTGAAGTTCCCAATATTAGGGTCTTTTCCAACATAAATGATTGTATGATTCAATGAAGATGAGCTACAGCTGAGTCCCCACACAAGTAGCAACTGAAGAAGGTTTTGCTACTGAAAATCAAGATCTTGAGCTGTAGCCAGGTGAATTTAGTAGCTAAGAGTGCACGAAGGAACTGCAGTGAAAGGTTCAGGCCTTGCCTGGGGAGAGAGAAGGTGAGGTGAACACCCAGCCTCATGTGTGTGAACTGAAGTAAGATTTGTGGCGGATTTTGCTATGGGGAATGTCCCTAGAAGGGCTCAGCAGGGGCAGGTGCTGCTGGGACCGTGGCTAAGCAGCTCCTAATCGTCCCTGGCTGCTTGTTCCCCGGTGTGGTTTGTGGCCGGACGCCGATGAGGCTGTTGTCACCCGGGGCACGGCTGAGGGGAGTCCCGCCGGTGCAGGCGGTGCCGGGCCCGAGGGCCGGAGCTGCCTGAGGGCCCAGCTGGCTCCCTCACACCGCCTCACATGTGCTGCCTGCCACTGTTGATAAAAAAAAAGGCAAGGAGACCTTCTTCTCCTTCGAAAAAGCCTTTACTAGGATCAGCTCTTTTATGAAGATCAGCTATGGGAGGGGAGCTCGCAGGGGCTGTGCACACCACTGCTGCTCCTGCCGGGCACCACAGAAGAAGAGGTGCAAGCTGAGTATGCTGCTCACGCTGCAGAATCGGGGATTCCTTCCTCACGGGAGTCCCCAGGCATTCCCTTTGGCTGCTGGAGTTGGGGGGGGGTCTTCTTTCTTCAGTGCTTCTTAGGTTATGGCGAGTAAGGAGGAAGCCGCACGTTCTGCTGACATGGAGGTGTTCTTCGTGGGCCTGGAGTTTGTGCTGGCTCGTTGCTTCAGGGGCTTTTTCGTGTAAATTGGACTTTTTTAATACTCTGAGCATCGTGGGAATCCTCCGATTACAATGGTGGGCAGGGAGAAGCGGGGGTGTTACCTCAATTGCTATGCGGCAGGGGCCATACCCGACCGGAAGGACAGGAGGGACAGTTACAAAGAACGGAGTAATTAACATTTAACAGAGAAAGCATTTAGGAAAGCACCTACAATTACCATACCAATAGGCATGGGGTAAACAGTATTTAACAGTTTAACTGAGAAGGCACTTCCAAAGTAACACAACTGAATTCAAACTTTTATTTCTTACAACCGTGAAGGTCAATGTGGTGTTTTAGGGAACAGACCTGCAGCTTCTGAGTCCTGGGTTTTTGTTTTTTTTTTTTTTAAACAGGCTCCTGTGCATTCAATTTCATTCTCTACCTTTTTTCTTAGAGACCCTCTCTTTAAGGCTTCTTAATGCAATTAAGAAACATTTCAGCTCAGGCCACAAAAAGAGGTCCAATAAAATCTTACTGTGTTTTGTAACAAATTTACTTGGCACTTGAGGTCTTGCTTAAAAGCACAAATCTTCTTTTTGTGCTGTGACATGTTTAATTATGGAAATCCTTCACCCAGAAGCATTGCCATAATGTGAGCTGGATTATGAGGTGCCAAATACAATGGCTAGAACAGAGATGATTTTTCTTCTTTTTTTTTTTTTTTTTTTTTTTTTTTGGTGGTGGAGAGGCTTATGCATTACTAAGTCAAGCTTTTCCATAACCTTTCAAGAAAGAATATGAAGAGAAGTATAATGTGAAAGTGATTGCTGGGGTATGTTTCTTTGGTTTTTTGGATGAGACATCTGTAACCCATTGAATCAAAGTGAGTAGAAAAAAGAGAGTGATGCTTTTACAGTAACTGGCTATTTTTCTTTTTTTTTCCCTTTATTACTTCTTTTTCACTTTCTTTATACTTGGTGTAGGATGAGAACCAAAAGCAAAATTACTGTTTACAACCTCTGCAATCTGTAAAATGAATCCATGAATGATTAAACAGTTTTTGTGCTGCTTGCTTTTTAAGTGAAAATTGTGAAATATAGCAAGCCATAATACTGCCATGTCACTGAAGCAGTCTGTATAAGTGTACCTCACTCTGGCAGAATATGTTCTCTATTTAAAATGCCTGTCTCCATGTAATATGATGAATCCCTTAAGAACTACCTTCTACAGTTGCTCTGTGAATTGCACTCCTACTGGAGTTGAGTACATCCAGGGAAATTGGATTATTAGCTGGAGATAAATGGGCCCAGGGAGCACTTAACTGCAGGAGCGATGATGCTCTTGCCCTTTAGCTAAGTGTAAATGCTGGCTCTTACAAAAGCAGGAGGGATAAAGGAAGGAGGTTTTAGTTCTGAACATTGTCTTCTTCCTTTAAGAGGCTCTGTACTAGCTATAATGGGATGAATCATAAACCTTAACATACATCTAGAATGACTCTTTAGTTTTGAACACAATGAATTTCAGAAAATGTTACATTCTTTATAGAGATTTTGAAATAAAAGGGGCACTTTAGCTTTGTGTTTGGGAGAACCTCCATAAAATTATGGTTTAATTGTATTGTAGGTATAACACGTGTGATCAAGGCTAGGGGAGAACAGTTAGCATGCCTTAAATTTCAAAACCTTACAGTGATATTTTTAGAGTATGAGAAGACGCAGGATGGAAACAACTGGATTTATTTCCTTGCTGTGTGAAGGTGGTGAGGTGCGAGCCCTTAGAGAGTGCTGTGTGGTCAGCAGAGCCTTCAGGGAACTGAACTGCAGTGGTCATGGCTGGCCTAGGTGGGGCTGAAGAATATAACACCCTCAAGAGAGGGTTTTTTTGTTGGTGGTTTTCTCATTATTCCTGGACACCTTGCTTAACTCTGAAAAGGGGAGCAGATGCAGTCTGATAGCAAATAAAAACTAAATGCAAACATTTCCTACCTGCTGCTAACCTGCCTGTTTTATACACCTGGTAAGTCTTTAGGAAAAAAATGGAAATGAGAAAGAAAAATTAATGGGAAGAATAAGTGGTTTTAAAGCTGTCTTTTCTGTGAGGAGACTTAAAATGACCAATGAAATATAGGAAAAGATAACCCATAAAATACAGGAAAATATGGACAGAATAAAGTAAGTTCTTGGAAACAAAAGACAACAATGGAGGGTAACCAGCTGTTCCTTTAGAAAAAAGGAGTATCTCCCTCATTTGGGAGAAGAGGGAGATGAATGACCTCTACAAATGGAAACATAAACCAGTCATATTTAATGTCATCAATACCACCCCTTCTGTCATCAAAGGTCACCAGGGCTCTCGAATTTTAGTTGTTCCTTTGGTCAATGTTTGTATATGCTCAGTTAATACTTCTAATTTAAATCTATATATAGCAAGTGAAGGAGCAAGTCCTGTCATCTTGGCTGGGAATGAGGGAAGGCAGATCTTTATTCACATTAGTGGGAAGCTGTTCATAGCAGAGACCGGTAATGTACATTGCTTAAAGAGAACTGGCATTTGCTTGTTTACTTGGCTGTCTTAAAATAAGACTGAATGCACAGCAAAATGCACATGCTGTCTCCAGATCGTCCCCTCTGTGCAGGCAGAGCTGCTGTGCTGGGAAAAACTGTTCCTGTGTCCAGCAGGAGCTACTCAAAAACCAAAGGAATAAATGCCAGTGGTCTGACTAAGGTGTTTTTATTCCAGTATAGATGAGTGTCTATCCATCAGTGACCACGACCTCTTAAGGAACATTTTTTTTTTTAATTTGGTTTTTAAGAACATTGTTTTTGCTCTTTGGAGTGAGGAAAACTAACTCCAAAAATAGTTCTGTAAAGAACATTGCTTATGAGCTGGGTGCTTGTAATTACACTTTGTCCTTTGGGATCAAGGATGTGGCTATTGCCATGTGCTCAGTGTTTTGCAGAATAAATCATGTTTCCTCCCTTAGGATTCATTACAAATGCAAAAGCACTTCTCAGACTTGTTATTGTGTCTGGGAGTTCTTTATAATCATCATGAGGCGGACTGCACTGAAAATGCAGGGTATTATGAAGACTCATTGAAAAATGCAATATTTATAACCAGTTTGAAATCATGTACATACAATTATGTGTCATGTCCTTATCTCTGCATGTCCACCCCCAAAGGGAAATTGGAGTTAAATATATTCTTTAAAATATTATGAGAAAGAAGTTTGAGAAATTATGAGGCTGAGGCAAGCTCTGAGACTTGATGTCTTGAATAGGATCCCAACCATGTGATGGTTTCAGTGTGTAATGAATACTCTGGAGGAGAAATATTGACAGCCCCGCATGTCACTTGAAAAACTGAGCTGAAACAACATGAGGGTGCACAAATTCTGAGTTGTGAGGAGGGGTCCAGGCTGTCCTTATAGTAGTGTAGGCATTTTTTGTCTTGTTTATATTGTTTCATGGCCATGGCAGTAAAAAAGTGGCTCTGCCAGCATCTCAGATGATCCTAAATTAGCTCTCTGCCCCTTTTGACTCATTGAAACACCGTGAGGAATCCATCTGGCCTGTTAAAATAAGTCCAGTACAAGTCTGGACAGGCAAAACGTAGGTAGGTAGCCAACATGGAAGTGAATATAGGGAGCTCCCTGTGTCTGAAGGTCAAGAGACACAGGCATTCAGTACTACTGTGTTACATGGAGGAAGTGCAGTCTTTGCAGGTTCTGACATTACTGTACACAAAGGATTTACTGTGGGGATCTTATCTCATGCTTTCCAGACAACAAAGGATACTGAAATTTCGCTGCACTAGGCAGGTGCAGCTTATGTGACCAGCTACCCTTTCTAGGCACTGTACTTGTATGTGTGTGTACAGCTTATGTGCTGTGATATCCACCTGATCCTTAAACAAATCTCACGTGGCTTGCCTGATTTGGCAAATTGCTGATAAGACTGATTTCCTCGATGGTCCCGATTGGCTTCATTTTACCATTTACAAGGTGATTTGCCCTAACATTGGGAGAGTTGAAGCTTCTTGAAAGAATATAGGATAGGACCTGCTTATGGGAAAATATGATATTTAAATCCCAGGTAAACCTTTTGTCCAAAAAGCTGGCTCAAGTGGTGTTGCTGTGACATGTTGACTGATAGAGCTGCGTAACATGATGGTGCTGAAAAAAGGTTCACAAGCTGTTTGTGTTGAGGCTGTATGGAGACACAACAGCTGGAAATGGTATTTCTCTCTACTGACCTTCCATATGGCAGACACAAAACATAAAAACAAAACCAAATCCCCTCAGATGTAGTTCAACTACAGTAAGATTTTTTTTTTAACTGATTATATTGTAAATGGAGCAGACAGGGCTGTAGCTGCCTCCTGTTTACAGTTCCTTAGTTCTTACAATTTCTTGACAGGGCAATGGATGTGTAAGGACAGCCATATGCAGAACATGTCCATATCCAACCCTTGAAGTCCTGCTTCTCTAACCAACATACAAACAGCAGTCTCTGTAATGCAGAACCTAGAAGCAGGCAGGGGAAAAAATGCAGGTTGTGTGGATCACAGTAACAAGTTTTATACTTAGACTTTAATTTGTTTCCATCAGTCCAGATCCTCTTAACTTCTGTCTGTTATTTCCCTGCACTCAGCCCAAGGGCACGAGCAGATATTCAGCTGGTGATCAACCCCTAATGAAGATTAGCATCCCTGCAGCTGATATAAAGAAATTGCCTGCCAGTACCCAAAGATGTCAAGGTCAGAGAAGAATGCAGTGACTTAGGTAGAATATTTTTTTTCCAGATCATCTTGGGGAAAAAAAAAAAAAATCAGGCAGGGCAGTTTTGTCAATAGGACCCAGTGCAAATCTTTGTCAATTATATTCATGGTTAACAGCCCTCATGAGCTGTTCATCTTGACAGGCTTGTCTGTGCTTCCATGTGTTTTTTATTCCGAACACCGGATTTTCCTCATAAGTTATCTGGGAATAGCAGAGCTATGTTATTCAATCACTAAAAATACTTTTGTGTAAATTTTTCTTTGTCAAATTAGGTTGGTTAACTTCCTGGTGCCCCTCCCTGTGTAGTAGGTTTTTTCAGTTCTTGAATTAATCTCTTTAGGTCTTCTGGGTTCTCTGCTTATCAAGATCTTTAGTGGGTGAGGGATGACAACAGCAGTGTCAGTCACTCCTAGGGATGAAATATCAAGCTGCCCCATAACTCCTGAAGAAACTGAAACCCCAAACTCACCAGACTCAGTGAAATTGCTTGTTCAATAGTTGAAAGTGCAAATAATCTTACTGTTTAATAGTAGATTAGTTTGAGTTACTTGCTTTAAAAAGAAAAAAAAAATCTGTATTGCTCCTTAACAGTTTGAAGTTGTATGTGCATGCTGTATTCTCCCTGCCTGGATCGTAACAAGGAAGGATTGATAGAGTAGAAATAGAATCACAGGTGGCATCAATGCCCTCCTTTTTTACTTTTAGGTAAAAGTAATAAAGCCAGAAAAAAACTCTAGGGATTGGGTTTTGTTTGGTTTTGTTGGAGTTTTTCCCCCAGGCTTTTTCAGTCTATCCTCCTACTTATAAAGTGATCCGAGTAATAGAAATGAGAGGAAACATCAGGACTTGAAAGAAAAGGGCATGGGTAGGATTTTGAAAGAAAAAGAAGGGAAGACAAGGAGTTAAACTTCCAGTGCTGGTCTTATATCAGGGTATCTGAGATCTTCTCTGCCTAATTGCAAGGAAAATGCAACTGTGGAAAGGCAGAACAAATAGATTATATTAGCATTTTGTAGGGGCATTTGTTTGTGGCAAACACTGAGGCTAGGCTGGCATGCGGCTTTGTGTTTCCTGGAGAGATAAGGATGAGTAAGATATTTGTGGTTTTCTTGCACTAAACATTAGACTCACATCAGCTGGCATCTGTTGTGGCAACAGATATGACTGCTGAGAAAGTAAGAGAAGAGGGATGTTTTCCTCTTTGTTTTCCATGTGACACACAGGGTTTGGTGATAGAGAACAGGCTATCCATTAACCATATAAGTTTCTGGAGGTCTTAACCTCATGGGCCAGTGCTTTTGTAGAGCACTGCCTACAAGCTGTAGCCATGACCTTAAAAATCTCATTTTTGTTCATTTTTAACCAATTAAGGGCCAGGTCACCAACTGAAGTGTGATTTGCAGGGACAGGCACAGAGATTGCTTTGACTTGGCTTGTCAGACCCTACTCAGGCCTGACCTATCCAAGCACACGTGACTGAGCATTCTGAAAGATGGGAATTTGCACTCAGGAAATCACCTGAAAAGCCACAAATGTGGCTTTTGCTTGGCTGAAGAGGTGCCTAGACTTGGCCTCTAGAGCGTGTTACCATTGGTTTCAGTTCTACTTCAACTAGGTCAACCTCATTATTGCAGAAACTCTGTTTTTAATAGTATTTATTTTATTTGAAATGCAGCAGGTTTCATACCACTGTGATTGTCCTAATAAGTCCTATTTAATCTAGCAATATTACTCCATGTATGCTGTGACAATATTGCTTGACTTATTTCTTGCCTTGCTGCACGTAGCAGTTTCATATAAGCAAGAGAGAAGTGGAGAGTAAAATAGTGGCACCAATGAGCATTGAATAGTGCAAAACCATTAACTGATGGAATAGCAGGGCTTGCTGTCCTTAAAATGGCGCAGACTGATAAATGGATGTGTCCAAAAGACATGCTCAGTTAGCGTTTTAAATTTAATTTAAATTGATGTGATGCAAATAACTAAGCTATTCTCAGTCCGTTGTTGAGATGAAATAGCTCTATTAGTGCTGCTATGCAAGATGGTCAGCTGCTTCATTTCAGGTGATGTGCTCTGCCAATGGCAGTTATGTATTTTTTTCTGGATCCTTGGAGACAGCTCAATTGCCTGTAATTTCCAAGGTGATTTTTTCTGTTGGAAAATGTTTTGTTACATCAGAGACCTCTAGTGCATAATCAAGCATTGTCAGCAACCAGAAATTGAGTAAGAGGTCAAGGAGAAGAAAAAAAATACAAGCACTGTGATTCCAAGTTGCATGTCCAGATGACAAAGATCTGGAGAGCAAGCAACATGGTACTTGTTCAGTGGAGGAGGGGAAAAGAGGTTCAAAGTTGATACTGAAACATGTATTACTAGAGAGTTATTAATAATTTAGTATTTAGTAATCTATTGTCACCCACTTCCATACTTTGATAAAAGCATCACTTCATCTTGCTTGCAATTTCAGCTTTCAAAACATTGAAACAGCCTCTATTGTGTGCTGGTTCTGTCTTCAGTGGTGGAAGAGATATATTCAAAATGTTAATGACTTGGCTGTGTGTATGCAGGTCTTTGCAGACTACTAATACCACAGTAGTTATTAGTACATGCTTATTGAAGATATAGATATTTGACTTTCTCTGTGTTCAGAATGAAGTTGGATAACAAATTCAGCTGGTTTATTAGGAAGGACAGCCAAAAACTTTCCTTCCTCTGTTGGAAGTAATCTCGGCTGTAATTTGAAGAAATTATTTGAGGGAAAATGCATGAAATCAGACATGTGATTATGTACCAATGAAAATTGATTGATTTAAGAATGTTTATGAAAATCTCCTGAAATGTTACTATAAATTGCCACTTAAACTCTTGTATAGTTTTCACAGACACGTTTAAACTGTTACTTTACCTGAGTTTTGATTAAAGAAAAACAGATACAAGCAGTATGCAAGAGAATTCTTATGGGTAATAAAACCAGTTTGTAGTAGAATTAACTTTGCTTTGTGCAGGGACTTTCCTCTGTGATTTCATGCAGCTTGTTAGATATTTCTGGTAAGCAAGGGAAGATCCTGCAATACAAGCAAACTCTGTCACTTCTGATGTTTAGTTTGGAAAAAATGCCATGCTGAGGTTAGTAGCTCTGTGGAGCTCCCTGCTGTGTTAGTGGGTTGATGCTGTCAGGCTGGTTCTGGGCTCCTGTCAGTTAAAGGAGCAAGAAAGCCTCTGAGCTGAGCATGAAGGCAGCTTTGGTCAGAAGGGAAATATTTCTATTACACTTGATTTTGTAGAGGATGGGTTTGGTAAAATAATTGCCTTTTTCTGTCTGTACTCAGTGGAGAAAGTGTGATCTGTCTTCTCTATTTTGAATGCTTCTCTGTCACCATCATGTATAGACTCAGTCTAGAAAACAAACTTGGATTTACATGCCTAACTTCTAGACAGTCTAAGACAGGTAACATGAACCCTAGCTCCCCCCAGCATAGCACTAGGTCTGTGCAGCACAAGATGAGCTTTTTGTCCTAGAAGGCTGAATTGCTGGTATCCCAGCTTCTTCCAGGATACGTCTGTGTAATACAGACAGACATCTCTGCTGTGGCTTGAGGCTGCTGCATGGATCCTCTGTAACCTTTCCCTTAATCAGGGACTCAGTGGTTGAGGGGTGTAGCAGAGGTGTTGAGCGAGTGTTCTCAGCCGGGTGTGAGAAGTAGGACATAATCAATGTGTGCATGATCCTTTAGTAGATTTATACTAGTACAGTATATAAATATTGCCAATTCAATGTATAAATAAAAACTTTATGATCTATTAGAATGGATTATAGTATCTAAGGGATTATAAGTATGAGGAGGTTTGGCTAGAAATGTGTGAGTTTACAGTCTTTGGTCTTGCAGAATTCTCAATTATAAAGCAAGAAAGCACATATGTAGCTAGTTCAAGATTGTATATCTGTATTTATCAGGATCTTAGCGCTTTTAGTCACTCATCCAAAAGTGAGTGTTCCCTGTCTTTCCTGTTAAAGGAATCCACCCTGAAGTGCTGGCAGCTTCAGGGTGGCTTGTCTTCAGGACAACTGTCCTCTTGGATTGGTAGATGGTGTCAGGGAGAAAGATGGTTGCCATTATCCAGGAGGTGGCAGTCAGAGAACTGCTGAGCCGCTTGGATGTTCATAAATCTATGGGCTCAGATGGGATCCATCCCAGGGTGATGAGGGAGTGGGCAGGTGAGTGGAGCTGCTCTCCATCATTTACCAACACTCCTGGCTCACTTGTGAGAGTCCAGACAATTGGAAGCTGGCCAGTGTGACACCCATCCACAAGAAGGGCT
>VZSR01003209.1:8962227-9034255 GCA_013398615.1 Brachypodius melanocephalos
GGTCCAGTGAGCACACCTGGGCTTGGCAAACTCTAGGCCGGAACTCGCATCCCGCTGTTGGGGGTTGTGCACTCATCCCACCTCAGCCAGGCCAGACTCCCGTTTCGGGGGGGTTTAGGGTCTCAGTCTCTGTCCTTCCTTGGCGAGGGTCATGAGGCAGATGAAGGGTCTTCAGACCGTTTCCCACATCTCCTCAGCAGGATCAGGAGAGAAAATGGGAGGAACAGGAAGGAGGGAATATGTTTTCTGATGAAGATATGGAGATTATTTGCCAAATACTGTCACAGGCAAAATAAACTCAATTTGGGTAAAATTTATCCAAATTAATTTATTGCAAATCCAAATAGACATTGAAGTATTAATGTGGGTAGTGGGAAACTAGAAGGCACACATTGAAACAACATTGTTCCTCCCTGCTTTCCCAGGCCCACTTCTTCCCTTGCTGCTCTTCTGCTTACACACACCCTTTCACCTCCCAAATCATGAGTAGTGCTGGGGGATGGAGACTTACCTGTCAATGCTCTTTCAATCTATGGACTAGCTTCTGAAATAGCACTTACAGCATGGTAAATCCCTGTGCATGGGGCAGTGGGAGACTTTGGGGAGTTGCATGAACATTTTAAGAGACCAGAATAGTCCCTAAAAGTTAAGCATAATTAAATAAAAACTAAAAAAGAGGGACTTCGAAGCAATTAAATATAGTAATATGGAGTACAGTGATAGACTTTCATATGTTGCTAAGCTTTAATATGGCCCAGAGCTTAGCATGTGACTTCATATGCTTAGAATACTTTGCAGTTCTAGATCAAGCAGCAAGGACTGAGGACATAATTACTGTGCTTCAGGGCATAAGCCAAAGATGACTCCTGATAAGAAGTGTTTAGTTTGCTAGTACATTACATAGCTGTAGGACTTTTTGCCTCATAGTTGGAGTAATTTATTGGTGGTTACATGGACAGACCACACATCACACCTGGAGCTCACTTGCTTTGAGTTCTGACTACATCTTTTCTGTTCTATTCTATACCTGTACTGTAGTGCCTTGTTTTTTTTTTTTAATTGCTAGTCTAGGTTTCATATCTTCAACAATAAATTAATAGAAGGGTTATTCTTTAAATAATATTTGAATATCTCAAGTACCATTTCTATAGCTGACCCAAGGAAGGCATTGAGATTGTTAATCACTTAAAAGGAAAGACAGCTCTATACTTAGCTCCCATTGAGGAAAGTACTGGTTTACATCCTCTATAAATATTTAATTAAGAAAGACAATAGGACGGAACTGTTACAATACAAGTGACTTCCTGCATCTGATTACAGAAAGGATTCTCAGTTTGAACCCTGATCTATTTAAACAATATGAAATAAGTTGCCTGAAGCACTTTATTTTTCCGTTACAATAAAATAACCAAATTTGAGTGTTCAACAGGTGCATTACAAAATTTCAGATGACAATCCAAATGCTCATCTTGATTTGCTGTTGTTATCTGCAATTTTCAACACTTTTACTTAGGGTGCTTATATTTCTTTTCCTTACTATAGCATGTTTTTGCTCTCACTTTTACATTTTACTTGCCACTTTTCTTGTTCATGTAACTGATGTTGTGGCATTTTCACAGAATCATAGAATATGCTGAATTGGAAAGGACCCATAAGGATCAGTGAAATATAGATTTTAGCACTACAATTTTGTATTTTAATATTTCAGCTTTATGAAGACCATGAAAAGCCTATTTTATCCAGTCTGAATTTGAAGTCTAAAGTTACATGATAGCAGCCTTCTAACATTTGCAAAGGTGCAGTAGAGCAGATGAGATTACAATTGGAAACTCATCAAAGTAAATTGATGCCTCTTTTGGTCCTGGACATTGCAATTAGCTGTCTTCAGCTTCACAAGCAAAAGGGGTTCCTGAGATAAGGTGCAAGGCTCTTTTTCAGCTTGGAAAAGTAATAAAATTAATTCTGCTGAAATGGATGAAAAAAATGATCCCCCAACAGCTAAACCTGAAGATGGACTAAGTGTAAGTAGGTGACTTAAACATTCTTGATTTTCTATACTTCTTGACATTGCTAGATATCTTGTGATCTAATTCTCAAGTATTAAACTTAACATGATAGTTAGATTTGGTATATTTTTCTGGTTTATAGCTCAGTCTGAAAATGTCAACATGTGTTTATCTCTGGATTGCCAATATTATGTATTTTCAGACAATTGAAATAATGGACATGTCAGTGTGACAACATAAAAGCTTATATTGGTGTCATGCAGCATGTTTTTCCAAAAAGAAGTTAACTTCTAGGCAAGGAATGCAACACTAAAGCAGGCAAAGGATTTTGCTTTTCCCAGAGAAGATAGAAAAGGGGACTGTTGTATGAATGCTAGCTCATGACAAAGATGTAATTAAATAATTTAGTGTATGGTGATAGTCAAATTGCAATGTTAGCTGGAACCCAGTTCTAGAATACAAGAGCTAAGTTGCAGTAGAGGCGAAAGCTGAATTGAGAATTATGGTCCTTATTGCTGTCATTTTCCTTACTATAAATTGTTTATGGTAAATTAATAAAACATGGAAATATTGCTAATGTAACACACAGCATTCAATATTACTATGAATCACACGTAACAGTGAAATTTGTCATGGAAAGCTTGATACATGAATTGCTTTTAAAAAAAATAACATGAGGATTACAGTAGATGCAATGAAGACATCAATTGTTTCAACTGCCCACTTATATATCCAGAGTATACTTTGAGTAATTTTTAACAATACTTGACAGGAGTTAATTTTTAATAATAGATCTGTCTGTTTAGGTCTAGAGCCACAAAAAGGAATTACATGGGAAAACCTTAATATAAAATATTGTTGTGGGAATCTTGATGAAAGTGACCAAAATTTCGGATGTCAGAACTCAGCGTTCATTGAGCTGCCTCAATCTGGCCTACTGAACACTTGAGTGTATAAAGCAACTTTGTGACAATCCAGAGCGTTAAACAAACAAACGTTCATTTTCATCCTTAAAGAGACTCAATAAGGTTTGTAAAAAATACAAAAGATGGGTAAATCAAGAGGAGAGCACACAAAACAAGTGCAGTTAATTCCTAGATAGAAAACATGAACCTGAAATGTTCCAATTTTGTGTTTAAAGATTTTGTTTGAGGAAATTGTAGACAAACATACTTAGTCTTTTAACTCTACTTGTTATTACCAAGTTTTCTTCTCCTCTTAGAACCTCCTCCACTCTGAGATCAAAGATTGCTATCTGTTGTATTTGACTATGGGACCAGCAGGATACTTGTGGGGATGTTTCTTATGCTTCCTCTGAGGATACATAGATGTTTCTTCTTGATAGTATTCTAGTGCATAATATCAGAGGAATGTATAAAAAATGTGTTGATGAAGATTTCTTCAGGTTTTTAATTTTTTTAAGAACAGAGCTAACATCAAAATAAGAACAGATTTCTTGGAACATTGATCCTCTGAAATTTGAATAACTCCAGATGTGGGGGTTCCCTGACCTCTCTGGGCATGGCTCAGGTGCATGGCCCTTGTGGTGAAATACATTCTTCCCCCTCCTGCAGTGTAGCTGGAATGTCCCCTGCTGGTGTATGTGACTGTCGTGGCCCTCTCTTCACTGTGAGAAAAGTTACACGAGTGAGAAAAGGGTGGCTCTGTCCTCTCCATATCTCACTTTAGATATGGAAATCTATAGTTAGATTTACTCACACTGTCTTTGCCTTCTTGTCTCCTGCTGAACAGCCCTAAGGCTCTCAGCTTTTTGCTGTACATCATATCCTCCAGCTCCTTACCTCTGTGATCTTCCCCTGGAATCACTCTGGTTTATCAACATCTCTCCTATCTTGATAGACCCAAAACACAGATGAGAGTCTCCTATTGTTGAGCAAAAGAAAAAAAAAGTACTTATCATATGTTATTTCACAACACCACTTTTGCAAATGGCTGGCAGATGCGCTTGTCATTTCTCGTGTGTCAAGCTGCATCAGCACAGAGCTTTTGTAGCCACTGTATTAAACTTGGCATCCCACACTGAAAACTCAAGAGTGAAATTCTCAGCTGGTTACTTCCTGACTTTCATGGTGTTTTTTCTCATCAAGTGTAATGTAATTAGTAGGGATGAAAAATGACTGTTGTGTTCACACATTTTAGTTTACAGCAGATCACACATTCTTTGCAGGGTACCTTCTGAGAGGCTTCAAACAATGCAATGCTGGTAAATAGATGAGCAACAGATGAGCATTGCTGTACCCTTTCCCCTCATCGTCTACCTGCTGTAGTTCTGCAGAGGCTGAAAAGGGCCTATTGAGCTCAGGGAATATCTGCCCAAGTAAGGGGCTCTGCTGTTTAGTGTGTCTCTTCTAGTGTAATTGTGAATTTCTCAGTGTATTCTTGTGTGGGCACAGAAGGGGATAGGTGATAGGACAGTGTTTTATCCCTCAGAGTGAGGCTGTCAGCATCTTGAGCAAATCGTAGACCAGTTATCACTGGTTGTTGTCAGAGCTTTTTGATTTGCATGGCTTAAAAACGATATGCCGCCTAGAGGGGACTCTGAGTGGCATAAATTCAGCAGTGAAGAAAGGGAGGTGAGGGAGACCTGCTTTGAAGATACCCTTAAAAAATGAATCAAGCTATTCCAAAACCAAGGAAAAAAAACCTATTTGTTTTGGTCTTTGTCTTTAAATGTTGAAGTTTAGTTTAATCCTCTTATACATGAGCTCCTGAGCCACATAATTTTGTCTAAGACTTTTTAGAAGACTGTACACTAAAACCCTTGCTGCTGATTGCTGACTGGTATTTGTCAACACATTCAGTCATGGACAACCCACAGCTTCCTAAGGCTGCTTCTTGAGAGCTTCCCTCTCACTGGCATCAACATGTTTTTAGAGTATTTTTCCTGCATGCTCCTTGTTTATGTAGCAATATTATCTAACTTACACTATAATTTTTATGTAAGGAGGAAATGTGTGGTGGGTTTTGTTGTGGGGTTTTTGGTTTTTCCTTGTAATTTAATTCTGGTGCAGCTGGGTGTAGCAGCTAAAACTGTATTAATATCCAGCGCTTAGTCAGTAATACTCTGAGTGGTCCAGGAATTTGCCAGCTAAACTCTGCGAAGACAATGAATTGACTTGAGAAAGGTGGTTGAACCTCTAGCTGATCTCACAACAAACCATTTGACTGTGACAGAAGATACCCTAAGAGAGAATTTTATGAAGTACCAGAGACTTCTTCAAGCAGCTCTTGCTGTGCCTGCAGCAACTGATAAACATTTTTTGTCTACTTAAATGTGTTGATTATCTTCTGCAGAGGAAAATGCCTGAGGGGTGGTGGTGGTGCTGTCTGGTACAAATGAGCTTTCCAGAACAGACAAGCCGCAGATACCTTATAGGAAGTGGAAACTCCTCCTGCAAATACAGAAATGGTCATGCAGTCCTTTGTACCTAGATGAGGTGGTCAGAAGGTATCTTGGATCCAGCTTAGAGAATTTGGGACTGTAGTTAAAAATAAATTTTCAAGTGTTTGGATATCTAGGTGATGATTTTGTGCAGGTTCCATCTCAGCAAGGCCTGTGCTGTGCTTTCTGTTCACTGGAGGTAACTTCTCAGAGGGAGCTAGATGTGCAGGAAGAGCCTGTCCATAGCCACTGCTCCACAGCCTAAAGGAAGTGGAGACTTTTCTCTGAGAAACAAATTGGTTGAGACATGTTGACCAGTCAATTCCTGCTAGAAACATTCCACGATTTTTGTTGTCTTTCACCTTATTTTAGGCAGCCAACATTTCAGTCCAAATGGTATCTGCAGAAGACAAGTTGGCAAAGAGGATTCTGGCAAGGAAAAAGCATGACAAATTGAAGAAAAAAGATAAGTTGCTATGGAATTTTCAAAACAAAATAATTCTCTTTACCCTCATTCTATTCATTTTAGGAGTTGTAACCTGGACATTACTGTGGCTCTTCATTGGTGAGTTGCTGAAAGTTCATGCCAACTCCATTATCATTATCGCAAATAGTATTTTCAGATGACTTTAGGATCTCAGTTGTCCTGCAGGCTATTTTCACAGTAAACATGGAAATTTTAAAATGGGGTCTGAAAAACTTTTGTCTTTGCTAAGACTTAACAAGTAATTAGAAAAACTGGCTTTAGGGACCCTGACTTTATTTCAGCATTGTGCAAAATATTTTAGTGTGCAAGCTGATTTGCACGGACCTGACAGGTTTTTATGAGCTTGATTCCTCATAAATGTTGCCTTCCACTGTGTTTCTTGGCTTTCTGAAGTTCAGGTAAGTCTTTTATTTTTCAGAATAGATTTAAGGAAGTAAAAGGGGAGTAAAATAAATGTGTATGTAATTAAGCCTTAACAGCTATGTTTTCCTCTTTAGGCCCCCAATGCTAATACTGCCTAAGATACCATAGGGATGCTCCAGAATCTGGATGTTGATACTGCCTTCAGTTATGCTGGCTTGTTTGTGTGGTGGTATCTTATCTTGTGTGTATGTAACAAGAGCTCAATTAACCATAATCTGGTACACAATTAGAACAATTTGGCTATAAAAGTGTAGTAGTGTTCTTTGGGCAGTTGTTTCAAACTAGAAAGTAGATTAGGCCAAATAGATTAATTTTGTTTTGAATTTTATAAAAAATCTTTACTGTTATTTTAAAAAGGCTGTCTTCTCTGTTTCTTGCAGTTCAGGCAGAAAACAAAGATGCATTGTATTTTGTTGGACTGTTTCGTGTTGCCAACATAGAGTTTCTTCCAGAATATAGGCAGAAAGAGTCAAAGGAATTCCTCTCTATGGCACAGACTGTGCAGCATGTGGTAAGATGGATCGGCTGCTTGGTTAGCAAAAAAGATCAGAGCTGTGAACAAGTGATGTTCAGATGCCATTGAGGCTGCTGTGGTGTTCTTCTACCCCTTCCCTCCTGGAGGATTTTGTGCTAGCAGTGGCTGTCTGGGAGTGGGAAGGAACTGACTGCTTTCAGCTTGTTAATCACAAACTGAGTTTTGAATGGATCTGGTTTATACATTTGACTTAAAATTTTACATACTTTCACCCATAAATTATGATCTATGAATAAAATTCTACAAAAGTCCTTAAACTCAAATGCCACTTTTGAAACATCAAACAGATGAAATCTTTTGCATTTGCAACTGGTATCTTCTGCCTTAAAACATCTATAATTATCCTAAGGACCACAAACATGTTTAAATTGACATTTCCTTCTAATACTACGTATTCTAAAGACCATTATTCTTCCCAAACACCATGCATCAGTCAAAGCAGAAATAGAACTCTGGATCAATAGCTGCTCTACAGTGGGAAGAAAGGGGTGGTATTCTTGTTTAAAAGGGAATTTGACTTTAAAGACATTTGGTGTAGGGAGCAAAAATACCTTATTGCCAGGAACTGCAGTACTGTCCACATAAGGATTCAAGCGACTGCATGAAGACTGCTAAACAAAAAGAACAAAAAAAGTGTTATTAGATACAACCAAGAAATTTTTCAATAATTACTAAGTTTTTGTCATTTTATAATGTGAACTAATGTTCCTGTTTTCCAACTCTTTCCAAGTCCTGCATATTAATTGTTAGAGTTCTCTCAGATAACCAGTGCAAAACATCACCCTTACCTGCTCTCCATGGAGCAGCTCCTGTATTCCCTGTGTCTTGCACTTGTCCAAGAGCATCTTGCCCTTCCTTGTCTTACCTAGTGGCAAGAGGCAACAGACAGAAGGTGTTGAGCTGCCAGTGTCACAACCTCCTACCTGAACATTACTTGGAATTTATTTTTTGTCTGTAAACTTTGCCTGAACTCTGTTGCTGTAGGACATGAAGGAACAAGATGGCACTCATTTCAGTTCAGACAAGGAAAAAGATTCATTATGAAAATTCTGACTCCATTATATAGAATTCTAAAAAAGGCAAGAGATTGGATGAAGGTGTTGCCACCTCTCCAATCTCGCTGGTGAAAATCATAGTCACTCACCTAACTCCTCCTAGAGAACTATGTAAATAAAGTGAGAAAAACAAGTCTAAAAATACATTGTTTACATGCAAGTCCATGAGAAACTTCACTGCAGGAATGCAAACATCAGAAGGCAAGAAAAAGCAAGAAAACTGAGGTCAACAGAATTCATCAATGGATTTTGCATTGCTGAAACTGGCAGCCTTAACTGTTGACTAAAATTGTTAGTAGGGAAGTGGGGGATTTGGGATTTTGTTTGTTTTTCTCCTCAACCCCCTTTCATTAATGGCTGCTGGCCCAGAGACCCCAAGCAATAGTAGAAAAACCTCTCAAGATAGGTTCTTTCCATTTGATAGTAACAGAAATACATAAAATCCCTTGTCCCTTAATCTGGAGAAAGATTGAGCTCTACTCACCTTATTTAGGCCCTTAAATTATTGTTTAAACTTCGTGTTTCAAACTATGAAATTTAGGAATTAATATGGATGTGATTTTTACAGCCTTTGAAACATTCTGTGTCATAGTCCCTTGTGTATTAGTTTTAATCATAAAGCAGCAGAGTGAGGTCTGAACAGCTTGAGGTACATGCCACCTTGTGGCTTTGAACAGGAGAGGGAGAGGAAGGTTATTGTCACAGCCCTGCAACAGGGAGAATCAGGAGCTTGCTTTGCCCAAAGGCAGTCCTTTGGCAGGGAACAGACAGAGATTTTGTTTCTCCACGTTTTACTCTGTGTGTATTGGAAAGAAATACGTTAATACTAAGCTGTTGATGAAGAAAATAGATGCAAATTAATCAAAGTGCAAGAAATTCCCTGGAAACATTAAAAACAGCATTCCTTAGCTGTGAGGGGAATCAAGCACTGGGGTTCTCATCCAGAGAAGAGGTGGAATCTCCATTCTTGAAGGTAATCAACTGGAAATGGCCCTGAGCAAGGTGGCATAGTCGGCCCTGCTTTGAGCAGTGGTACTGGACTAGGTGCTCTCCAGAGGCCTTTTCCTATCTCAGTCTTTGTGATTCTGTGGGGAAAACTCTGGTGTGTGCTGTTCACTGCACCTCAGTAACAACACAAAAAAAGTGTTGTGCGTGTGTGCACATTTCATGAAGTTTGGCCTTAAGTTTTAGCATCAGGATAGAGAAACCCTCTGTGTTTGGGATTTTCTGGGTGAAGGATGTGCACCTTTTTCAAAATTCATTTATATGGAAAGAGCATTACTGAATATGTCAGCTGGCCATGGGCAGAAGAATTGATGTTTCCTGGGAATACTGGATTTGTTATGGGTGCATTGAAGAGCTGGTCTGTTCATCTCCTGTTCTGCCTAGCTTGGCTGATATATGTCTGAATATATCTGTGTGTTACATAAGCTTGGTGGAAAATAGGTTGTTCCTAGGAAAGCCTAGGCATATAGCATCTCTAGGTATGACTGATTTTCACAATGCTAAATCTTTATATTTTGTCTTTCAGATGAACTTGGTCTACACAACTTCTTCTTTCTCCAAATTTTATAAGCAGTCCACTGTCTCAGAAGTCAGGTAAAACTGCTGTTGATGTAATTGCTTTTCTGCTAGGTAGTATATACTGTAAATAAGGCCACAAAACAAGCTTATTTTGAATGGTTATGATTCAATATCTTTGCTATGTACTTGAACTGATAGCATAATAGGTTTATAACCTATACCAATTCACTTAACAAAAGCAAGGGCAAACTAAAGTCATATAAACAGTTCTTTGTCTGCCAGAAATACAATGCAAGATGAACAGAAATTGTGTCAATAAAGAGGTTTGGTGTTCCTTTGGCTCATGTAGAAGTTTAACCACTTAAACATGCTGTTGGAGCACAACTCTGTTATTGATTAAATTGCACATATTTTGTAAGTAATGTTATTGGAATAAAACTACTTAAGAAGTAGGAAATCTCTATGCAATAAAGTATTCTTACCCTAATATTAATGTTTGCAGCTAATGTTAGAAGTTTGGCTATTTCAATTCTCTTGAATCAAATACAGTTTTGGTTCAGAAACGGGAGGTTTCTAGGTTGTGTTTGATATAAGGGTCTTTCTCCCCACTACGAAGGTAGAGATTAGTATGATCATACATGGCCTCTAATGTATTACCTAAATAGTCTAGGAATCATTTCCTATGTACTGCAGCACACGCTACGGGGTGAAACACATACCAATGCAGAGCCCTGCATTTCTGGGGATGATAACTCTACTTTCTGTTCTACTATTTCTGTTTTGATCTTTAGGAAATAGCCCAGCTCTCATTCATGTGTAGATAATGTGATTTCCATAGATCTCAAAAGTTAGGAGTCCTCAAGAAATCAGCCTACTGAATATTCCCTACTGGATGTGAATAGTGTGTTTTGGGGTTTGTCGTCTTTGGTTCTTGTTTGGTTTGGGGTTTTGGTTTTTTTTTTTTTTGTTTTTTGGTTGGTTTTTTTTTTTTTTAAGGGGGAAATATACAATCAGTGGGTTAAAGTAATCATAAAACATGGAAATGAACCATGCACTTCTGAATTTGTACTTCAGAAGCTTGGCTAAGGGTCTAGTCTTCAGAGAACTTCCAACAGGACGATAATGTGAGCTCTTTATTTCAGTAACAACAACAATGGAGGCCTTCTTATTCATTTCTGGATCGTATTTGTGGTACCACAGGCGAAGGGGCAAGTGCTGTGTGAGGATTGTGTGGCTGCCATTTTAAAGGATTCCATTCAGACAAGTATCATTAACAGGACTTCGGTGGGAAGTCTTCAGGGCCTTGCAGTCGACATGGATTCCATTGTCCTAAGTGGTTAGTCATAACCATAACATATCCATACCCACGAGGAAACACTTCATTAAGAAAATGTTTCTATCTTGGAGTGGCAAATACTATAAATAAACAAAAATCTTGATACTACATCTCTAGCTTCTAATACTACAATTTTAATAGGGAAAAAAGAAAGTGAGAAGGAAAATAAAAATGAGATTTGAGGTCAAATCAAAGTACAAATTGTCCTTGTAAACAGTGATTGCAAAACTTCCTGTATTGGAAGTGTTTATGTTCATAGTCAGGGGGTAAAATGGATATCTTTGTAGGCAAATTTGTGTTAGTCTGTGATTTCAAAAGCATAAAAAGGTGAAGGGTTAAGGTGGGTCACTTCATGGAAAACGAGACTCTTATTGCTCCTTTATTAAAGATTCAAAAACAGATTACAAAGCTGCCCATTTGTTAAGTAACTCCTGTACCATTCCTGTCTGGGGAACAAACTCACAACATGTGATTCAAGCAGGTTTAATGTATTTATCTACAAAATGTTTAATGATTTTCTATTCTAAGGACATCAGACAGAACATTTCTGTCGAACTGAAAGCTGAGAGAGCCTTTGTGGCCAAGGGTGAGAGAATGACCTCCTGGGTATCTCTGTCTCAGTCCTTCAATTGACTTTGACTGCTCAATTGCCATGCAGTCTCTTCTTGCCTCACCTCCAAAGCTGCTTGCACAATTTTCAGAAATGAAGGGGGCTATGGCAACCCCCACTTACTGAGAGAAGTGTTTTGTCCTGTGTGTTCAGTGTTAGGATTGAGGTGTGATTGACTTAAACTCTGAATTCTGGATTTCAGGCAAGCAAGAAGACTCACATAACTATTTTTCTATGCAGCAGGTCTCCGGTCAGATTATTGGTCAACAACAGGAACAGGTAATTCACCCTTTTGGCAGCTTCCTGCAGAGGACAGGTGAAAAACAAAGCTTTTCGTTCATTACTTGGCCTTAAAGATTCTGTTCAGTGTTAATTTAAGAGGGCTAAATTCAGCCTTAGCATTTAAGTCCTGACTTACTAAAAGAATGACCAAGAATGTTGCATGTAATGAATACAGAAACTATCTACCTTTAATCTGCCTGGTAAATTTTTAGATGTACCTGGTGACATAGTAGGAGACAAACTAAATCAGGTGTTTGCCATTCATCGTGTTAACCAGCAGATTAACCTTTTCTAAACAGAACAGTAATGAATTTAATATGCTGAACAAGAGGAATGCTTTTTTTCCATCCTTTATCCACCTTATCTCCATTTTCTCCAAGGGTAATGGTGAGTTATTCTTTTGAAATAATTCCCTAACAGTAATTACTTTAGGCAGTTGAGTTTTGCCAGGGACGTGGGAGACACTGTTTGTACACCTGCTTGGTTTCATGTTGTAAGCCTCCCAGAAGGGTTCTTTTCCAGTGTGCAAAGCACTGAACAAGCAGGTCAAAACTACAGTACATCTACCTTCCCTAGTACGTGGAGTAGGTACCTACAAAAATTGTGCTACTAGGCTGAGCAATAGCACTGCACCTCTGCTGCAGACCCCTGCTAAGACTCTGTTGGGCAGCAGCTATCAATCAGCTGGGGATGTGGTGGCCTCCCTTGCTCCTTGACACAGACTGACTCTTCATCTTGACAAGTTGCACTGTTTTGGTTTTTCAAGGGCTTTATAGCTTTCTGTATTTGTATTTTTCTTTCCTGACACATTTTGTTGCACTTCTATCTGCAATTTTCACTTCTGTTACCTTGCAAAGGTTTTAGCTTGCCTGGTTTTTTCCAGAATCAAAGAACTACTTTTGCCATGCACCCAAGTCAAGCTCTCCTAGTTCTGAGGTCCAAAGGCAGACTCCAGGTCACAGAACATGGGCCAGAGTTTGCAGTGTTTAGATTTCTAACAGCCCATAATTTCTCAAAACTCAACTCAAGTTTGCTACAGCATTCACTTGTTTTAAGCCTCCCAACTCAAACTGCAAAGCATAACAATATTGACTCCTATCACATCTCATTACATGCATTTTATTTCTGTAAAGAGTTCTAAGTATTGGCATTTACTTACATAGCAATTTCATGTTCCAGTTCAGTGTTCCAGGGTGGAGAAATTAGCACAGCTGGAACTTGGTTCCAATTTATTCCAGAATGCAGCCCCTAAAACAGAAGAAATTAAGAAGAGCACAAGACAAATATTGTTCCTAAGGCTTTTTGGGACTTACACGGTATCTTTCACACGAAGGGAGAAGGATGACCTGCCATATTCTAGACATCTTTCAGAGACTTTGTATAGGCACCCACAGGTATCTGTGGGAAGATACCAGCTGGTATCTGTGGGAAGCTTGGAGTAGGTGTGTAATGAAGTTTCTGGGGATAAACAATATGGATGGCCACAGTAGTTGGGAATCTTATATAGGTGCATTTTTATTTGTTGGGGTTCTTTGGCTGTGTCTGTTTAGGACTATGGAATATGATGCAGAAGTGAAAGTGAACATGCAGCAGCACAAAATAAATGAGCATTGGCAGGTGTATTTTGAGAGCAGTGGAGTTAACTTTGGGTATGGAGATGCACCCAGTGACTGGTTCAGGCACAGACTGGAGTGCAGATTTATTAAAGACTGGTGCTGGAGAAGGAACTTGTGGACATTCAGGTGATGTGAGGTTCTTGCATTGCCATAATATCTGGTTGTGCTGGGTTTGCTTGGTTAAAGACTTTACCCAGCTTTGGTTTCAAACCAGCATGCTTGACCTACTTGTAGTTCTAGAGTCAACTCTAAATTCTCTTGACTGTGCTCCATAGCAGTAGCGAGCTCATCTCATTATTAATTACTTACTAGAGATAATGGTAATTACATAATTTTAGAGATCATGATCAAAGTTGGCTTTGCTAAGGCTGACTAAATAAGCACAAATAACTATTATAAAAAGAATGTTATTGCGAAGAGATAAGAACAAGGAAGAACAATAGATTAAACAAAGCTTTTAATAGTTATATCTGAAATTCATATAAATGGAATGTGACCCTTACAGATTGTTCATAAACATTCATAGCATTAGTTTCAAGATTGTAATTTAGAAGTGGAAGTTGGACAAAGCCTGCCACTTCCTGTCTTGATTAACTACTGGTCAAAAAGTCAACATGTAATTTGAGTCAACAATTGGTAGTAAACTTCCACAGTACTCTAACTCGTGTTCCATGATGGTAACTATTTCAGATACTTATGTTTGTAATAGGCAGAAATTTATGCAAATATTTGCTTTGGATCTTATTCTCCTTAATTTGCATTTTTCTTCCTTCTCACCTTTCAAAGAGCTATGTTAAGAGTTTTAGATATGATCAAACAAAAATTCCCTCAGCTTTTTGCTGACTGCAAGCTGCAATGTTGAATTGAAGTAAAGACCTCAATGTATTTTATTTGGAAATTGCAGTTGTTTCAGCTTAATTGGAAAACTGGATGCAAATATAGTAATATTCTTATTATCCTTGTCTAAATTATGACACAATTTTTTATCCTTTTTTAATAAATGTTGTGTAGGGTAGGTCACATAACTTTTACTTCACAGTATTTCCATTTCTAATGGATTTCTAAAGCTGCAAAAATTTTCAAGACGAGGCAGAACAAAGTCCTGGTCTGAATTCCTTTTGATCCTGCTTTGATCAGAATATTGAACAAGAAAAGTCCTAGCATCCCTTCCAAACTGAAGGACTTGGTGAATCTGAATTTGTTGCTAGCACTTCTAGCTCATGTCATGATAAAACATTGAGAACCTTGATATTTGATCAATTAAAAAGCTGGGGGGATACAGACATGCAACTGCATTTTTGCTTTGATTTTTTAAAAATGTACTTTAAATATCCTAATGTCCATAGGGGCAAGCAGTTCATTTATGCTTTGAAAGTAGATGACTATCTCCCAGTGCAGAATTAAGTAATTTATTCTCTAGAGTAATTTATTCTTCAGCTGCAAATTGTACAAAATGGCATTGCTTTAGTGCAAATACCCTGCAAGCACTGACTTACAGCACCGTTGGCCATGCTCTGTACTTTTTCTGAATAGACTGTTCTTTAACCACAGAGTTGTAACTAAGATGAAAACAGTGAATGACACAGCCAGAAAGGGACGCTTCACAAGGTCAAGGGAGAATGGCTTTAGCCTGAAAAACGGTAGTTTTGGGTTAGAGTAGGAAGAAATTCTTTACTGTGAGGGTGGTTGCCCAGAAAAGCTGTGGATGCCCTTTGGAAGTGTCCAAGGCTGGGCTGGATGGGGCTCTGGGCAGCCTGGTTGAGTGGAAGGTTTCCCTGTCATGGCAGAGAGTTTGAAACTAGATGATCTCTTACAACCCAAACCACTTTATTTTTTTTACTTTGTTTTCCAAGTTAGATGTGCTTTCATATTTTGCTTAATTTAACATAAATTTTAGGATTTCTTGTTTTAATGCCATGTGGATTTAGGAGTTTTGGAGTGATGGCATCCAGTGTTGAAAATGTGATATTTTCACAGGAACAAATTGCATGTATGATCTCTATGCTGACCGACTACATGAGCACTTTCCTCTGGATGCACGAGCTACCTCAGAGGGAACAATCTGCTATTTTAAGCTAATTGCATCTGTGGGCCACCTTGTCCGCCTTTCAATAGTATCCCTTCAGATTGAAGCAGATAACTGCATCACTGACTCGCTCACCATTTATGACTCTCTGATGCCAATAAAAGATAAGATCCTCTACCGGTGAGTGTAAATTTCTGTTAAGAATTAATTGACAATACTTGGGTTTTCTCTGAAGACCTGTCATCTTCATTTTTTGGTTAGTTTGGTTTTGTTAAAATTGCTCTGATGTTCATGTATTACTCACCTAACACCTGACAAAATTTCTTGGATAAATTATCTTGCCAATAAAAGGGAAAATTTTCTTCAATATTTTCTTTTTTTTCAACCGGAGTGCATCTTCACCTAGCTACAGAACTATGAAAAATTCACACATTACTGGGCAAAATTTTCTGTTTCTTATTAGGAAACAGATGCTGACTGAAAGAGAATGTCAAAATTTCCTCCCTTAAGCAAACTATTCTGTGTGAAGATTAGTGCTTTTCAGATAAAGACTGAAGTTCTGAAACTAAGTCTCGTGATTTTCACTTACTGGCACTCACTAATTCAGTGCTTTTTTTATCTGCTGTATTTGTTTAGAGGGTTATAAAAATCTTGAAGCTGTGATTGGTTGAGGGATGTGGACTATTACTTTTTTTCTTTTTCTTCTCTCTCTTTAATGATCCATTATGCTTGTTTAGGGACTTTTTCTTTAAAATCCCTGATAATTAATTCCATAGGACCCTCTAAGTCAAAAGGAAACAACAGCACCTCCATGAAATAGACAAAAGCTCAGTGTTTGCACCCCTGAAGCCCTTTTCTTTGGCATCTCAATTTGTGTATAAGCCTCAAAACCAGAGCATTGGCTTTTCAGTCCTTTTTGAGAGCTGTCCTGTACTAATCTGTGTCTCCAATTGCCTTGGATGGTATTCACTTAGGTGTTAGTATCTGTAGAGGACTGAAGATGTCTGCTACGTAATGCACATGGAAAAAAAAGTCATTTTTTTATGAGACTTCTTAACTGGCTCAAGTAGTTAATTTCTGAGTTAAAGAATAACTTTCTTGTCTTTCCCACTCCCCAACAAGAAGATAAAACTGTTAGTCTAATAAAATAAGATAGCTCTTTCTTCCAGCTTTTTGTTAATTTTATCTTCATTTATTTTTACTGAAGGCTGAAAGTCATTATCTCATAGAACCATTCCATATCCATCTTCATGTTTGCCATTTCCTTCTTTTTTGTAAGAAAAATTTCCAGTATTGAGTTTCTAACTGGCCTTGTAACAGGTATTTTGTGCTTAAGAGCATGGAGATTTGACTGGACTTTGAAGTAGGTAAGATTTGAACCAGTGGAAAATTTATGCATAGAGTGAGATTAATGTGTTAAACTTTTCACTTTTTAAGCGATTGCTCACATATTTGGTCTGCTTTCTTCCCCCTCAGAGCCTGTGAACCAGCTGATTCATTGGTGTCACTTGTGTCCACAAATAATCTCATGCTGGTAGTATTTAAGGCAGCACAAGTAAAGGAGCAAAAGGAATTCCATGGCTATTTTGAGGTCATTACACAAGAAAGTACGTTTGTTCTGTGTTTGGAAGGGTATTTATTATATTGTTTCTTCTAAGATCCTGAAGTGTCTGTCTTGTTTCTGACTATGGAAAAATGATTCCCCGTATCTCAGTTTCTTCTTTTTATAGGTGCTTATCTTCCCTTCATCTCTGCATTACTGTGTGCCTTCCTATTGGGTAATGTAGTCTGATCAGACTAGTTGGGAAGTATGAAGGTCAAAGGCTGAAAGCAGCCCTGAACTCAGCTGGTGAGGACTGCAGTGTGCCAGTAGATGGGGCTGTTATTTCAGGTGTAGCAGAGGTCTCCCTTCTGCCTTGGGACTCCGGGGTCATGTTAAGGTGGAAGGATGCCAGCACTAAAAACTGCTTTCAGAAAATAAATCTTCAGTTGCTTTGTCTGCGTTTGCTATCGGTCCCTGCCTCCTCAGGAACACAAAAGAGTCTGTAACGTTTGTTCATCTAGTCCGTGACTTTATTGCTTTAATCTTTTAGAAATGGTGATATTATAATCACAATCGTGCTAGTGGCACAAGGAGAAAAATCTCATACAACCCAATGCAAGGAAATTCAAGGTGCTCAAAAAGATGCTGCAGATTTTTCATGTTGACAGTAATTAAGCATTAATATACCATCAAAAAAAGCATGTGATAAATTCTCCATAATAATTAATTTCAAGTTCTGTTCCGTGTGGATTGTGGGTTGGTTGGTTTCCTTTGTTTGTCTTTAATGAATTCTGTAAATCCATTGAGCAGTCATACAAGAAAGTTTTTGGTTCCAGGAGGCTGATTAGTTTATTATGTTGTCCTTTTCACTTCTAACTGGCTGCATTTTAAGACTAGAGGTCCCTGTGTATTACTGTAGTGTGCATGGATTGATATTCTTGTTTGCAAAACTGTCTTCAATGAAATAATATATCTAAACTTTACAGTGTGCTCTTCTGGTCCTGCAGATCCCAGCACTCATCCCTGGATCTTTACAACCTTTGTCTTCCGTGTGCATCATTGAAAACGGTCCCTTTTTACAACTTGAATCCAGCTAAATATAATTTCTCACCTCTCCAGCTTTGCAGCAACAGACTTCTGATAAATTTGGATGCTTTAGCATGCTTGATATACTGAAAGTATATTAAGGTTTGCCCAATTTTGCCTTTTTTTTTTCCCCCCCAGGGTGTGGAAAAGCAATAGTGACAAAAGAGGAAACTGGTTATGAAGGGAGAATCACAAGTCCGTATTACCCAAGCTATTATCCTCCAAAATGCCTGTGTGCATGGAATTTCCAGGTAACATGATTCTTCTCTCTTAGGCACTGCTGCGTGTTTTAGGCACATAGAGCTGAAGTAACGCAGAAGCGATTGAGTTGGCAGTAACTGGCATCCTCACAGATGTGGCATTTTATAGAAATGGCATTGCTGGATAGCTTGCTGTGCTCAGCTGTCCTATATCAGTTTTTTCTCTTTCTGTGCACTTCTTTTTAAGGAAGACAACAGTTCCTAAGCTGTCCTATTACAAAGGTGAAAAGCTAGGACAAGTTTTGAGGTTTAGCCTGCAGAATTACTTCATGGTAGGCAATGTAAGACTTGACTGTTTTTAATTCCTCTCTTCCCACTCCCAGAAATTTGGATGAAAACTATGTACAAAAGGACTCCTCTAACCTAGTTATTATTGCCACTTCTCTAGTATCTTTTCATATGCCTAATACATTTAATTTGTCTTCACGATGTTCTGTCCTATCAGCACAATCCCATAGACTGTTTATTTTCATTTGGTATCCTTTTTCTACATCTTTTCAGGTACTCTCCCAAAAGCAAATTGCTAAAGTTGACATTTTTTAAAGTAGTTCTGTTTTCTCTGTTTTTTCTGTGTTTCCTTATCAGTGCTGCTAAAACAAAGTCTCTGACTTAGTGTTTGCCCTTCAGTGTTTTCCTCTCTAAAGAATATAGCAATGGATATGATGAGGTCCAGTGTTGACCTATCTTTGTTTCTGTTACTCATTACTTGTTAAGCTAGTGACTGTCCACATGAAATCACAGCAATATAAATTAAGTCCAGCTAGCCACAACTTACAGCCTCTTCCCCTTCTAGAATGATAAGGCAATTTGGGGAGTGCTAAATTTATGGTCTTCAGTTCACCCTGGACTTCTGATAAAAAGGTTTATTGCTCAAACCAGTTTCATTTTCAATATTGTACTTTTGTGCAATATTGAAACTTCACTCATTTCCCAAGTTATATTTTCAGTATAAGAGAGGGAGAAAAATTTTCATTTCCAGATTTTTGCCCTGAATCAGCCCTTATTTTTAAGTGAACACTGCCTTGCCTTGTAAAAAAGATTCTGTCCCTTTTATGAAAAGAATTTCCAGTTAGGTATGAACACTCATGATTTTGGTGAGTTTAAAAATGTTTTGTAAAATACTAAAGAATGCATGGCTAAGCAGGTGCTAGCAGAAGATCATAATTGTGGTAGAAGTAACTCCTAGCATTATGAAGGTGACACAAGTATTCCAGGCAGTATCTTAACTCTAAAAATCCACTGAGGATCTGTGTCCCTACACAAGTACATTTGGATGTGTTTGAGTGCTTTGATCTTGATACAAAAGCTGCTTTCTATGGCCAGTGGCTCTCTGAAGATGAGAAGGCTAGAGGGGGAGAAAGCCTGCAGCTGTGGTGTAGCTGTGCCAACCTTTGCTTTGACTGGGGACTGAATAGCTGGCAAGTGTGCAAAGTGCTGGGTGTTGAGCTGGTGCAGCCAGCACAGCTCCCAGGGTGTGGCAATGCCAAGCTCCGTTATTCCTGAAATATGTTTATAGTCTTTTGTGTTCTATGCCCACAAAAGCAAAAAGGGGACTGCTTGCACTGTCTTTCTTGCTCACAACAGACTCCACAGAAGAGCCTTGGTATAGCTCTGAAGTTTCATAACTATACCATTAGTGAGAAGAATATTAAAGGCTGTGAGCGAGGGTGGTGGAAAATTAATGAACGCATGTAAGTACTCTGCATGGATTGTTAATGTAATGGTACCAAAATAAACCTTCCCATTACTACTGCAGCATGCTCAGAGAGCTTCCACAAGGACAGGAGTAATTCACTGGGGTGTCCTACCATTCTTTCATTTTAGCTGATGATGTAACAATCCTTATAAAATGTGTGTGTACATATATATATATATAAATAAAATATCGAAAAGGACCAAAAGGATGAAGACAAGAGTCTTTGGTATTCTCTGGAGAGAAAGAAATGGAAAGAGTTGGATGAAGATTGATGTCCTGTGAACCCTAAAATAATTCTGTGTTTTCTGAGGCCATTAAACAAGGTCTGTTTAAAGACCTTTTAAATGTAACTTAATACTATGATTGCACAAGAGGACAGAGAATCTAATTAACTTCTTGGTGAAAGCCATTGCCATGAGATGATTGGGAATAGAACTCTAACTGCTTCCTCATTCCAGTCACTGGCTCTTGAAAGAGGAACTGCACAAAGTGGCCTTCCAGGAACCACTGAAGTATTTTTAATTAAAATATTGCTGATGGTTTTTTATTAAGATACCACTACTTTTCCAGCATATTGTCCAACCATTCTTTCCTCAGTTTTGAAGTCATCTTTGGAATGCTGGATGATGAGGCAAGGCTAGATTTAAATACTGGATTTTTTTTTCTTAAACTTCATTCAAATGAAAATGTCAGTAAGATTAGTCTTGAAACTGAGTTTCTGAACTCACTACTGGAACTAAGTCAATAAGGC
The DNA here is from genome assembly GCA_013398615.1 of Brachypodius melanocephalos. Lineage (NCBI taxonomy): Eukaryota > Metazoa > Chordata > Aves > Passeriformes > Pycnonotidae > Brachypodius > Brachypodius melanocephalos. The sequence continues at coordinate 8,982,867 of VZSR01003209.1, forward strand.
CCTTAAGATTACAACTGAAAGAATTACAGAGAAAACAAAAAAGTTTTATCTTTTGTTCAATAACGTGGTATTTATGGAGTGAAATTGTGTTTCAAGCTCCTGCGATTGTGCCTTCATGGGAATTGGTTGCTGGAGTAGATGATAAAAACACCAGTCAAAACACACCCCATTTAATGTGTTTGTAGGTTTTTGTTTTTTTTCTTTTTATGACAGAAATTGAAAGATTTGTGATATTTGGGATGGCTGGGATAAAAAACAAAGGCAAAATTTGAAAGAAAATGATAATAGGTTCATACTGAGGAATTCTCTGACAGAGAATCCTGAAAGAATCTGAGCAGCTTTTCCACAAACATGCCAATTATGCATTCCACAGAATCAAATGTCCATGGTATCACTCTTAGAAGTGCACTCAGGGTTATTTTTGAAGTACTGCACAAGAATGCATTCTCCTGCTTTCTGCTGCGAGTTGTTGGTTATAGCAGTAGACCAAGACAAGCTTTCCTTTGAAGGAGTGTGGTTTTCATTGAAAATAAGGCTTTTAAACTTCTGATTTCTGTTCTACATTTACTTTTGAATGGGAAAAATATGACTTCAAGCATGAAACATGGTGATGTTTTATTTTCTTTTTTCCCAAAAATTTTAATTGTTAATGAAATGGAGAGGAAGGAGGGGCAGGCAGGGGATTCCCATTTTTCAGCTTCTTGCAGTTGCAGCCTATGGGATGCTTATTCTGTTAACTTAGGTAAAAATGGTTAAGAATCTTTGGGATACTGATATTAGTAAACACTGGGACCAAGCAGGTGGTGCAGATAAGGTTCCTTCAGACCTCTGGGGACAGCTTTATCTAACCAGGGACACTGAAGACAACCATGCAGCTCTTCCTTGTCTTTCTTCCAGTGGACAGAGAAGGCTTCACTGTCTTGTCAAAGGAGTTACAGCTGATGAACTTCTTTACCTGAAACTCTCAAAGGCAGGAATACCAGTGAGCCTCTTATAAGCAGACCACCAGAGCTTTATGTGAACACAGAGGTGCTTTATGTGTCTTAAAACTGTTAGTGCAACATCCCATTGTTTCTGCTACAGCATGCATGTATCCTCTCATTGCCTGAAAATCTATTCCGCTCGCTTCTCCAACATATGGGACAGGATCCCCTTAATCAGTTTCTGTCTGGAGCAATGGCACGGAGTTACAGATGGTGCTTTGCAACTTCCATTTGCCCTGGACCTGGATATATGACTAGTAAAACACTAGCAAAAGGCTCCTGAGGGCCTGTAGCTTTGTTTTACAAATCCCAGGAGCATATGACATTTCTCACTGTGTAAAGGAGATGTACCCGTTTCAGCTTTTCCACAGATGGGCAGCAATTTCCTCTGCTTTTGGTGAGATGAGTTTGTCTGAGAAGGGGTCAATGCAAACTTCAACTTTTGTTTGTTTTGGTTTTGTTTTTTATGTTGCTAGGGTTTGTTGGAAGGAAGATTTTTTAAGTCATTGACAGAAGAAATGTAGAAAATGTCTGTGAGATAGTTGAAGGGAATCAGATCATAAACGGCATTTTGCTGTGCACTTTGACATGGTGTTTTAGGTTGGGAGCATTGGAAAATTAGTGATAATTCGACTTCCTGTTGTAGGAAATCTTCACTCAATACAAATAGATTTGTTGGGGGAGGTACTGGTTTGAAGGCAAACCAGCGGGAGGAATTAACTCCACACAAATATTTTGCAAGAGCTTCCAAGTCAGAGTTACAATTTAATAGGAAAATTACTGTAAAGGCAATAGTACAGAAACGCTGACTTAGACTGAGAAAGCCAGAATATGACCTGACACCCTGTTGGTCATGGTGGCAGTAGCAGTGTGATTAAATGGTGGCTGCAGTCCCATTGGAGGATAGAAGCAGTCTTGTCGTGATGCTGTGAAAAGGTCTCGTCTTTCTCTGGAGATCCAGTGGTGGCTGTCAAGAGCTCTTGTCCTCTGGGTATGAGTGGTGGTATTGTGGTGTCCCAAGGCCCAAATTCCCTGCCCTGGGGGATGTACCAAACAGTCCTCCTGTATTTATATACAGGCAGGACTGTTTGGTACATCCCCCAGGGCAGGAAATTTCCCAATGGGATAATGTGATTCTGTGAGTCATTCTGTGGAGTCCTTGATGCTCCATTAGCACAGGTGGCCCCCTCAGAGCTGCTTCCCCAGAGGGAGTTATCACGGTTGAATCACGAAGAAGATAAATAAACACTGCTCCACTCATTTTAACAGCTTATATAAATGGTAGTAGACTTTGGTTACACCTTACATTGTAACCCAAGATGGTTTGTTTGCGGTTTTCTTGGAGGAGTGTTTTTTGTGGTTGCTGTTGTTTGTTTGGTGGTATTCTCTGGTGGGTTTTTTGGGGGTTGGTTTTTTGGTGTACCTTTGTTTGTTTGTTTGTTTGTTTTTGGTTTGGGTGGAGTTTTTGTTTGGTTTTTCTTCTTCTTTTTTTTTTTCTGTTTTGTTTTGAGGGATTGCTTGCTTGCTTCTTTGTTTTGGGCTTCTTTTACAATTAATTTTCCTATAGTAAAAGGCTGTAAAATTAACTGGGATTTTTGCATCTGCTTTCACGATGTCAAAGAGGAGTCTTGGTTTTTTAGTTGTTTTCTTCCTTTATTTTTCCCATTGCTGGAACAGAATCTCCTAGATCTGTTAACAAGATGTTTCATTTTAGTAGGGTGATGTATGGCATACATGAAAACATATGGATGAGTGTGTCCATTCCCTGTGGCAGACTTCACTGGCATGCTCAGGACACTGAGGCAACTTCTGTTCACATTCTTGAAATCACTGACCAATTTTTCTCCATACATTGACATGAAGAGTAGTCCTGATACGATGCTTGATGTGGAAAAATACGCAAGGGAAATATTTACCTCGGTTAATAGTCCACTACTCCATTTAACAATACAGCAATCCATTTTTTCTTTTGTTCTTTGTGTTCATTTTGTTGTCAGTGAGTGACCTTGTACTGCTGTCAAACAAGTGTGTGTGCCAAGTCTGCTAAAAATTAATACAGCTGCTTGTGCTCTTAAATCTGTTTAAGAATCATATGTACTTTGACTTTGTCAGGAATATTAAAGCCAGATGTTTTTCTTATAAGTATGGCATTTTTGAGGTATTTTTGTTGAACAGAGAAGAGAGTCTATTTTCACTTCGAGAACTTGTACCATTGATGTTCATTGGTTTACTACATTTAAAACTGTCTCCATTTTGTAAATAATGATCCAGCAACTTTTCCCTTGCCAAAGAGGCTTTGTTTGGTTGTGGGATTTTTTTTGTTGGGTTGTTTTTTTGTTTGGTTGGTTTTGGTGGGGTTATTTTTGGTGTGGGTTTTGTTTGTTTGTTTGTTTGTTTTGGTTTTGGGGGTTTTTTTTGCTTTGGGGTTTGTTTGTTGTTCTTTGCTTTTATTAATGTAGGGGTTTTGTTGCCCACCCCCCAGTTAGAGTTTGGCATATTTAATGGAAGTAACATTAGAAATTCCTTAACAATGGACAAATTAAATGTTTGCTGATATCAGAAAGCGTTTAGGTTTCTCTGAATCAAGTGGCACCTAGGCAGAAGTCCAAGAAACCTCTTTGCCAAAATAGCAATTTAAAGTAGATGTGCACCCAAGGCATTATTTTTAGGACTATTTATTTGAAGATGTGACATTCGGAAGTAAATTTCCACAATGTTAATGGTAGATGAAGACTGGGTGACTACTGAACAGTTTTTTCAATTCTGGCTCTTAATTAAAGTATGGCAGCTGACTGTATTTCTGAATTTTATTGGTGTTGACATTTAAATCACATGTAAGGCAGTTTTCATGTGAAGGCTGCTGTAAAACTGGCCTGAACACTTTTAGGTACTGTGGTTACTATGTCGATCACCAAACAGTCTTCCACATTTCAAGTTCTGCCGTCAGTGTGGAGCTGCAGTGCAGTTCAAAGGTCTCCGAGAAGCCCCTGCTGGTGGAATATGGCAGCTATAACATCGGCCAGCGTAAGATGGATTTTATCTCTTTCAACCCTTCTTTGCACTTCAGATCTTTAAAGTAGCATTTTTTGGGTCCAGTAGGACTTAATTAGCTTTATGCAGGAAATTACCTGTTGGGTTTCAGTTCGTTTTCTTTTCTAATGTCACTAAGTCAGATGACTAGCAAACAGAACCTTTTCTAGGCTGCGCAGCTAAGCTTTGTGGGCATGTGCAGCATGCTCTGGTATCCTGCATCCACACTGTTCTCTTCTGCACATTCCTCAAAGCTTCCTGCATCACTATGACCATGGTGCAGCCAGTTGAAGTCTGCTCCTCCTGTTTTTTTTCATCCCACACATTTTGTTTGCAACCTTTCTACTGCTATAAGACTTCCAGGTAATGAAAAGAGTACCAAATAATCACCTGTTTATTCTAATATTTCCATGTATTTATATATAGTGTGCACAAATCTGAATCTGAGCTGAACAAACAGGTAAAAAAATTGAGGAACTCAGCCTCTGATTTTTTTCCAGTCCTGAAACAGATGACTTGTTTACTGATACTTTTTTACCTGTGTTAACCCTACACATTCTTTTTAAAGTAGTAGAGAAGCAGTGGTTTCTAGACATAGTCACCTGTCACATTAGAGCAACTTTATTCAGTGTATACATGCAGAGTAAAAAAGAGGGGAAGTTTCATTACTTTAGTTTATAAGGCAGAATTATGTAGTTCATACACCACCTCAGTGCAGGTTGTTTACCAAAGTTGCGAAGTTCTGCAAGTTTTGGTTATTGGAAATGGGACTGTCCTTTAAAATAAAGATGGCATTCTAAGCAGTCCTGTGTTGCACCATAAAACACTGGCTGATTTGGTCCAGCCCTAGAGAGCCTGTGGTACATATTCCAGGAACAGCTGAATTGTAACTTTAGAGACATTTTTTCCTCTTCTTTAAATCCCTGTTTTCAACTTTGGAATTAAATTGAAATGCTGGCAATGTCTACAGGCTATTAAATTTAGATCAGCCCTATCGTTCCTTGGAGCAGCTTAGTGCCTGTAAATTGAAACAAGCTGGCAGTATTTGTGGAAAGGAAATTTAGAAGTTTGATTGCTTGGTGTTTTGTTTTCCCTTTTTAACCTCCAGCATGTCCACCTGGACATTTCAAGTGTTCTACCGGCTTATGCATCCCGCAGATGCAGCGCTGTGATGGCATAAACAACTGCTTCGATGAAAGCGATGAACTCTCTTGTGGTTTGTATTCATTTATTAGAGATCTTGACTGGAAAACACCATGAATGTATTATCTAATCTCAGAAGGCAGATGAAACAAGGTGAAACTTTTTAATGGGGATAACCAAAGATGTTTTCAGCTTCCTTTGTACATCCGGGTACAGACTATCCATCAGTCTCTTGAATGCTTAATTAGTAGTTAATTGGCAAGGGACAAAACCGAGAAGGAAGAAGGTATGGCACTGGAGAGCACAAGGAAGAAATTCACATGTGCAATAATAGCTGTAGTAAGCTATATTTTAGTTTTTCCTCACATGATAAAAGCTGGCAATTATTAATAAAGTTCTGTCTCCTTTTGAGATGAGTGATTTTATTTTTGTGGGGGAATGACAAAGTGGAGTTCATAGAGTAGATGAGAGTGATACTAAACATCCTCACCTGGAGAGCTCACTGAACTCCTTTGTGCTCTGATTTCTCCATGCATAATGTGCCACTGATGCCCATCCTTGTACCTTGCTATGAAGGAATGAATGTCGTATCCAGACATAGTCAGAAGGGGATGTGTTAGCATTTACAGAAATGCTTCTGTACCTGATTTGGCTTATATTTTTAAAGTTGTCCCTGAGTGGAACTGTAACTCCAGCTTTGCAATACAGGACAACTTGCTTGCCTGCAACGGAGTAAGTGATTGTGAGAATGGAAAAGATGAGCAGAACTGCACCCACAGTAAGGCTGCTCTCCTGAATAAATTTTTTCTGTCTTTTGTCATCTGTCTATTCCTGGCTTGAATTCTGGATGCTGCATTCAAAAGGTTAATTGGCACTGTCAAATCTCACTTGGGCTATATAATTCTGTTCAATTCTTCTGATACAATTAGAAACAATCCATTACTGATTTTAAACTCCTTCTTTTTAATAAGCTCATGAACATCTATTTCTGCAAAATACTGGCAGAAGAATAAAGTACTTCAGGTCCATGAAGGGGATCTAGGGATTTAAAGCTTGAGTCTGAGATTTTATCTCTTTATAGCATAATCTGTGCAAATTAATTCCTGGATCTGTTTTGCCATCTGTAAAATAACTAAAAAATGATGGTTTCTCTGCAGCAGTTTTCAGGGTTATAAGGTTAGTGGAAGCCATAAATTTAGCATTAGGCAAATGAAAGTTTTGAATCAGAACTTTCTTGAACTTTTTAGAATAAATGGATGCTGTGACATATGAAAGCGACTTATGAAAGGGAGCATAACTGAAAAGTGCTGCAAGGACTTTTTTAAAGAAAACTTTTTTGACTCCTCTAACAAGAGAATCTGTGTAAATAATAACAGGATTCTTCTGGGTGCTGACAAGAAAAATTGATTGAGTTTGAGTGTCCTCATTTATTGCAAGCCATAGGGAAACAGGGAATGCTGAGTTTGGGGGTTGCAGTTTTACTAGATACAGTTAATAAGCTTTCACTGCAATCTTTCATTTTGCATTTAATGCTGAAATACAAAGGAGAGCTCCTTTCCAGAGTACTGGATGTTTTCTTTTGCTATCCTTACACTCCACATCTAATTTTCACTACTATATCTCTGTGTGTTAGTGCTGTGGGAAAGGATGGGAGGGAATCTTTCTTTGGACTTGGCCACGTAAATGCACACCCAACAACAGACGTAGTTCTATTTGCATAGTTTATTCTGTTAAGAGTTTAAGCCACCCCAGCCAAAGTGCTTTTTTGTCGTATTACTTCCTGTCTATTACTAGATGTATTAATACATGTACATCTTCTATCTGTGCAGACATGATTGTGAGCCAATGATTGTTTTGGGTTTTTTCCCTCACAACTATTTTAGGTATTCCCTGCACCAACCACACATTCAAGTGCAGGAATAACATTTGCATTAGGAAACAATATGCAAGGTGTGATGGGACTGCAGACTGTGTTGATGGAAGTGATGAAAGCAGTTGCAGTAAGTTCCTCTGAAATATTTATCTTCCTGAATTTTTTACACAATAAAGACCTTTACTTCTTCCTGTTAGGGAGTGGGTACAAGTTGGGCTGCAGGTACTGAATTTTTACTGCATTCTCTCTGTGATAGTTGGGTAATGATCCGCTATCAATTCACCTCAGATCTGGTTGCAGAACTTGCCAAGTTCCTGTGGGAGGGTGGGCTTACAGTTATGGGGAGCCTTAGACAGCTGTACTGCTTATTGCAGCTATGCTGCTGTACTGCTTATTGCAGCTATGCTAAGGGTTAGAGCAACAGGGTTAATTACAGAGTGAATTTGGTGCGTTGGTGAGGCAGCAAATTTGGTTGTCTGCAGCAATGCCAGGTACTTCATTGAAGTCAGACTGTATTTGGACTTCAGGAGCGACACAGCTGCAATGAGAAAAATACCACAAACTTTTTCACTTTTCCGACTCTTCCAGACGATGAAAACCCCAATCCTTCATAGTATCAGGTTAGGTTCTAGTCTTAAATCTTTCTAAAGTAACCTCTGTACAACCTTTTCAGCTCATTTTGCTGTAAAGCAAACAGATGATTATCACTGCAGTAGCAATAAAAGTGGGGTTAGGATTAGTTGCTTAAACCGAATGGTCTCAAGTATATTACATAAACATGTATGTGTTGGAACAAGTCCAAAGGAGGTTTGTGAAGATACCTGCAGGCTGGAGCACCTCTCCTATGAAGACAGGCTGAGAGAGCTGGAGTTGTTTAGCCTGGAGAAGAGACAGCTTTAGGAAGAAGGCTCTCTTAGCACCTTCCAGTACCTAAAGGGGCCCACAGGAGAACTGAAGAAGGACATTTCACAAAGGCATGTAATGCTAGAACAAGGAGGAATGGCTTTATAATAAAAAAGGGTAGATTTAGATTAGATATAGGGAAGAAATTCTCCATTGGGAGGGTGTTAAGGCCCTGGCAGAAGTTGCCCAGAGAAGCTGTTGATGCCTCACACCTGGAATTGTTCAAGGTCAGGCTGGATAGGACCCTGAGCAACCTGGTTTAGTGGGAAGGTGTCCATGCCCATAGCAGGGTGTTGCACCTAGATGATCTTTAAGCTTCCCTTCCCAACTAAACCATTTAATGATTTTGCCTGGCCCTCACCTGTCTCTGGCATGCTGCCTGTATGTCAAATCTGTTAGCGCTTGCCTTGGATCCAGTAGGATGTCTTAAGAGACTAGCCATATGCCTATTTTTATTTGGAAACATTAAAGCTGCATTCGACTTTCTGGATGTGTTCAGGAAAGGGTCCAGAAATATTAACACCTGTGTATGGGAGTGTGGGACTAAAACTCCTGAGCAGAAACTTTATGTGTAAGCACTAGGGATGGATGGGAGGCTCTACAGAAGGGTCTTTCTTCCTTGCTTTTCAAATTAAGAGTTCAGATTTTTGTGCTGATGAGACATGACTTCTTCATCTGTTAGTAATATACATTGTCAGACTGTCAGTCATTTCTATACAAAATAATTATTGTACCACCTTGTTTCTCAAATAAATGTCCAATCTCCACATACATTTTTCTTGTATCATTCCCACTGTTTTGGCAAGAAGTAAGTGTTCTGATGACGTTGAATTTCTTTATTGTTGGTCTTCTTGATGAGAAGATGAGAGAGTTCTTCTCAGATGAGAGTTCATGTATTTGTAATGCTACAATGTCTATTTGTAATATATTCATTGTAATGCTTGTTAAATCAGTGGATCCTTTGACATTTCTGACATAAGAAATACTTAGGGACTAATTTCTGTAGCAGAGCTGGAAGAGAGACTCAGTAAAATGTCCAGACTTTTTATGGAGTCACCACTTGTTTCATTAATGGAGTAGGCCAAGAGAAAAGTTTTGCAATTATAGCAGGGGAAAGAAATAGATTTCAAAATATTTCAAAATGCAATATTCTTTCATGCCATGTGTTGGAAGCCCCCTCATTAAAGGAAACTGCTGGAGATGGGGATTATAACCAGAAATATCTCTTGCAGGTTGTGGCAGTAGCAAGATCAGCAATCTCATCTCTCGGATTGTAGGTGGCTCAAACACTGAGGAAGGTGAATGGCCCTGGCAGGTCAGCCTTCATTTTGTGGGAGCTGCTTACTGTGGAGCATCAGTGATATCAAAAGAATGGCTTGTGTCTGCAGCCCACTGCTTTCAAGGGAGCAAGTAAGCAGTTTTCCCTCTACATCTGTCCCAAACATGGCCAGAATCCACAAGTGCCTTTAGGTTCCAGAGTTTGAACTGCATGGAGGTGCTCCCCTTTCCCCAGCCCTGCTGTCAGTGGGTATTTTGAGGTGCTTTATTAAGAAATTACCTCTTTGTTTGCTCCCACGCAGGCTGGCTGACCCCAGAGCATGGCGTGCCCACCTGGGCATGCAAATGCAAGGCCGTGCCAAGTTTGTGTCGGCGGTGAGGCGGATCATAGTGCACGAGTACTACAACAGCAGGAACTACGACTACGACATCGCGCTGCTGCAGCTGAGCACGCCCTGGCCGGACACCATGGGCCACCTCATCCAGCCCATCTGCCTGCCTCCCTCTTCTCATAAAGCCCGCAGTGGCGACAAGTGCTGGATAACAGGTTGGGGCCAAAAGCAGGAAGCAGGTGAGTTTTATCCCTTCCACTGAGCTAATTTTGTTCCCAGGAGAGTTCACAGCTGGGGGAGTGTGCATGTACATTCACATGCTCAGAAAGCTTGGCTGCTGGTCCCATGGATCTAAATGCTTTCCATATTGTGTTGTTAGTGTAGGGAGCTACACTTACCCCAAAATATCAGTGTTGTCTTTCCCCTCTGTCCTCCTCAAGGATGTGGGATGCATGGTGTAGTGTCTCTCTTTGGGCTGCTGGTGAGTTGTATGTGAAATTAAAAAGCTGGTTATTTGAAAGATAAATGTAATGCCTCAAAAAAAGATGGGGGGTGTATTTTTATCCTGTTTACCTCTATTCCCTTTGTCAGCTTGGTCAAGTGCCATATAAGTCTTTTACTTTCAAAGTATACTTTATTACATACTAGCTTTATCAAACCCTAAACCAAAGTTTCATGGTATAAACCAGTGCTTGCATATTTGAATATGTGGGTGAGAGCTTTTTGGCTATAACCAGATTTTGAAAGGATCACCTGGTGATGAGGTTGGGCCTGCTGTATTGAAAGGAGGGGAAACTTTGGGTTAATTCAGGTATTATTAAAGTATATATATCTTATTAAAAAGTGGTTATTCACCAAATCTTTCAGACAGAAAGAAGCAAATTTGGAAATTTTGCCGCCAGAATTCGCATTCTGAAACTCTGACTCAATCTTAATCTTGAATTCGACTCCTTCAGATATACTGCCCTCACTGCAAATCTATCATGTGATCTAAACACCTTTGTAAAATTCTGTTTCCTTTTTGAAATAAAAAGAGAGCAAATTAAGAAGTCTTGAGACATTTTGGAAAAAAAAAAAAAGAAAAAAACTTATTGGCCAATCCTAGTGATTATGCCATTGTATTTGGTGCGTCTGAAGGACCCAGACCACTTTACACAATTGTCTGATAGTTCAAAGAGGCTTTCTGTTCTGTTGCAGTTAGTTGTTTGGAATCTGGAATAACTCGATGGTGAAAAGTATCCGTGGATATCTGAAGACTTCTTGTTTTGTGTTTCAATAGATGAGTAAATTGCTAAGCTCTGTTGAAACACCCTGCTCTGAATTTGTTTTCCAGATGATGAAGGTTCAGCAGTTCTTCAGAAAGCAGAGGTAGAAATTATTGACCAGACATTATGTCATTCCACATACGGGATTATCACAGCCAGGATGTTTTGTGCTGGGCTGTCGTCTGGGAAAAGAGATGGGTGTAAAGTATGTATCTCAACAAACCTTGCAAAGAGCTTATCTTGTCTTTCATTGTTGCACGATGAGGGGCAAAGCTGACTGACAAACTGCTCTGGGGTCAACATGTTTCAATTCTGAAAGAGAACAGTATAAAAATTGTATGTCAGCAAATCTCTTCTGTTGGTGATTTCAGAGTTCTGCTGCTTTATGTGCATGAGTAGCATCGAGTTTCAGCTGCAGGTCAAGAACCAATCAATTTGCAAGTCCCAATAACAAGTTGAAATTTGGCAATTTTTGGCATAACAGGCTCTCAGCTGAATTAAAAACTGAGAAACTAGCTTGTGTCTTTTTAGGATCCCTCCCCTCCAACTTGGAACTACAGGACTGTATGATGACATGCAGATGATTAGGCATAAATTTGCAAATGTGAGATATTTCTGATCTGGAAAAGCTGAAAGATGATAAATGTAAAGTGCTGAATTTACTTCTAGTGAATAGCAGTAAAACCACATAGATACAATATATGACACTTAGTATTACAGATCTTATATGCCATATTATATTATATTGAAGTTATATAAACCAGATATATTTAGTGCTAAAACAGTAGTAAATTTACTGCCAAAATAATAATAAAACCTTTTTTTTTATGATGGAGATCTGGAATCTTCAAGATGTTCTAGCTTTCACTGATCTAAATAAAAATGAGTGAGCCTACAATGGCTGAGGGAGCATAATGCACCAGCTGTTTTTTAGAAGTTAGTGAAGACATTGATATTAAGCATTATTTTCAGTAACTGGAGAATTTGTTTGTTTGTGGCTGCTCAATATACAGCCAAGGAAAGACATCATTTTGTCTGCATTTTTGTACAGGCAAATAATACATGTCTGGCAGTTGTTAGAGCCAATCAAATTGTGGTATTCCTGTTTTGTGAAAAGTGCTGGTGTTCCACTTTTGTTTTGTCCTAGGAATGAAAGAAAAGACTTGCAAATTTTACTCTCTAAATGTAAAATCTTGTTTGTCGTGGAAGGAAAAAAAAGTCTTCTAAATTCTTAACCTTTTTTCAGGCAATTTAAGATAAGCCTACTTTGAGGAGAGGGTGGCACCTAAGCACTTTGGAAGAGGTCCCTTCCAAGCTGCATATCCCAACAACCTATAAAGTGAAGGCAAAATCTAGTTCTAACAAAATATTTGTCTAAAAAGAAGGCACTTCTCTTGCAAAATATCTGTATTGTGCCAAATGCACCTTTTGCTTTTAGAAGTTGTTTCTTGCACCCAGTGTTTTGGTAAAGTTTAATTTGCCAATGGGTGTCTTTTTCAGAGATGCTGTGAGTAGAGCCTTACAGGGAAGCATAAGCTTGGTCCAAGAAACTTCCCAAATGATGGCAAATGGTTTTATACCTCATGCTCTGCCAATGTATTTCCAAAAGAACACCCTGCAAAGGAAGAGTCCTAGTTGCTTTGTCCTGTATTACAGCATTATGAGATCCTGTATTAAATATATTTAATTATTAATATTGTATCCTGTATTAAATATTATTATATAATAAATGCTAAACATTATATGCTGATTAGTATCTCTTAGAGGACAATCCTTGGGCTCGTTTTCCTTCTTAAAAGATAAAAATCAAGAAAAACCCCAAATACCAAACAATAGAGGGATTCCATATGTTTCCATTTACTTCTAATTTGAAAGAAGCCATACAATTATTAAATACTTTATTTGTTGTATTTATCTTATTTTATATTAAAAAAAATTAAGCTTACTACTTTTGAGTTTTAGGGTGTTATCTATGAATATACATACATGTTAAGCAGCAGATTTGGGGTTTAGCTGTAAGTGTGAGGTTAGAAAAAAAAAAAAAGTGAATTTTAAATATAGCCCATGCAAACTAATAACTTTATTAGTGTCTTTAAAGAGGGAGAATTACTTTCTGTCTTGTGAAAGAGCAAATTTTGGTAAAACTATGCAATGCCACCTGCTGGGAAAAAACCCTCTAACAATTGCTTGAACTATGTGAATATGAAAATATAATCACTGGAATTATACAAAATATCTCCTGTGGATTTCCCCCCAGTGTTTATGATTCGTATTGTAAACACATTATTTTTAGGGTGATTCTGGTGGACCACTCTCATGTCAAAGCAATGGAGATGGAAAATGGTTTTTGACTGGCGTTGTGAGCTGGGGATACGGATGTGGAAGACCAAATTTCCCAGGTGTCTACACAAGAGTGTCAAATTTCGCACCATGGATACACAAATATGTGCCTTCAGTCTTGTAACTTGAAAAATGTTTTCTTGGAATAAAACACATGCTAGATATCGTCATTAAAATCGTATTTGGAAGTACTGTTCAGTGGTGGAATTTCTTTGCATGTCTCTTGCTGATTCTGGAATTCACATATAGGGATAATAAATACCATTGTTTCAAGCTTTGATTAAAAAAGGAGGAGGCTGTTCCTTGCGGTGGTTGTTCCACACAGATGTCTGGAGACACGGTGGGAGGTGCAATAATAAACCTAATTTTCAAGGCACCAACTAAGTGCAGGTGCACTCATCTGTCAGGAAGCTGAAGTTACAGTGGATTGTGTAAACAGAGAGCTTGAGGCTTACTCACCATTTCTTCTGAGATGTGTGCAGCCAATACAGAACTGTGAAGTAGCAATGAACTGTTGCATTCTGGCAAATACTACTTTCCCTGCCTTTTCCTCCAAGATCAACTGACAAGGAGAAAGGGAGAGGAGACACTGTTAAAAGTGAACTCAAGCTTTTCAAATCTGTAGGGCCCTAAGTTTTGAAGATCAGAAATTCTGCTGCTATAAGTGTTGTTTCGTTGCATGCCTCTTCCTTTTCCTGCTTTCATTTTAATTAACTGCATGATATGGAGCTACTAACTCTTTTATTTTCATGCTTTCATTTCTTTATTTTCAAGTTCATCCACCTAAGAATTAGCATTCTCAAGCTTCAGACAACCTTATCAAGATGAATAAATATGGTAATATGTGTTATTGCAATATCTTGTCCTTGCCAAAATAAAACCAATGTTTCTAAAAGGTCCTGATACAATTTTATGCAAATGTGGGTTTGTTTCCTCTAGGCCTTTTTATATGTTTTCTTTCTCTTTTCCATAAAAGAAGTGGCAAAGTGTCCTATGTGTGTAGCAGAAACAGGCTGTTGAAAAATAGAGGACATGAACAAAGCCATCTGTCTGCCGCTGTAGTTTGAATTCCTGAGCTGTGAGGATTGTCTTCCAGTTAATCCCTTTTGCAATCTCTGTGTGAACTGATGAGATTTGTTTGTTGCCTTTGTATTTTTTTTCTGGGGCTGAGATTTCTTCATCCCCTTTTGTTTTTCTAGTTTCTGTTCTTTGTGCTCTCTCTCTCTCTTTCAACATATATCAAATGTTATTTCCCCACACACATCCTTGATTTTCTTATTTTACATGCAGAATATGCTGAACTTGATGGTTTGCTGAATTAAAGCTGCTTTTCCTTTCAAACAGAAAATGTGAACATAAATTGTTTTGCAATTTATTTACTGCATTTATTCTGTGGTACCACCTTGAAGCTGGAGAACTAAGGTGTTATGTGGAACTGAGCATTTCTCCTCTCTTATGGATATTTCTATGAATTCCCCACGGTGTTTATTAGAAGTTGCCTCATTTATATTGCCCTGGGACCTTTTATCTGTAAATTGGTTGCATGTCCTTTGCATTGTGTCATAAATTATTTCTCTACTCTTGTATTTCTGAAAGAAATGATCTATTTTCAAATGAGGGGATGCATATCCTACTTAGCCAGTCAGGAGAACAAAGAGTTACAGTGGTGGTAACTTTTCCTGCCCACCTTCTTTGTCTGCAGATCAGTTGGCTCCAGCTTCAAGCAGTATGGCTAAGGTGAAATAAGAGAAGCCTGGTGTGTGTGGTGGGGAGAGCAGCTACTCTGAGTTGTTTGAGAAACAGGGTTCATTTAGGGCGTTATTGCTCGGTTTGTCAAAAGGCATTTGCACGGCATCATGCTGCAGGCTTTTCCCTCCGGCCGAGTTTCTGTGTACAGCATTCCAGCTCCGGACGCTGAACGGGCTGCAGGGCAGGTAAGAGCCACCAGCTAAGCTTTGTAGCAGGAGCACAGTAAATAAATTATCTCTGTTCACTCCTGTGTGCATTGACCCCTGTTCTTCATAAATTACTCTTAACTAAAGTGGTAAAACACCCACACCCGCTTTCACAGCTTGAGATGCATACAAGAAGGAAATACCCCAGAAATGTGGGTTTCACGCATGATGTAGGTGACAATGTGAAAGATCTTATCTCAGTTTTAATCTCTTTAAAACCGAGAGCGTAAATACACCAAAATGTGATATAATAGCTCTTCTTTTTTTTTTTTCTTACTAACTGATGCCATCCATGGTCTTTCTCTAGGAAAGTCCGCGTGTTTGCTACTGCCCATCCTACCGAGAAGGTTTGTGCCAAAAGTATCGTTTCCTCAAATGGACGAAGTTGTGTTTCTGCAGGAGATGTCTTCTAGGAATATTACCTACAGTTTCTTTAACAGTTACAGCAATCGTGCTAGTCCTGCACTACTCACTCTGTAAGTGTCACTCCCCAGCGTGGTCTGGGTGGGATGGTTATTTCACACTGTGAAAAGCTCTGCACTAGGCAGCTGAACACATAATGTGTGTATATAAACTACTGACTTTCCCTTCTCCTTAATGTCTTTGCTAAAGCAACAAAATGCACAGTAATTAGCAGTTAGTAATTGCACAAGAATATTGAAAGTGTTCATTTTATTTCTAATTAATTTTTTTGTGTGTGTGTCTGCTCATGAATACCATCATTATTGGTATTAAGTGTTATCTTTTGCTGGAACCTATAGGAATTATTTACCTATTTTGTCTTCACTTTTTTAAAAAACAGAATGGTTATCTGAATTATGTACTTTACCAAATGTCAACACATAGCCATTAAAATCATGCTTCTGCAGGAGGAGAGCACTGCAAAAAATGGAAGCTTAACAACGAAATCTTCCCAGTAGAAATGCCTGTCTAAATCTTTATATCCTTCCTTTCCTTTTCTGCTGGGCATTACTCTGTCAGTGGGACTGACTCAGTGCTGTAGCTATTACTGCATGTTTCTCTCAAGAGCTAACACCTGCAGATGCCAAAGACAATCACATACTTCTGCAAGCCTCTTGTTCTGTAACATTATTAGAATGTTCTGTAACATGCTAGTTTTTTATCTTTTTTCTTTTTTGTCTCAGCTCCAGATTTTTCCTTTATTTACATCGGTGGAAGTGTAGAAATTCCTAATTTGACGTATACAAATGACCTCAGTGATCCAACATCACAGAAGTTCCTCCTGCAAGAAAAAGCAATCCAAAATTATGTAAGTTTCCACAAAGGTAGAGCAATATTTTGTAAATATTTTTACAGAATCAGCTGGGAATGAGGAGATGACTCTGGTTAGCCATATTGTTTTTTCTTTTTCCCTTTGAAATAGTAAGTTTAATGCTAGCAAGAGCCTTGGCAGTTTTCGGATTGAGAAATGCAGATAGACAGATGGGGCTGTGTGTCTTAGAGTAAGGTCGATGTTTTCTAGGTAATAATGTTTCAGGGTTATGGACTAACTACTTGTCTTGAAGGAAATAGAAGACTGGGATTTGTTTTCTTTTACTTTATTCAAACTCTCTTCCTTCTACATTTTTCTTTGTCTTTTTAATTTTACCTCCACTTCAATGCTTCACTTTTTTATTTTCCTTATCACTCACAACAGTGCTAGCTTTCTTGCCTTCCTTATGAGTTTCTATTTGTGAGATCAGTACTGTTTTCCTAAGTATATGTGGACAGCAGTTTTGAAGACAAAGCTGTTCTCTGTTAGCCTGTATTTCCAAAAAGAACTAATCTGGTGTCTCAAAGCTGCTTTGTGCACAGCCAATACAAGTTAATCATATTGAAAGTTTAAAGACTGAAACAAAAATATAAATGTATTCATAAAGGCTTTCTTCATTACTAATTATCAAGATCTGTCTCAATGGTCTTGAAATGTGATGTGAAAAGCAATCTTTTAGTGGAATTTAATGCAAATGTATGATCCTTACTTGATACATTTTGTGAAAATTATGGACAGTGCTTTGAATGGAGGGGAGGGTGGTGAGGAAGAGGAAGGAATGAAAAAGACAAGCACCTTATAGTATTAGAGATTATATTGGCACTAAAAGATAATGTTGCATTTTATTTTACCACTATTTCATTGTCAGTTGGCAGAAACATATGAATCTTCCTTCTTGGGAAAGTACTACTTGAACTCTGTAGTGGCTGCTTTCAGGTGGGTGCTGTTTCAGCATATGGTAGAAATTTGACATATTCAACTGTGTTTTTCTCTTTCTTTTAATGCATTTTAAATTAGCTATCTAGAAGAACATGCACATCTCTGTAAGAGAGTTAAAAATGCAGAAATGCATTTAAGTGTATGAGCTCAGCTAACAGTGTGACTTCTGCCCTGTAGAATTGGTGAGAGCAATGAAGTCTGACTAATTGTTCCCGAGTCTATGGGTTGTTTTGTTGTCTATTAATCTACTTTTAACTTTTGAAATAAAAATTTAGAAAATGCAGGACCTTATTTTGGTTTTGTCCATTCAAATGAAGTTCTTTTTTAACCTCTGAAAACAAATCTTTAAATGAGTAATTTGGGGCAAAACACTGTAAATCCATTGAGTAGCAGGATATTACAATCCTGGTAGTCTCTGAAAACCCTGAAGGGTCAGTGCACAGGTGATTTCAAAAGGATTGTGGTGGAATCATTGAAGTAATAACTTATATGTGTATGCTCAAGGATTCTTTATTTCAAAAAAAATTATGTGAAATGCTGTATCAAAGTACGGGCATAAAATCACATTGTTGTATGGTGCTAGCTTCCATTAAAATATTAATTACAATGTGTCTGGAGCTGTTATATGATCTTAAAAGTGTATAATTATATAGCAGGGATGGTAACATCGAATTTCATAAAAACTATTGAAGGATTGCAAGGTGTAGTTTTTAGTCTCAGTGCATAGCTGGTTAAGCTGCATACGTCAAAAATATTTCTACTGTATAGCAAAAATAACTGTTAAACAAGAGAGCTTTTTGTCACCATTTTAGCAGCAGCTACTGGGCACAGTTCAGCTGGCTATGAAACTGTGCTGGCCAAAAATGCAGACCAGTGGAAATCATATCCAAAATAGTAATTAGACTGTTTTTATGATGCTTTTTTTTTTCCTTTCACAGTGAAGGAGAATCTGGGCTGCGAGCTTACTTTTGGAATACATTCTGGGCACCACAAGATATGGTTGTTTCTCTTAAAAAATTAACCCCAATGGAACAAAAAGAAATCTGTAGTAAACAAGCAGCTCCCCTGTTCAGTTCTGGGGAGGAAGATTTTGATCGTGTTACAATGGAGATTTTTGGTAACAATGTACCTGTCATTTAATATCTATTCTGTCTATTTTTCTTTCTACACTTTGTGTCTTTGGCTAGTGTGGTTGATGATTATTACATTTCAGTTTCAGATTCCACAGAATATGATGTGATGCTAAAATCAGGTAACGATGCTTCAATCCCAAGTGATACAACTTTGAGGAGGGGAGTGGAATCCTGTGATAGAAAAATGGCATTTTTCCGGTTATTCTTATATCTGTAGGGCTTACGACCTAAACTAGACTATGGAATCTCCATGTCTTGTGTTTCAAATGAAGGTTGGATGAAAACACCTTACCGCTTCTATTCTAATGTTCTGACTAGAATGGTTGAAATTTATTAGTTCCCACTGAATTGCAGTGAGCTGTGGCTCCTGTTTTTGCCATCTCTAAAAAGAACCAAAGCAAACAAACAAAAGTCAACAAAACCTCTAAAAAATTGTACTTCGTAATTGTAATTACAAATTGTAATTTTGGTTGTGATTAGACAATTTTGATTATATGTTGATAGTGATCAGTCAAATAATGTAGAGCTTTAATTCACTTTGCCTGATTTCTTCATATCAAGCACATCTCGAGATTTTTCTTCATGTACTTAGCGTTCTCATTGCATGGAGAAGGAAGAAGAGAAAATGGCAAAGGAAGCAGTAGGTGTGAAGAAGATATTGTAGCAACTGCAGCTGAATCAGCTCCTGCTCGTGGAATGTGCAATGAGCTGGTGATGATGAGGCTTTGTGCTTTCTTGGCCAGAGCAGGAGAAGGTGATGCAGTCTGATAGGGAGAAGGGAACAGAGCCGTAAATGTAAGAACAAAAAGGGAATGCAGTAGTCAAGAAATATGAGTAAGTGATTGTTTTTAACCTCGTCTGAAATCTTACATAAGATCTTTCAATCTAACAGTTTTTCCATAATGATCTACATTTTTTTTTTGCAGCAGTATCCTTTGACCTGTATGCCAAGCCAGGGAGCAACAAGACTCTAACTCTGATGAATCCCAAAAAGTCATTTTATCAATGGAGACTGCGAGTTCCTTCTAATTACGTGGTGAGACTGGTAATTATCACTCTGGGTGGTGTCGCTCCAGAGAGCTGTGCATCACACCACTTGTCAGCATATGATTTCCTTCTTCCACTGCAGAACAAGATCATTACCAGGTATGATACACGGAAGACAGATGCTTTAATGAGCTGTACAGAACCTCTCTGAAACTGTAACAAATTGATAAAATGTGAGATTTGAAATACAGCTTAATTAAAAGTCTTGGATAGTGTAATAAAAAGGTCTTCTAAAAAAGTTAGAAGGGACTGATAAGGATTTTCAAGTCCAAGTCCCTGCTCCTCAGAGGACTATCTAAAACCAAACCATCTGACTAAGAGCATTGTCCAGATGTTCCTTGAACTCTGACAGGTTTGATGCCATGACCCCCTTCTCTGGGGAACCTGTTACAGATGTCTGTTGGGTTTTTTTCTACACTATGACTAATTCCTAATGGGTTCCTTTCCATAAAATTACTCTCACAACTTAAAAAGATACAGACTTTATTTTAGAGTATTATATTCTATTACTTTCAGAAAACGTATGTTTTATGGCAGTCCAGTCACAGTGGAATTCCTGTTCATAATAGGGGGTTGGAAGGCTCCATCCTCAGAGTCACTGTGTAGTCTATCTGCATGAGTTCAGATGATGTTTAAATTTGAATGGCTACACTGCTTCTACTTTTCAGAGTCAAATTTCATGTATGAGCACAAGGAATCTGTCTTCCTCAACCAAACAAATAAACAAGTTGTAGGATCTGAGGATGGATGGTTTCCAGAGGGGAACTTTACTTAATTTTTTTCTTTTAGGAACTTTCAGGAAGAGGTTAGCTGGGCATGAAGATTCACTTAGAAATCTGAAATGCACTTGTTTCAGAGTGCTTTAACTTAATTGAGTAGGTGCTCCTCTTCAGCTCTATTAATGTACAAATTGCTTTCTATGCAACAAGACATAACAGATTGCCATTGTTGGCATGGAATGGAGACAAGGGTTTTGTAAGGAGTTACTCCCAAACTGTAGCTGAACGAGGAGAATCCTGTTCCTGATGTGGGCCTGCATCTGTTCTGCTACTTATTATGGATTATTGCTGTGACTGTTACTCCATTGTGCATTATTACCACTGGCTCAGCTTTTTAGGAACCACAAATGTAGAGCTGGCCATGAGCATGAAAACACCTGGAAGACAGCAAGACCAATACAGGTGTCTGATGTAACACATTCAAAGAACATTGATGCAGTAAGCTGTAAGACAAAATTCAAGAATGTGCATTGATGTCTATCTATTAAAGAACCAAAACAGAATTTGGTGACTGAAATTATCTTAAAAGCCTGAGGGTACCTCAGAAAACCTGACTTCCTTGGCTGCTTTTATTGCCCCTCTAGAAAATATGTTGCTTTGCATATGTCTATCAGTTTTCTGCTGGGGTCAAAAGCAGCCTAGCGACATATTTAAAACACATATGGTAGAACTAATAATAATGTATGTCCAGTGTCTGTGACAGCCAGTAACTATAGCAGCCATTATCTCCTGATGTTTAGGCCTAGGGTCACACAGTGACTGAACTGATTCTCACCAGTTTCTGTAAACTGCAGTAATACATCTGTTCAGTGACAAATCCTAAAGCATGTTCATGAGATGGTGGTGCACTGTGAGAATAAGCATCTCACGTGGACAACTCTTCTCAGAGTTTCCTTGCTGATGATACTGTGACAGAAGGTACACATAGAAGATAAGCCAGGATGTTGACTGGGTTGATGAAAATGCTGAAATGTTTCCACATGGTAATGTGGAAAGGACTTAAATTGTTATTTTATAAATATTTTGTCAGCTATTTTGATAAAAAGGATTTAATAATGTCTGCATGAGAGGCAAAGCAGAGATTCATTCACTAGTGTCTCACTTCAAATGTGTGAAAGGAAGAGCCTACTCAAGCAGAAGACAACTACTTTCAATTTAAGGTTAAAAAATTTGATTTTAATGCTGCCAATTTGGATCTGAGGGACATCAAAGGAATTGATACAGGGCTGTGATGGAAATACTCTGTTACTGTGAGGTCTAATCTTGACTGCTTTTATTTACTGTGCATAAAAAAAGAGAAACCTGTTAGAAAATTTTAACACATAGATTCACAGGTATCACTCAAATATTCTGAGTCAGAAGTGACCCACAAGGATCAAGTTATAAATAAATGAAAGAAGTCCAAATTATGATGTGGGTTGCAAAATGGAACAAGCATAAGAGTGAATTTACAGATGCAAGAAATAGCATCTCACATTACAAGAACAATAGGAAGTAATAGTTGCCAAGCATGGGGCTTCACATTTTGTGTGATAGCTTTTGTGACACAAAACCAGGCTGAACATGGATAAACTGGAAATGGTTTGGGTTAATCCATTGCACAGATGCTGCTCAACACTGCTGCACTGGCACTTGTTGCCTTCTCATTCCTAACCCCTGCTCTTCAGTGCCACAATCACCGCTGAAGTAATGCAATCTGGCTTTGTCTTTCTGATGCTTCCGTGGTATGAAAAGGAGGTATGAAAACTCCAGGGCACTTGTTAAGCAAGAAAACACTGATGTACACGCAGAGTGACTAAGTCTCAATGCTGGGAAGCCCCAGCATCCCGTGTACCATCAGCTGGAAAATCACCATCAGGGTGGAAAAATAAAAGGGAAATGGTAGCCAAGGGAATACTTCTGAAACACAGATGCACAGAGCAGTGTTGCTTCTGCCCAGCTTCCCAGCAAAGCTGACAGGAGTGTGGGAAATGTTTTGGGATTACTTTTTTTAATGCATTTTTTTGGTAACCTTCCAGATGGTGTGGGCCTGGGGCCTGGACTCCTTCTGTTGTGCGTTTAACTTCATCAAGTAATGTAATGTTGCTTACCTTCTCACTGGACCGAAGAGGAGAAAGCAACATGTTAAAAGCTCACTTTAAAGCTGTTCCTAAAATCAGTACGTAGTTAATAGAAACGAGCATCTGGTGGAAGCACACTTACTACTGGTTTTGCCTCTAAAAAAGTTGATATTGCCTTGAACATATCTGGGAGAGGGAATGTCAGCATATAAAGCAGGGAATTATCATTCTGCTCCACTTTACAGAAGTCTGAGAGTTTAACAGAAGACAGAACCTCCTTTGGTCTGGGAGACTTTTTCTTCCTGATAACTACTCAAGCCTTTCTTGCCAGTCGTTGCATGGGTAACACCGAGTAGGGGCAGCAGAGCAGCCAGACAGACAGCCACAGGCACTGTCTGTGTGAGCCAAGCTAGATAGCCCCAGTGACAGAGCAGCCACTTTCATCAGTTTTGGCAATGTATCCACAGACCATAGAATGTGTGTAAAGAAAATGGAAAACAAGAGCAAACACTTCTAATTTATCCTTGTTCTTTTTCTGTAAGCATTGTTCAGTGTAGTTAACTAAGTAAGAAAAGTGCGTTCTAGACCTAAGAAATACATTCCAAACCTATGAGGTACCATGGATTTTATATGAATGCCGCTTGCTGAAATATTTTGAATAATGCTAAACTGTAGTACTAATTTTAGAAGAAATAAAGGGGCTTCACAGGGTCAAGCTTAGCCACAGTTATTTGGTAAGGTATAAATGAAAATGTTTTGACAACGAAACAAGTGACTGTTTTTTAACATGTGGAACAAGTCACAGAGGATAAACTCCTCCAAAGCTGCCACATTTCAGCTTGTGTCTCTGTGCATGCTGTTTATCCAAATACTTATCCAATGCACATTACTAATTAAAATGGCTTTATTCTTCTAAGAATGGGCATTTCAAATTATATTTAGCCCAGGTTTTGACACAAGATTTTTTAAATTTCAAGATCATCTTATTTTCTGTTATGTTCATATTTACATTCACAATGTTACCTAAAGGGAACCAAAAGGACTAAGAACTGAGTGTCTGGGAGAGTCCTTGGCAGAAAATAAAACCTCAAAGGAATTATTCAAATATGGCATGAATTTTCAAACTGAGAACTGATAAATGAACTTCCTTGTTTACATGAAATTAATCAGTTTTCACTTCACTGGGCTGATTGTTTTTTAATTTTGAAAATACCTATAGAAAAGCCAGAAGTAAGTTGGAAGGGGGACATTTGTTGCATCCACATCTAGTTGCTTCTTTCATTTATCATGAAAGAATACTTTTTTAAAAAGAAAAACTTCAGTCAGAGGTGTTTTTGTAGTTACCCTTAGTTGTTATTTGATCCAAAAATAAGAGAAATTCAGTGTGATATGGAGGTGGAAGTCAAGTGATTTTCAGTTAATACAGGAAAAATGTGAGTTTAATACTGTCACAATGTATTCTTCTAACTCCGTGCATAGAGAAGGGTCCTAGCAAGTGAAGTAGACTCTGCTCTTTGGATCCAGATAACTGGATAACTGTGTTCCTTGCTGATTTATTTCTCTCCTAGTATGTGGTGGTCATTACATTTCCTGGAATGGGACACTGAGTTCCCCTTATTACCCAAGTTACTACCCACCAAACATTGACTGCACCTGGATCATCAAGGTAAGTGCTGGGAACTCTCCTGAGTACTGATGACTTTTCTTTGTCTTATGTAGAGACAAAATTGGGAGAAATTGCTTTTGATGTGGGTGAAACAGAGAGAAAACCTGGTGAGACCACTGAGCCTGACTTCTTCTCAGGCATGCATTTCTTTCCTGTCCTATGAACATGTGAAAACTATGAGAGGGAAATATTGCCAGCTTCCAGAAGTTTGAGCATCATTTGTGATAGAAACAAATTAATGTGTGAGATGACAACTCCCAGCAGCCAGAGATAATTAATAAAAATCAGAGCTTTACTTCTATATCAAAAAGAAAAAATGGTCATGTAAATCATGCCTCACATGATGGATACCACACTATTTCCCTGAATTCTGCAGAGCCAGAACCTTCTCTGGCTCAGAAATTCACCTCCAAATTTCCAGCAAGTCCTGTGGCAAGACTTCATCTGCTCATGATTTCTACCAACCATCTAATGTGTTGGTCTATTGCTCCATTGAGCATTTAAGTACTTTTTTAGTTTCCCTGGTAAAGGAGACTTTTCATGTATATGACTTGATAAGTCTCTACTTTTGTGGTATTATTAGCAGCTTGTAGCACAAAACTCTCACCTCTGTGCAGAGCAGGAACACACGGCATTACAAACCTAGCACAAACCTCAGATACAGGTATATAGCCTGATGAAATTGGGTCTAAAAAGACTTCTACAGATGTATAAATTAGCAAAGTTTTTTGGTTCTTCAGAGGCACTAATTTCACTAATAAAAATGCAGTACTTTCAATCCTGTAATAGGTAGAACATCTTGGAAGCAGAGGCAGTTTTCATTTTGTGAATGCATGTCAAGGATTTTATCTTTTGTTTTTTAGGCACCATTGCCTGGCTACAAACTCTCAATGAAAATCGTTGTAATACAAATTCAAGAGAAGTCTCCAGGGTCCAGTAAATGTGATAAAGACTGGTTAGAAATTGATGGAGTTAGGTGAGTAAATGCATTATTTTCTGGCATATTGCTTTGCACTTTGAAGTTCTGCACATTTAGGCATCCTGGATTTTTCTTACAGGTATTTACTTTTTCTTTTGTTCCCCTAAAAGCAATAATGCAGAAAACGACAAGACTTTATGCAGTTGCAGCTGAACTGTAAATTCCTGGCTGTGGTCTTGATGTTGGTGAAGAGTGTAATCAGAAGTTTCATTTTCTTTACCACTTGCTCTTCAGTGATTGTAATTGTTACACAAATGCTAAAAATAAGGCTATTCAGAGAAATTTGTCTCTTGGAAGGAGCATATTGAAAAAAGCAACAGCTGTTGCTTGTTTGACTGAATGATTTAATCCTTTCCTGGATGTGTGACTTTTGGGTTTGCAAACCTAAATGGGCAATCTGAAATCAAGCATGCTTGAAGCAGTTTGTATTTATAAGGTAGACCCTGACATTGATCATCTTGCTGTATTTTGTTTCAAAGTCCACTAATCCCAAAAAAGTTGCAGAGTGGGAGGAATTCGTAAATAGGCTTTCTAAAACTTTTGTTGGGCAGTTTTTAACACCAAAAAACTGATCCTTATTATATTGTCTTAAAGCCTTTTGACATCACTACCACTCAGTAAAAGGAGACATAGCTGGATGGTAGTGATCAGTTTGGTTAGAAATTAATGCTTCTCACTTTTGCCTTGCTAGATACTGTAAAGCTCTTTCAGAGAACAACAGAAACAGAGAATATGGCTATTCTGTTGCAATCAACTTCCATTCTGATGAGCTGGTCACCCACAGAGGGTTTTATATTGAATACAAAGCTTTCAGTCACACAGACCGTAAGTTATTAAGAACACGCTTTAATTTTTAAGGAGAAACCTTTGAGAAACCCTGCTTGACAGACCAGTCATATACAACTCATCCTGCCTATTTTCTTAACCTTATTGCAGGGGGAAAATATCTAAAGCGTTATGTCTTTAGCTGACCAAATAGAGGTACAAATTTAGACATAAGGTGCATTTAGAAGCTAGTACTTATTTTCTAACTTTTATCAACTTTTTTGTAAAATGAGAATTATAAGTAAAATTTCTCAGTTTCTGTAGATCTACTTATACAGCTGACACCTTAAAATAGCCAAGCTGCAACACAAAAATAGAATGGCAGAAGGCCTCTAAGCATGACTCTTCTGCCAACGAAAGTTAACCATGTATACTTAATCTTCCCTTCAAAATCACAACTCAAGTCGCTCAAAGATCAGTTTCAGGTTTAGACAAACTATTGAAGTTTTATTGGCAGTCAAAGAGGACTTCTTGTTAGAAGATGTTTCAGAAATATGTCTGGGTTGTTTATGGGCCTAACTCCCCTGTCTATGGACTTCTGGATCAATGTTAGATTTGGGGAGGCTGGATGATGGAACAGGAATTTTCAGGAGATACACGTATTTACTTGTGGCATTTCTTAGAAAAGATACAATTTCAGATTTTTTTTAAATGCCTGGAGTTTTTTTACCCAAATAATGTCTATGTAGCTAAAGTTCTCTGTGATTTCAAGAGATGAGTTCATTTTGAGAGGCCTCTTCAAACATTCATCTTGCTTGTCAGAATGCAGTTCTGTTCATTGCTGACATAGAAGCATTTAAGTATTAAGGTTTCTTGTAAAGATTTTTGTTTCATGCCTTTCACTTTAAATAAGTGGTCAGTCATTCTGTAAGACTCACAAATTTTCAGGGATTTCTTCTTCCACCAATGTGGGTCTCTTTCTACTAGAAAAAAATGCCAGCTATTCTTAGTTCTGTTGTTACTCTGCTTACTGCCTCAAAAATGGTTAAGAGTCTAAGCCTAAGAACATCTTTTTTAACAGAGACAATCCCCAGTCTTTATGGCATGTATCTGTCTGCTCTACTCCTAGCACTGAGCCAGCAAGCAGATGGTTCAAAGTTATTTAATCAATTCTTAGTCACAGTCAGGAGGCTCTGCATAAAGACTCATCAGGAGGAGTGGAATAGCTGGGATGTGTCAGTATCAAGTAGATGCAATAGTTTGGGGAAGGCTGAGATATCAGCATGGATTGAGAGCGCTGGCCTATATCAGCCTTGCCTCTAGCAGTAATAATAAGAGAAGGAAAAAAAATACATTCATGTTCTCCCACATGTGTAGTACCTGCACTCACCCACCTGAGGTTAGTTTTTCCCCATTTTTGGGTGCCTATCAAAGCACAGTTATTAAAAATCACAGGCACTGCTCTGAGCTGACGTGGAAAGCAAATGCCAGCCATCAGCTGGATAACTTCAGGGAGAGGTGACAAGAAAATGGAGACACTCCTGCTTTGAGCTCATGCTGGCTGGGTGGTGTGTGCATTCCTCCCACTGACATCACATGCAAGGCAGTGAAGAGGACTAATTCACTCCAGATTGGAACTGATTAGACAACTGTGGGACAAATGGGTTTGGTCCTTCAATCTGATGTAACTCTTAATTTGCCTATGGTGCTAAATGGGAGAAAGTTTCGTTTTACTTCACTTTGGCAGAAAGAGGAATGGTTTGAGATACTTAGACTTTCAGAGACTATTTTTTTTTTTTTTTTACACATCTGAAAGAGTGAAAGAGAACAAACATTTTTATATGTTGGAAAGAAACAATTTGCCATCAATACTAGTAGTTTACATGAATGTGGAAGAAATTCTTGGTCAAGGGCTGTTTCATAGTGAGACTGCAAGTTTTGGGAAGTGTTTGATAAAGCACTTATTCACATTAGACATTGAGTGTAATAACACAGAGATTAATTTCTACAAAATTTTAATATCAGGAAATACGTATTTGTAATACTAATGAGAATGCCTAGTTTTGATTTTATTTTCCTCTTCCTTAGATGCTCCTGAATTAAATACATTCCCTTAACAAATTAAAGAAATGCTTCCTATCAGTAGTTATGTGTCTGTAGTGAATTACTTTCAACCCTTAGAGTAGAGGCAATTAATATGAATTTAATTTGCTAAGTCTATTTAGGTGGCTCACTTAATTCAGATTGCTTGATAAAAATCGTTGATAGATTGTGCCAGGTAATATATTATTTCTTTTTAAATATTGAATTTTACAAATGACACAAACTTTAATTTTTAATAGTAAGTTTAATATTTCTTCATGGTACAGCATTACTGCATTTAGACTGTATCAATATTTCTTGTGTCATTGATTTCTTACTTTTCTAGGTCATCCTTAGATATGCAGACAGAATGGTAGTGATGAATTGGATTGAGGTAGAGCAATTATTTCTTGTTCGTTGTATTCTGTAAAGAGTTTTTTCCACAAAGTTGAGAGATGGGCTGAAATTATCTCCAAACTACTGCTGGCAACCCTTAGGATCACATGAAGCATGTGGGTGTAAAAGTGTGGAAAAGAGGCCGTGTAATGTGTCTCTTTAAAGACTGGGAGAACAGAAAAATCAAGAGGGAATTTTACATCAATCTTTATAAGTTAACTTTCCAAAGGGAAAAAAAGGAATACACACGAAGTAGCCAAAGTAAGCTATTTGTAAATAGTGAAAAGAATATTAAAACCAGCATGGAGATTCAATATTTTGTTTTAGTTCCCTGTTGTGAGAGGATAAATAGATAGTTGACACTGCCTTGTGTGACAAGCTTATCAGTAAGTAAAGAAAATGTGGGGAGAAAAAAATACAGGAAACTGTTTCCAAATGAGTGGTCAAGACTCATTACCAAAGAGGAAGGATATTTTCAATGTCATTCTGCCAATATTGTTATGGAATGTCATATAATTTTTGTTCATGATCTAAATTATGGTTTAGAGTAGATGCTTATGAAATAGGACAGTGTTACACAATAGAAAGATGGATGTATTTAAGAGGAATGTATTTGTAAGTGGTCCTGAGAAGCTGTAGAATATATATGGAGAAAAATAAAGACAAGAATATGAATCAGCAGTGCCCTGGCAGTCAGCAGGGACATGGATGTCCTGGGGGACATCCAGCACAGCATCACCAGCCAGGAAAGGGAGGGGATTGTCCTGCTCTGCTCTGCACTGGGGCAGCCTCACCTCAAGTACTGGGGGAAGCTTTGGGCATCACAGTATAAAAAAAAATGAATCTAATTATTAGAGAGTGTCCATAGAGGGGTAACAATAATGGTGAAGGGCCTTGAGGGAAAGCCCTGTGAGGAGCAGCTGAGGTCACTTGGTCTGTTCAGCCTGGACAAGAGGAGACTGAGGGGAGACCTCATCGCAGTTACCACTTTCTCATGAGGGGAAGAGGAGAGGCAGACACTGATCTCTGCTCTCTGGTGACCAGTGACAGTCCTGAGGGAATGGTCTGGAGTCGTGTCAGGGAAGATTATGTTGGATATTAGGAAAAGGTTCTTCACCCAGAGGGTGACTGGTCACTGGAATAGGCTTGCCAGGGAAGTGGTCACAGCCCCAAGGCTGCCAGAGCTCAAGAAGCTTTTGTACAGGGTGTGACTCTTGGGGATGGTGCTGTGCAGGGCCAGGAGTTGAAATGTGAATCCTTGTGTGTCCCTTCCAACTCAGAAGGGATCTTCTGTGAAGATCTGAATGTAGATAATTGAACACACATGTGAATTGCCTAAGTTGCCTCTTTTTTTTGCTAAAAAACAGCTGGGGAGATGATTGTTGCTCAAAAGCTGACTTGCGAGTCAAAGTCACAAAATACTCTTTGTGAGTTTTGTTTGTGTTTGGTGTTTTGTTGCTTGGTTGTCTTCATTCTGGGTTTTTTAAGTATTACATGAGAACGTAAGACAGGAATTAGAAAACACCTTCCCAATCACCAGTGGGAAGGTTTCAGCTTAAGTACTGTACCTACATTAGGCACTGCATGTCAAAGAAGATAGGGAACATTCAAAAGATGACAGAAACAGTGACCAGAAGGTAATCCAAGGTCAGAGAGCACAGCACTCTCTGTCACTGGATGCTATCAAAACCAAGATAGATAAATGTCTGACAGAAATGGCACAGAAACATCCAAGTGACCTCTGGTAGGGAGTGTAGCATGCGGCTGTTGGTCTGCTGTTTGTATTAGAAATTTACTGCCCCTTTGTTCTTCAGGTTGTAATCCAGAACAATTGAACTGTGGTGATGGGAAGTGTAAACCTCAGTATAAGTCTTGTAAAGATGATAACAGCTGCAGGCAGGACAGTGATGAAAAGAATTGCTGTAAGTATGCATTTTTAGCTATTTTCCAAAAGATGGTGGAAGGCAGAAGCAGGAATATGCATATTTTAATGGTTAAATATGTTGTTTCTAGATTCACTTTTTTTTCATAGCACAAAGTAGAAGTTTCATAGTACTGAACATAAATTATGCAGAATAAAAGTAGGTTTGGGGAGAGTTTAGACATTTATTAATGAAGAAAAATCCAAGATAACAGGGATTTTAGTAAGAAAATCAAACCACATTTTACTGGTGATCTTGTTAGAAGAGCACTTTTCCCCCAAATGCTGCTGGATCTGTACCACATACTTTAAGGAAGAGAGACATAGGAAGGGTGGAGACTTTCACCTCATTGATGGTCTTTTTACTGTAGATCCACAATGGTTGTGAATGTTGTTGGTACTACCCATGGCTCCCTAGTGACCTGCTGCATTTTGCTTACATAATTTTTATCTTGCTTTCTATCTTGAGGTAGCCAGGAGAAAATCTTTGTTGAAAAAAACCTTACCTCCCACTGTTTAGAGGTCCTTGTAAACAACTGGTAATAAGGATAATAGTAATGGAGGCAAATTGCTGAGATCTATCAGGATTCTAAACTGTGATAGTCCTTCATCAGAAATTTATTGGAGGGAGATATAAAGCTCTTCCACAATTTTCTCAATTTCACTTGAAAATGAAAAGATGCTGTGAAGATTTGTGATTTGTAATGCCAGTAGTACTGGTGAAGGTAAAAGAACAGATCTGAGAAGCCACACTTACTCAGTTTAGAGTTATGTGAAATGGGAATGTGGAACAGTTGAGGGTCTTCTTTTTCCTCAGGGACAGTGGAGATTGAAATTAGTGTGATCATTAATTAGAGTGGATCATTCCCCTGCCCCCTCTCCATAGAGGGAGCAGTTTACACCAGTATAGACTACCACTTCAAGCAGGATAGAATGTGTAGCTTTGAACAACTTGCTGAATGTGCAAGGTTTTGTTAATAATTTCAAAGCATGACTCCAAACATGTGATACTATCTTCTCTCTCTTATTTCAGCCTACAAAAGTTGCTCCCCTTATGCATACAAATGCCTCAATGGAAAATGCTTGCTGAAACCAAATCCTGAGTGTGATGGCAAAAGAGACTGTACAGATGGATCTGATGAAATGAGCTGTGGTGTGGTAACATTTATTTTAAAATTTGTTAGTTACTTGGGAAACTAAGTCAACAACTTGTGTTATTATTAAGCATTATTGGATTAAGAATTGGTTAAATCGAATATGAATTTTAAAAAATTAATTTCCTCGTAATGTCTGTCTTGAATTTTGCACTGTTTCTTTCAAATCAACTCATTCTGTCTATGATGACTTATTTCAAGCAATGCACTTCCATGACAAGCTGGGAGGTCTTGCTGCTCTTTTGAGCTGAATGAAATGCAGTCAAGGAGTTGTGTTTGTAAGGAGGGAAAAGAGAAAAGAATTATTCAAATGAACTTTTAAATTGTGCTTTATCTCTTTCTGAGTTATTCAACACTTTAGAAAGCTACACAGAAAGAAAGACAAATGACTGCTTTATATCTGATCTGCCCATTGAGTGAAAATGGGCAAGTACTCACCTTTTTACCAATTACACAATAAGGTGTAAGGGTAAAAGTTTGTGTCAAGCATGGCGAAGGGAATTAACTGGTGGGCTTTTTACTAATTTGTTAAATTACTTCTGTTAGCTTGTGGAAGACGCCAGCTTAAGAAAAACAGAATTGTTGGAGGTGAAGATGCAAGATCTGAGAAGTGGCCTTGGCAAGCAAGTTTACAGATGGGGGCACACGGCCACGTGTGTGGCGCGTCTGTGATTTCCAACAGGTGGCTTGTATCTGCTGCCCATTGCTTCCTGGACTCTGGTTCTGTGAGGTATGAAGAAATTATACTGTCCTATTTGCAGTTTAATAACCTTGCAATGTTGCTTTCAATAATTTGCAGAAGCTATTCCTTGTCTAGATAAGTTGATCCAGGTCATAACTTGGTCACATGACCTCCCTACATAAATGCTCGGTGTTGTCTGTTGGCTTCAAAAGTCTTTAGTTTTTGAAGTTATTTTTTGTTTCCATTGTCAGTAAATCCTGCATGATAGAACACTGTTCTGTTAGAATTAGGGTAAACACTATTTGGGTTTTTTTTTCCTTTTTTTTCAAAAGGCAGCAGTTTGTTGAGTAGAACTATTGCCTTTTAGCCCAAGACACGTCCTATTTATTGATCAGTGAGTGAAAACCTCATTGATGGTCAGTTTAGGTAGTGTAAATTGAAAATGCATACCTCCTACATGTGGTAAGGAGGAGATGGAGTTTAATAACATGTTTTTATGAGTTCCAAAGCATGATGCCTTGCAAGGAGTTGATCTTATAAATTAATTATTTTCATAATAGCAAGTAAAAACACTGCTTCATGTTTTAGCAGACAGAGACTAGAGCGCATCTATCTTCTGAAGTCATATTCTACTCCATGCTCTTTGGTTTTGATGAATGTCCTCAGATACTGAAAAGTAGTTAAAATGGAATGAACAAACACTGCATTGCTTTCCAATGGGAGGTTCTAAAACCATTTTTTTTTCACAGATACTCCGTTCCAATGGGATGGAGAGCGTATATGGGCTCCCATACTATTAATGAAAAGAGCAGTCGTGTAGCTATGAGGTCAATCATAAGGATTATTGTCCACCCACAGTATGACAAATCTATCTCAGACTATGACATTGCCCTATTGGAAATGGAGACGCCTGTACTCTTCAGTGAGCTGGTACAGCCCATTTGTTTACCCAGCACCTCTAGAGTATTTCTTTATGGAACTGTCTGCTATGTAACTGGCTGGGGAGCCAAAAAAGAAAATAGTATGTTCATTTCCTGGATATAGTTTTTGCAAGTTTGGCTTAGTTTTAAACTCTAACAATGGAATATTTATACTTGTAAGCAAAAAATAAAAACCCACGTAGTTTACTTAGTGTGTCTATAAAAAGCCAGAAAAGATCTCCTTAGCTACAGTCTTTGAATTCTGAATGGTTGCTTGGGTGGTAGGTGATAAGTGACAAAAGGCATACTCTGGTGTCACAGATCATTGAAAAGTAAATGATTATTGATTTACAAAAATGTGCCCATTTTCATGCTCATGACTCATTTTATCTGGTGAATAAAATCTTGTAGGTAAAGAGATCAGTAACTTGCAACTATTGCAGAGAAAGAATTTGTTTCTGATTGACAATATAGAGCCGTAAGCACCAATAATTGCAAAAAAAAGAGTGGAGGATCTTGTATTTTCTCTGTCTTAACTGAAGGCACTTTAAAGTATGCCTCATGGAGAGCTCTGCCTCTGCGTAGCTTGGAGCAGCCAGCTGCAATGGGGAGGCAGGAAAAAAGCACACTGAGTTAGAGAGGGATTGCAGGGGCACCTGTGGGATCTTTGTCCTGTCTCAGCATTAAACAGCTTGAAACCTAGGCTTGGGCAGCATCTCAGCACATCAGAGGTATCAGGATATTAGCTCACAAGGGAACCTTATGTCAATACCATAGTACAGAATTAAGCTCTTAGTATCATCTGTGAGTTACAGACTGTTCTTTGGGGTTTTTCAAAAATTATTTGTTTTTCCACACTCAGCTTTATTCTTCAGTTTCTTCCCTAGAACTGAGAGGATGGAAAACAATATAGAAATTGCATTTTGTAGGACTTGGATGTTGTTTGGAGCACAGCCATGGTGTAAATAATAACAAAACTCTTCAGGAATAATTTGAAATGGCATTCAAATTTAGTCACCCCGTGTGCATTCTTATCTTACGATTTGCATGGCACTTCTATTACTTTCTGGCAGAATAAGTTCATAAGGATAAGGTGTAGGGAAATGGAAAGGTGGTGCATTGGAACCTCTATAGCTCTAGGATAGTGTGGACAACAGCTTTCAAAACCTAGGGCAGCTGCCATTTGAAGGGAAGGGAATTACTCTGCTGTCATTAACTGGGTAGATTTTGAGTTCGAAACAATTCTCTTTTGTTTTGATAATTGGTACCTCTATGAGAAATTTAACCTCTGCAATACAATTTGTATTTTTTCTAGGTCATCTTGCCAAAACACTGCAGGAAGCTCGAGTGAGAATGATTAACCAAAGTGTTTGCAACAAGCTCTATGATGATCTTATTACTTCACGTATGCTGTGTGCTGGGAATCTTAATGGTGGTGTTGATGCATGCCAGGTAATCTGGAACTGGTAGGAAAACTACAAAAGAATGTTTGCTTTCATTGGAAAGCTCTTCAGAGTTTTAGTTGTTTGTGTGGTGGGGTTGGTTGGTTGGTTTTTTTAATTGAGATGTCTTGAGTGTGAGTTTATGGTTAATTTAACATGGCAACTAAAACCCCACCAAAATAAGGAAGAAAATTCATCATAGATAATCTCTGACTCATTTGAGAATTATCATTTTGCAAAGGCAAGGGGTAAAATGTGTCGAGAAGAATTCTTTTTCATCTTCAATCTCTTTCATACAAGAGAACAAAAACATAAAGATAAAAGGAATTATCTATGATAAAAGGTCCATCTGTGAATTATGCTATTTGTATTAATTTCTTTTTATCTTTTTTAATATCTGGGTATAGAATTGTTAAAATACTGTAAAAGTATGATGAGTAATGTATTGTTACAGTTGCAAAGAAATACGAAAGGAAAAGCTAAGCTAGATTTTGGAACTACAGTTGCAATGGTGCTTTTTAATTTCAAAAATTCATTCATGTGTATAATTAAAAGTTGTGACTACATCACAGTAGTGTAAGTTATAAAACCCAGTATATGTTTAAATATACACTCAGAAACTGCTTTTTGGTCATACTTCACCTGTCCTTACTCTGTCTTCTTTTTCCTAGTACACTAGTTGTGTACTTCAGTGGTGTTCAAACTTCAGGCGATTAATATCAACTTTACAAACACGTTTTTTATACCAGTTATCATGCAAAGGGGATAGAAATTTGTTACTGATTATTAGACTGAGGCAATTCTGTACAATTTTTGTGTCATGTATAAATTTTATTATTTTAATGCAATAGGGTAACTTTTGCAAGATTGTAGCTCATGATGGGTCAAACTTCTTTAACACAATATACTATCCATAGAATTTTCTTGCAATGTCTAAAATCTAATTAAATTAATTGTTATTTTTATTAACATTATGTAGAGTTTGTCTGCAAACTTTGACCTTGGAACTGTTTTGCTAAAATATGTGAATTTGGAGGGGTGACGTTCCTCCAAAAAATGTATTGCTTAAGAAATGCCATTGAATTTTCAGATGGGCATTTTTAACCAATTCAGCTATATATCATACTGGCCAATTCTGGCCCTCTGGACTTCTAAGTTCTTAGTCTGGGTAGCATCTTTGGGGTTTTGGTTGGGTTTTTTTGTTTGTTTTCTTTTCTTTCCCCGTCCCTTTTCCCCTCCCCTTTCCCTTTTCCCCTCCCCTTTCCCTTGCCCCTTCCCATTTCCCTTCTCCCTTTTCCCTTCTCCCTTTTCCCTTCTCCCTTTTCCCTTCTCCCTTTTCCTGTTTCCCTTTTCCCTTTTCCCTCTTCCCTTTTCCCTTTTCCCTTCCCTTCTAATATATTGTATGTGTTTCCTGTACAATGCTAGAGAGGAATAACACTGGGAGTTCAGGAAACCCCCAGAACACCCTAAACCCCTTTACTATGCTTTCAGACTTGTGAGCATCCTGTTTGGTTTCACTTCTTCCTGGACATGTAAGAGGTGGATATGTTGCACAAGTTATGTGAAGCTTCCAAGCACCTTTCACCTTTAGAGCATCTGATACACGAGAAATAAAAAATTTACCTTTTCAGACTATTTTCTTATCACTCTAGGATGTTCTTTGATCTTGGTTCACCTTCTTAGGATCCTTCCTCTCCCCACTGGCATACAGCCCCTTTGGTCTTTCAGAAGTGGCTGTGTAATTGGCTGGACTACACAACCTCCTTTCTCAAGTCACTTTGACATCAGTCTCTTGGATTATCAACATTTGAAGCAGCCTGAGAAAGAGGAAGAACTCTGGCTTCTTCTCTTATCTCTACATAATTTTATACCACCATAATAGATAATTTTGTTTGATTGGGTGATGAAAGCTTTCTGTTACTACTCTTTTCTCAGTATGTGGCTTTCTTCTGACCTCTGACATGTTTTGGGTCCAACTGGGGGCTCAAACAAACCCCAGGGTCAATTTGGACGCTGCTGACTGCCTTGTGTGCATTAGGAACAGCTGCAGAGAGATGCTGCACTGTAGTTGCCCAGAATTCTGTGAACAGACCAGCTCAAAGAAAACATAAAAGGTTAAAGCAATGAAAGGCAAAAAAGCATTGATGAGCCCAAATGCATTTTGATACTGTGAACTGAATGGGAATTTTATTTTTCTACATTGCTGTGCAAACCTGCATGTTCAATTTGAGAAGCCAGTTCTTATTTGCATATTCCCTTGTCTTTGTTCCTTCTTCTGCCTCTACAAAGTAGTCTACTGTAGACTCCGTCTTGATTATAAAACTGCTGATAATACTTAATTGTGCCTGGGTTTTTTGTTGGGTTTGGGTTTGTTTTGGTTTGTTGGCTTTTTTGATTGGAGGTTTGTTTTATCTTTCTGTTTGTATTTAACACACAATATAAGAGATCTGCCCTCAACCTGTGAACAATTTATGTTCAAACTGTAGTAGAATTCCCTGTTTCCATCCCTGTCTTCTTCTCTCCCTATTTGGGCTGTGGTGAGTTATTCTATGAATCCTGTAATGAGACATTATCAAGGAGTAATTTTATAAACTGCTTCTTGCCATTAGCTTTATATTGATTAGTGTGCTACATCCATAAGTTAAAATAATTGAATAAATCTGATATCTGGTTAGGTACATTGTATCCAGAAGTAATTTTTAATTAATATCAAGTTTTAATCTGAGAAAAAAAGAGGGGCAGGCATTTACTGTTCTTAAATAACCTATTTTTTGTTAGAGTACTGTATGTGTGTCCAC
This sequence comes from Brachypodius melanocephalos, assembly GCA_013398615.1. Lineage (NCBI taxonomy): Eukaryota > Metazoa > Chordata > Aves > Passeriformes > Pycnonotidae > Brachypodius > Brachypodius melanocephalos. Next base: position 9,020,005 of record VZSR01003209.1, read on the forward strand.
TAATGGCTGGGCTTCCTTCATTTCAGGGTGATTCTGGAGGTCCCTTGGCATGCACAGGGAAGGGCAGTAGATGGTACCTTGCTGGCATTGTGAGCTGGGGTGAAGGGTGTGCTCGGCGCAATCGTCCTGGCGTGTACACCAAGGTGACAGCGCTTTACGACTGGATCCGTCGGAATACAAACTGATGAGCCAAGGAGAAAGTGCAGATCACCTCTGTGTGAAAGCTGCTTCCTACTGTAGTCAATTTGATAATACAGCAGGAAAATGCCAGTGACTGTTCCTTCATGAAATAATACACTTTTTAAATGAAGAAACTATTATTTGTGGTTCACCTAGCAATAGCTGTTCAGCCTCAGAGGAACTTCAGATTCCTTATGGACTCATCTTCCTTATGCCTATTTGCAGAAACAGCACTGCTTTAAAATAAAATGGATTAGAACCTGTAACAGAAATCCAGCCATACCTCATTTGTAACCCTTCTCCTCTCCTTCCTTGTTTCTTGTTATCTGCATTTGTTTCCAAATTATGCATATCTGGATAAAAAAGGCCACATGCCATATATGCAACTCTTTAGGGATGTTATAGAATTCTAAACATAAATAATTATTTCATCATTCTTAAAAGTATGAATAATGTATTGTGTAAGAATCTGAGACTAATTCTTTCTAGTTATGTGCAACTGCATGACTTTTACTTTCTGGGCTGTAACTTTTGGGGTCTCTACTGTGTTTTCTTAAAAATACCAGATATATAGCTCAAAAATGTTAGGATTAAAGAATTTTCCATTAAAGAAATGGAAGACACTAATTTAGGTTCTTTGGGATGATGTCTAATTAAAAGGAAGGAATTAATGAGTTGTAATTCATTAAACAAAAGGAAACTATAATGCTTTCTTAAATTCTGTTTAGCATTTGAACTAACTGTAGGGTTTAATGTTTGCAATATGTTACAGGTGTATTTCTTCAGCTCTGGCTCTAGCATGCATTGTGAATTTTTAGCATATTCCTGGTAGATGAGGATTGTTTTTCCTGCTGTCTTTGGTCCACAGTAAGCAGAGTTTCAGGCTCAGGAAAAAAATTTTGTGCATCTATCTGGGCTGTGCCCACAAAGCCACACTAAATTGAAATGGACATAGAAGGAAAATGGATTTATGTGGTTGGATGCATCCTTGGGCTCAAAGAAAGTAAAAGAAAACATTACAGAAACATTCCTTTAACCCTGGTAGTAAACCTAGGTTTTATAATTCTAATCTCCTGATGATCTTATCACTCCAAGTCTAGCCAATTTAGGGTTTCCAAAGCTGTTTATGGGACTTCAGAATACCAGTACTTAGCTTGATATAGGAATTGTTTAGATGGCCTTAAGACCATTTAGATGGTCTTTGTGTTCAATATTTGGAAGTGTTTAGCTTTCACCCTTAATATATATATTTAAGAAATGAAGCTGGGAGTTTGAACATCTTTTATTGCTGTCCACACAGCACCCTTACTGTGCATTACATAAGTATGTGATCTTTGTTTAATGTTAGATTCACCATGGCAGCATGTGGGAGAAATGCTGAAAAGAACTAGCACTGTAATCTACATGCAGTGAGATTCCTCTTTCTAACACTGCTATTGCTTTCCCTTCCTTTCTCCTGTTGGGCATCTTGCCCCAGCTCATGTCTAAATTACAGCATAAGCTATATTCAAAGCCTTTATATTGGGAAGTTTGTTTATTTAGTGGCTACTCAATTATTCACATCTTCCTTTTTAATAAACACATGCTTAAAACTGCAATGTTTTATTTGTTTGGGTGTGCCTCTGAAACTTTAAACCCCAGGCACAATCAGAACTGCATTGGTGCCTTGGACTTTCCTGTTTCTGTAAAGCTGAGCCTAATGTGCCCGTTTCTAAAGTGTACATTTAAGGGCATAAGTTTCTTTTCTTTTTGCTGAAACCAGAAATATCCTGTCTAGGGAAGAAAATAGCTTTCCTGCTGTTCTGTTTTAGATAAAAACCTAGCTTAGAAAGTTCAGCTCACTTCCTGACTTCCCATTTTCTCTGAGAGTTTCTCAGCAAACTGTCAGAAGGGTCAATATTTCACATGGAAGAAATTCACCAAGTGTGGAACTTAGATCTCCAAGATGGAAGAAAGACTTTAAGGAGCTTCTTGACAAATACATAAAATAAAATAAGGACTTTGGCCTTTGCATGGTGAGATCTGAATTATCATTAACTCTTTGTCTTAGAGGAACAGTTTTGGTTTCAGACAATCCAGTAGGAAGGTCTACTGTGAGTGGAAATTAAATATATGAACCTGATATCCAGCAGGAGTACTGAGAACCAGAAAAAGGCTTCTCCAGTGTACAATGTCCCAATTAAGATTTTGTAGATCCAGATATATGTTCTGATCTTGATGACTGTTCAGCTTCACTTTCATTCCTCCAGAGCCTCAAGAATTCTCAGAACCAAAAGGTGCCAGGTATACCATTTGTATTTCTTTTTACTTGTGGAATAAACCTAAGAACTGCTCACTTTCATGGAGTGCCTTTGCCTGGATGGGTGTGACATCAGGACATCAGGAATGCAAACCCTGGGTGTGCTTCAGGTGGCAGAACCAAGGCGAGTTTCACAAAGGAAAAATTGAAGTGGTGGGGCAAGGAGAGCGCACCCTGAGCTGTTGGCAGGAAAAAGGAGTGATGCTGTGAGTGGACACCCAGGCGGCAGGAAAGGGGGCTGGGGAGAGAGGCTGTGTTTGGTTCTTAATGCATGATACTCCCTGTGCTGGGACAAAAGAGTGAGCAAGGGTGTGATTACCAGCTGTCTGCCCAGACCTTTTGATTCAGAGGGGAGAGAGATGCTGCTTGGGGAGGAAGGAGAAACACAGGGATGGAGGGTGAACAGGAGAAATAAGAGGAGGTAGGATCAAGGCTATTGGGGAGGCTGGATTCATAATCAGCCCTGGCTACAGTAAGCTGTTGTGAGGAACTCCAAGCACACATGAGAGTTCATGTGGAAAATTAGTGCAGACCAAATCACCACAGTTATTTCATAAAAGCATGTCCTGGAGAGCACAGGTTGAAATTGAAGGCCATCTTTCTCGTATCTTTAGCTACGTCCTTTGGGGGTTTTTTTACCTGAAAGCAGCTTCTCAGGTTTAGGTTGGATAGTTATGTTAAAGGACATAAACGGTTTTTAACACCAGGTATGATTTTAGGCAGTATAATAGCTAGAGGGAGAACAATTTACAGCACAAAGGTCAGTAGCGTTCATTTCTTTATTGACTACAGAGGGAAACTAGAATTACAAGTGCTGACAGAGTCCCAGCCTAAGCAAATAACACGGTCTATGAACTTTTACTCAGTTTATGCTGTTCAGCACCACATCTGTTTAGCTGCACGGATAACAGTAATAACATTTTATTGTTTTGGCTGACAGCAGCAGAGAAAGCCCTCTGGTTCCTTTCAAAATCGTCCCAGCAAATGACAGCGTTTCTGAAGGTTTAGTCATTTGCTTGTCAAGGGCTGGAACAGGAAGGTAGGCAAACTGGAAAACCTAGTATTGCATAGCTGAGAGTCAGAGTTCTCACGGCTACGCAAATCGATACTTCCTCCGCCAGCCCTTTCTCTGCAGCTAGCACAGCCGACTTTATTTGTTCCAAGGAATTCCTCTAATTTAACAGTATTTTGAGACCTCTCCTGTGGATATTATCCCCACTCTGTTTCCAGCCTCGTGTCAGAGCTATTACTGACTATAATTGCAGCTGAAACAAGAAGGAAATGAGTTGGTTTTGTGCTCACTTCAGAGACAGAGGTCCTCGCAGCAGACCATCTTCAGGGACAGAGGCAAAGAAAAGGCAGAACTCTGCTCAGGAGCATGAGATTATTGAATTACGGCAACATAAAGTGGAGGAAAGTGAGACTGATCATGACGAGCCTCCAAATACTCAAACAAGACAGGTAGGAATTTCACTTGCTCATTTGATCCTTCTGGTGAGGAAAATACTACACAGCAATAGAAATGACACTTGAAGGAACATTTTGATTTGATTTGTTGTTTGAGGTAGAGGGAAAGAGGCTAAAAATCCATTAAATTTTTTTTTTTTTTTCTTATCAATGAAGTGTTCCAATATGAGAGTGGGATTTTAAGCTTTAATTTAGGAACTGAAACTGTAATTGGTTCTCTGAGTTTTGCTTTCTCTTTTAATGTGTTATATTAGTGGGATTGGGCTCAAATCCAGAAAAGAGAAAAGTTGAAATAAATTTTAAAACCAGGCTTTCCTTCAGTAGAAGTTAACCAGGAAACAGTGCTGCCAAACAAAACCAAGATGTCCTCGAACAGAGCATGCTGGATTCTCTTTATCTCTGAGTAATTTTCAGTTGCTGACCATCATGAATTTATATTAATAGAATGCTCCAAGTACTCAGTTAAGTATTTATATTAATAGAATGCTCCAAAACCTCAGTTAAGATCAGCACGTGAATCCTAAGGGAGGCAGTTCCTAGTCCCCAGTTTAAAGCTTCGGAACAGACTCATTCCGGCAGAGTAATACCATATTCACATGTGACTGCTGTACGGTGAATTGCACTGCTTACTGCAGGAATATTTGTGGCGGAGGGAAGACATTTCCCTCTTTTCTGCCGGCACGGCTGTCCCAGCTTGCCTGGGCGCACCGCCCGCCCCTTCCCGCACCTTTGCGTGCGCCCGCCGATTGCCTCTGATCGCGGCTGAATCATTCCCTGACCGGGCAAACCCCCTCTTTGTTTTATTGAATCACCGCTCAGTTACCTCTCCTGTGCGCTGGTAAGCTGAATCAGCTCGCTGCAGGGTCAGACACATTCCGGGAGAGAATTCCAAAGAGGAACAGGAGAGAGGGGGGAGGAGAGGCAGGGGTCAGCTAGATCTGCTTGGCTATCTTGAGAAACTCCACCCTTGGGTTTATCCTTCCCCTTTCCAGAACTGAGTTTTCATTTGGGCTCTCTTTATGCCGATTGTAGCACCTGGCTTCCCGTCCTATACAGAGTGCTGGAAAGTTTCCGCGCTCTGCTTTCTGCTCAGGTGGCAGGTTAAACAGAGCTGCCCTGCCCACCGGGAGAGACTCTCGCTGCTGTTCCTTCCTCACGGCCGATGGACAAAGTGCAGAAGATCTTGGATTTGTTGTGGAGCTGAATGTTTTCTTGGGACCAAGCTAGTTTGCTATGTGTGATAAACAATTGAGTTTTGCGATAGTCTAAACGTGGTGGCTCAATCAAAACTTGGGCTTGCCATGCTGCCTCTCTCAACTGATGAGGCTGGGGCTGATTTTATAGTTGCACTCCAGGCAGTAGTTACTGGTTTTTAAAAATGTTTAAAGTACAAAACTGTGAAAAACACGGTTCATTTTTGTTAAAATTTAAAAAGTTTAATAATAAAAATAAAACAATATGAGACATATAGAGCAAAAGGTTACAGACGTCTGGGTACCTGGCATTTTACACCAAGGCACCCTGGCTAACAAAGGATCTTTCTTTAAAATATTATAGTCTATTGCATATTCATAAACTTTGGACATGATTTAAACATTTCTTTCGACTTTAGGTGTTTCTATTTAATTGTAACTTTTTTCTTCTACCATTCTTTCTTGCAAATAAATCTTTCTAGTGGCTCTACAAAGTCACAAGTTTCTTGATAATGGAGGTAATAAATTCTTCTTTCTGGAGTTTTTTTGGTGTCCTTGCTGTTATCTCATCCAGATAGGATGATGTGAGGAATTTTTTAATTGCCTCTTCCACTTCTCTTTGAACTAGTTACAAAAAGCATATGCTATAGCTCAAAAACTATCTTTATTACACTACTAAAAGAGACTATATTAATACAGCATAACTTTCTAACATAACACATATAACATTCATTTTAATATTTGCAAAAGCCAATTATATAATATGTATTTATAACAAAACAATATGCTAGTGTTAAGTATTAAACTGAAATTCATGCTTCTAAAATATTTTAAAAATCAAATTTTAAAAAAGTAAATGTGATCACAGCTGAAAGCATGCTATAAACAAAATCATACTCAATGTTTGCCTTTCATTCTCCAGAAGAGCAAAGTTCTGTATGCAGAGGTGTCTACAGAGAGTGTCTCCCTTTTTCTGCCTCTGCTCCTGGAGGAATCTCTCTTGTAAGATCTTTCTCTGTGTGTCTTCTGTTCCCCTACCACATACACAAAAGCTTTTAGCCAGCCACTCGATTCAGTTAAATTCAGTGAAAGCCTCTCTGTTATTCTGTGTTCTTAGAAAGTTCAAAAAGTAAAGGAAGGAAGCCTGGAACAGTGCCTCCAGCAGCAGCTGGTTCCTCCCAGTCTGCACGTGTGTGGCCCAGACAGTCTACAACATGTGCTCTACCTTACCTGGTACTGATGTCAAAAAGGACATGGAGCTTCCTACTACCTTTATGGTGGGTGGAGAGGGAGGGAGAGGAGTAATTAAAAAGACAGCATGGTCTGCTTATGAATTCAAGCCCTTGCTTCGGTCTGATTTTTCTGGCTGTGGAATAAAACAGTTGAAGTTGTCTCTTATGCCATCACCTAAGCTTGCTTCTTTTTCTCTCTTTTTTTTTTTTTTTCCCTCAATATTCCTCCTGCTGGATTAACTCATTAAAAGACTAATTTCTGTCATGATTTTCAATCTTATTAAAAATTAAATAACGGGCAAGGTGTTGTCCTTTCTCTCCCATATGAATGTACATACATGCACAATTGCTTTGAGATTTCCATTAAACTCTGAGTTAAATACACTCAATAGCTTTCAAGTTTCCAATCTTCTAAAGAAAAAGTAAGTCAGCTATAAATGTCTCAATTATTTTATGGAGGATTTAATGCAATAGTATCTACTGAATAGCATTGCCTTTTCTTTGGGTGCTGGCAGCCAGAAGCTATGCAGGTTGACATCATCAATGCTGCAGAGGTGAATGACTTTGGAATTACCTCCAGAGATGCCTTTTTAGTTGGGAGAGATGACAAATGTTAAAAGGAGAGCTTGTGGAATAGGCAAATTTAATTCACATCGTTTAAAAAAATATGGAGCCAAGAAATCACCTTTGCAGTACTTTAGCTTTATAGGCCATTCAGGAGTTGGAAGTTCTGCACAAAGGGGAATGATCTATCTCAAGTGGATGTCCTTTACCTTCTCTAAGTCTGCATTTTCTCCTGCAGCAGTAGTCAAGGCTGGGAACCCCTGATATAGGGCATTGCTTAGCAATGTGGCTCTCCCATCTATGTGAGGGTTTTGTTTCTAAATGTGACAGTAGATACATGTTTCAATATTTTTTTCCTGCCTTATTTGATTAATCAACATGCCCTTCTCTTTTATACTTAGGAGGGAGATCCCTGGAGATCCTGCAGGAATGTAGTTTTCTGGAAGTGTAAACTATGGATGGTTATAACTACGATATTTCTAGTGATCCTCCTGGTCATTCTCATCAGCCTAATTCTTTATTCTAGTGAGTATCTCACCCTTGCTACACTACTACAAACATGCAGTATGTACACTCAGTAGAACACAAATGCAACAACATCCTTTAGTCTCCTTCAGTAAACTGCTGAAGGAACCGGGATACTGACTGCAGAGGGTGGTGTTGTAGTTCAGTAGCTGCTGTGAATGCTTTTAACTTAGCAGGCAGCAAACAGCTTGTATTTTGATCAGGCGGCAATTCAAGTTTGTAGCTAAGTGAGAAAATATCACAAGAAGAGATTTGGATATGAGGATGGAAATGATGTTTGTAATGTAGGAACAAGTGCCATGGATTACTTAAGTCCCTTGGTGTCATTGCCTGGTCAGGCTCCCAGAGCAGATGACTTTTACTAATGGAGGGGGGTGAGTGACTGACCTCCATGTGCTGTCACTTTTTTCAGGTGACTTGCACTTTCTTTCTGTCTTTCCCAGTCAGTCTTTACCTAGGAAATTTATGAGAAAGCCACTCTGGAGAAAGCTAAGAGGTTTTTTTCCAATACTTCAGCTAACTGAAAGTTTTTTCCTCCCCTTTCTATCTCCTTTTATTAGGTGTTTACACAGATGAGGATGACTACTGGGATCCTGATGAACTACTAAGCAGTGGAAATTTTCACAATTTTTCTGGAACATTGGAGTTAATGTGTGGTCTCCCACACTTCTCCTCTGAGGACATTACTAAGAGGGTAAGTGTTTATGTGATCCTTGGCAAAGTTGATTCTGCTTAGAACATAGTTTCAGTGTTTTGCCTTTTAAGAAGTTTCTGTTTCTCTGCAGAGCAACTCAGTCATTTGCAAGTCTGCAAATAAAATGTGTTGTACTTTTTAAAGTCGTGATCTAGAAAAAAAAGAATTGTCTGATTTTAAGCACAATAAGTATTAATTTTTTTCCCCTTAAATTTGTTAAGGCACAGTCTTCACTTTTTTTCATAGAATCACTGAATAATTTAAGAGAGGCTTGAGAAAGTCATCTAAGCATAATATGGGCTAAAGATCCTGTGTGCTGCATTCTCTTATGAGTACACGATTACAGCCTGGGTTCATAGCTGTGATTTCTGCTGAGCCAGCAACAGCTCTGAGTTACAGCTGAAATAAGCTCAGCATACATGGCAGGGATCATTTGGACATGGGGGGAAGGCAGTCTCAGGACAGAGACCCTCCACAAAATAAGAGTTTGAAGAGCCTTTTGGTACTAATGAAATCCCAAACCTAACAACATCAGTTGCACATGGCAGCATGAGCACATACTTTTAGTTCATGCTGAGTGCCTCCATTGTGTTACGGTTAAATAGCAATCACTCAAATGCTCAATTAACTTGTCTGTCAAATTTAAAGGACTCTGTACCTTTTCCAAGGCAGATATTTGCTGTTATTTGATCTTCAGCACCTGTTTTTATGCTCCTTAAAGCACTTTGTAATAATGATTTGCTGGGGTTTGGGGCTAGGTTTTTTGGGGGTTTTGGTGGGTTTTTTTGGGCGGGATTTTTGGGGTTTTTTTTTGGTTTTTTTTGTTTTTTTCTGGTGAGGGCAAAAAAGAGATTGAATACATGAAACATTTCTCTCTCTCTCTCTCTCTCTCTCTCTCAGCTAACAGAGGTCTACAGTTCATCTCCAGCTTTAGGACGTTACTTTAGGTCAGCTCAGGTGATTTCTTTCAGGTAAGCAATTTCTGTCACCAAAATTAGCTGAAAATTATGGGCTTTTGGTGAGACATACATGTGCTTATGTAAATATGTACAATATTTAAATTTGTGAAAAATAGGTTGTTTGGGGAAAATTATGTGTATAGGCACTGAAAACCAGTCAAAGGATCCTCTGCTCTAAATGATAAATGCTGCTAAAATTATATAATGACAGGAATATATTGTTGCAGTGAAGTATCACCTCTGTCATCTTTGGTTCCAATTGCAGCCCTTAATAAACATATTCAAGGTTATTTATTAAAAGGAGAATGAATTGCTGGAGACAGTTAAGATTGACGTAGTTTAAATAATCTTAAATAAATAAAACAAGGTTCATGGTGAGGAGAGAATCATTTTGTTCCCAAAAGAGATAAAGGCAAGAGGAATATACACGTTCCCTGTATGGAGAAATAGCAGAGAAGTAAGGGAAGACAGAGAGCTTTCCCAAGGACTTCTGAAAAAGAACTCTTACAAAAGAAATTAGAAAGACAGGAGAAAATCAAGGGAAGTAGTTTGGCAAAGCCCCAGGTCCTTTGAGATAGCAAGGACAGAGGAATGGCCACGCTGGAATGTGGCAAGGGGCACTCGTAAGGGCACTTTGCTCCCTTGAGGAATATGCTGCCTTGCCCTGCCAGCCTGGGGCATGCCAACTGTGTTCAACAGTGAACTGTAGCTCCTTGCAGCCTTGTGGGTGCTAATTATGATTTGTACCATCAAGTACAAAGCTGTAGTTCTGCACAAATATTCATTAGCTAATAACTCTGCTTCTTTGATATCTCTCTCTTGCTGTCTCCCTCTCTTTTTTTATTTTCCCCCATTAATGTATTTTTTTAAAATGTTTTGGATTCTGTGAGGACAAAAGGTAGCTGTTGAATTGTAGTCAGTTTTGGTAGACCACAAAAAATGAAATCTCCAGAGATCGTTTCCAGTTCACTGGTTTGTGTATTCCACTCCAGAGCTGAGTCAGGAGCAGAGCTGGGTTGTCCCAGGTACTGCTGGCAGGAAAACAAGCCTTTCTACGGGTTCTTAGCTAAACTATGCACAGGATATTGCAACACCTCTAATCGGTAGCTTCTTGTGAAGCACCAGTGCTGAAAACCACATCCCATCAGAACAAGTGTCCAATTGCCCCTCGGGCATTCAAAAGCATTTCTCTGGCTGGCTTCAAGTATGCACCCAGTTTCAAGAGCTGTTCTGAGAAGGGAGGGGGAGGCAGAAACTAGCACCTTTGGCAGTTTTCTTTCATAATGCTTTCTTGGGGAAATGTTTGGTTTTTTTTTTTTAATCCATTCCAACATTGATACAAAAAGTCAGTCTACTCAAAAAAAAAAAAAAAGGGTCCTGTTGAAACTTGAAGACATTCATCCTTGACTTTGTTTTTCAGTAATGAAAGCTCCACTGTAATTTATCAGTTAGTGTTTTCTGTACCACCATCAACAGAGGGATTTATGGAAAACAATATGAATCCGGACTTTATAAGGAATATTTTACGTCAAAATATTTATGATGAAGATGCTCTTAATCCTGGGACATCTGAATGTGATACATTAAAGCTCGACCCAACTTCTCTCACATGTAAGTGCTGTACATTAGAGAAACTGTTTCTTCATAAAGAGCAGAAGTATTTATGGGAAAGGAGGGAAATATCTCTAGAAAGATATTGATATTCATTAGTGTCTATGATTTGTATAACAGTACTAAGAATATTTTAAATTAGCTTTCAGAAAGTCTGGGACTCACTGTTTGGTCCTCAGATAAGAAAGGGAATAGTGAAAAAACTGGTTAGCTGTGGACTCCAATGAAACTTTTCTGATCTAATATTGCATTTTATCTATACAAAAAAATTCTCCTCGTATATGTGTGTACCTTAATGGAGAGACAAATCATTTTAAATATTTCTCCTTATTGTACATTTGGTTTTGAATGCTATGAAAACAAATTTTAATCCAAGGGGTAAAAAAGACTCCTGATTTTTTGTAAAAATTTATTATGCACAGAAAAACCCTTAAAGGAAACAAATGATCATTCTTCCAGGTTTTCTAGGCAGTGATTCCAATGACTACCAGTGACTAGGTAGTGATTCCAGCGCATTTATATTTGTCATGATAGAAATGCCTGCATAGAAGTCCTGTGAGCTTTGAGGTTACACTGAAAACAATGCATGGAGTTGCCTCCTCCTAGTCCAAATTTACTGAGTCACACCTATGTGCTTTTAGAATAATCCTAGGCTAACAATTTAGCTTTGCAGTGTAGGTAAGTAAGGTTGGCAATTAGCTCGTATTGGATTTTCTTGGGACTCTTACCAAGGGACAAGACATCAACAAGTCATGAGTTTCAGTTTTGAGGAGCATTTTGTTCCTTATATATTGACAGGATTCTTAGAAAAAGTAGTGTAAAAAGAGACAGGAAAGAATACATTGAAATAACTGTTTAAAGTTTCATTGTAATATTAATATTGTACTGTTTTAACTTTCAGAGAAATTATGGAAAGATTCCTCATCTTCATCACCTCCTAGAAGAGATGGGATTCCCTATCTATAAGTAATCCCAGGGCAGGGAACTATTCATTAGGTAGAAACACGTCTTGAATTGTCTTATAAATACTGCCTGTGATGCAATATTGTAAATGAAAAATGTGATACATTTATGACAGTGTTGTATTGCTATAGCACCACTACCTCCCTCTTCAATATCTCAATAATCTGTTTCAGCCTTGAGAAAATCATATGTTTGATGCATGCTCTGTTTACTTTGAAAGCTCTGCTTTGTCTTGCCTTATGCTAAAATCTGAATGCTCTGCATGAGCTTTGAAAACAGTCCTTCACATGGTTCCTTTCTTTTTCTCTTGGCTTATGCAAAATTATCTGCAGGGCTTCATCCTCAATGCTCGCTTCCACTCAAACTCATATCTGTTATTTTTTTTCCTCCAAACTTCATATGCCATGTTCCCTGGTTGCTCTTTCCTTGTAAAACAGCCTGAAAACCTATTTTTTAATAGAGTGTGTATATATATCTTCGTATTCTCAATTATATGCAAGGCCTTTGCACTAGCTTCTTATGAATGCTTTAACTCTCATTATTTCCTTATTCTTCCTACAGTCTCCTTGGATAAGGTGCTCTTAGCTCTATTTTTCTCTTCTTCAATGTGAAATATGAAAGAAGAAAGCAACAGCATGAAGAGATGTCTTGTTCACTAGGGCACCTGAATGTCACAGGAATCTTTAAAAGGTCAGATTAGCAGTGAGCTTTTACAGTTAGCTATCGCTACTAGTGAATAGACAGATACTTGACCTGTTTTTGTAAATCTGAAGACTAGTCTATACCATTAATTATAGTGCCCAGCACTGGGGGTAAAAGTGAACAGATGTAAGGTGTTTGCCTTAATAAGGCAGTAAATTGTTGTCCTTGTTGATGAGAGACTGGATGAGATGAATCAGTGCCAAGAGGGAGGTGAAGCAGACAACGTAGGCCAGAGTGGCATAAAAGTTACAGATAGTAACTGGTTATAACATAAAAAATTAAGCATTAACTTTATGTAGACTGGAACATATTCACTACCATGTGAGTGAAGTTTATCTTGTCATTTATTTATAGCCTTATAAATGTTAGTATTGTTGGACAGACACTTTTATTTTAAGAAGCTTTTTGTATTGTAAGAAATATGTCATGGAAAAATGTTTTTCTCTTTCTATTATTACTAGTTTATTTAAGGAGTGTGCTGACAATGTTATTGTGCATTAAATTATTTATTTTTACTCTTAAAGTGACTGTGTTCATTCTTTAGCATCTCTAGCCTTTCAGCTGTATAAGTTGGGAAATAGCCATTGGAATTCTAACTGCCGAGGTGTATGAAGCATGTCTGACAGAGCTGTACACTCAAACCCATAGTTGTTATTTTTGCATGTGTTTAAACTGAGCTTGGGAAACATTGTGGACCAAATTAGTCATTTGCATTACTCTCACAGTTGTGGCTTATTCTGATTCCCTCTTGTAAGATATAGCATTGACTGTAAGAACTATAATTTCTGTTGCTATAATGGTCTATGCAAGATACAGCTGGAAGAGAGACTCCTTTTGATTCTTATGCTGGGGAAGGATAAATTTCATGGTTTATATGGCTTGTCCCAAAAGCAGCAGGCTACGAAAGTACCAGCAGCAAAGAAGTAAATTGCTGTTGAGATGCTGCTCAATCTTACTGCTCTCACCAAGACACCTGATCCTTTGCTTGAACACTTCTTTATCTTGGTTCTAGAAATTGAAAAATAGTGTAATAATTAGACTTCTTTATGGTGATACCTATATGGGCACTAAGAGTTGAGAAAGGAGTCAAACATTCATTTTTTTCCCAGCCCTCCTCCTCTATGTCCGTACCATTACCCCAGAACCTCACAGGAAAAACAAGGTGGAGCCATAGTAAGATGTGATATTCAGCAGAAAATGTCTGACTTTACAGACTGCACCCAGTCAAGTTTTGAACTCTCATTGAAAGAAGTGTCCAAAAAAGTGGTTTCTGGTTATATATCTGTGAGGTTCATGTAAAGAATCTGTAAATTGATCATGTAAAGAAAATTTAAAAGTGAATTAATTATGACTCAATCCATTAGGGACACAGCAGTGTGAAAACACATATTACATCAAGTTAGATATTTTGTGTGAATGATCAATATTAATTTTAATCACAGAATCACAGAATCACAGAATCACAGAATCACAGAATCACAGAATATGGAGGTTGGAAGAGACCTTCAAAATCGTCGGGTCCAACCCAGCCCTAACACCTCAACTAAACCATGGCACCAAGTGCCACATCCAGTCTCTTTTTAAACACATCCAGGGACAGTGACTCCACCACCTCCCCGGGCAGACAATTCCAGTATTTAATCACTCTCTCAGTGAAAAAACTTCTTCCTAATATCCAACCTATATTTCCCTTGACGCAGCTTGAGACTATGTCCTCTCGTTCTCCCAGTTGCTGCCTGGAGAAAGAGACCACACACCACCTCACTACAACCACCCTTCAAGAAGTTATAGAGAGTGATAAGGTCACCTCTGAGTCTCCCTTTTTCCAGGCTAAACAATCCCAGCTCCCTCAGTCATTCTTC
>VZSR01003209.1:9034355-9063666 GCA_013398615.1 Brachypodius melanocephalos
AGCTTAGTGTCATCTGCAAACTTACTAATGAAAGACTCAATATCCTCATCCATGTTGTCAACAAAAATATTGAACAGAGTTGGCCCCAGCAAAGACCCCTGAGGAACACCACTGGTGACTGGCCACCAGCTGGATGCAGCACCATTCACCATCACTCTCTGAGCCCGGCCATGCAGCCAGCTCCTAACCCAGCAAAGAGTGCTCCTGTCCAAACCCCAGGCTGCCAGCTTATCCAGGAGCATGCTGTGGGAGACAGTGTCAAAAGCCTGAAGAAATGAAGAAAATAATGACTGAGACAACTAAGACACTGTTAAAAAGCAGCTTGTGGAGTGTACAGTCATCCCTTCAAAATCCTATGGCAGGTGTCATCTGTGTAGCCACAGCAGCCAGTATGAGTTTGGGGCAGACTCGGCTGCCTGCCACATGTGGGAGTCACAAAGGCACTGCACCATAAAGCCAGGGCGGCAGCCAGCAATCACACCCTAGAGAAGACTTAAAATCAGAGAAACTTCAACATTTTCTTCCATACTCTTTTGTTAAAAAAACGGAGGGAGCAAAAAAAACATGCTTAAGCAAGAACACAGGCACATAATCACTTTATGAGCTCTGTCAAACAGTTGAATACCAGATTTCAGTCCTTTGCACATGTCCAGAAATGCTGCTTGCAGAGGGGTGCGCGCTGTGAGAAGGTGATACTCTAACATTGCAGAAAGCCAAACTGGAGACTCCAGCAGGAGTGAGCTGTTGGAAGCATGGTGTCATGGGAGCAGCACCTGGACTTCTGCTACTGATAGGTAGCTATCACCTGGGCAGCATCAGTATTGAAGGTTTTCTCATGGCCATAATACTTGTTTTGCATGCAGTTTATTGTTTTGGGGCTTTTTATTTCATTCCAACTTTAAGACTTCACATTAAGTAGTATTACATTAGAAGGGAAAGGGGGGAATTTGAGAAAGGAGTTATTTATAAAAATTGTGCATTTTATAATGGTACAAATCAAGCACGTCAGAAAAATTTTGGACAAGAGTAAGTACATCTAACACAAGGTTTATGCTTTCATTTAAAACATGAAACATTCCCCAACAAACAAAAAGAACCTGATATTATTGCATTTTTGAGATTTACAGCAGTAGTTCTTTAAGGCCCCTTTAAAACAGAAGTATTCTAAAAGTCCACAAAAATGTACAGCCTTGGTTGCTTAAAATATTGTAGCTCCTAATTTTCTACAGAGGAACACTGTCTTATGATGGCAGTTGCTAGTGATTCCTCCTGGTTGAATTGTCAAATCCTGTACCCAGTCCATGTTTCTTTCTCTGATCGGCTGTTCATGGACACGTTTGTCTCGTAGTCAAGGACTGGTAAGATGTAGCCCAATTGATAAGGTTGTTCACGAGAGAGATATTTGTTTGAAGACTCAACAGCAGAGGCAGGATGGTTATCATGGCTGCACACACACAGGCTAAAGAGTGCCTTCTAAGTTACCAGGACATCATCATATTCACTATGCTCTTCAGGGTTGGTGACATTTGCCTTCCTCTTGGGCACACTGATAAGCGCATATTCTGTGTGATTATTGCTGTCAATCACAGACACTTCGTGTTTTACATCGTGGCTGACAGTCGAGTACCACAGTTCATTGGAATTCAAAGAATCTTTTTTGGCAACGTGTTCCTGAGGGGAGAAAAGGGGATAAAGTGAAAGAGTGAAGCTTCAGTATGATTATACCCTGAGGACGTTTGCAGACACGAGCAGGTCTGGTATAGCCTGTATCCTCCCGCAGTGCTGGGTTTGTAGATGCGATCCTTTCCCAGCTGTCCCGGCTGTGGGTGCTCCCCTGCAGAGCCCAGCGCCCCAGGGCCCCGCTCAGCGGCGCTGGCGCGGTGAGGGCGCAGCCATGGCCACAGGAGGGAGCGCACAGCGCAGGCGCAGCCCGCCACCCTCAGCCACCCTCAGCCACCGCGGGCCTGCAGGGCTGTCCCGAGGGATCATCCCGTGACACCCACCCAGGCGGGGAATGGGAGCTGATGGGCGAGAAGGGAAAGTTACATAGAACGTTTTATGGATGCGTGTGAAGGGAGAGCGTTCGGGATGTGAACAGGACTTAATACGGGGCTTTTAGGGAAGGAACTGAAGGAAGGGGGTCAGGGTGACTTGCAGAATAAAAAGCATGAGGAAACAGAAGAAGAAAGGGAGGGACAGGAGTCACAGCAAGCTGCCAGAGAGGCTGTAGAGTCTGGGAGGCAATTAAGACCCAAAGTGTACGTGTGTGTGTGTGTGACTGTCCGGGAGATTCACTGTCCTGGAAGGGGCCCTGGCCTCTCCAGAGGTGAAGTGAAGGCTAATCCGTTCCCCAGCAGCCCTCATCTGATGCTGCCCTCCTGAGAACAGAGGGAGGAGAAGGGAGAGCCCTTAGCAAAGGAGGAGGCAAGATTGTGTGGGCAAATGCCTTCCCGACTCTGTTTAGACTTGTCCCTCCTTTTCCCTCCTGAGGGTGTTTGCTAATGGGTTGTGGGTGATTGTGCGTTAAATAGCTAGCAGGATGACTCATTAAATCTAAAGGGCCAATGTGCACTGATTAAGTACTCGGAGCCAGAAGTTAAAATTTCGTTTGCCCTTATGTTCTTGATTTGAATGCACTGAAGCCAGGGAGTAACTACCGGCTTTACAGTGGAATCCTCTGTTGTCTGCAGCAGTGGCAGTATTTTGAGTGAGTGTTGCTGGGTTCACAGTGACATTTGTAGCAACCTTCCACAGTCTGTAAGTGAAACAGAGGTCTCTGTTTCATGGGTTAAAAATTCCAAAGGGTTAGCTTCTATTTTTCAAGCATAGAAGAAGGACAATGTTAGAACAAAATTCCTGCAAGAATTTGCCTTGCATTTTCCAAGTTTATGCAAGTCATATTGTCTGTTTAGATTCTGCTTTACATGGAAGATCTCCTGACCTTGAGAACACTTCAGTGAAAATAAATTCTAATTTTTGATTTGAGGTTTTATAGAGTTTTGAGATGTAAAAATTCCAGAAATTTTAAGAAGAACAATCAGTGTAAACTTGTTTATCATCAATGCATGGCTCTTTCATCCCCTGATCATGATTGCAAAGATGGAAGGACAGCAGTATTTCTTTTAATGTACCTGTGAAATGAGAACAGGTAGGCTTTTAATTTTCATGAGTCAGTGGCTGTCAATCCACTGAGTGAAGTCTGGAGCATCTCTTGTCCCTTCAAACACAGGGGTCTAACCAAGACTTGTGCTGAGTCACATTTTCCAGACTTATTCTGGTCATCATGAAAAGCTGTAACCATCAACCTTCTCTTATCAGTAGGGAGACTGAAGTGCGGAGGTGGAGTGATTTATCCCACATGCCAATGGAGCAAGTGTGAAAGCTTCCATTATTCACCGGCCAAGTTTAACACTCAGAAGAGGCATCTCTCCTGTTGCACTCACAGCCCTGCAAGGACTGTTTTCAAGCCACACTCTGGGGCTTCTCCTTGGGACACCAAAAACTCTCAAAATCAGACAGCTACTTGGCAGGTTCCCCATTACAGCTCCACCGCCTCCTCTTCCCCCACAGTCCATCCCACACTCACAGGTACAAGTGATGAGCTCATTTCATCACACCCTTTTCTGTCATCTTGCCCACTTTCTTCAAAATTTTCTGCTAAACGCCCACTTATCTGCTGGGCACTAACTTTTGCTTTACTGATGTCATCTTTGTAAAAAAAAAAAAAAAAAACCAAAAAAAAAAAAAACAAAACAGGCTGCTAAATGGCAGCGCTTCGTTCTGCAGTACACAGGGGTTCTAGGGATTGCTTGTCATCAGGGAGTCAAGAGGCAACTTCATTTCCCCTCTGCTAAAATGAACTATTTACAAAGCAGAGGCAGCAAACCACAGGTACTCAGATCCTACCTCTCAGAGCTCAGTGTATTAATACACACAAACAAACACACAAGACTGTGAAGTGCAAGAGTTGAGAGGCAGCTGTTACCCCACCCTTGCCTTCCAGGATGATAAATTTGGGCAGAGAAGCAGAGCAAACACCAAGTTATAGAGTTACCTATTAAATGCTTCTGGGGTGCATTGCCAGAACTCCTAAAGCTAACCCCAAAGCAAGGAGGTAAGATGAATGGGCAGTGTGTTTATCTTACCAGGCTTCCTGCCTTGCAATGCAACCATTTGCTCCATTCTGATATAACAGAAACTAAATGTGAAGCCTGAAAGGGTAGGTTTGGTTTTGTGGAGTTTTTTTCATTCTTTTCTTCCTTCTAGAGGCAGTGAGACACTGGAAGGGGAAACTTTATTCTTTTCCAATAGAGACCTAGCCATTTGTTGATACACCTGGTTTTTTTTTTTATAGTGCAAAGATTAACCAAAACCCTTTAAGACTCAAAGTATTAAATACCTCTTTGTTTTTCAATCGAAGATTTCTTTATTACTAAACCTGGTTTGCAATAGTCCATTTAAATTACTTAGAAAACTTCATGCTGAAACTGAAACTCTTTCGGGAAACACGCCAGCAGTCAAGACACTGGCTACCAAAAACCTGAATAGAGAAGGGAAGGAGAAGGAGAAAAGCACCCCCTGAGCTGTAAGTTGTGCAGTGGCTGAGGACATTCACTGATACATCATCACAAGGTTCAGACTCCTGAACTGTCTGCTGTGGGCCAGACAACATTGCACTCAGCCTCAGAAATTATGAATGTGTGCTGTTTGGCCACTGGCTGCCCAAGAGTGGGGCTGCGTCTCAGTGTTACAGTTTTATGTGCATACAATTATTTTGTATGTAGGCTTAAATTGGTGTTTTTCTGCATCCTAAGCAAATAGTCTGGTTATGTGCTTTTCTTTCTTCTGCAGGAACATGATGGACAATTTTTCTTTCTAATATGTGCATGCTTTGGACTCTGTTGCCTCAGAGAGTGGGGGTGGGGGGAGAGAAAATTAGTTTTAGTCTTTACCTTGATGGTACCTGGTGGATAGCTGCAGGTCTGTGCTGAGGGAAGAGGAAGAAAACACGTGATTGTCATTCTCTAGTTTAGCAACACTAGACAAGGATTTTCATCAGCACAGGATTTACTCAATCACAGACTGGACACAGGTTGTGCAAAAGCATGAACTTATGTGACAATAGTAGAAAAAACCTCTGAGAGCTAAATAAATCTAATGGCTTTTTGAGATTTAGCTTGTCTCTATACACACTTGTGTCACACAGCACTGCTCACTGACCTGAAATAAACCTAGATGTGCAATCTTCTTGGGTTTTTCTTTTTGTTTTGTTTTTGTTTCATTTAATTAACTGAAATCAGCTTTGTGTGTCTGTCTTAGAAATGAAAGTTCTTGCTTGCTTTCTGACTGTGTTTTAGCTTTATAACCCATGCAGCCATAATTCTGCCTGGGATCTCTGGTAGGGTGCTGGGGGCACTACCTGATGTGCCGCATGTGCTGGGTGTCTGTGTGCTCAGGCTTAGCAGTCTGGAGCTTTCCTGGAAATTTATCTCTCTATCCCATAAACATCTAAGTGGCAGAGATCTGTCATTTTACATGTTGCTTTCTCCCAGCCTTGTCTTTATCAGTCTGGCTGGTTCTTAACCTGAGGTGGATTGAACATGTATCTCCTGTAAAATTCCAGAGCTGAACTTTCACTTTTGCTTAAGATAACAGGGCTTTTTAAGCCTACTTGTTTGGCAACCCGACAGGAGAGACATCAGTCTCTCAATATTGCACTGAAGCTGCCATCTTAGAGAATTTATGGTGTTTTCAAACATTGTTGTGCTGCCTTAACACTGCCATGGAGTTGCCAATGTAGATGACTAACAAGAAGAGCATTTTTTACTAATGCTGCAACTTGTGAAAGTGGTAAAAGTATTATACCTACATGAATGGCTTTACCCACAAGAGGGAAAAGGCAGCACCCTGAATCTAAACCAAGACCTCCTGATTCACATGAGCCCATGTGATCCTGACTATCATGTTCCCTGTTTGCATATTCAATATGAAGAAGCTATTTTTTTAGGAGAACACCTCATACTGACGTCTGTTTAGAGAAAGTCCTAAGCAGTGCTTGTGTATGAGGAACTGGTTCTGGTGTGTGGTTCGGCAGCCCTCCACCTCCTTTGCTGAGCCCCTGGGGGAAGCAGGGGCACAGCAGAGGATTCCTCGCTATGCCTGCGGGTCTGGCAGTGACATACAAGGGCCAAGTGTCCCATTGCAGGAGGCAGTTGCAGGGCACCTGGGGCTCCTCAGCTGGCGGGGATGGCTGCCCATTCCTGCTGCCCTCTGCGGGAACAGAAAAGACCAAAGAGCCCCCGAGCAGTCCAGCACAGTGGGACAGCAGAGGGCAAGTGTATTCCTCACCGAATGCAAGGAGGTTTCCCTCCGCCGGGTTGCAAAATTCCTTGCCATGGCTGCTGCCCGTGGCTGTGCCTGCCAGCTGCCTCTGCAGGGATGCAGAGAGCTCCCCCTTGTCCCCATGCCGCACCACCCCCAGGGGCTCAAGCTTCTTCACTTACTTTGCTTGTGAGAGTATCTTCTCCGGATGGGGACGGGCACTTTCCGCCTAGGGCATGGAAATAAGGGTGAGCAGGCAGATCCGGAGCTTCATGGTCCTCACTCCCCGCTGCCAGCCAGAGGCACACGTAAACCCTCAGGGAGATGCCTTCTCCAGCTGCTTGGACAAGGCACTTTATGTAGCTTCTCTGCTGCTGCTCAGAGAGGCAGCCCCTGGCAGGCGCCCAGCCCTGCTCTGGGGGCTTGCAGAAGCAGGGGCTGCCACAGGCGGGAAAGGCAGAAATCCTAGGTCCAGGGATGGAAGGTGGCAGCTGGTGGCAAGGTGTAACAGCATTTAGCTGTTCCTGGGATGTAGTCTTTGTTCCCTGGGATCCCTGGCAGTTCTGCAGCAAAGTTTGTGGATTGGAGGAGCAACCAGCTTTTCTGGGCTTATCGATATTAAATAGCTCTAGGTGGGTGAGTCAGCAGCAAATATTGGGAAGAGATAGGAAAGAACCAGTCTCATGCTCCCACAAATGATCTATATCAATCTGACCTCTAGCATGTCCTGGGAAAAAGCAAAAGGAAGAAAAACATGGGGATAGTGTGACAGAAAGGACAAACATGGGGGTGAGTGCAAGGCTAGCGGATCTGATCTCTAGCAGTTGAAATAATCCTTGCTGGTTCAAGCAGAAGACTTTACTTGCAGGTTTAAGTACTGAAATTGTCTGGCAAAGTTAGGAGCCTTTATATTATGTTCAGGTTGCTGTTAGCAAGTTTCTTGGTAATAAGAGCAAGGCTTTCTGGGGTGTGTGCTGTTGCTTAAAGTTTGCAATTTGGGGCTTGTAAAAGGTCGGTAATTAACTAACATTTTGCAATGTAGTGTTAATATTTATATGCTGGATTTGTATGTATAATAAGAATGTGCTAAGGGATGTAAAGCTGCCAAGTCATATGAATTTAGGGATTACACACAGCATGCAGGTAAAGGTACATGATGAATCAGTCTCTAATTGCTTATTTGCATTTTTTTTCTTTCCCAGGACTGAGGAAAACAGGTAATGCCGCTATTCACTTCTGCTTTTGATACTTTCCTTGCTAAGTGTGTGCTCTTAGGTCTCACTTCTTTTACAAACTACCTACGTTCCACAACTCACCTGGAATAATTTCTTTCTGCAGATGTCCCTCTTATAAGAGTAGCAGAAAGTTTTGCAAATGTTAGTGAATTTCCCAATTTTCTGTTTAGTGAGAGAACTTAAATAGCTTTCATTACAGCTGGGTACAAAAGTAAAGCTGTAATACTACCTCACTCTAGGTTACCTACCTGGTTTTCTTTAAATTATATATAGAGTTTTGCCTATACAGGATATAAAATTCTCTAGCTAAGTTGGAGATGCCAGTGTGACCATTTCATACAATTCAATAGAAGTCCTATGAGCTACATTTAAAATAAAATATGTATATGTATTTATAATACATATAACTCACATTAGAAGCCTGCTGTAGCTGTAAGATATTGTGAGTTTGATACAAGTACTTTTGGTTCCTCATGTCTATTTATTCCACTTTTTCTTGTTTATATTCAATTGGCTTCTGATTTTTTAGTCCCTTGCTCAGATGAAAAGGCTATTGGGTTTGGGCAACTTTTCCCCTGGACTGTCAAAAGATAAATAGCCTATGTTCCTATAGCAAATTAGGTCTGTAAACTAGTGCATAACTCTTAGATAAATTCTTATTTAGTCAATCATGTGTAATCCTGCAGGGAATATACATTGTACGGTCTGAGAATTGAAAGCCTTTCTCAGCATCTGCATTCATGCTGCAGACATGCTGACTCTTTGAGGCAGGTCCCCAGCAGCTAGAGAAAGGGAGCCCAGCTTGCCTGTGAGTGGAGAGGGGTGCTGGAGGGTAGCTCTCATTGGGCTGAAGTCTTTTGAGGCAATTATAAGTATAGCTTTATTAGTAAAAATGCTGGAAAAAAGTTCTGGCCAGCACTTGTGAAAGAGGACAAATGTGACTGTCATTAAAATGAGAACAAAGGCAGATTTCCTTTTCTTTCCATAGTTTCACTGACCTCTTTGCAGACAAGCTGCATGAACTATGTTACAAGGCTGTTGTGCTCAGGAAGTGATCAATCAAAATACAGAAATGCCTCTAAAAGCAAACACTCCAAACAGAAGGGATGAAATGGCAGACATGGGGATGTATAGGAAGAAGGAAAGAGTGAAGAAATTAATTGCAGAGGAAGCAGGAGAGTTTACAGATAAATGGTAGGCTCTGCAATATTTTCTCCCAGCAGCTGCTGTTAAAGAGCTCAAGTTGGTGTTGGCTGCTTTGCTCACCTGAAGCTAAGGTTGCTTTCAGTCTAAATATACTTCAACCCAGCTGCCAAAGGGCTGAGACACAGGGCAGTGGATGCCCCTTTCTGTCCCTGAGGGGGGACTACCTGGGCAGAGGTAGTGGGATGCTGCTGGTAACACCCACAGAGCCACCTTAATAAGGGGTGATGCCAGCCTCACCTGCTTCCAGAAATATGAAGCTCCTCTGACCTGCTGTGGGACATGACATCATCAGCCTTTAGGGGGAACCTGCTGCAGCTGTTGTCTCAGTCTAACTTGGTGTCCCACAACAAGGGGTTGCTGGTCCAGAAAGAGCTGGACCTTCCTCCAAAAATATCCAATTCTTACCTACTCCTTAAACTCACCAACACAAAACTGCCAAACTCTCAAAACTCCCCATGTCCTGCCAAATAAAAAGCACCGTCCTTGCTTGGTGGCTGGCTGCTTGGCAAAGAAAGCCCAATGCCCCATCAATTCAGAACATTTTAATTCCTGCCAACCCTGTAACTGACTCTGGGGCCTCCTCCCTTGGATCCCACCGGACATGGCTGATCCTCACCTACATGTGGGCTAATTCATCTGATGAACTTTCCCTGCATGTCTCACTGGAGTGACAATTTTGGGATATTTCTTCCAACCAGCTGCCAATTTTCCCAAGACTTATAGAAAGACACTCCCTCACATGTAGGTGCCCATCTACTTTGATTATTTTCCACAGCTAGTTAAAGTTACTCAGGAGAGATCCTGACAGCTGAATGATGTAAAGGCACGAGCCTCATTCCTTAGGAATTTTCTGTCGACGGGCTGCCTGTTACGAGATATATACAAACTTTGTGTTGTAACCTGGGCTTTCCCTTTAGCCTGACTGAGCTGGCCCTGTGCTGTGCAGCAGAGGAGCCTTTCCCAAGTAATCCTCAGCCTCTGCCTTTCACACTTCCCGGAGAGCAGCTGTGGCCAGGACTGTACCTCTGCAGCACCAGAGTTTTTCAAGGATGCTGAGTCACTGCATAGGAATGACTGTTTCTCTGGAAAAAAAAACCCAAAACCAAACCAAAAACCCCACTGCTGTCATTTCTCCATCCCTCTGAACTTCTCTGAGATCTATGATTTTTCTGAAAGACGTGGCTTTTTTCAGCATTGGAGCAGCTGATACTGTGTAGAGATGTGCTACAGAAAAGTCACCTCAAGCTGGCACAGCTCATCAACAGCAGCTGGAGGGAGATGATTTGCAGCTGCTCTCTGCCATGCAAGGGCAGCTGGTCAATGCTCTCCCTGAATGACTTCTCCTGGCAGTGGTTTGTTGGAGTTTTTGAAGGTGAAGGAAGCAGGGTGTGGAGCTGCATGAGCATGGCCTGGGGCACAGCACCATGCCAGGGGTGGTTTTTTATGGCCTCTCCCCTCTGATGGGGGATGTGGGTTTCACAGCCCCATCAAGCTAGCAGAAAAAATCTGCCTTACGCTTGCAAGGTTCTTATAAAGAATTCTATTCCTATTCCCGCTCCTAAAAAGTAGTCAGGAATTATTTCAAAAGCAGCGCGATTCCCACATGTAGGGGTGACAGGACCACTTAAAGCAGCGGGGATTCAGCAAGCCTGGGAGCTGAGAGCCTGGACCTGAGACCCGAGGCACACAAACTCATCACTGCTCCTTGCTGCCACAGGTGAGGACCCACCAGTTTCACATGGATTTTTGTTTGCCTTGACTCAAACTACTTCTGTGAGCAAGGCTTCATGCTTTGGGGACTTCTGCCCTTTTCCTTAAAGCCAGATAATGTGGTCACAACTTAGACATCTGGCCACAGACCTGCAGAGACGTGAGAGACACATTGTCTTTGCAAACAAGAGGAATGTTGAATTTTGGCAATGGAGTGCCTCATCTGAGCTCCTTAAGACCAAGTAAGCAGTCAGGATGCAGTACTCAGAAATTGCATTACCTTTTCTTTGACCTATCAAGTAGGCAGTGGAAAGAAAGGGAATTTTCCACCTGTTCTAGGTGGCTCCTGTTGAGCATCCTCCTCTGTCCTTATAGTTCCTTAGGAGACAATCTATTTCTAACCACTGTTGTACATAATGATAGGATATTCACATATCTCATGTACCACATTTAGATATGTTGTACAATTCAGTCTGTTTCTATATAGTGTATATAAAAGCTTGTCTTTATGACACATGGTACAAACAGCTAAGAGATAGCAAGGTGAATCTCCTCTAGGTGTAGTTTTCCTACTGGAAACTTGGAGCAGATGACAAGTATTCTCTGCTCCTTTTGTTCCTCACCAGGAACCTCACCTCTCCCTCCCTTTACCAGACTCTCTGTGCTGGGAGCTTACAGACTATGTCACCTCTGTAAACACCACCCTGAGGCAATACCCTTTGCCATACTAAGAACTATATTGTTCCTCTTCATTTGCTTGCTAAATTGTGTTTTGTTAATCAAGAGCTCCTCTTGGTGCCTCGCATGATCCCTTGAGGCTGATTCATTGCAGGTATCGTCTGTTTTGGAATCACACTCTTAGTCCTATTGTTTAGTAATTAAAAATAAAATGGTATTGGACCTACCTTACTTTTGGTAGGCAGTTTCCCATCCTTCCACTGGATCTCTGCACCCTTTGGTAGCCAGTTTTGGTGTGGTTTCCTTGCTGAGTGTATTGTTTTCTGTACTGGCTCTTTTACAGAATGAAACTCAGTGGCCAAAGCAGTTCGTTTTCTCACTGTAAGTGTGTACAGCACTCAGATGTTGAGCACCTAAAAAAACCAAAAACCACCCCAAAGCTTCCACTGCAGGCAAACATTAATGAGTGGGGGTGGGAGAGGAAGAGACGTGGAATGGATGAGTGCTGTAGCTTCCTGGGGTGCTGGGATGAGCTGGTGGCCTCCACAAAGTGACTAATGTGTTGCAGAATGGACTCCCTCTAGGTTCTGTGGTCTGAAATAACAACTTTGGGTACTTTTGGCAAGAGGAAACCACATGCCTAGCCATCTTGCTCTTCTGAGAAATGCTGTGACAAACTGAATGGTAAAAACCAAACACTTCAAACCACAATGAAGCATAGCCTTTGCTACTGAAGCTTTCCAATGTAGACTTTTTGTGCTTCTTTATCTCCTTTTTGACCTTTTTTTTAAAATCATTATATTGTTATTCCTTTTGCTTTCTCCCAAGCTACAAGGAAGAAGAAAAAGAGAAGAACCATAAATTATAATAATTTGCAAGGCTTGTTGACTGGGGAAGAAGCAAATTTTACTTGATGTATTGTAATTGCCATACATTGCCAGAAAAGAAAGAAAAAAAAATCTCTGTAAGACTTCAGGTGTCTGCAGCCAGTTTATCAAACCTCAGAGATAAGAAGTATCAGGCAGTTACCAGGACTCTCTAAGAGCTTGTGCTGTCCCCTGAGAACGTGTGGTTTTGCAGATAGAGGTACACCATCATGAGTGTCCACTAAGCAGCCTCCTCCTTTGTTTCTGTTTTGCACTTTGCTAGGCAGTCCAACACCAGATTTCAGCAGCAGAAGCTGTAACTTGCAGCTGACAGCAGAGTGTCAGCAGGGGGAGGGAGCCCAGTTTGGGGAGAGATCACATACCTTCAATTCAAACATGACAGGGATGAACAGCTGTGTCTGTGTACAAACTACCCATGTGTGCTCTGATCTGAAACCTGTGCACAAACACAACGATCTGTAACCCTGCCTAAATTTGCACCACCTGGTCCTGCAGCATCCCTTGGCTCTGAGCTGCCACAGCCTGCCCTGATGCAAAGCCAGAGGCTGGAGAAAATGTTGGCAGATGCAGCTACTGTCCTTACCTCAATGTACTGCAGCTCTCCAAACTCACCTGAGATGTAGAGTGATTTGCCATCTACTTAAACATGTTATGAAGTTCCAGACCTGTTCAATTGCATTTGACAAGCTGCTTCCCAACAGTGCTACCTACAACTGGAGCTGAGGAACCAACCTCCAAAAGTCACTGTAGTTCAGAAATGGATGAAACCCTCTCCACCTGTCTTGTTCTCTTTACAGGCAATGTCTTGAGAGGTGGCACTGAATCCTTCTGACAAGGTAGGCAGATGTCCAGTTGTTAACCTGGGCTTGGATGGCTGAAAAAACAGTGGCTTATTCTGGTGGTTGACAAACCAATGCTTTAGAGTATGGTTGTGCCTGAGTGACTCCTCTTGGCTACATTTGCTGGAAGTTCAACTATGTGAATTGTTAATTGCATTAATCACTTGGTCTGCGGGGAAATGCTGGCATTTCATGACTGTGCAATTCTTGTATGTTCTTTTTTAATTTACTCAGAACTAAAGAGAACATCCTGGTGAAGCAGAAAGGAAGAAAATAATATGATTTGCTGTGCTTTTCAAGCAGTTGTTTCAGAACTACTACTGCCTAATTTATCCCCAAGCTTTCAGTGTCTTTGGAATGTGGCTGAAGCTCCAGCATGGCATGCAGCTCTCAGAAACGAGGACGTTGTGCAACTGAAGCTGAAGAGCATGGCATCTGCCTGTCAAGGAAAGAGGTCTGTAATCCACCAAAAGTCTATGAAAGAGAAACAGAGCAGTAATAGATGCACTTAAAGATACATTCACAAATCTCAAATAAGTGGTTGGCCTAATGGATCTTACATTACAAATAAAATGTTATGTTTAAACCAAATAATCAACTGCTGATGTTGTCTGGTCCCTGGAGAGAGGGGAGTGGTCCGACAGAGATGCTGCAGTAGTTGGATGTGCAGGCAAACAGCAACTCATGAAGATTGTTAGGGAGGTCCCTGCAGGCTCATGTTCCCTGTGGCACCAGGAGCTGTCAGGGGAAAGGCAGAGCTTGGAAGGAGCAGCCAGCATACACAGCCCTTTCTCTCCAGCGATGCTGTAACAAATTAAAGCCAACAAACCTTTCCCATCAGCAGAGCCATCTGTGTCCTTTGCTAAGACTGAAAGTTTGCTCTTCATTGAAAAGTGTTTCCTCTAGCAGCACACAGTTTTTAAGCGTTCTGGAAGATCAGAGTGTTCCTGGGAGAAAATAAGCTGGTTAACACTGACAAGAATATTTCCTACATACCAGTTGGGCTTGCAATTCTTTTTAAAATCAAGTGGAATTCCTTTTGTGATGGCTAATTGGTGATCTCACATTTTGACCAGGACAGAATGTCTGTCCAGAAATTTTGCAGGACAGTGCAACTATGCAAATAAGGAAAGGAAAAGAAGCTATCTCAAAGGAAAAAGAAAGTAGTATTAAGCAACTGCATTTTTCAGACTTACGGGAATGAATTCTTGAACCTACTCAAAAGCGCATCCAAAATGTTTCTTTAGAGGAGCACTGATACTTGAGCTGTTTCTGTTTTCAGATTAGTTGCCACTAAAGAGAGAAGGAATCATAAATGTGAAAGTGTGTTTGAGAATTTTTTATGTCACTTTATGGTTTGGGCCTGTGGGCTTGCAACCAATTTGCATAATTCAAGGCTAATCTATGCAGCCATTCAACAGAGAGAAAACATTTTATTTGCAATCAGTCATCTGGAGTAGTAAGAATTTGTAAGAATGTAAGTCATTTTATCAGAAATGTGAAACACAATTGACTAGTAGAAGTTTGATTAGCAAATGAGGTCTCACAGACTGGCTGCCCCACTGTGCCATAGGAGAGGCTCCTGTGGGCTGAGAGCTTGGCTGGTTTCAGCAGTGATCACAGCCCACACAGAAAGGAGAACACAGGCATAACAATGACAAAGCAAAAAGGCACAAAAACAATGACTCGGACAAATTGTGTGACCTATTTTTATGTCATCTCAGGTGATAGTGGAGGAGGAGGGGTGTGCTTGTGGAAGGGCAACCCTGTCTTTCCAAGGGACAGGGCTGGGGAAGGATCATGGACCTGTGGAGATGGGGGCAACCTCGATGGAGGAGAGGTGAGACCAAGGCTCTGATTTTTCCCTGAGGCAATGCATGACCTAGGCCCTGAGTCTGCCTCTTGGTTTGCTTTGGTCTCCTTAACCTAGAAAACGAGTTGTGTTACAGAAACATCAGCAGCTCCTCTTCACTGATTTACATGATGGATGCAGACCACTAACTGTGTCATCCCAGTTATATGCAGGGACATTTGCACTACTCATTCCAACATGGCTTTTCCTAGAGCTCAGGTCAAGCCCAGGGTGGCCTTTTCTTCTGCAACACACAGACACAGAATGCTGAGCCAGTTTCTAAATTTATGCTTGTATTCAGGTGCTTATGAAAACCCAACCTCATGGACAGAGTGCTGATGAAAACACCAGCACCCCTGTCTGCTTAGCAGCACAGCTGGGAAATGCTGGGTTTCTGGCTCTGACACTTGTTGTCATGTCTCCTAAAATTCAGTCGTGTCATAGAGGCAGGATTTTTTCACAAGGTGCCATTTACTGTAGTTGCATAGCGGGGAATGTCCCGCGAGCAGAGTGAAGCGTATAAGAAAGGGGAAGTGGCACTCAAAGGATCACTCACTCGGCTCACTGAACGCACAGCTAGGATGATGATGGTCACTTGCCTGCTCCTCTCCAGCATCTGGACCGCTGCTCCAGGTAACTCCCTTGTCTGTCTGGGTGTCTGTATCATTATCTTAACACCTCAATGGCCGTGCCAGCCTCCTTCTGTGCTGCTGGGTGCTGCAGTCCCCATCCTGCATCCTCCTGGGGCAAGCCCAGTGGTGACAGGGCACTTGTGGCACTGTACTACTCACCTGAGGCTCAGGAGTGTCACTGCTGGTTGCATCTGCTTCTTAATTTACCACCAGTGCATTTATAAATTCCAGAGAGATGTATAAATCTATTGCAATGGGCAAATTATAAAGCAGGCAAACTGCACTTGTAAGTAGCTGCTCAGGCCATCAAAATCATGGGTGTATTATGCTGGATTTGTATTTAAAAATCACGTGGAAAAGGCTGAATTGGTTTCAAATTAGCTTCCATGATCATGGTTTGTAGTCTGCCTATGGCACTGCTGAGTCTGGAAAGCAAAGTCACTGGCACAGCCTGACAACTGGCTTCTTGGTCTTTGATGGAAATCCGCCTGGCCATGGCCACAGCCAGAATCTCAGAGCACTCTGTTGAGTGGGTTCACCTAGTGTGCCTCTGGGCATTGCAGACAGCCTCACCCTTCTCTGCAAAGATACTTGCCTTTCTTGTAAATTGAATTATGTTTTCAGTGCTGCAGCTGTTACTGCTGATACCTCCCTTTCCATGCTGACATGCACAGATAAACTTTGAAAACTATTATGGCAAGAGAACTGTGGAGCTGAGCTGTCAGCTGCATCTTGCCTGTACCCTTAACAATTTGTTCACATCTACAGATTGGAAGAGGAGGTTGATTGCTTTCTTCTTTTTCCTGGAGACTTTTAATACCATGGCATTTATGCTGTGAAAATTTTCTGCCTGTGAGCCTTCAGTAGGGTCTCTTCTGCAGCTGTCTCTCAGCAGCATGACTTCAATGCTGAGATAAGAGGACAGCTGTTGTTTGCCTCCTACCTTGCTTTTTTCTTCTGGTTTTTTGATCTTTACTGGTCTCTGACAAGTGTGAATACAAGATGTATAGTGAGACACCTAACAATTTTTAGCAGTTTTACTGATTTGCTTCACGCCATGCCACAGGAGGGCTAAGAGGGTGGTATTGGGCCAACAACTGTTTGGTCATCAGTGTGGCTGAAAGTTTGGGGAATGTCTGCGTGGGTGCCCATGGGATAGCAGTCCTAGTAGACAAATCAGGGACTCCCAATGTCAGAACTGCCTTTTGCAGTGGTGCTCTCTGCAGCACAGGTATCAGGCTGGCAAGACGCTTGGTGTGAGAGGTGGCAGGTCCAGTGAAACTCTCTGCATAGTTCTTTCAAGCTGCATTTTCAATTTTTCCGTGGATGGAGGGATAGAGAAATCCTCCACAGTTGCTCTGCTTGGAAATGAGGGTGAGGGCTGCAGGGACCTCTGCTGGGGTTGGGCTGCAGAAGAGCGTGAGAAATGCTGAGTGTGGCATCTGCTTCTCCCCCAGCCTCTGTGCAGGTGATGAACAGAAAGGTCCAGTCAGTCCAGGCGGGAGGAAACGTCAATTTTTCTTGCCGGTCAGCCACGAAAGAAGATGTGATACAGGTGACCTGGCAGAAGGAGACAGACGGGGCTGAAGACAACATAGCAACCTACAGTGTGATGAATGGCCAAAAGATAGCCAAGGCCTATGTCAGCCACGTGAGCTTTGCCC
Source organism: Brachypodius melanocephalos (assembly GCA_013398615.1). Classification (NCBI taxonomy): domain Eukaryota; kingdom Metazoa; phylum Chordata; class Aves; order Passeriformes; family Pycnonotidae; genus Brachypodius; species Brachypodius melanocephalos. The sequence continues at coordinate 9,051,380 of VZSR01003209.1, forward strand.
ACAGCGAGTTACAAGCCTCAGCCATCTCCCTTCGTGGAGTCACCCTCCAAGATGAAGGATGCTACAAATGCATCTTCAACACATTTCCCTCGGGGGCTGCCACCGGCAGGATGTGTCTCAAGGTTTATGGTAAGGCACTGTAATTGTGTAGGGGTGCTCAGCTGAGGACCAAGTCATTTTTCCTGTGAAAAACTTTCCCTAACATTGCTACATTGATGCAGGGAAAATGGTTCTCCCTGTCTCTCTCACTCTCTGTTTTTACCCCTGATGGGAAACCAGCATTCAACAGTTCTTTAATTTTCTTCCCTTTCAAGTCAGCAACAGCAAGATTCAAAACTGATGGGTAACCCATGACTTCCTCCAAGTTTCCCTGGTCCTGTGCTGTGCTGACAGCTGCCTGGCCACAGTCGTGAACCCCGTGCTCCTCTGCTTCTTCTTACTGCTGCTCTCACCTTCTAATCCTGGAAATTAGGCAATTTTTAACTTGCTCTGCATTTGGGTATAAAAAAATTGCAAAGTATTCAAAAGACAAAGAGGTACATGCATGACCAGAATAGTTGGAAGCTCATTTTGAAGCTAGAGTAAAAATAACAGTAGTTGGGCTGGGGTCAGGATAAGCATGCAAAAAGAAAAGAAGGCTGAAATACTGAACAGCTCGTGGGATTTGACACGTGAATATCTTGAGCAAGTCAGCATCAAGTGGCTTAAAGAAGAGAGTTAAAACAAATCATGAGTCAAGATGGCAGTATTTGTCACCTTCGTATGAAATCATCGACTAGCAAGTGCAACCTGAAATAAAGACAAATAGATGAACTCAAAAGAACTAAGAGTGACAAGCTGCTTATCTTTTGAGGAAAGCTACTGGACAACACCCTGTTGTATCCTGGCTTTCTCAGGAATGAGACTGCTGTGGAGAGACTGGACAAGGATCATATCCCATGTGGAAAGTATCAGTGTCTGTGCCCTGTCAGTGGTGATACGACCCCTGCAGAGTATTTTGTTTATCCCTAGTGCCTTCTGCTGACAAAGACACAGACACATATGTCCACACACATGTCTCTGGAGTCGTCTGTGTGGAGAAAGGAAGCTCCTAACTTATAGGGGAAAGGAGGTAGTGGTGGGAAATACAAGGGAAAACCAAGTCTGGAACAAAAGTTCTTACCCCTTATTTGGGAAGACTAGAGCAGAAAAGAGAAAGGATGAGAAATTGAATGAGTATTTCATATATGAAGAGGAAAGTTCCTAAAAAAATCCAGTTCTGAGTCATTCAGAGAGTAAATACTGATTATTTATTACAGGAAAAACATGGAAGTGCCTTGCAGAGGGGTCCCGCTCTTTTTAATCATGTAAATCTAAACATAGAAATTTCTTTTGGGTTTTGTTTTTGGGGAAATTCCTTCCTAAACTCAACAACCTTTTGGCTATGCTTCATCCTTCACCAGTGCACTATTTCTAAAAAAAAAAGGCATATTTTTCTGCTGACACACACACTCATTCAAGCATCTCTTCCTGCATCTCAGATGAAAATTCATCAACTGAGAAGGGTTCAGCTTCTCTCACAGGCTCAGAGGTCACTGCCAGAGGCTGCCTCACCGAGGTCATGGTGGCCTTCCTGTAATGTGCTGTATCAAACCAGCCCTGGAGGGTCACCATGAACAAATGGAGCATTTGGCACTCTGACAGAAGGTTTAGTTCATATATGGTTGTTTCATTGAAGCTAATTTCCACAATGCTACTTAAAAGCCACAGCCTTGCTCATTGTTCCCCAGCTCCTAATGATGGGAACAACTTGTCTGAGCAAGCCCAGAGGGTGCCCCATGAGGGAGAGTGAAGCCAGCAGGAATCTCCCAAGGCCCAGAGGTTCAGGGCAAGGTGAGGCAATCAGGGTCACCAGTTAAAAATGAAACACTGCCTTGTCTTTGCCCTCAAGAGGGGACAGCCGGGGAGTTTTGGAGCTGGTAATTGCCCGATCACAGCAGCCTTTGCAAGCGCGGCTGTTCCGGGACAGGACGGGCACCACCGCCACGTGATGAGGGGAAGTGAAACCACATAAGAACTGGATACAACACTGTGAGAAAAGAAAGAGGTATGACTGCAGGGATGTCAGACCTGCCTGGCTGAGCACAGCAAACCCAGGAAGAAGCATAAATGTCCTACCCTATGGCAAAATCCATTTTGGAAAAGAATAGTTTCAAGCAAGCTTGAAAGAATAGTTTCAAGCAAGCTTGGTGGATCTCTTTTGAACAGTCTGCTGCCTTTCCTTCTTCATTTTACTTTGGAAATATTTGGCAACATTCCTTGTCAAAGAGGATGAAGATGAGAATGAAATCCAGGATCAGGATTGAGGGAGAGGTATGGAGAGAGGGGGATGTGTCACATGAGGATAGGCAAGACTTGCCGAAGTCACAAAATTCCCTGGACATTTGCTGTGTCGTCTTTGGAGACTGCCTGCCTTCACTGCAGATGGCACCATTTGCCTGGAAGTCTTGAGCACAGCTGGAAAAATGCCATCACTATTTCTTAGAGAAACCAAGACACAGTACTGCTGGTGAGCACCCATATGGTTTGGAAAAGCTTTCTGTCATCATGAGGCATACTGTGATTCCTGCAATCTTTTATCATTCTCTGTAACACCACTGCTAAGCCTTTACACATAAAAAGCATATCATGACCTGATGGTCCCCCTCTAATCACAGAAAGCCATTACAGAATATCCCTTTTTCAAATATTTGAGAATGCTGACAGAGCTCAAGTATGGGAACATCTGCAGTACTGATCTGCAAGAGAGACTAAAGCAAGTACTGACACACAACATCTCAGGCAAAGACTTTTTCACTGGAAACAAGTATTTTGATGAAAGGCAAAAGGAGCAGTTAAGTGTATGAATCAAACATGAACAAGCAAAGAGTGTAGCAGGACTTTACTGCAAAAGCAAGCACTTACAGGTTTTGACAGTGCATCTGTTACAGACATTTGCTAGAGAGAAGCTCAGCCCTACAGGATCATTCCTTGGGGTCCATTGTGAGAAGACAGAGAACTGCTTAGTCAGAAGAAGTGCAGGTGCAGAGTGCATGTGTTTCTGGCAAGGCACTGAGAAATTTTTCTGTGGTAACATCTGTGACTTCTCCCTTTGATTTATTTTGAATTTTGCAACCTAATATTTGAAGTTAATGCTGTGGGTGGATATGTTATTTTATGCATCATGTGAGTGAAAGAAGAAGTTCAGAGTCCAATTATTAATCGAAACATAAATTGTTTGTGACACTAGGCTTTTCGTACCTGGGAGATTTTGAGAAGTTCCAACTGAAATCCCCCTACACAATTTCCTTGTTTTTCTCAGAGGTTTCAGCAACTCTGTGGGGGTTGAGTTTTTATCTATGATTGATGCAAAAAGTGAGAAATACAAGTTTATTTTTTCTAGGCTTGCACAAACATAGTGAATAAGTGAGGTCAGGCTTGTAAAAAAATCAAACAACAAACAAAAAGCAGCAAAATTGTTGGTATACAAAGTCTTGCTTCTACCCTCTGGCAGTTATGGCTTGGAAGACACAGACAATCTTTTGAGGTGCATCTGGAATTGTACCAGGAGGTTATAAGTGCCATTATGCACCTGGCACACATCTTTTCCCCTTTTTGCATTCTGCTACACCTCACAGGCAAATCTTTGTTTACCTCACAAAAGGAAAAATCATTGGTTTTCCTAAGAAGAATGAAAAGAAGTTTTGTTTCCTTGTTTAAAAGCGGGATTGCTAAATGGTGTTGGGACAAATATTAATTTCAGCATAAATATTGCACTTACCACTGTTATTTTTCTTATGTAAGTAGTAATATACACATGGAGTCCTACTAATTATAGCAGTGGATACTTTTTTAATCAGAGGGCTTTCATGTTAATTCAGACTTGATTGAAACTAGAATTTCCACTACACTTAAATGGTTTTAAAAAGCAATATTCTCAGAAACAGAGACCTAGAGGTAGAGTGTGGTTTAGACCCCTATTCCATCAGCACATGCACTGAAGTAGAAGGCAGGCTGGTGAGCGGCCATGCAGAAACCCATGGACTGCACACCCAAATGGAGCCAAATGCCTTTATAGATATTGGCCTGTGAAAACTGACCTTGTCAAACTGAGCAGAGGCTTGAACTAGACAATCTCCTGAAGTCCCTTCTGACCTAAGTTATGGTATGATTTTATGCCAAAGGTTAAATAGGCAATTTTTGACATGGGACATACCTTATGTGTTCAGATCTCACCTGGAGTTCTATCCAGGTTGAAATCAACTTCCTCAACTTCTCCCCATTATCTATTCCTTGCAGATGTAGTTTGTATAAATAGGAATCATCAAGTAGGCTTCATATGAGTAAGCATGAATGATGCCTGTAGTGTATCCTTCTTCTATTCTAAAATTAAATGTGACAGCACCCGCAAATCTTATGGAGTGAGAGTGTTCAGAAGTGATCTTTCATGATAGTTTTGAGGGATACTGTGATGCATCCAAAACCCATTTACAAGAGGAAACAAAGTTATACAACCACTAACCTTCCACAGGTGAAATCTGGTGGTGTAACCACATACAAATTCACTATTACTGTGTTGCATAAATAGATGCATTTAGTCTTTTGATTGGCAACTCTACACACCTCAAACAGCAGTAAAGCTAATCCTGCATGTAATTTTAAAGGAAAATAATTCTAACTCATTTAAGCAGTTCAGCTCTTTCACAGAGGAAAGGACATATGACTTTACAGTTTCACTGCCTTCTGCTTTTAACTCAGCCATAATCACCACTTCTCAGTTGGGATGCTGCTGCTAAGTAACAGAACTGAAACAGATGCTTCTACCCTCTTGCTCTTTCTTTTGTCTAGCTCTCCACTTCCAGACTGCTGTCTGATCACGTTCATGTTTATTTGTCACTGCTGGGTCTTTGGGAAGGGGAAGCTAAGATTAGATAGCAAGCTTTTCCTCCAACATAACTCTAAATACAGATGCTTTTTGCTCAAACAGAAGCAGAAACTAATGAACTTTGTAATTTTGTTTTTTACAGCCATCTCAGACCCTAAAGTGGAAACTAAGCTTATACCCAGTTCAGACAAAGCTGAGGGCTCTGAGAAAATGGTGGGGATGAGCTGCTCAGCAACAGGGAAACCAGCTCCAAAAATAACCTGGCACCTTCCCAGCATCCTGCAGCAGAAACCAAGGGAGTACCACATAAAGTTCAGCAACCAGACCGTGACTGTCATCAGCAATTTTACCCACACCCACTCCAAAATCCTTCAGGAGTATCCCATCACCTGCATGATCCAACACCCTTCTCTAAATGTGACCCTGGTCCTGCCCACAGACAGCTTGGAGCAGGGTCAGTATGTAACTCTGCTCCTGCTCTGGAGTGGGGCAGAAAATGGGAAGCACCTTCCGGGGCAGACCAGAAAACTCTTCAAAGGGTTGAGAGCAGGGGGGGAAGGCACCTGGAAGAGCAGCTGAGGCTGGGCTTGGGAGGGATGGAGGAGGTGCAGTGGAATGTCCAGAAGCCTTGGCACTAATGTCTTACTGCTCCTCAGGGCCCCTTACCCTCCATGATGTGCCCCAGCCTCCTGGTCTCTGTGAAGGACTATTTGTGACAGGGTTCCCTGTCACATGCAGTGACAAGCCAAGACCTGCCAGCGTTGGGTAGCTCAGAGGGGCTGGGTTCTGCATGCCTGACCTTAACACCACACCCCAAGCACAGGTCTGCTGGCAGTGCTGCTTGTGAGCATCATGCTGGAATGTACTCCCAGCTCCCCTATCCACCCCATTTCACCCCAGGGAATGGCCAAGGGATGTTTGAAATGGGTTTTGGGTTGTTTTTTTACTTCATGCACAAACTGAGTGTGGGCTGCTTTCCCCACAGGTCCAGACAGCAGCAGGGCACCAGCCACTGCCATTGCAGTGGGGATCCTGGTGCCCCTGACATCCCTTCTCCTTCTCACCTGCCTTCTCTGCCACTGCCTCAGGCACCTCCGTGACCCAGAGAGAAACCCAGCCTGGCCACGCTGGGTAGGTCTGCCTTTCCTCAGGGTGCTGCAAAATTCACCCCCACAGGTCTCAGGGCTCAATGCCACGACCCGGCTCTGCCCAGCCACACCAGGGCTGCCTGCACACTGCCTGAGCCAGGCTGAACCTGGGCTGGAGAGAGACACAGGAATGAGCCCCCAGCCAGACAGCTGGGAAAGGGAAACCTGATTCTGCATAGGCAGCCTACACGTGCCCAAGAGTGCTGACAGCTAGAAAACATTCACTGTGCCAATGACAAGGCATGCTGCAGTGGCAAGAATCACCCTACTACTATATTTATACACAAGATAGTTGTGTAAGCAGTGGCCAGACCCTTGCACTGGTCTTCTGCAGCTCCTAAGGTAACTTCCTTCAGCACAGCCAATGCTGCTCACAAAGGCAGCAGCTTTGAGGATGGGTCTCAAACAAAATGTGGTTGTAGAGGAAAACCATGCCTCTGTGAGGGAAGCCCAGGGTGCCACGCTGAGGCACAGGCTGAGGCACTGCTGGTTGTCCACCAAGGCTATCCTAGTGCAGAGAGTGCAGGATACAAGCTTGAGGTGAGGGTAAACTGAGTGAAGTGACATCATTTCAGAAAATCAGTCTAGTTTTGTGAAGGCTCCTCATCCTCCTTGCAGTATGTGCCTAGCATGTGCACACTGGATTTTGGTGAAAATTTTGGAGAAAAAGAAGCAGTGGAGGAAATGCAACATATCTTCCATGGGTGTTATACCTCTAGGTCCAAGCTGAAGACTGCTGGTGGGATTGCAAGGGAGAACTTTAATCTCCCCTCACAGAGAGATGCAAGGACTCACTTGGCAATACAAATATCTGGGATCTTTACCCTCACACTTAAAACATCCATATATTTTGAAGAAATAAACACAACAACCTCTCTTTCATCAGGTACTTCCTGCCTGCACCAAAGCCAAGAAGTGCAGGCAGTATGGAGCTGCAGGCAGGTGGGCTTCTGCAGTATCCCCCAGCCTCGGTGCACCACTGAACACCTGAGAAACAGCCCAACCTACACATGCAAGACAGAAACCCTTAAAATGGCACCTCAAGCTTCCAAGCAAACCTCCTGTGACCTTCTCCAAGAAAAATACAAAAAGGCACAATTTATAATAGATATTTATTTATTTTATTACACTATAATATTCTGTTTTGTAAGAAGAAAATGTAAAGTATTTATTTGAAACTCAGGCTGGCTATGTGAATCCATTTAGTGGAACTCATGCTTTGTATTTTTTGGGGTTTAACATTGTTTATTACTCTTTGATATTTTAACATCATAAACCCACTGGGGGATTTCTGAAACAAGGCAGCATTTTGTAAGGCCACTGGCTTGGAAAGTGATGCTGATGGACCAAAGGAGCCCCCCACCAGGAGCTGGGCTGCAGAAAACCTGTGGAACAGCCCAGCAATCTGCTCTGAACTTCAGGTGTTGAACTTCTTCCCAAAAGGGCACAAGAGATCAAGCCAAGACTGCAGCCAGTCTGAACTTATAACCCAGGTGCCAGGAGGAACAGGCTTCAAGCCAGGAGTCATGAGCCAAGCCCAATTTCCAGCAACCTCTCCTGGAAAGCAATGTAAAAGGCACATAGGTGTTCCCTTCTTCTCTCTTTCTCTGGGGTTTCCACAGCCCCCTTCTTAATGTCCCTAATCTATCAGAGCTGCCTTGTGTTTCCTGGCATGCCACCCACCTGCAGGAGGAAGCTGGGCAATAAAAGAGCAGTTGCAGGGTTAATAGGTTGTCCAGTGCATTTTGTTTGTGCCCTGGTGTGTGCAGTGGGAAGCAGGAGGCTGGTAGCTGCTTTTTTTGTTTCCATATGGGCAGATAAGTACCAGTGCAGGGCAAGGGGTGTTCCCTGTTCTGACAATGCTTTGGGTCACAGCTGAGCCGTAATCTCCTGTAATTCCCTGAATTGTACCATATGCTCATGAAGCCTTGTAGATTTAGGGAAGGAGAAATGAATCCACCTGGCTCATGCTGGTCTTGTGGGAAGCCACCAGTGCAGGCTGCTTCCTCTCCTTCTGGCTTCCCGGAGCAAATGCACATAATCTGGTTTTTCCTCATCCATGTATTTCCCACATGAATCACTAAGTTGTAGTCAAAAAACCAAGTGACCTACAATGAAAGCAAGTGAGTGAATTGAGAATGAGTAAATCCGGTCTTTGCTATAAAATACTTTATTTAGGCCCCTCTAACACCTAGAAATAGCACAATTGGTGAGTGACAGGAAAGGGGAACTGGCTGCAGCTGTTAGAATTGGGGGTTTTTTCTCCATAGCCCCCTATCGTCAAAGGAGGAAGTAATGGTTTGTCCAAACTTTTGCACCATTGCCGTTTCATTTCTTCCTTGATCAGGGAAGAGGCCAGGGGAGAAGAAGGTTTTCCCCTGGGTTTGTGGAGGGCAGGAATGGGGTGGAGAGCCCCTGGTATCCTTCTTGAGCAGGCTGTGTGGCCTCAGCCCTTGCCATTCTGCAGAGTCTGCACTTGCAATTTAGAACAGTTTATTTGAGTTTTAACATGAGGTTTCTGCTAGTGTTTAGACTAAGGTTTTGTTGGGTTTGTTGTTTGGTTTGTTGGGTTTTTTTAAAATTAAAAAAACCCCAATCAAATCTCTTGAAGAAGCAGGGAGTTTGGACTTGGGTAAAGAAAAGGATTTCTTGAGGGAAGAGAGAAAGGCACAGTGCCAATGAGAAATCCAATCAAACCCAGGAAAATGGCAGGGAGTATCTAATATTGTTTTCTACAAGTGGATCACCTGGAGTGTGGGAAAGCAGGGCTTGGAGTCACAAAAGTATCTGTTTGTGTGTGGGTTTGTGTTTCTTTTACTTTTTAGCTGAATCTAGAAATTTTTAAAGCTTTTAGAGGTTTAGCTTACAAGGATGATACGTCCAGCTGTTGGGTGAGGGATGCAGTGGCTTACAGGTAAAATTCTGTACAAGATTTTTTCATTCATGATACTGGAATGAGAACATGACATCCAGTCACAGAACACTTAAAACCAATACATGTACTTACCTTCATGCTGTACAAAGCCATCTACTAACATGCAGTGCCATAAAGTGCTGTGTGCTACTGCTGTGGTGTTTGGCTTCACATAGCAAATGAAATGAAGGCAAGAATACAGACTGTGGATAATTAACTGGCTGTTAGCTATTGGGGGGAAAAAGCATATGAAATAGATACAAACCATCTTTTGTGGAGGAAATAAAAGCATGACTGAGGGAATCAGAAGTTTTGACTATGAATGGTGAGCATCCTAATTGCTGTTATGAGATTTCTTTGTGAATAGTTTGTGCTTGTCTGTCCAGTTACTTCTGTTAACAATTTGTAAGAATTCCTTGGAGGTTATATTTCAAATTGCTTTACACAGATACCAGTATTTGTTTTAATAAATGTGTGATTTTAATAAATGGGTGAGTTTGATCCTCAACACATTTTGTCTGCTGTTGCCCCACATGGCTGTAGGTGGAGGCAGTAGGTGAGGTTGATGTGGAGCTTGAAATGAGAAATAGAACTAAAACTAGTAGGATATTTAAGTAAAATAGACTCCTCTATTTTTCTGCTCCAATACAGGTGATATGAATTAACTTTATAATAGATTAAATTTGTAAGTAAATGGAAGCAGATCACATTTTCAAAATAAATTCTACAGGAATGTTCTGAGCTACTACTGCCACCACAAACAAAACAAACAAACAAACAAACAAACAAACAAAAAGGGGGTGGAGAAAAGCCTAGGATTCCTGCCTGTTTTGAGGCTGGGCAGTTTTCAGTCTCACCCAACTCTGCCTTTGGCTACTTTGTGTCACTGCATTTTGTCCAGCCTAGGGACAAGTGGTGTTGATGCAGGACATAATTTCTCCTAACTGATGGGAAAAGGGCAAGCAGGAATGTCACCTTCCTGCTTCCCTCTCACTTGGATAAAACTGGTTCTGGGTGATGTGTCTCTCTTTATAAAGCAAATGTAGCCTGCACCTCTCAGCTTTGGGATCCTTTGACCCTGATGTTAGCCAGTTTGGGTTAAGATTTTAACTCATGTAAGAAGTGTCCTTTTAAATAGTTGAGACAGATATATAGATAAATAAAAGGTTCTTCAGGCTGTATAAAATGTCCATGCTTCTGTTTTGGCATGCCAGGCTATTTCAGAGGGGTATTGTGATGGTATTTTTCTCTGTCTAGATACTGGGTTTTTGGTTCCAAGAGAACAGTAAGATGCAAGCAAATTGGCCCCAACAGCTCTGGCTGAAGATATGACTTTGAAATGTAGCTGAAATGTTTGCTTTAGATATTTTACAGGCACTGGCTGAAATAGGAAGAATATTTTTCTTCTGAAACCAGTGCTGGCAGAGGCATGAGAGTAAATTTGTACAGTGAAAAGAAACTTTGTTTTGGTGATAGACCTTTGAAAACATCATTCATCAATTCTCTGTTGCATGACCCTGGGGGAATCATTCATCTGAATACCATGTCAGTAAATTTTCTGATGAAATCAGACATGGAAGAAAATATAGCCTATTGTTTTTCATTTCATTTTCAGCACTGAGCCCCTGGAAATCAGCTGAAACAAGAGAATTGCACTAATTGATTGCATTTTTCTCTTTTATAAATGAGACTATGAAGCCAGGCAGATACAAATCAAGTGTATTTTTGTGTTCACTCTCAGTACACCAGAAATTGCTCATGTTTTTTGGAAGCCATACAAAGGACCTTCTCATATCTCTGCTGCTTTCATCTTTGGACATAGAAAGCTACGTGTGAAAGGAGCACTGAATACTTGCCCAACTCTTTGTGGATGGGCTCTGTTGTAGTCTGCTCAACTTTGAGAAAAGCTACTTGAAATTTCTGGGAAGCCTGAGAGAATCCTCAGTCTAAGACCCCTACACAGTACACAATACAGATTTTTAAATTCCCTAAGAATCAGAAGCTCTGGTCCTTAACCACCCTAAGGAAAAAGCAGCTTTGTCTAGTAAAAGGGCACTTGAAATTGTACATGAAAGACTAAGATGGAATGAAAACCTTGCAGAAAAAAAACCCTACACTTCTTAGTAAAAAATCAATCAGAATATTTTATTTTATATTATCCTTTAGGTAAATTACAGAAAGCCCAGGTCTCATCATAAACACCCAGCCTTATATTTCAGTTTAAAGAGATCAATTTGCCTTGAGCCCTCGTTGTTTACAGGAATGGAGCTATTTTCATAAAAGACATTGTGGTGGATTTTAGCCACCCATCATCTGAGTAACAAGAAATATCACTGTTTGCTGCAGGTTTCTCTCTAAATACCAGAACCTATACACAAAGAGGAAAAAGGGGAATTTTCTTAGTATAGTTTTCTGAGAATCTTTGCATACCTACTTTAGAATGGTTTAATTTTAAGCATATTAAGTGTAGGGTGCCTACTTTCTAGGATTTGTTAACAGAAATGTCAATTGTCTACTCAATACTTCAGTATTAATGTATACAACTTCAACATTTCTTTCTGAAAGTCTGTAAATTGTAACAATTTCTGACCACATCAAAACATTTGGAAGACATTCCTTGGAATCTAGCTCAGGCTGCACAGAGAAACCAAGACCTTTGCTGCATCACTAAGAGAAAGTGCTGAGCTCCCTGAAGGCTCCACTGGGGTGGAAACTTTCTGACTAGGATGCAGAACAAAAAGGGGGCCACATCCTGGGTCACAGGTAATAACATCCCAGGCTAAAAGGAGGTGTTGTACCAAGCTCTCCAGTGAGCTCTGGCCCAGGAGAAGGATTTGGTGCTCATCATGCAGGTTTAATTCCTCTAGTCTCAGGTTTGTGACTCTATCCCTCTGCTGTGGATCTGACAGACGTGGGTTGGGAGGCCTGGAAAAATTGAACCCTGAAACTGCCAAGAAACAGCATCAGTCACCAAGAGTGAGACAGATGTTTTTCCTGAAAGGTGAGCAAGATGGCTTGGAGATCCCCTACTTGATTCTCTACAGCTTCCTTCATCCCCTTAGCACATTTATACTTTCTTTCCCCTTTTTCTGATCCATGGGATCCAGACCTGATGCTGAACTATCACACAGTGCAATATTTCTGCCTCAAACAACAAGTTTGTCCCTTGTATTCCTGTCACTTGACTCAGCCACCTATTTTGCCTCTCCTGGTTGTTTCAAGATTGTTTTGTCCCCCTGATATTGTTCTGCCTTACCACACCTTTGAAGATGCTGTCCACCTCTCTGGATCACCTCTCTTCTGCTGGGCACCTCTTGTTCCT
>VZSR01003209.1:9077718-9117682 GCA_013398615.1 Brachypodius melanocephalos
TTACGGAAGCCCGGCATAGTTTACTGTGTTACAGCTACACGGACAGCCTCGTTCCTCATTTGTGAATTCTCCTAGCTACCCCGGCTGTGTGCAATGGTGCTTTAAGGGCAGTGAAGCAAAGGATTGTTATTGAAAACTCTGCTTGCCTGCAGGTGTGGAGCATCTTCCACTGCCTTATAAACAACTCAGTGACTTGATAGTTTCTGCTTGCTATTCCGGCCCTTGATTTCTGCATGCTTGTAGGAATATCTATCTGAATTTCTTATAGCCGTGCTCAAATATCTGACTACACAAACATTTTTCATTGGGCAAGTTGCTGATGGGTTCTTGTTTCCTGATTCTACTCATAACAACTTGGTCTGTATTTGTTATTGGTAACTGGAGAGTTGTATCAGGAGTTGTTTCAGCACAATGTGTTTAAAATTTAAAGGCAGGCTACTGGTTGTGGGTGTATGCAGTGTGTACTCAAGCTTGCTTGCAATTTGTTTATAAATACTTTTTTTTCCTTTCTCTTATTTATGTACTTATTTACCAGCCCTCCTTTTTTTAACCTGTATAATATAGAAAATGCTTTTCAGTTGATTGTCTCTTATTTTTGCATGTTATGAAAATCTTTAAGAAGTTGGGCTTTGCTTACATTCTTGATGGTCCCAAGATGTGTCAGCTAGTTTTGCAGGCATTGGCTAAAAACTCAGCAGTGGGTAGAGTGTGTTACAGAGGGGTTTTTTTTGCAAAATAATATATATTTTTGCAAAATAACTTGATTTTAACACCAACTTCAGTTCCAGACAGGTCTACAGCTCAGTTGTAGGAAACAGGGCAATAAGATTTGTCAAGTCTTGTTATCTGACCCCAGAACTACATTCTTTTTCACACGAGAAATCTACAGTTAATTTTTGCACCCTGGATGTACATTATCATGAGAAGATGATCTGTCATATCTCCTTGTCTTTCTTTAGGTGAAGCAGATTTTCTGTTCCAAAATGACTTTACAAGTTCTGGTTTTGTGTCTGGTATATTCTGGGCTTGGAAAGGCAAATGGTGAGTTGAATTTCCTGAAAGCTGCTTGAAATTGTTTAGGGAACTAGTTTCAGATTTCTGAGGCTTCAACAGAGTAACAGACAAAAATTGGTGAAATACAGATTGCTGTTGCTGTTTGGCTTGCTTACTTACATAGCTGAGACATGGAGCTGGTGGTAGTTGTGACACAAAACCTCCCAGAGCAGCATTAAGAACTGAGAGGGACAAGAAGCATCCCATATCTACAGTGACCCTGGAAACCATTGTTCACCTGAGTTGACAGCTTCCACAAGTGGGGATCCCAAAAGAACTTCCTTCCTTCCATCTCAAATGTAGTGTGAACTCTGAAACTACAATTCAGAAAGCATTTTAAGGCATTTTGCTGTTTACTTCTCTCATAATGGCTTGGTGTGTACTTCTCTCACGCATTCGATCTTCCTCTAGCTCTTAGGAAACAAAAATTGAGTATTTCCTGAGACTAGGAAGTCGTGAGCTGCTTTAGTAAAACATAAGAGGGAAGTCTGCAGATACAGGTACAGAAATAGGTAAGTCTTTTTGTCTTTTAAGTAGCTTAGAAGAAAGGTAAAGCCTCAGCCAATGTAAATCAACATAACTTCATTGATTTCTAGGAGTATGCAGGAGATGGACTTTTTTGTAGGGAAAAGCCACAGAAACAGTATGTAACTGAAGGAATTGTGTCTGTGACTAATCCAGGCCTTAGAATCAACATGAGGCTTCTGAGTATGTGTGATACCTGCCCATTTCATTAACTGTTAACTGTCATTGCAGTGGTTCCACAGGCTGAACACACAAAAGTGAGGATGGGTGACAATGTGACTCTGAGCTGTGCCCTGACAAATCCCATGGATGTTCTGCAAGTGACATGGCAGAAGAACTCAGAAGAATTACATAAAAATATAGCTACATACAGTAAAGCAAACGGGTTAAAGATTCACAAGCCCTATGAAGACAGAATGAATTTCACAAGTTTGGAACTCAACAAGACAAGCATAACTTTTTGGGACACTAGAATGGATGATTCAGGATGTTACAAGTGCCTCTTCAATGCTTTCCCTTTGGGCTCCTTCTCAGGAGATACCTGCCTGAGTGTTTTTGGTGAGGTTCTCTGCAGGGATATGTCTCTAATGAAATAAGAGGTGGTTTCTCACCCACAGAATTTCCTTGAGCAGATTCAAGAACTGCAGTGATAGCAGCATCTCTTGGTGGTACATGATGTAGAAACAGAGCACTAATGCTGTGAGCAAAACTCTGTGGGTCATATTCAAGCCTATTGTGGTCATTTTGGCTCCTGTTTGTTAATCCTTGAAGTAGCAGCTGAAAAGCAAGGAGTGGAACTCAGGCAAACCAACATTGCCCATTGCAGTTTCCTTTTGGTGCAAGGTACAACCCCAGTGCTGTGAGCTGCTCTGCCAAACCCTTCCATGCATAGGGAATTAGCAGATAGGAGCAAGAAATTATTTTACTTAACAGATTATTTTGATACTTGGGTTTCAGATTGAGTGAAATTTTTGGGGTATACAACTTCAGTATGGGGAAGGAGTATTGAGTCATGGAGGGAACCTGACCCAAGGAACTTTTCTTGCATTCCATGCCACTGGGCTCAGTGTGAATCGAGTAAGCTTTGCTGTGATTCATAATGGTTAGACTGCTACTGCTGCTTATGAACAGGTGCTCACTGTGGTGATGGCTTGTCTCATTTGTGTGTTGGAAGGTCTTAATGCATCTGTCCATCACAACATTTCTGAAGATCATGTGACAGTCATCTGTAATGCTGATGGCCTCCCAGAGCCCACCATCACCTGGAACAACCTGTTCAATTCTACTCCTACAGAGAAGACAGTCAAGCACAAAAATGGGATTGTGTCCATCACAAGTAAACTGGAAATCTACAACATTCAGAGCATCAGTGCACAGGATTTGACCTGCAGAGTAAGCAACACAAATGAAACATTTGAATTGCCTGTGAAAATAAAAGAAGGTAGGTGAGCAGTACAAGCAACTTGTTATCATTCTCTTGGCCTCCACATTTTGCGGTAGCATATTTGGATAGGAATCTTCTGGGAAGAGGAGGGAATGAGATGTGTATATGTCAGGAAATCCTATTTGCATTCATTGTCGTCTTTGAGATGATAATGTATTTGAGTCCTATCCAAGAGGGAAGAAAAGCCAGACTAACCAGCTACAGAGGTATGCGGTTTAGAGGCACCATACATTTTGCAGCAAGTTAACTTAGGTTGCCATGTAGGTCTTCATAATTTCTTTAATAGCCTAAAAATAAATATAAATATGTCAGCTGATATCTATGAGTAGAAAGATAACTAGAAACTCTATGGGTTGCTTGATGAACTCAGAAATTCTGAAATTCATGACAAACTGTCTCTGAATCAAATGTTTCAGTTTGACTTACTGCATGGTTTTTTGTATTTAACCGGTAGATTATGGTTCAGTTTCTCTGATTTTTTTGCTAAGGCATATGCCCACTGCACTAATGGTCAGGGAGGAATAGTACTTCCAGGCATACAGGGAGGGGGTCAGTTGAAGATTCTTACTCTTTTTTTTCTACAGAAATCTTAGATACATTAATGCAACATATGGGTATCTTGTAGTGTTAATAATTTCTTCTTCCAACATTCTGTTCTGCTGGAAAGACTTTCACCCTGTTTCTGCAGATAAGGAACAGAAACATTAAAAGCTGAACTACCGTTCTTAGTTCATACAGGAGCACTGACTTGAGTGGTTTAAAATTCACATGTCTCTATATCCAGAGCCTTAAATTGAAGACCACTTGTGAATTAGCAAGACAGGAAAAGCAGCTTGTAGCTGTTGGTTAATTCTGAGATTACATGCTCAAGAAGTGATTTTAAAGGAATAGAAGTAAAAAACAGGATTTGATTTTTAATATCTGCTCTCTAAACATTCAAAAGCAATTTAGTTCTTAATTCTGAATTGCATTACAATTCTGAAAAAGCATATTAATCTTTTTGTCCTGTCTCCAATATTCTTTTGTTTGAGTCATTTAAAAAGAAAACTTATATCTCAGAAAGCAGAAAGCTAAGACTGTTGTTATTTCTTGCTAAGTGGATAAAAAATCAGCTAGCAGTTTGTTGTTTTAACAATTGTATGGTTTAGAGGACAAGAAATTCAAATGAATAGTTCAACGTATCTTTGTTAAAAGACGTAATAGTTTTGGCTTGAGTCAAATAAATTTCAAGTCATTCAATTTTCCAGCTAATGCCAGTGAAATGAGCCTCTGTATAACATTTTGATTAGTAGGAGTGAAATGAAGTGGCTGATGTCTAACCAGGGAGGAACATTTACATTCAGCTGTTGCGTAGAGCTATTTGCAGGCAGCAAAATATAGCCTGTCTCCTTTTCTTAAAAATAATGCTGCCTTTTCAAAGTGTTCAGTGTTTAAAAGCAAAAATAAAAAAAGTTCTGGGTGAACAAAAAGCTCTTTAGAAAGTGTTGAGACTTGTATGAAGTTCTGCTTGTGTGTGTATGCCAACCACTATATCAGGTATCGGAATGGCAGTGTTCTTTGCCATGAGCACATCTTTTCTTCACCTTTTCTGTGGGCAAGTAGTTTATTTTTCAAGATACATAGCTTTATTCTCTCTTTTGAGCATTTGCTGCTTTCATTTATCTTAGCAATACCATTAAGCATATCATTAATTTTACCTATCATTAATCAGACATCCTCTTGGCCTGTTTTGCTTTTTTTTCTCAATAAGCTAGATTAATGTGCTGCAAGTGTTCTGTTGTTTTGTTTTCACAGAAGAGGGATCATCATTGCTTTGGCTGGTGATCATTGCAGTGCTTCTAATAGTCATCATAGTTCTGATTCTGATTATGCTGGTCTGGAGGAAGATCCTATGCAGGAGAAGTTGAAGTGGTGAGTCACCAGTGTGTGGAAACATGGTTTTCCTCGAGCCCATAATAAGGTCTGATCCTCTGCAGAGAAGAATGAGACCTTATTGGGATATCATTGGGTGTATGAGAGCGTCATACTGGACAATTTAATAATAATAATAAATAGCAATAGTAATATGTTTAGGGTTTTTAGAGGTTGCCTCAGTTGCATGTCAGTTTAAGGGCTATTTTCCCACTGCCAAGGGACAATCCAAGGCTGAAAACTGTGAGGGAAGGATCCAAGCAGAGCAGGACATGCTGCTCTTGGTTAGCTTTGAAGTAGCAATCTCAGCAGAAGTAATTCACTTATCTTTCACATTTTCCTGGAAGCCCACAAACTGTAGTATGCTCAGATAATTTTTGGCAGATGAAATAAACATTGTAGAGACATCATGCAGAGTGATGTCCCCTCAGAGAAAGCATTTTCTACTGGTCATGGTGCCATCTTTGTATTTTTTAAGACAAACATTGTAATACAATGAAGAAGTCTGCTCAAATTTGACACGGGTGTGCTTCCTATTGATAATTTAAGGAGAAGTTGCAGTCAGTGTAATGTTTCTGAGTGTGTAATAACCTGGTCATAGATCAATTAATTCTCTAGTTTTAATTAATAGTAACATAATAAACAAAAAAAAAGACTGGGAGGGGGGACACCATAAGCTTCAGAAATCACAGAAATTAGATGGTCTTTGGTAGTTTCACTGTTGTTTAACTAAATCCAAATTCCATGTCTGGCTTTAAATTCCACTAATGTATTTAAAAACGCCGGTGCATATTAACTCAGTTCCTGGATATTTAGATACCTGCTTCATGGCAATAATATGATATAAAGTAAAGAAATATTTCAAGGTGTATCACGCTTGTCTTTTGTGAGCTTAGACCTACAGCATCTGCTATTAAGAGGGTTTGACCTAATGAATCTGCTACTCTCAGGGACACAAGAAGAAAGAGAAATGAACAGTTCTTACACCCCAGATACAATGTCTTAATTGTAAAATGTCTGTGAGACTTCCATTGATCCTGTAAATAATTCAGAAGATGAAATTTCTTGTTGAATTTTCAGACCAACCTGGAAGTTAAAGTGCAAGTTTGTTCTTAAATACTGCTTTTTAAAGGATCAGAAGAAAAAGATGAAATGCTTACAAGAAAGAAGATGTATCTTTATTCTAGAACAACCATTCCAAACGCAAATGAGCTTGTACTAAGGATACCTTGAAGGAGAGACCTTGAGATGGAGGTGATCTGATAGAGCTTTGGGATCACCCCCTGGAGCAGATCTGAAGTTGGCCAGGAAAAGAGAGAGTGCCCAAAAGCACAGGTGCTGCCTTGCAGTGTTTGGAAGCCCCTTCATTGCATGGCAGATGAGAACCACACTGGGATGCTGTGTCTGCACTGGGGCTCGAAGCTGGACCAGTGTCACTCAGTGAAACACTGCTTGACAAGACCAAGCTGTTCATGTCTAGAGTAGGCTGAGGATATTAATGTGTCCCAGCATGATTCTGGCCCGTGGATATTAGCAGTTCCCTGGGCAGTGCCCTTATGTGGCTTCAGCAATAGTTTGTAACAGGGCCATCCCCAGCAGGCAGCCACAGCAGGTCTCTTACACCCTACCCCACACTCTAGGTGTCAGGCTTGGGACCCCCAAGCCATTTTGTGTATCCTTGTGCCACAACATGGGTCATGTAAGACATGATTTGCTGCTCCGGAGACACCGCTGTGATGCACAGCAACAGAGCCCATGTGTGATTTGGGAAACTGAACAGATCCTCCTCCCCTGCCTTGTAAGGAAAGCATAAAACACAGAAAAGCATTAGTTTCTACTGAAAGCACTGTGCCTCTTTTTCCTTAGCTAATGGCTAAAAGCTTGAAGGCCTTCTGTGTCTCCAAGAGAAGTGGGGTCTCATGTCCTGCTGCCTGGGAAGATGTCAAGTTTCCTGCCCCCACGTGTATTCCTGGCCAACGAGTCACAAGGTCAAGACTTAATGTAAATCCCTGTTCACTGGGGCAGAGGGTGTAAATTAGATGAGCAGTGTTTAGTAGTGGGTGTTTGTTGGATTAAAGTTTATCAAGAAAAGCAGGATTTTAATGACATCTGTTGTTGGTGTTCCTTCCCATTTTTCATGGGTTTTGATTAACTCTGATGCCAGGATGTGACTTCTGCAATGAGGTTGTAAGCCTCTGTCCTTTTAATGTAGTCTAGTTTATATCAGCCATAGTCTGTATCTTTTCAGTTGCTGTTTGGTCTTGGGTTTCAAAAATGGAATGCACTGACCTGGATCGGTTTTGAGTAAAGGCAGCATTACTATATCCAGAGTAATTTTGACCAGCTGGTCATATTCCTTCCTACAGTGACCATCTTAGTGAAATGTGTAGTCTATCTTCCTAATTTACATCTGTTTCCCTGAAGGCATCACTAATTAGTTTACTGTAAAACTTCAGTGGTGGTGCAGTTTGATCACTCTGTCACCATCTGATTTTTTTTTTTTTCCCTCTCCCAGGATGCTCTTTTCTGCTGGTGGCTAAGAGTTACTCACAGTTCATCTTGCATATGATTCCATGGATGTGTCACTTTCTGGACATCCTTAGAATACTAACAGTATCTGTGGAGCTGCAGTAATTTTAACATTTTATTTACAGTGTGTTACCACTCCACAAGTGTTGTGATGAGGAAATCCCCTAAACTTCTTATCTTTGGATCCTAGTCTGGTTTTGTGGTGACTTGTTTTTTCCCTTGCTGTAAGATATGTTTATGCTTTCTAAAGCATTGGTTGTAGTTGGTTCACCCAAAGGACGGTAGTATCTTGCAGAAAGCCCTTTTCTGGTTTTATCCTCTGTTGTCCTCAGACTGAGTGGGATGAGGAGCAGCGCCTACGCACATACTTTTGGAAGTGCTGTTTGTAACAGCACAATAGAGAGCTAAAAATAGAGAGCTAATGGCACTGGCTTGAGAATACCAGGGTCTGGCTGGGGCTTCAGTACTTCTTTTCATTCTGCACTAGATAACAAGCACAGCCTTTCCAGGCTTGTCAAGATGTTCGATTTTTAAAGTAAAACAGTAGCTTTTCATCTGGGTGGCTGGGGAGCCTTCTCTGAGAAAGTTTCTTCAGAGTGCTTTTGCTTCTGGGAGTATGGTTAGGTTTTGCTTTGATTTTTGCTGTTCCCTTCCTCTTCATGGTAGATACTTGGGAATCGGATGTCTGGGGCTGAAAATTGATGTCCCATCCCTCAGGCATTTGCCTTGTGTACCAGTTACAGAGCATACAGACATTTTAGTTCTCCCTGAAAACGTCCCAAGTAAAGTGTCTTCACAACATTTGTGGATAAGTTACTTGTTTGGAATCAAACTGAGTAGCCTTTGTGGCAAGTGCTGACGCACAAGTTTTGGAAAACTCACATCACATCTTCTACCAAGTGGGCAGGCAAACCCAGCTGTGCCCATCACTCAATGTAAGTGCAATGAGAAGGCTGCAAAGGATCACCAGGCATAAATTCTTCCATGGCTGAAGTTTCTGGGTGCTGCTAATCTGATAAAAAGTTAAATCCTTTCATTCCTTACTCAACTAATGGAGCTTAACTGTAGACCACAGTGAGATAAAGCAGTCCAGTTAAGAAGCCAAGTGCCTGCATAGAAGAAAAATAAAGGCTATTAGCTTGAATAAATTCCTGTGACTTTACAGTCATCTATGTGTCTTCACTTGAATGCTTTCCACAGCATCACCTGCTTATTTCGTGGCTTGCAGGATACTCGTATTTCGGCCTGGCCAATTAAAAAGCTTTGTAGTTAATTCTCAGGATGTATCAGTCTGCAGGGGGATAAAATTCCACGCGTACATTTTTTTTCTGGAGCTTGTGGTAACCTGTGAGGAAGGACTACTTCACAAATGCATATAAAGGCCAGATCTTTTGTTTTGTTTTTAAGAATTGGTATGTTGCATAAGCTCTTGGGTAGCTTATGCAGGTTTGCCATGTGGAAAGCTTCAGAAATATTCAAATAGTCTGCTTGTGTTTAAAGAAAACTGTAACAAGAGGGAAAAATTGGGGCTTCTAATTGGGTAGATATGATACTGAATAGATAAGAAAGCTGAACAGAATAGGTTAACCTGGAAGAAGAAAAGTTGAAAAGTCATAGAATAAGAGACTAGGCCAGACCAAAAATTCCATTCTGCAGAAAGTGCCAGCGTAGAAATGTGTTTTTCCTGTTTGGAAATCAAAACATTCAGGTTTTCCTTCAAGTGGAGATTTTATGGAACACGGGTGTAAGCAGCATTGCCTTTGCCTCTTAGTGCTATGGTTTACTAGACAAGGTGTTGTTCAGTCAAAGGTTGGACCTGATGATCTTGGAGGTGTTTTCCAACCTTAATGATTCTACAATTTTGTTTGTCTGAACACAACCAGCTATCTGTATTCCAAACAAATGCTGAACCTCAATGTGCTTAGTAAGTTAAAAAGTACTCCAAAACAGGTTCAAAATACCTCTTTATTACAAACTAGAGATCGTTTAATACCCTGAATAGAAATTTAAGATTCTCTGATTGTTACCTTTTGAATTTTGTAGTTGCTACAAATAGCATAGAATCAAGTCTGGTAAGTGTAAAATAGCAGCTTGGCTGATCAGCTATAATATGTACATATGAGGAACCCAAATTGTGGTGGCCAAATATGTCCCGGAAGGCTGGGAAATAAGTACAAAGCAGGAATTCCAGCTTTTGGGAAACCTTATAAGAACAAGTACTTGATTACTCTTGTCATTGCTTTGTTTATAGTAAAGATCATCATTAATTCTGAAAGAGTCATTATAGCAGTATTCTCTAGTCTGTATTTAATTTGGGGGAGGCTCTGTTTCTAAGCTCTAGCTTAAAAATTACAACAATCCTTATCTTACAACTCGGCATGTTTCTTCAGTGGATTTGCTTTAACATCTGGTTTTCTTATTAGCGAGAGGCTCGGTAGTTGAGAACAGTAGCGGCTTGGTTTTAGGAGCATTTTCAGAATAATATTTCCAGAGAAGATCACTAAATACCAGACTTTCAGATGATAAACTTGGGACATAACTCCCTCTTAAATGAGGCAGATGGATATAACACACTTCCTCTGCTCACAGAGGAATGGGTTTCTAGCAGTCACATCCCAGCTGGCAGGGCTCATTTTAGAGATGCCTTGGTTTCCTCTCAAATGTGGCTTTAATGGGAGTAGGAGGCTATATTTTGAGTTCCTGCAAAACAGCAAAAAAATATACAGTGAATATACAACAGCTTCATTCCTGTACCCTAAGTACTGAAAAAAAAAAAAAAACCAAAAACAAAACAAAAAAAAAAAAAAAAAAACCAAACCCAAGCCAACCAACCAACTGAAAATCCCAGAACCCAAAAATGTCTCTGTAAAAACAGTAGAAACAAACAGACCTAAACAGAGCTACTGAGGGGAGGAATCAATAAACCAAACAACCCTCATGACTAAAATGTCAGTGAAGGGGTAATTCTGCTGTCAGGCTGCCCATCAGGTTTGCTGCAGACATAAATATTTTGCAACTCAGATGAAGATGTTTTCTGTGTTTAATAACACAGTTTCCAGACAGCTGCTGTTCCCTAGTAATTCCACCTAATTTTCTGTTCACAGAAATGTGTCTGGCAGCACCCTCTGGTCTGTATCATATATGGAGGGAGGATGGACATACTTTGCAAGCTTTCCATGCTTTAGTGCTACCTGTTTTCATTGTGAAGGACTGGGATAGCTGGTGTTTTGTTTGTTTTCCCTGGTATGCTTTGCTGGGAAAAGCACACTCCTTATCCTGCTTTCCATTTAGAAGAGCCAGGGAAAGGGAGCGGCAGAGGAGGAAGGAGGGGAAGGTCACATGGGTGAATTCTGGTCTCCTGGGCCATGGCTCGGGTTTTTTTCTGGAAGAATGAAATAAATCCTGTTTTGTTACTGAAACGATGAAGATAGTTGTGTAGGAAACATCTTGGAGTGTATCCTGCACGTCTAAAGGGAAGGCATTGGAGCCTGTGCTACTAAAACACGAAGCCCTTTGTGAACAGGGAGGGTTTCAGTATGTGTGATTAATAAAATTCCTATTCTTGCATCAAATTTGTGCTCATATTTTATTATGAAGTATTTTCTCATCTTTCCTTATCCTTTTCATTCCAACAATACGGCTTTGTATATAACAAGAAAATCAAATGGCTGGCAGCTGAAAGGGAGAGCAAATAGCATTCCTTTAATATGTGAATAGTTGGCTCACTCTTTCAATTTCTTATTCACTTCCTTGGTAAAAAAATACTCATATACTCAATTCCAAAATACTTTACAAAATACTTTGTCTGAATGCAGGGTTATTAGATAAGGAACTTCTTTCATACTCCTCTACGTGAAAAGTAAAGATGCCATATATTTTATTATTGTCTTCAAAGCCATGTAGAGTTGCAAGCTGAATCTCAAACATACAAAAGATATTCTGAAATATCAAATTACTTATATACTGAATATATGTGTATTAATAAATTATTGGTGTACTATTACCAGTGAGGAAAGTTGGTTTACTTTTCACAGTTTACAAATCCTTTTAGGGTTTTGTATATTCCTTATGTCATGTTCTGAATTCCGCAGTGTGTGTGATTTCCAGAACTGAAAAAGCAGGGAAGTTGTTCACCAAAGGGTGGGTTTGTAACTCTTGCTCCCCACTTTCCTCACTGGGCATTTCTCTTCCTTCTGTCCCAACAGCAACTACACTGCTAAGCAAAACCTGAGACAGCAACATAATGGCCATGGCTCATCCTTTCCTGGGGCTGTTTTTGTGTTTTCTAGGGTCCTTGAGGATTTCCATCCATCTACCAGATCATTAGGTGCCAGCAGCCTGAAGTCAACATTACACACAGTGACTTGACTGTCTGGAAAGAAGCAGCAAAAAAAGAAGATATCATATACACTGCCCTATCTGGAAGATGAGTTTATCACTGAAATGACTAACAATGCTATCTGGTCAAGGCCCTTAAAATGTAGGACTAGAGGGACCACTTGATCTGCTGCTCTGCAGAGGAGGAGATTTTTGTCAGGCAAAACCTTCTTTACCCGTGCCACTCTTCGTACTGCTGCTGGGCAAAATGTGTTTGTCTTCTTCCAGTTGAGTCTTGAAAACGTCCATGGATAGAAGCTCTGCAGACTCTCTGGGGATTCTCTTCCAGTGCCTAATTGCTCTTGCAGTAGAGAGGGATTTAATTTTTGCCAATATCTGTCTGCAATTTCAGTTGCAGCAACTCAGAGCTCATCGCCCTCTTCCTCTCATGAAGTTTTTCTTCCCTTATCCAACTGTTCCAACTCCTTTTTCTCTGTCTGGAAAGACCTACGGGACTCAAAATCACAGGACTCAAACCACACAGAATTTGTCAAAATTATTGGGGAAGAGCAATGAGTCTTCCAGCAGGTGACTAAATGAAGGCAGTAGCAGCCACAGTTTGGAAAGAATTGTAAGTAATTTGTATAATATAAAAGTAATTTACTTTATTTGACTTCTTTCTAATCCTGGAGTGTTTTCTTCTGTGTTTTCTGGATTTTTTAGGGATGTGTGTAGTGGGGTTAAATATATAAGTGAGGAGGAGATGGTAACAAAGGCTAGTAGTGGAAGCATTTTCTTCTCCGCCTTTCCTTTCTGTTAATACCCTATCCTACTCCTTGCTGAGCTGTCAAAAGACATGGGTTTTGTCAACAGTTTTTGTGCTCATCTTATGCACCATTCAGAGTAGTCTTCCCTTCAGAGTAAACATACTTTTATTGTGTCCTTTAAGACACAGACAAATCGCTTAGCTGCCCAAAAGTCATTGTTCCATGGCTGGGCCTCGTTGGGTGGGATGTCACCCGCTGAGCTCTCTGTCCTGTTACTACGGTGGCTGCAGTGATATCAGCTGAGCTTACAGATTTGTCATGCCTTTGCTAGCAGATAAAGACATTATGCTCTTCTTAGGAGCTGGGACCTAATTCTGCTCCTGTCCCAGGCTGGATTGGAGCTCCTCTAACACCATCCCAAGTTGCTCATCACTGCCTGCCCAAGCCTGCTGCTCCGACCATTTCCAGACCTAAAGTTCCAGGTGCTTGACCCCCTCTGGCTGGGCAGCAGCAGGCTGCCCAGGAAGACTGTGCACTTCTGGGCATTGCCCTGCAGCTCCTCGTCTTTGTGAGGGGTTGAAGGCTCCAGGTGCCCTCTGCTTCTGCTTGTTTTGGTTGGGACAGAGTTAATTTTCCTGATAAAAGTTAGTATGAGGCTACCCTTCCGACTCTCCCCTTCCCTCCTGGGGGGCTGTGCAAGCAGCTGTGTGGTGCTTAGTTGCTGGCTGGGGTTAAACCAAGACAGCCTCTGAGCACCTTCACAGGGCTCTACCCCTGCCCCACAGGGCAAAGATTGCTAAAAGCAAGCCAGCCTCTGTGTGTACCATCCTAGTGGCCCATTTTACTGGCAGGATAAATGGATGGGATGAGTGCGGGTGTTTAAGGTGTTTCTCCGTCTTCCTTCTGTCTGAATGTCTGTCATCGTATCAGGATCACTAACAGTATTCTCTTTTGTGGCTTTGATGAGCGTTTGTTTGTGCATCTGAAATACTCCATCTTACCAGAGTGTATTTTGGATTGTGCCTTTTATGTCATATGTTTACTAAGGGAACAAACTGTCAAGCTGAAAAATCAACAATGGAGATTTAAAACTTAGGACTCAGTGTTCAGAACAAGTATTTTGCTGGTTCTAGAGCAGTGGCGTCTCCAGAGTCTGGTAAAAAGTTTTGTGTGTCTGTCTGCTTGTGTTACTGAGGATGTAAAGGGTGATGTTTGTTCTACATTTGTAGGCTCAATATGAATTATTTATTTGTAAATTCCACTTTTTCTAATTAAAAAAAAAAAAAAAAACCAACAAAAAAAAAAAAAACCTGATCTAACCAAAACACTGACTGGTCCTTTTTTTTTTTTCTACTTGTTTGAGATACCAAAAATGTGTCATTGCGAGTTGGGCTTTTTAGTAGTGTTGATTTATACTTTGCTCCTTTTCTGAACAGAAAATGGGAGTTCATGGGGCCTTTAATGTGTTTTGAGGTATGTTTTCTTTTTAAAAGAAGGTTTTGAGCAAAACTTTTGAGATAAGTTTACAGAAGTATTTTTGACCACAGCAGCTGCAGTTTAGTTCAGATTTGAAAATAACTTCAGTCAACCAAAACAGTGCATTCTATATTTTTACAATTATTGTCTATGTCATGTTTGTTGTGTAATTATTTTTTATCTAAAGTCACATGCTCTACTGATACATTGTCTGTCTCGTTTTCTGTATCTCCCTTCATGAAAAGAAGCCAAATAAAGCAAATTTGAACATAAGGCCACAAAATTTCTTTCATTTGTAGCATAGTGCTTGTGAGCTTTTATAAATCAAAGAGAGAAGTATTACGCATGAGCTCTAAGTGTACGAATAATTCCTTTGGGAAAAGCAGTGTACTCTTTAATACATGTGGCCTCTTGAGATTAATTGTGAAACCACAGTGATTTTTGTTTCTCATTACATCAACTTGCACTTTTCTTCTTAAAGGATGTGGTAATGAGAAACTTGAGTATAGTTAAAAGGATGTGTCAATTGTACTGTATTCCTTGAGGAGCTGAGTGTCATGGGATTGTGCCCTAGATCTGAAAGGCTGAAAAGCAAGTTCATTGCTTGTCTGAGCTATATTTGTTGGTAAAATACAATAGGCAGCGATTTCCAGAGGTTTTGCAGAGACTGAACATAAACTTTTTACTTTCTCAAGGATACAGATGGTTGCTGGTGACAGCTTCTGAGGAGCCTCCTCCTGGATGCTGGCCAAAAGTGCAAGTCTTATTGCTGCAACACCTCACTCACCCTGAGCAACAGGAGATTGTAGTATCTTCTCCTGGGAATTCGTTGTTATAGAACAAGGAATAACAGTTTTAAACGAAAAGAGGGTAAATTTAGATTATGTATAAAGAAGAAGTATTTTACAATGAGTGGTAAAACACTGGAGCAGGTTGTCAAGAGAGATGGTGGATGCCCCATCCCTGGAAACATTCAAGGTCAGGCTGGATGGGGTCTGAGCAACCTGGTCTACTGGAAGATGTCCCTGCTCATTGCAAGGGGTTGGACTGGATGGCCTTCAAAGCTCCCTTCCAATCCAAACTCTTCCATGATTCTAAGAATCTGACACTCTCAGATCAGAGAAAGCAGCGAACCAGCAGTGCTGCTGCCCTGAGCACAGTGCAGGGCAAGCTGTGGTTTTCCCGGGAAGAAGAGCAATGTTTTCCATGCACAAGAGCAGAAGGGCTGCTTGCCTGGCCCAGGAGCTCCTGGCACAGCTGGCTCAAGTGCTGCTTAAGCCACCAGTGGCAAGGTGTGTTGTGCTGACAGAGCAGGGCAGGAAAAAAGTGCACGCTGAGGTGGTTCAGGCAGGGGCTGAGGTATGCTAGCAGAGTTAAATAGCCTTAGAAAGAGTAGATTGGCCTCCCTTAACTTCACAAAATGTAAACATGTGCAGAACAGCATGTTTCTGCAGGGAAATTTCAAGGCTTCTGTAAAATCTATAAAAGGTTGCTTTTTTTTGCTGACAGCTTTGTCCTCAGAACCTGTCAAAATGTTTGCTTTAGTTTTCAAGTCACAGCACATTGTTTAATTCCTACAGCTGTCTCCTGTCTTTGTGTGTTTTGTCCCTGATATGCTCAAGGATGTTATTACTCTGAGTCTTGAATTGTGCTGACGTAAGGGACAGGAAGGTAAAGTGTCTGTGAGAGATAACAAATTCTACACATGACCACTGTGATGCAGAGAGGGTCTTCAAACCGCCAATATGCAGGGCTGGGTTCCTATGAAAATGGAATTTAAAGAAAAAAAAAAAGAAAATAAAAGAAAATTACTTCTGATCACACAGGGAGAATGACTTCCTTTTTGCCTTGGGTGTTTTGAGTATTTTCCCATTGTCTTGCCTCACTGACCACCTAACCCCAGGCAAAGCTAAGAGGATGTACGGTGGGGGTTTGTCTGGATTTTGTTTTCCTTAAGATGGATTGAAGTTAGTGGCAGAATCAGCACTGAACAAGAACTTGTATGATGATGACCAGTATTTTTTCACCCAAAAAGGCTTAAAAGTCTTTTAGCTTCGAGTTGGAAGCACTTAAATTATTTTTTGAAGACCGTGTTCAGTGAGCATCCTGGGAGATGGTAATAAAGCAAATTTGGTGCTTTGAGTCACTCTGCCTCCAAGAAGGAAGTGTGGCCACCTGGGCAGACAGAACTGGGAAATAAAGAATAGGATTGTATCCCCAGCCTTTTTAATCTAGATTTCCTTAGAGGAAAAGAGACATATTTCCTTACTAATTGCAGTCCAATAAATTACTTCTGGAAAACAATGTAACTGTGTGTAGTGGTTGATGAAAGAAAGTTTCCCACTTCTCACTTGAAAGAGGTTAAGCAGATTGGTCCTTGCTGACGAAGTATGGATCAGACAGACTGCCAGTTCTGACAAGAGTTTCTTAACGTAATTTGATAAGGAAACACACAATGAGAAAATGATTCATATTTTATTTTATCCACTCCTAAAATGGTCCTGATTTCAACTTTTTCCTGCTGATTTTGCTCTTTGCTCTTCAAGCTTCTCTGATTTATTGTTCCCCTCCATCCTGGACAAGTTCCTTCTTGATCACTCTTGTTCTTTGCAAGGGCCTTGGCCCTTGGAATCATGCTCTTTTCTTGCTTATGGGGACACACTCTCCATGTGGCTTCTTCCTTTCCCTCTCCGGTGAACACTCGAGTGTTCACAAGAGTCACTCCATCACTGGAAGATGTTTTCATCTTCCTGGGTCACAGTAACCACAAAGTGAAAATAGCTCCTGTGAAAGCCTGTCCTTGTTTGCAAACCAGGGGGCAGCCCCTCAAGGAAAGACAACATGGACACCAGTAGACAGACCTAGGGAAAATGTCCCTGCTCCTGTCTGTCTGAAGGAGCTCCACAGAGCACCAGACCCTGGGCACACACTGCCTGGAGCTCATGTGGAGCCCACTGACATGCATTCACCTCCCATTCTGGGCTGCATGATTATTGCATCAAAATGTACAGAAAATGTGCAACAGGGGGGCCTGAGTAACATGGTCGATGTCCCACCATGGAGTGAAAGGAAATCATAATCCCACCACTGTTCATGTGTTAAGTTTGATTTCTATTAAGCAGCTGGTTATTTCAGCTAACTGATGCTATATAGGGATGACAAATATTGGCATTCTCTGGCATCCTTTATCATGTCACAGCCTGGGATAAGGCAGTTCAGTTGGTTAGAGTGTGGTGCTGACAAAGCCAAAATTATATCAATACCCATATGAGCCATTCATTTGAGAGCTGGATTTGATGATCCTTGTGGGGGGCCTTCCCACAACTCAGAATATTCTGTGATTCTGTGATAACTTTGCAATTCACTTAGTAAGTCTTGTTTCCTTTCTGGACTAATTAACATGGGAGCGAAAACTCTGTGATGATGAAAGCAGCACTAGGAGAACTCATTAGGCTTTGATGGAAACACAAGACAATACTTTCTTGGACAGCATGGAAGGCATAATGCTGGGAATGGGAGATAAGAAGACTTGGGATGAGAGAAAGCTGGCTTCTTTCCCTGAGAGCTCTGAGTGACCCCACATAGAGTGGTTGCACTGGTGAGATGAGAGAGAGCTCGTGTGTCCTGCTCTGCCTCCAGATGATGCACCTGGAGTCAAGCAGATACTTTTGGTGTCTATGTGGAAGAACAGGATTGGAGTTGAGTTAAACAAAGGTAAATGTGTTCTGTCTGACCTGAATTGATAGTAAGATCGCAGATTAATTATTCAGGAATATTTTTGCACTTAGGTGTATAGTTCTTCCTGGGACTGATATTTTAATTCTAGAATTTTCAAGGGAGTTTGTTGCAATGTTATCGTCAATAGCATGAGAGTGCTGTTGGCCAGGATTCTTCCACAGTGAACATTTCCCCTCACCCACTGCCCTCAGCACTCCCATCTCTTCCTAATTTGAAGCTGAGTCCTGCCTTCTAGACTGGTTTGGGCACCAGAGGAGCTAAATCTTATTGCAACTTGCAGTAGTAATCGTGAGCTGAGATCCTTTTCCCACTTGCTCCACTGGAAAGAGGATTTGTTACTCTGCCTGCGCTGCCCAGCCGTGTTTTGGTTTGGCTGCCTGTCAGAACTGCAGTGTTTGTACAGTGGCAGACTGGCCACATGAGCAACAGAAAAACTGGAATTGGAGAAATTTAGTTCGTTGAGTATGTTGGCTGCTTCCTATGGAAAAGTTGAGTTTTCCCTGGAAGAAACAGAAATCCCAGTGTCAAGGAGGAGTAAAGACACAAGTCCGTGAGGTTTACACAGGAGTCATTTGGTGGTCTACCAAGAATGAGAAGCATTGAGGGGGAGTCCCTCAAGTGTGGTCCTGTCCCCTACAAATCAGTAAGGGAGCAGAGGTGGCGTGAAGCCCTGTGATGGACCTGCAGCATCAGGCTATCGAGGTTACTCAGCATGGCCTTCTCTAACTATCAAGGCTGAGGATTTTGCCACAGTCCCCCAGTTGGATTTCTTGTGAAGTGCTTTTGGGGACTGTTCAGGATCATGTGAGATCCGGACTCTGAGTCTTCAGACACATTACTCTTTGTGCTGTGCAGACCAAATTTCTGTGAGAAATGTTAATCTGATATTAAATTTGGGAAAGATAAAACTCTCCACTGTGGGATAAATGTTGTGCCTAAGAGTCCATATAAAGAGCTTATTATGCCTTTCTTTTTTTTTCATGTAAGCAGCATTTCCATCTATGGGAATAATCTCATTCCCAGTAGGAGTAGGAACTGTGTCTCTGCTGGCAAACCAGATATTTTCCCTCTCCCTTCTGACACATCTCTCCATGTTAATCTAGCCGATAGAAAGAACCCAGGAGTAAAATTAACCCTAGAAAGCTGTATGGGCACCCTGAAAAATTGTTATGCTAAAACCAGGGAAGACAGAGCCATTGAGAAAGATCAGATGTAGAAATCACAAATGGTTTGTGTAAGCAGCTAACTGAATCACCTGGAAGAGATTTCTGGTTTCCTGGAAACAATCCTCAGGATGTTTTGCCTTTGTGTTTAAAATTAGGTTTCTGCTGCAAGGTCTTCCCTTCTCAAACTTTTCTGTTGAAAGCTTGGTCTTTTAACGTAAGAGGGAAGATATTCCCAGAAACTGCACAACTGTTTCTTCTGTTCATTATGGGCTTTTTAAAGTCTGAAAATTTGAGGGGTTAAGTGCTAAAAATAGGCATGAACTTATTTTCTATCCACCTAATTTGTTTTATGTGGATAATATGGCAAATTATTTGACATTAGCTGTAAATCCTCTGCTCCATGGTTTAACTTCACTCTTGGGGTAGCACAAGACCAGTTTAATATCCTTGATTGTTTGCTTGCCCTGTGTACAGAGTGGCTGTTTGGATGGTGTGTGTACAATCCATCCTATTATGGAGAGGGCTTGGGCAAGTACAGCTTTCCTATAGTTAGAATTTTGTATTTCTAATTGGTTGTGTTGATACACATTTGTTAGCCTTTCCTGCTGAAATATTTGGGACAGTTTTAGAATTAAAAGCATTCGTATCTTTTCGAGAAAGCAAATGCCTCGGAGCTGTTTCTCAGGGGAAATTCCCCTGAACAGACATTTGGAGAAGTGTGTCTGATTTTCACAACCCTGTCCCAAAACACTGTTTGCTTTAGTTGAGATTTGGTATGATTTAGCTGTTTCACAAATAATTTTTATCTGCTGGCATACACATATATGGTGCATTCTATTTTTGAAATTAAGAGTTTATTCAACATTTATTATTACAGTGTAAATAATGTCGACTCAAGAAAAGAATTACTTCACCATCTTGCCAGAACCCTTGTTTCCAAAAATAGGCAAGTATAAACAATTGTGGGGGTTTACCTTTCCCACTGAAATGGTGGAAGTGCATTCTGTGGAATAAATAAATATTTTACAAGAGAAGTATGTCAAGGTTTAATAAGTCTTTCAGTTAAAGTGTTCCTTAATGTTTTATTTTACCTTTATAAATTGCTATGAACTGTTTTATGTTAAGGGATAGATAGCTTGTGAACAACCCTAAATAATGTAAAATTCTACATCTTCAGACTCTAAATTGCTCCTCTGGTTGAAGATAAGAGACTACAGTAGAGGGGAAAATAGAGAGAGCAATGATTAGAATGTACAACAAAAGGAATGAACTTTTCTGAGACACTAGGTAGAAGTTTCAGAATGCCACTGAGACTTTAGGTAGAGGTTTGACAATGCCACTAGGAAAGGAGATTCATAAAAATATGGAATAAAAGATTAATTTATAAATATATGAAAGATTCATAAATATTAATGAGGTACCTTAAACTATAAAATAAAAATGTTAATTCATAAAAATATTAATCTTTTCCCACGGCATTCTCAAACCAGTAACTATGTGGAAATGGAATTGCCTCTTACCTGACTTGAAGAGGAATTGTCTTAAAGGAAGAGCCAAGAGCAACCTCCACATGACTCTGTGTCCTTGTCTTCAGAGCACTGACAGACCCACGATGGTGGACCCGAGTCCCCTGGTTAGAGAAGAGATTCTGAGCCTGCCCTGTGGGGTGTGAGGAGCCATCAACACTGGGCTATAGAGCAGGACAGGAACTACAGCAAGTAGCAGACAATGGTGGGAATTACAGAGGAATACAGGGGAGAGAGAGAGATTGCTTTTGTGAAGAGGAGTTGAAGGAGGCCACTTCTTTCTGTCATGGAGAACATTTTGGTGGGAGTGAAAGTCAGAGATCAGCTGCAATTTGAAGTACAGAAGGAGAGCCCTCCTAGAAAGCCTATGCC
This sequence comes from Brachypodius melanocephalos, assembly GCA_013398615.1. Classification (NCBI taxonomy): domain Eukaryota; kingdom Metazoa; phylum Chordata; class Aves; order Passeriformes; family Pycnonotidae; genus Brachypodius; species Brachypodius melanocephalos. Next base: position 9,098,543 of record VZSR01003209.1, read on the forward strand.
TACAGAAACCTGATACAGGACTTCTGATTTTTGCTGCCTGTGTGAACACACCTGTTTCCAGGTCATTTTGCTAATGGCTTCTGTGCTAAAACATCCCAAACAAGAACCACACAAATTCTCATGTGTACAGGATAATTTCTGTTTTTATGACTTTAGTTCTAGATGTGTTATTAGTTCTAGATAATAGAATCAAATAGAAATATGTGGAAATACAGATGTTTGGGGTTTATTCTTGCAGAAAAACTTAAAGAAGAAACCAGATTCCTTCTTGGGGCACATGTAGTCATATTTTGCCCTCTGTTTTAAGATGAATATACATACATACATACATACATGCAACTAGTACTTTACTGTGCCGCTTTCTGAGTTCTGTGATAAAATCCTGAGATGACTCCAGCTTTGACTTCAAGTACCCCTTTTCCCCAGACAACATCTTCCACTGATAAACAGAATGGCTTGTAAATTCAAAAAAGTAGGTTTAGTTAGTATTGAAGCTAGGAGTCTTCACATTCTAGAAAGAGAAAACTGAGGTGACAGAGAGAAATAAAGGGCTTGTGTGTATCCTGTTCCCACCTTGCTGTGTCCCTGAAGGCAGGTCCTTGCTCCCAGCAGTGCTCTCTGGGTGCACTGAGTCCAGGTTGTCCAGGATATCTTGTCCTCCAGAAGGAAAATATCTGATTTTGCTCTGTATCAGAGATTTTAATCCTTCCTAGTAGGCATTAAATAAATACTCAGACCACTAAGTCTTCTGGGAGAAAAATATATCAAAATAGAAAACGCAATACTAAAAGAAAGACATGACATAATCCAGTTGCATAAATCCAATGAGTTTAGGCTGGAAAAAATCTTTTGGTATTAATGTGGAGATTTAGCTTTTGTTTCTCATGTTATTTGCTCTACATATGATGAGGCAATGTAGTGCAGAAAAATACTAAGAATGAACTTTTCTGCCCTAACTTGGAAGAAAAATTATTTTGTCCCATGGAGGTAGGAGTTACAATTTTCCACCAAATCCTAATTTCGAGTGTGTATTTTCTTTCTCACCCATAATCTCCAGAAAGTGAACTTCCAGCAACATCTTGGCTTTTCCACATACTGAGAAAGTTTAGATTGCTTTCTTCACAGCATTTCTTTTTCCCTTCCCAAGCAGTTGTGCAAGAATGAGTGCAACCACAACTTTTGCCTTGCTGCCTGTGGGCAATGCTGTTGATACAATGACCCAGTCCAGAGAGAGGGAGGAAGGGCTGAAAGGTCTCAGCCTTGCACCAGAACTTTTGAAATGGTTAACTTCCATCCTTTGTTTTTCCTAGAGGTTTCTGGCTACCACTAATTTCCTACAAGCAGAGTGATGAGGAAGGGGAGATGACAGATGTTCACGTGGGTGTGGGTTGTTTACTGAGCTATTTTCTTATTTTGTAGCTATCACTACTTGAATCCATGGAAGGCATCTGAAAATTGCCAGGAGGAACAGAGTGTGCACCTGTGAGTTTTAGGTCATAAGAAGTGATTAGGAGGGAAGGGGGAGTGAGAGTCAGAGCAGGTCATTGATGTGGGTGGGAAAGAAACTTACCTGGTGACTTTCCTGGTTCAGATAATCAGACAGGTTTTCTCTGTCTTCCCCATCTTGTATATTTTCTGTTCTTGTGCCTTAACTTTTCTCACTACCCACATTCTCTCTCTCTTTTATCTTTTTTTAACTTCATGATTTGTTGGCTGTTTTGGCTGCTCTCTTGCCGTTGTTTTTGTTGTTCCCTAGGGCCACAGATAGTGCAGTGAGAATAAGCCAGCTGTGCATATTTTCCCTCCCAGTGGACAGTGTACATTTTGGAGTAGCTGCTCAGATGCCTGCAGATCTTTACTGGTGGGTTTCACACTGGTGTGGCTGTAATGGAAACGTTTGCTTTGGGCTGAAAAAGGGTGTGGAGACATGAGTCAAAGGAAGGAAGACCTCATGCCATTTATTTTCAGCCCTGGACAAACGTGCTGTGAGTGTTGTGGTCAGTCCAGTGTGTGCCATCAACCTTTTGGATGACGATTTATTAAAAAAAATTTACAATACATGTAGATTATGAAATATTTAAAATATCAAATATTTTAATATTTATTTTAACAATAAAAGATCAAAAAGTGGGAGGGAGCCCCATTTTTTCCAGAACCTGTTACTGTAAACATGATGAAAAGATGATTATAAAGGAAACTAGTGCAGATTGTACACCCTAGTATCTCACAGGTCACTTTTATCTGAATTACTCAGTCCACATTAGATTAAAAAAAACATGGCACCACGTATTCTTTTCATTTATATTAAGGCATTCCACAACTGAGAAGCTCTGATTAAATGTCATAAACTGTAACTTGTTATTTTTTCCAGTTTGCTTTTGGGAGGGTTTTTTTTGGCTGATATGTAGATGTTCTACTATTTTCTTTTTTAAGTGAGAACATTTAAAAAGCTGTGAAGATTAAGAAGGAACTGTTTTGTGCCAGTACTCATTGAGGTTCATTCTGGAAAATAATTAATTATAAATCAATTTTTAGGAAGATAAGGGAAGTGTTTTCAGAGATGTAATATAGAGTATCACATTCTGCTCTCACTAATGTAAATGCAGCTGTGCTGAAGTCCTGGAGCAGCATCAATGCCATGTGTACTCTGCTATCTCATTTTACCTATGCCCTGGGATGCCTCTGGACTGTGGCTATATGTTAGAAACCAATGGCAAATCCCTCTTTCCAGGGACAATGAATCTGGCTAGGTCTAGCCCCTTCCCTACCCCCATAGGAAGCTTCTGCACAGAGCTGAGCTGTTCTCAGACTTTGGGAAAATCTTTTGTGGGGTAAGATGGATGGCACCTTGTTAGGCCCCCTGAGTGAGGCAGAGATGCAAGAAGGGAGAGTTATGGGTGTGGTCACTGTGTCACAGCAACTCTCAGTTGCCAGTCAAGGCCAAATGATCACACACCTCAGCCAGTGGTACCCTCCTCATCAGTTTTTGACGAGAGCTAGCACTGAACCAAGCACACTGCTCACCTTTACTCATTGGTACAAAACAGGGGGTGTTTTAGGCATGTACATAAAACACTTATATTATTCAAAGTCACATTGTGAGGTTTGAATCCTGCCCTGCCATCCCATAGGAAGTGATTAAAACACCAATCCTTAGGTTTTGTACTTCTGTTCACCAAAACACTAATTTCATTCACCTGAAATGTTTGTACACCAATGCACACAGTATAAGAAACAAACAGGATGAACTTGAAGCACTGGTCTGTTCCCAATCCTTTGATGGCATCAGTGTTAGTGGGATGTGGTGGGATGAGTCCCACAGGCTGCTCAGGAGGGACAGGCAGGGCACGTGAGGTAGAGGAGTTGCACTGTGTGTGAGGGAGAGGTTTGGCTGTACAGTCCTTGCAGTCAGAAATTATGCATTTGGGAGCTTCTGGGTGAGGAACAGTGGGGACAGAAAACAAAGAAAATGTTGTAGTGGGTGTCTACTACAGGTATCCCAGGCAGAATGATAGGACTGATGAGTTATTCTATAGGCAAGAGAAATATCTGCATCAGCAGCCTTTGTCTGTGTGGGAGATTTCAGCTTCCCAGACATCAGCTGGAAATACCATCCTGATGTGACGAGCAAGTCTGGGAAAGTCCAGCAGCTTGTTGAAGAGAACTTCTTGACACAAGTACTCAGTGCGTCAGCTAGGAAAAATGCCCTCCTAGACTTGTTATTTGTGGCTAAAGAAGGACCCAAGGGGGATGTGGCAGTAGGTGACTGTCTTGGCCACAATGATGACAGAATGGTTTAAAATTGTCACAGAAAGTGTTTAAAATTGTCACTGTAATGAGAACAAAGGACATCAGAGTTTCTACCCTGGACTTCAGGTAAGCAAACTTTAGGCTATTCAGGGAGCTATTTAACAGAGCCCCCTGGGAATCTGCTTTTGTGGGCTTGGCAGTCCACAAGTGCTGGTCAGTTTTCAATAAATGCCCTTTAGAGGGAAAGGAGCAGACAAATCCACTGTGTTGTAAGTCAAGTAAGTGGGAAAGGAGACCAGCTCAGGTGAATATGGAGCTCAGGAGGAAAAAGAAATGGTACAATCTCTGGAAGCAAGGTCAGGCTTCACAGGACAATTACAGAACTCTGATTGGCACATGCAGGGAGAACATATTTAAGGCCAAACCTGAACTAGAGTTTAAACTGGCCAGTGTTAAGTCATATGACAAAATAGGCTTTTTTAAGTATGTTAGCAGAACAAGGAAGTCTCAGGAAAACATTGAACCATTACTTATTGAAGGTGATCACCTGATAAATAGGGATGAAGAAAAAGGGAAGACATTCAACGTTGGGTTTTTTTGCTTCAGTCCCTAATGATAGACCTTGGGTTGCCTGATCCCAGGTCAGAGAACTATGGCTGTAGGAACAGTGACTTTTCACTCATGGACACTGAAATTGCAAGGAATCCGTTGCATAAGCTGAATGTTCTTAAGCCCATGGGGCTTGGTAGAAGTCATCCCAGAGTTCTGAAGGAGCTGAGTATGACAGGACTCCTCTAGATCATCCATCAGAGATCTCAGGAGCCTGGGGAGGTCCCCTCTGACTGGAAGCTAGACAGTGTTATTCCAATTCAAAAGAAGGACATGATGGAAGACTTAGGAAAGTACAGACCTATTAGTACCTGGAAAAATTCTGAAGCAGACCATACTGGATACTATGGAAAGTCATTTAAAGAACAATGCAATCATCAGGCACAGTCAATATGGGTTCACACAGGGAAAGTCCTGTTGAACTAATTTGGTATCTTTCTGTGAGGTTGTCCACCTAGTGGATAAAGCAAAAGCCATGGAGGTAGTTTTTAAAGGCTTTCATAAGGCTTTTGATACTATCCCTCATGGCATCCTTTTGGTCAAGCTGTCCAGCCATAGGATGAGCAGGTACATGATGTGCTGGGTGACAGTCTGGCTCAGCAAGGTTCAAAGGGCTGTAGTGAATGGCACTGCATCTGGCTGCTGACCAGTGACAGCAGTGCTGCTCAAGGCTCAGCTCTAGGCCCAGTTCTCTTTCTTGTATTTATCAGTGATCTGGATTCTTTATTGTATTTATCAATGGTCTGGATGCAGGGGTTGAATGAACCAATAGCAACACTGTTGGTGATACAAAACTGGAAAATGCCACTGCCTCTCCCAAGGGAGAAGAGGCATTGCAGAGGATCTAGAGAGATTGGAGCATTGGGCAATGATTAACAGGATGAGATTCAACAATTCCAAATGCCAGATTCTGCACCTGGAATGGAGTAACACCAGGAGCAAGTGTAAGTGGGCAGAGGGGTGGCTGGAGAGCAGCCCTCCAGAAGGAAATCTGGGAATGCTGGTTTGCAACCAGCTGAATATGAGCCAGCATCGTGCCCAGGCAGCCAAGAGAGCAAACCCCATCCTCGGGTGCATCAAACACAGTAAAAAGAGCTGATTATCCCACTGTATTCAGCATTGGTGATGCCTCACCTGGAGTTCTGTGTGCAGTTCTGGGCTCCACAGTTTAAGAAGGATGTTTGGCCACTTGAATGCATCCAGAGGAGGCAACAGAACCAGTGGAAAGGCTGGAAGGTGTATCCTATGAGGAGCAGCTAAGACTTTGTTTTTGTTTAGTTTGGAGGAAAGGAGGCTGAGAGGGAACCTCATAGCTCTCTACACTTTGCAGAGGAGAGGAAGGGGAGAGGGGGTGCTGATCTCTTCTCCTTTATATCCAGTCACTGGACGGTTGTTGAAAGCTGCTCCAGGGGAGATGTAGATTGGGCATTAGGAAGTACTCCTTTATTGAGGAAGAGGTCAAACCCTGCAACTGGTTCCCTAGAGTGATGGTCAATGCCCCAAACCTGGCAGTGTTTGAGGCATTTGGGGAAATGTCCTTAACACCATGCTTTTATTTTCAATGAGCCCTGAACTGGTCAGGCAATTGGACTAGATGATCATTGTAGATCCCTTCCAGCTGAACTATACTGTTCTATTTTCTGTCCAGGAAGTTGTTCTATATTCATATTCTCAAAGGACATCAGCATCTAATTTGAGCAGTTACATTCAGTTCTCCTCCAACAAAAGGAAAGTAAAAATGACAGCTTCAATAAATATGGGCCTGCTATAATTAAACAAATATTCCAGGAAAGATTGTCAAATTGATAGGTTACAGGAAATTCCAGGGAAAGTCTGCATTCAAGTAGGTCCCAAGGAGGAGACAAATCCATGAATACCAGTGTTGTGCCGAAGTTAGCTACAGGCATGCACCTATTTCTACAACTGGTAACCATCTTCCCATTACTGTACATTGTCATCAAGTAGTTATTTTAAAAAAATGTAAACTTATTTCTATTTACATAGCTGTCAAACCAGCAGCTTTCCATTTCCAGGAATAATATTTAGTAAAAAGAGGGACTGATGCATGTTTGGAGTACTTTGTACCCTCTACAGGGTCTGCTAGAGGGTTGGTGAAGAAGAATATTAACAAGACAGAGATCTGTCAATGCAAATGTAAACCCTGGTATCTTTGGCTTGCAGCAGGTTAGCAATAGAATGCCAGGGTTCCCAGACTGACTCCAGATTTGTTACTGTCCCTTCCTTATCAGCTACAGCATAGAAGAAGAAACAGAGAGTGTTGATTCCCTTGCTGAAAGATGTTATCCTTCCCTCTAGGCCAACCTGTGGATGCATCCATAGCTCTTGTAAGAGCATGTGCACAACATGTATTGCCTGTTAACATCTTAGCTCAAGGGACAAAGGCTTGTTGAGAGGATTCAAGCTTCAGCCTTCTTGATAGCCTGATTCGTGTAGAGCCTGTGGTTGCAGGGCACAGAGTCTCCTTTTCTTACTCAGTGAGAATTCTGAGACCTTTGATGTGGAGTAATTTTTTTTTTTTCTTCTATGAATTATACTCATTAATTACTGGTATGTGAAACAGCTGCATATATTTCATTTTGTGGTTTTACATTACCTGGATCTATTGTTCAGCTCATACCAAGATGGGTGGCAGGCACTGAGGGGTGTTCTACTGTAGTATTGCAGAACAGGTGTGTGGTATGGTTTGCACCAGGCTTCAAAGGTAGTAATCTGACCCTACAGGACTGTATTCATGAATTTGCTCAATATAAATAATTTTAGAATACTTTGGCTGTTAGCTGCAATCCCAGAGGAAATCCAACTGAAGACTTAATCTCTCATGAGCAAATAAATAATGCAAAACCTGGAACAACTTTCAGCAAACCTTGTAATAGGAGTTCTTCCACCTGAAGGCTGAAGTTCTAACATACCATGAAGGTAAGTGACTTCATTTTCAATTATTTGTATATAGTCTTGGCTTATATAGATAGTATATATTTATATGCACACACACACACACATATATAAAATATATGTGTAGTGTGTATGTATTTGTATATAGTCTTGAATATAAAATTGAACATCCACCTAGTTGGAGGTCCCTAGCAACACATAACACTTACAGAGCCATTAAACACACTTTTGGCAAACTCTGGAAATTTTTAAGAATTTTGCATGGAAAATAATGCATATGTGCTAGCTGAGATGGAGCAATAGCTCCTTCTGTATTTAAATGAAAAGATGTAAGACAGAACTATGTGGTTCTGCTGTCCAGAGGGGCCTGGACAAGCTTGGGAAGTGGCCCATGGGAACCTCGTAAGGTTTAACAAGACCAAGTGCAAAGTGCTGCGTCTGTGTTGGGGCAATCCCTGGTATCAAAACAGTGGATAAACAGACGGAGAGCAGCCCTGCTGAGAAGGACGTGGGGATGCTGGTGGATGAGAGGCTGGACATGAGCTGGCAATGGGCACTTGGTAGCCCAGACAGCCAGACATGTCCTGAGCTGCATCCAAAGCAGCATGGCCAGCAGGGGAGGGAGGGGATTCTGGCCCTGTGCCCCGCTCTGGTGAGACCTGACCTGGGACACTGCACCCAGCTCTGGGGTCCCAGCACAGGAACAATGTGTGCCTGCTGGAGCAAGTCCAGAGAAGGGACACCAATATGATTAAAGGGATGGAGCACTTCTCCTATGAGGAAAGGCTGAGAGAATTTGGGTTGTTCAGCCTGAAGAAGAGATGGCTCCAGGAAAAGGTTACTGTGGCCTTTCAGTGCCTGAAAGTGATGGAGATGGCCCTTTTACAATGGCAGGTAGTGATAACACAAGGGATGTAAGAGGGTAGGTTTAGATTAGATATTAGGAAAAAATTCTTTACTGTGGGGGCAGTAAGATTCTGGAATGGGTTGTGGATGCCCCATCCCTGTAAGTGTTCAAGGTCAAGTTGGATGGGGTCCTGAGCAACCTGGTCTGGTGGAAGGTGTCAGTGCCCATGGAGGAGGAGTTGGAACAAGATTATCTGTAAGATCCCTTCTAACCCAAAGTGTTCTGTGATTTCTTTGCCCTTGCTTCAACTCACCTACCCAGGAGTATTTTCTCGCCTATTAACTAGAAATATGTTGATCTGAGATATTTAAGTTATTAAAATACTGTGTGATGTTCAGATGAGATTGGTGATATGTTCCACCTTGAAGAGCCATTCTTTTTACAATGTCATTCTTTTTATGGGAATGCATACTTGGGCTGCCCCATGTGTAACCTGCCATTCTGACATGATAAGAGGCCATCATCCAATCTTACAGTGCCAGTAAAGATAATCAATAAAGCATGTGAAACTGAGATGCAGTGCTCTTCATAAAAATAGAAAAGACTCTAAAACTAAAAAAAAATTCATGCATCAAAACTTTCTGAAATGTTCTGCAAATCTTTATATCCTTTTCTTTGCTGAATTAGTAGAGTCCAGGATAAATTCTTCATTTCTATTTACACTAATATGTTTACCAAAACTCCTGCTAGTTCTCCCCAGCTCCTAGTTTGCCAGCTGGCACCAATTTAAGGCCAAAAATAATTCCTTATATGGGTATTATACCATTTCTTGGCTGACCTAGTCTGAAGCTGAGTGACACAGTCTTACACGTGGCTGGAGTGTAATAAGCCCGGTGAAGATGTATCAAGCCTGAGGATTGACCTGCAGCCTCTCAGAGTGGCTTAATAATAGTGAGAGGGCTCCTTGGGTGTGTTTTGTAAAGCAAAGGTTTTAATAACAGCAGAAAATAACAAACGATACAGAAACAAAAGAAGAAAAGAACAAAAAGTGTGTGCAGGCACCAGAGAAGCACCCAACACCTGACTAGACACTCCAAGAAACACTGAGAGGCCTTGTGCTGTCCCTTAAGTATTGAACGATTTAGGTGGGGTTTTAGGCAGACAGCCCAACAGAGAATAGCTACATTTCTGTGGAACAGGTGAAGACACCTATCAGTGGTTTTGTCTTGGCATTGAGCCGATTAGGGCCAGGAGAGCAAAGAAACTTCTAGTGTTTTTCCCTTAAAAGTCCTAAGGTGAAACTGGAACCCTTTTCCTTATAAAGAAAACATCTGCCTGGGGCAGTGCTACAGCTGGGCAAAATCAGCAAGATCCCCTCTTCTATACCCTATTTAAACAGTCAGTGTTTTAAAGGCAAAACTCACTCACATTCCCAAAAATATATGAGTAGGTAAATTGTCTGGGAAGTGGGGACTTCCTGAAAATTGTGCTCAAAATATGGGAGTTACATAGCAAGCAAATGTATTTACTTTTGGCTGCAACTTATTTAATTTCCTGGACTTGCTTGGACCAGAATTTTTCCAGTGATGCCACAAAATACTCTGTGAGGTCCAAAATATGGTTTTGGGAGCCCAAGAGGAAGTCTGCTGCCCTCAGGATGCAATTTCAAAGTAGTTCATGGAGGGCAACAGGAAAGGCAATGTTTTCTCTAAGTGGATGAGCCATGATTTTGGTTACTTTATCAGCAAGCCTAATGGGAATAGGCAACAAGGATCCTGCTGAGGAATGGGCAGCAAGGAAAACACAGGAAAAGGGTGTGGGAATTCCTCTTCTGCATTGACTGTTTGAAGCATGAAGAATGGAAAAGACATGACCAGAGGAAGCATCATCTGCCCTTGAATTAAAAAGAGGAAAGGAGATCCTAAAAGAAATGTGTTGCCCAGGTAACAGGATGAATAACAAGGAAACCAGCATTTTCCCCTTCTGTAAATGGAAGGTATGAAATTGTAAAATGAAAAGTTTATGCATGTAATTTGATTTTGTCCTCCTTGGGTGGACTGAATGAGCAAAGCCTCAACATTCCATGCGGCTCTCCCACATCCGGTGACTGGACAGGACTCATCTATTTTGATGTTCAGGATGTGATTCTCAGTGACTTTCACTGCTCTGAGTGTTCTGTGTCAGTGTTTCAGAGGGCCATGCCTTCCTGTGTCCTTCTCCTCTCTCCTGAAAAAGAGGAGGGCATGGATATGCAGGGTGCTCAGGAGTTATATGGGAGCCTGGGAGCTGTGGGCACTGGGCTTTGGCAGAGGGCCGGGAAATGAGTAACCTGCAAGCAGGTTGTAGGAGCTTCCCACCTTTGTCTTCTCTTTCTTTAAGGAATATGAATCATCACGGAGTTAGACAACAATTTTACAGTGATGGCAGCACAAAGATGGCAGATTTCTTTACCTGTCAGAAAAGGCTTATTTAAACTCATCTTGTCATTTCTTAATCAAGACAACCACTTCTGAAGGAACAGCTGATATGGTAACAGGCTAGCTGATTTCTAGTAGGTGTCAAAGCAAGCCACACATTAATTAAACCTGCGTTTTCAAATGAAGAGAGTAAAACACTTATTCAGACATGGAGAAAATCAGACTTGCAGGGCCTTGCAGAAATGTGTTTTATTCTTTTTAAATCAAAACAACCTATCTGAAAAAAAAAACCAAATGGTATTTTTCATTGGGTCATTTTTTTCCTGAACATTTCTGCCAACGCTTTAGAGGAATTTAGGAGGAGAAAAACTCTGTAAAGCTTTCCTATTGAAAAAAGTAAAGGGATCATTTAAGATGACTGAATTAAACCTTACGGGTATGTACCACTGACCTGAGCCACAGTGTGAACTACTGAACAAACCTCTCAAACACTTTTCGTATTTCTTTAGATAAAATAGCTGTTTTCATACATCTGATACGTTTCAAATCATTTTTCCCCCTCCTAAAGTGGTTGGAGCCAGTTTGGCAGATTGCCAGTCCAAACAGAATTCCAGAGGTTGACAGGTGGCTGTGGCCTGGCTATGCCCATGTTAACCCCTTCCTGCCTTGCTGGGGCCATTTGCCCTTCTGCACGTCCCTTCTCTTTCTGTGGCTGTTGATCCTGTGACCTAGACACAGGAAAGAAATTAGGAAGTGACACAAGACACCTACGTGTCTATGAAAATTATATGTTATTGCTCTCTGTGTGTCAAATAGTCCTTCATCCAGTACAAACATAACCTTCTGCCAGGAAGAAAACTGCATTTGCAATAAATTCAGGGAAAACAAGATGACACGGTAGGAGAAAAAAAATTTTTTTTTTGAAGGAAGGACATTAAACCCTCTGTTTGGCATATGAAAAGCTGTGTTGTGCCTGCTCATTATTCCAAAAAATCTTGCACGGTCTGGACAGTCTCAGAAGGAACTAAGGTTGTTTATTTCTCCTTATCATAGACTTTCTGCTATGGAGAAGGCCGCAACACTGTCATCATTTTTGAGAAGCAGACCAGAATTTCATCCTTTAGGTCTCAGGTTTTTTTGGAAGACTTGTCAGGGGCCAATTGCTCCCATCTGCTCTAAGGCTGCCCATTGTGTATTTCAACGTAGGCAGCTTCACTTGTTTCTGTGAGTTTTGTAACCCCTGAGTGGGTTTGGAATAAATCAAAACTTGCACAAGAGCTGCATGCCAGATCAGGTCATTTCATAGGAGCTCCCAAGCCTTCCTATGAGCTTTACCTGTCCTTAACCTCAGGCACACTGCCTGAGGTGGCCCCATCAAACACTGCTGCCTTTGTTTTCTAACAACCAGCAGGCATAAGCTAAGGGGGCCCAAATGCAATGTCTGGGTGGGGGATGATGAGCTTGCAAATATCATCTCTAAATGAAGGTTTCTGACTGTCTGCCACACTTTTTCTTTGGGAATGTGGATGTCTCCGTTCCCTCACCAATGACTGAAGCTCTGTAAGAAAGAAAAATTTGACTCAAAGGTCAAAATAGCCTCTCAATATGTGCAATTTTCTCCATGGTAACTATAATGGAATGGTTGGTGTAGTAATGGCATTCAATTGATGCTGGGAGTATATATGATATTAACACAATTTTAAAAACAAATATCTGTATTTAAGTAACAGACTAATCTACTGGGGAGTGTATCTACTACTTCAGAATGCCAAAACAAAACAAAAATTATTAAAATGTAAAGAAAATCTAACCCTGTGCAACTAGTAAGCAAAGGTACAGCTTTTTATGGAACAAAAACAGCAGCTAGCAAAAAAAAAAAAAAGTGAGAATTCTAGGGAGATTAATTTTAGATATCTTGTTAAAAAATTCAGGATTGTTTTTAAATAGTCTCTCTTCCCCACATTTGGGCAAATTATAGTTCTCTGGAAGCCTGTAATAGGTCATGTTTGTTTTCTGTTCTTTGGGACATAAGTAATATTTTAAGTGCAATAACTGTTTTCTCTGGCTTTGGAAAGCTGTACTTGCTGGGACAGTCCTTTGGGTAAGGCATTTTATAAGGATTAGAATAGTAAATACAGTGATGAAATTTCCACGCTGCAGTTCTCCTCAGCTCAGATCCCAGACACACACTGCCAAACACAGGGTTGGCTGCTGTGGGGATTTGATACTGGCTAGAAGCTAGGCACCTACAAAAAAATTCACTCATTCTCCTCTGCTTTCTGGGGAAAGAAAAATTTAAAGACTCGTGGGGTGAGATAAGGATTAGGAGAAAGCACATTAAGGGCAAAACAGGCTCAAAGCTTAAAAGGTGTAAGGAAAAATTTATTAATAGAATTAAAAGAGGATAATGAGAACTGACAAAAACATTTAGAATACCTTTCTCCCCTGCCCTCCAGCCTTTCTTTCTTTCCTACCAACAGTGCAGGGAGACAAAACGTGGGGTTTTTAGTCAGTTTGTCACTTTTAAAAATATTTCTTCAGTTTGCTTAGGGAGAAGAGTCTCTTCTGCTGTTCCATGGGATCTTTCCCACATGAGACAGATCTCTGTGAACTTCTCCAGCGTGGTTCTAATTTTCATAAGTAGCAGTCCCACCCGATCTGCTGCAGTGTGAGTCCCTCCCATAGGCAAAGCAGTCTTTGCACAACTGTTTGCACGGGTCATTAAGTCCATGGATTGCAGTCTTTTGAGGATGAAATGTTCTAGTGTGGAAGCAAGGGCTCTCTCCCTCTATCCTTGGAAGCAAGGGTCTTCTCTCTCTGTTCGAGCCTCTCACCAGGTCACAGCTTCTCAACATCCACTCACTCCAGTCTGAGCACCTTATTCTCACAGGTTGCAGGTATACCTCCACATCCCCCCATGCATTTCATGAATTACAGGCAAAACAGTTTGTTGTATTACAGTTCTCACCACAGCGTGCAGAAGAATCTCAGCTCTGACGACCAGAGCACCTCCTCCTTCCCCTCCCTCCTTTTCACTGCCTAAAGTGTTGCCATGCTGTTCTCTTCACATGTCTTCACTTTTTCCTTTCCTCTGATTTGGGAGAGAATTGGTGTCTTTAGGTTCGTTTGTTCTCAAGTTCTACCAGTTGAAAAGCTTTCACAGGGTTCTGCAGCGCTGCAGAAAGGTTGATCTCCTGCACTGGGGAATTGCTGGCCATGCCCCACGCTGCTGGTCGCTGTCAGCACCGCACAGGCCACGCCAGCTGCCCTCGCCTTTCCATCCGCAGCACAGCTGGTTAAAAACAGCTAAATAAATAAAGTTCATAAAGATCCTGGCTTTTTCTCATCTTTGCTAAGGTCAGGATGAAAAATACTCGGGAAACACTAAGCTTGAGTTCAGACTTGGAATGTTTATTACATCTCATTTGTTTACAGTATTTACGGGCTCACAAGCTGCAAGCTTAACTAGCAAGGTAGGGAAACAAGGTAAAATGGCATGCTTCTAACTCTTACTAAGGTTATTTAAGACATAATCACTTAATAAAAAGGCAACAGATATATTATTTATATTTTTAACCCAGTAATAACTTTCAATAATGAAAGTTCATTGCGAGTCATGCCGAGATGGCGGTGGCCGTGCAATCTCAGCCACGCCACCCCAGACGTGCACTCCCGGCCGAGCTGCCCTGATAAAACCTTGCACGCGGCCAGAATGGAATAAGCCATGTGAAGATCTATCAAGCCTCTGAGGGTGTTCAGCACTTTTCAGAATGGCTTAATAATAGCGAGATGGCTCTTCAGAGGTGTTTTGTAAAGCAATAAGTTTTAATAAAAACAAAGTAACAACAAATACAGAAATAAGAAGGCAAAGCCAAGCACAGGTGTCAGAGAAAGCTCTAACACCTTGCTAAAAACACCCCAAAAAGCCCAGAGCACCTCTGTGCTCTTCCTTAAGTACTGAATGACCTAGGAGGGTTCTACTGGCAAGCTGCCAAAAGAAATAACTACAGGTTTTGAGAAATATTGCTAAAGCCCAACCAGTGCCTCTGTGCTGGCACTGAGCCATTTACTGATGAAAAGGGCACAGAACCTTCTAGTTTGGTTTCCTTATATGTTTAAAGGTAAGCTGAAACTTTTTCCCTTTCATAGGAACACCTGCTCCAGTGTGGAAATGCGTTCCTACACTGCCCTAGCTGTGCTGGAAGCCTCCTGGCTGCCGCCCCACACCTCAGAGGAAGAAAGAGGGCTTGTGTCCCTTTCTTCATTCTTCATTCTTAAATATGTCATCACAGAGGAGTTGCTAACTTCTTTGATTGGGGCAGCCAATATGTCCATCATCAGAGCCTTCAGGGACTGGCTCTTCTGGACATAGCAGAAGTTTCAAGGAGCTTCTCTCTCAGAAGCAGCCTCTGTGGCTTTTTCTCCGCCCCCACTAAAAGCCAGCTAACACAGCTGCTCTTTTCATGCTTGCACTGATCTGCTGGGTGAAACTTGAGTAAAATTCCCTTCCTTCCTGGTCTACCCTCCTTCATTTCTGCAATTCATGCAAGAGAGATTATCCTAAATGGCTGACCTGGTATTCTCCCGACTTCATAGACAACACTCTTTGGTGGTTCTTCCAGCAGCCCTCTCTTTAGCTATGGAAGAAGGGGAGAAGTAGTAGGATTTAGTTTTCAGTTTTCCTTTATGCTCTACAGTGATGGATGAGGGTTTCTAATGGTTTTCTTTCACTGATTTTAACAGAGCTGGTCTCACAGTAAATCATGCCATGGAATTTAACATTCTTGCCCCCGTATATTTTAAGGAAGTTGTCCTCTTCCATGATGGAGAGAGGTTAATTCTAGATGCAACAGCATGTGTGGTATGTCTCCTACCCTCAAATGCCCTCTGCTTAGAGAAACATGAAACTATGAAAATACTTTTTTCTATTATTTTTCATTTTCTTCCCTCTGGTTCATTTACCAAGAGTCATCAGAAGGTGTTTATCCCAGAAAAAGGTTGGGACAAGCAGAATAATTTTTTTTTCCTGTGCAACAGAAGAGAAAACTGGGACCCAACCTTTTGCCACCACTAGCCTTTATACTTACTTCATTTGATATGAAAACTAATGTCAAACCCTGTAATGACCCACCCTGCAGGGGAAGGCAGCACCCTGCTTTTCCTTGTTTACCTAGAAATCTGGTATCTTGCTTCAGATGCCATGGGGATCAGAGGAACCCTATGGTCTGGCCTGAAATTTTTTATGCACATAAATGTTGGAATTCCTTTGGCTGCCACCTTGATGTTAGGGTGGAAGGCAGGAGCTCTGTTCACCTGCACTGCAGAGCGGTGGGTGCCAGCTCCTACACTGGGACCTTCCTTGTGTTACCTGCTCACTGCTCTGAGCTCCTGAGATCAGCCCTGTAGCTTCAGTTGTTTCCAATCCTCTGTGTTTGAAGGAGTGAGATAGGTACTTTCTGCAGTGGTTCATAGCAGCTTTGTTTCCTGTTCAGTTTTTGCCCACAGCTGTAGCAGGACACGCACATACTAACACGAGTTGAGGATCTTCAGTCCTGGATCTAGACCCAAAGGATGTCAGACCCAGCACACAGATCAGGTGAGCAGATCTGAGTCTTAGATCTGCCTTAATTGATTCAGGTGGATGTTTTTTGCAGCAGTTGGAAAGGAGGCCTGAAGAAGATGGAAAATTAGTGTATGACAGCAGATTAAAGTAATTTATGTTCTTGGTGAAATTCGTTGCAAGGTCACTGGGTCCCTGCTCTGTGGATGGGATGGCTTCCTTCACAATCAAGGGGTGAATCAGCCAATGATGATGATGTGGTGATCCATCCAATGCCCACATAACTATGATGTGCACAAATCCTGAGATATGATTCCTCTTTCTCCTGTGAGTCTTTATGGAAACTCTTGGTGTCTGACTCAGGTACAATATTCCACTGTAGTTGTCTGTAATGGGTGGAAGGAATCCCACACCAGAGCTGGGCTCCAGGGAGAAGATGACAAAGTCAGGTTGAAGCGGCTTGGTTACATTATGTATGACAAACAATTCTTTATTTTATGTTGGATTAGTTGCCTCCTGAAGGAGGAAGAAACTCTGGGGAAAGACAAGCATATTTTGAAATACTGTATCTGTCAGAAACAAACCTGGTTTGGAGTAGAAAATGCAGAGGAATTAAATTCAAAAGAAACACGTTATTTTCAGAAAGTTTAAAGAAGTTAGTTTAACATTTGGACTGAGATAGGCAAGTAGGAGCAAGCCTTGCAGATAAGGCAGCCTATTAACAGGTTGCAAGGAGGGATTGGGACCTGTGGTGATTGGAGAGTCACCAAAACAAAAGATGTTCAGCTCCCTGCCTTGGCTTCATGTGGCCAGGCACATCCAGGGCTCAAGGCAGGGATGGGGCAGGGGGCAACTTTCATCCTTGTGGGGAACTCCTTCTGGGCCCATAAAGACAGGTGCTTACGGAGATGTTGTTCATAGAAATCTTGTTCTGTTTCTGTTTGGAATATAACTTTTTGGATGATAAGGCCTCTGATTGACACCAGAATAATGAAAAAAACATAAGCTTAGAGAAAAGACTCAAAAATGGATAAATATAGTAAAATAGGTTTGGTGTTCTTTAGTTAAGCAAAGCAAAGTTGTTCTGGCTAAAAATGCAAATAAAAATCATACCTCAGCTGGTAGTGCTGTACACTGCTCAGAGTAAAGATGTTTAGCCCTGAAATTTCAACAGTTCTGTGGGATTTTCTCTCTGAACATAAAACACTGCAGCAAAAACAGCAAAAGGTTGAGCAATTAAGGAGATAATTTAAGTCTCTGTGAGGGCTTTGGCTTGTTTTTAATCAATGAAAATCACTTTCAGCTGGTGGCATGTCAAGATCTTACAGAGAAGCATCTGCTCTTCCCTACAATGAACAAGCTCTTCACGCATCACCACCACGCCACAGTTCAGTGGCATCTCAAAACAGGTGCCATGACTTCTTCTAGCACAGCGAGGCAACTAAGCAATACCAAAGAACACCCAAAATATCACGTAAAAATAAAAAGAGGAAATTAATTCGAGAGCTGTTGAGTGTAGAGGGGTTGTGCTTGTGCTCTGATGCACTCAAGTGAAGTTAGGAGGACCGCTCTGCAGGCTTGGCTCCAGCTGGGGTCTGAGGGGAGCATGAGGGGTCCCTCTCGCAGGGAAGAAAGGCACAGCTGATGCTCAATCCTTGCCGTATCTTGCCATCTAGTGGCCTGCCAAAGCACCAGTCCTAGGCCTCACAGCTCCCGTCTTTAAAACTTTCATCAGGAGTGAGGGAGGGTGCTGCATGCCCAGGGAAAAGCACACTGAGAGGCGGGTTCTGCCCCTGCACAGGCAAGTCACCCCCATCCTCCCCGCCCGCTCTCTTCTGCCCGTTCTTCCTTCCTTTCAGAGGATAGCCAGGTGGCAGAGGCTTTGGTCACACATTGTGACCTCGTCTAGGCTGGAGAGGGCTTTAAAGTTTTACCTTTGGTGTTTCCTGAATAAGTAAGTTGTGGGTTGGCCAGCACTGATGTGGAAGATGGTGGAATATGGTCCTTGGTGCTACTGGACTGGGTGGAATAATACCCTCCAGGCTTAAACACCTTGATGTGGTCAGCCTGACTAGAGGTGTGCTACCAGCCATTCCCCCATAGCAACAGATAAAATTCTGGCATACACTGGGCAAAAATTTCCTGGTTTAGGCAACCCCCCCATGTGGCCTTCCTTGGTATTTGACATCTGTTCTGTAAAATCCATTCTTTCTGTGAGATTTTACCATCACTTAACTATTTGGGAATAACTATTAGATTAGGATGGTGAACTTGGATGTTGACATCTGTTACAAGAGCAAATGCAGGTGAGTGCACTGGTCTGACAGTTCACGAAACCCCCCATCTGTGGGAATTGCACAAGTTGTTTTATTTGTACACTTTTGGTATAATGAAAATATTTCACATGTAAACTTCGCAGTATTTTTTTTTTCTGCAAGCAGATTCAGGTTATCAGGGTTTTCTTTAGTTGAAACATTTCCCAGAGGAAGTATGATGCTTTGACACATTTGTCCAAAAATTCCCTGCAAGTAGAAAATGAAAGGCAATAGTATGCTTTGAAAGTCTGGTACTTTCCACCTTACCTTCCATAGTAATCAGATAAAGTAAAAACAGGAGATTACTTTCCCTTTTTTATTTAGATTCTTTCCCATCCCCCACACTGAGAAATTGGGGTGTATCTAACAGCAGTGGAGTGATATCCCTGCCTGTATAAGAGTGCAGTAGGGCCAGGGTTGGCCAGGAGAAGCAGTGTCTGGCAGCCAGGACCTGTCCTACCTCTCAGCCAGGAGCAAGGCAGGCAGCAGACACTGGGGGCACCTCTGGGGATGGGGACAAAACATCAGCACTCAGATGAGATGTGCTACCTATCTGTTCAAGCCACAGATGATTGACTTGCTCCTGGGGACATGGAGAGGGTGTTTATTATTATGGAATGAGGGCTTACTGGCTATGATCCCAGCAGCCCTTGGAGCATCCCCTCTGCACTTGCTCCAGCAGCTCCATATCCTTGTGATCTCGGGGTCCCCAGAGCTGGAGGCAGCTCT
>VZSR01003209.1:9120678-9186661 GCA_013398615.1 Brachypodius melanocephalos
GTCACATGCTGAAGGCATCCTATGCCACATTCTGCCAGCCCAAAACAGTGAAGGGCTGGGCCCAGAACTATCTGGGAAAGACTGAGAGCAGTAAACAGCCAGAGTGAGGGCAGGAGCAAGATGGTGACCCATGGGATTACCTGCCAACAGGGCTGAGAGCACAGTGCCTGTCCAGCTGCCTGCAGGTGCTTGGGGGAGCTGCAGGGACATCCAGTGCAGAGCCTGGGGAAGAACAGGCAGGAATCAGAGACAGAGGACAGTTTGGGTTGGAAGAGATTTTAAAGCTCATCTTGCTCTAAGCGCCCCCCACCACAGCAGCCCCCTCAGCACAACACTTTCCACTAGACCAGGTTGCTCCAAGCCCTATCAAACCTGGCCTTGGAACACTTTCAGGCATGAGACAGCCACAACTGCTCTGGGCAACCTGTGCTGGAATTTTACCATCCTTATAGGGAAGAACTACTTTGTAATATCCCATCTAACCTTGTCTTCTGTCAGTTTGAAGCCATTGTCCCTCCCCAGCTCTTCTGGAGCCCCTTTAGGCAGTGGAAGGAGCTCCAAGTTCTCAGAACCTTTTCATCTGCAGGCTGAACACCGCTGGGGGTCCCAACTTGTCTCCACAGCAGAGGGGCTCAAGCCCTCAAGAGCATCTCCATGGCCTCCTCTGGACACATTCCAGTTGCTCCCCATCCTTCTGATGTTGAGGGTCCCAGAGCTGGAGGCAGCTCTGCAGGTGGGGGCAGTCTCACCTGAGCAGAAGGGCAGAATTCCCCCTTGCCCTGCTGCCCACAGTGGCTTGGGACCAGCCCAAGACATGGCTGTGCAGATTCACCCACCTGGCACTGCAGGACCTCCCCCATCCTCGGCCGGCAGCTCCAGGTGATCCTCCAGGGTGCTTGTGCCAGCTCTGGGCCTCAGCACCTGCTTCCGCGCTGCCAACAGCACCATCTGGGCAGAGCGGCTGAGATGGGCTGGGCTGCAGGCAGCCCCTTCCAGCTTCCACAGGCAGCTCCTCAGCTGTTCCTCCTCCCTGGATCTCCTGGGGATAGGGAGTGTCAGCCTCACAGCGGGGACAAAGCTGGTGGGAGCTGGGGCTCTGGTGTCCAAGGAAGCACCTCAAGGGGCTCCAGGCCACACTGCACAAGGACAGGATGGGGTGGATCACACCAGGCCACTTACAAGCATGGTTCAGGAAAGAAGGTCTGGCGAGAGGCAGGGCTGGAGCACCAGGGTCTGTCTGAGAGCTCAGCATCCTCCTGTGGGACAAGGGGAGGCCCCAGGCAATGGAGACAGGTACCTTGTCCCCACCACTCTGGGCACAGCCCCTAGCTCAGCCCAGCAGACACATTCTGGGCTGTCCATGGGGCACAAGTGGTGTCTGTGGAGGAGCAGCCCCTTCCTGCTGCCTCCCCATGGAGAGGGATAGATACACAGAGGTATGAGAGACACCTACTGCCTCCAGGGATGGCTGGGGGGGGTCAGGCCCCTGCTCCTGTGGTGTGCGCAGGCGGATGAAGGAGAGCCCGAAGCGGCTGCACGGACTGAAGGGCTGGCTGCAGGTGAGCCGCACGCGGTCCCACTTCTGCCCCACAGTCAGCTCCGAGAAATCTGCTGTGGGGAAGAGCAGCTGGGGAGGATAGGGCACAGAACTGACCACTATCCCAACACCACTCCTACCTCTGCTTATTGCAGGGCACAAGAGAGGCTGGGGCAGGGAAGCTGAGACTGAGGGTACAGCTTCCCTGAGACCAGGAACAACACTGACCTCTGGTCTACCTGTGCTCTTCTACTCTCCTATCAGCCCCATCCCACCACCAACCCCATTCCATCACCATCCCACCACCAGGCCCCACAGCTCTTCCCATGCCTTTTTCCTTTGGATCAATCCTTACATTCCTTAAACATCCGAACCCCGCAGCGATTCTGGTCCAGCTTCGAGTCAGCTGGTGTCATCAGTGTGACGGTGGGCACCAAGGTGAGATAAGGCTGGTCACGAGGCCATGAGGAACGTCCAACCTCAATCTGCAGAAAGGCACAGCCGTGGTTCCCTGGGGAACAGCAAGACAGACAGGGTGAGGGGGTTCAGAGCTGCTGACCCCATTGTGGGGCATGGCCCTGGCTGCTGCACAGGGGTGGGGGACAGGGAAGTACCAACGTCAACGTAGCCAATAGGACTGGCTCTCTCCAGTTGCAGCTCCACACTCAGCTGCCTCCTACGATCCTTGGGGCAGCCAAGCCAGGGCTGTATGCCATCGTCACTCAGCAGGTTCTCTGCCGGGTACTTGGGGTCCTGCACACACAGCAGGGACACAGAATTACGCACCGGTTGCTCCCTAAACACCTTCCCCTGCAGCTCCAGCTTGCTCTGGGCACAGGGGAGAAGCAGAGAATTCTCTGGTAACCTACAGGAACAAGACTCCATTTTGAGAGAGCAAGATTCACATGAATCATCACCCATCAGTCTAACAAGGAGAGCTAATACTGCACTCTGTCACACCCTGACCCACCTCTTCTGAGACCCCAGCAGCTCAGAGGAATCACCCCCATACCCCCAGAGGAAACCCCCACACACCTGGGAGGAGAAGGACACCACATAGCTGATTTTAATCGGAGCCATTCAGGATCCTTTGGGGTCAACACTCTGCCAGAATGCAACTTCCCTTCGGATCCCTCCAATGCCTGGTGGGAGAGGAGAGTCTGATGAGCTTGGGCGTCTCCAGGCTCTGGAACCATTCAGCAGCTCCCCAGTCCCATCCCACTGCCTCGGTGCCCCCTGAGACATGCCCCACCACCCCCTCAGGTTACTGTCTCAGCAATAACCCCCATATCTGACTCACAAACCCCCAGCTCACTCCCCATACCCCTATTCCCGCCCCATTCTGCCACCCGGGTGCCACCCACATCCAGCCCACAAGCCCAGCCTCATTCTCCACTGCCCTCAAGTCCTTACCCACAACTTCCTCCAGCTCCACGGCTCGTATTCCCAGACCCACAACCAGCATTCCAGAGCTATTCTGCTATCGCTATAGCCTCCCAGTCCTTCCCTACTTTCCCAGCCCTATTAAAACCTTGGCACTGCCCCACAGCCTCTCCACGCCATTCCCCAACCCAGTGCCTCACCCCACAGCTCCCCATGCACCCCCAGCCTCAACCGCACCGATCCCGAATCTCCCGCCACCCAAATCACGTGAGCTCCTGGTCGCCGCTTCCCGCTCCTTCCCGCTCCTCACCGCCCGCCCCGCCGCTCCCGGCCGCGCTCCGGTTCATGCCCCCGGCCCGGGCCAGCCGCGGTGCCCGACGGGACACACAGCGCGCGGGCAACGCCGCGCAACGGCCCCGCGCGGGGGCAGCTCAGGAGCTGTCTGCTCCCTATCCGGAACAGCGCGGGACGGAGGCGGAAAGGGGCGGGCGGCGGCCCAGCACTGACACTGCCGGCACCGCGGTGCGAGGCGGCTGGTTGCTGTCGGTGCTGCCGACGGGGGTTACCCGTCCCGCTACGGGCCTACAAACGGAAGGCGGTCCCCAGCCGTGACAGCTCACCGCTTTTATGCGCCCGAAGTGGCGCGTCTGGCAGATGTTCCACTCCTCCCCTCTCCTGACTGGCCGCCGTGGCAGCGCCGCGCCCAGCGACTGGCCCAAGGTGCGGCGGCTCGCCCGGTGATTGGCGCACGGCGGCGGAAGGAGCTGGCCGCTGGGGGGGCGGGGCAAGATGGCGGCTGTGCTGGAGGTGGAGGTTGGCGGCCCCGTTGAGCGTGAGGTGGAGGAGGTGCGGGGCACGGGGCAGGCGGGGGCCGGGCCGGGGGGAACCGAGAAGGGCAGGGCAAGCGGGGAAGGGCTGCGGGGCGTCTCTGTGAAGGGCGGCCGCAGCGGGCGTGGGGCCTGGGGTACGCAGGGTCCGGGGGAGCGGGGTAGGGGTGTGCGCTGCGGAGCTCGGAGGGTCCCTGCAATGGGCCGATGGCGGCTCTGGGTCACTCTGAGCTTGTGGGCCTTTGGGGCAAGTAGGGGTGGGGAATGTTAGGCTGGGGGAGATCCTTGGTGTAGGAGGACATTGAGGGTCCCGGGGCAGGGTGGCACTGGGAGCTTCAGATGGTCGATGGGGCAGGGGACAGTGCGGGCCCTGGGGGCAGCGGGGCAGGGATGGAGGCTCAGCTGTTGTTCCCATTGTGGCTTTTAAATGTTCCTGGGTATGAAAAATTACAAAACTGAAAAAAAAAATCTGTCTGGAAAGATAGAATTTGAAGCGGGGTGGGTGCATCTGTCACAGTGTGTGTGCCACTTCCTGGCACTTCTGCCCCAGGCTTTGCAGTGGCTCTTCACCATCCCCTGTGCTTTATTGCTTGGGAGTTTTACTTCCACTTGTAGAGAAGCAGGAGAACCTGACTCCATCCTGTCTGCACTGTGGGAGCAGCAGCACAGGGTTCATAAGTCTCTTAGCTGGTACAGTCAGGAATTTTTTTGTGCCTTTTCTGAAGAATTGGTGGTGTGGCTTAAAAATTCTCAGATGCTGATGGTTGGTTTGAAAGATTCCTGGCAGGGCCAAGTTGTGCAGATTCCCTAGTGTATGGCTGAGCTGTGGGAGCTTGTACCTCCTCCCTGTGCTCTGTGTTGCTGCAGGAGAGTGGTGCAGTAGGATGATGGGAGGATTAAACCACAGATCAGTTACTCTTGAGTTGCTGCTGGTTATATTTTAAGATAGTCCTTGGTGACTTTGTATGTAAAAAGCTGGAAGATCCAAATCTCTGATCCTCAGAAGTGAAATTCCCACTTTTCATTCCATCAGGGGCTGGCAGAGAGGGCATCACAAGGAGGCAGCAAATGAGGAGCTGCATATAGGACTGTGCTTATCCCTGTGATTCTGCAAATTGTTGGTATAAAACCTGTCTGCTGGTGTTGTCCTGAGGTCTTGGCAGTTCTTTGGGCAGAGCAGGTTGCTGATGAGCCACTCACGGTGGGGACCTGAAAGCAGTTTAACATTCCACCAGAATAAAGCCAAGTGTCCTGTGGCCCTCACTCTGACTGTGGGGAGGCAAAGGTTTAATATCCACTTATCCAAGTTTTTGATCACTTGGGATATTTCTGCTCCCTGCTCATTGTTCTTGTGTCTTAAGAGCTGAAAAAAATTTCAGAATTGAGATTCCAAAATCTGTTCAGACTTTCACTAAAGAATATGCCTCGTCCCAACCTGCCTTGGTTGGACTTACAGCACTGGGGAGATTTATCTTTCCCTTATTTCAGGTTATTCCTGGTAGGTGCTGGGAGACAAAGAGTTAGGTTGGGGCAATGGGGAAGGTGAGATCAGGGCTGTTGGATGCTCTGGAGCTTTGACTTAAAAACAGCAGCTGCTTATTCCCCATCTTTAAGGCATTCTCCTTGTCTCCTTTGGAGATTTAGAGCATAAGTAGATTACAGCCAGCTCACAGTGGCATGTATGTTTGCCCAGAGATCCTCCCAGCTCCCTGGGCTGTGAGGAACGTATGGCTCCAGCTTTGGTGTCATCCATATCAACAGCCTTTCTGTTTTTCTGGCGGAGGTTATTCCATGACTGTCCCGGTGGTGAGGATCACAGGTTTGTGGAGGCTTTGGGACATCAGCCCCTGCAGAAAACCAGGGAGTGGCACGAGGTTCTTCCAAAGGCTGTGATATCACATCCAAGGAGAGGACTGGACTTTAGTCCTAGATATCCAGTTTCTCCTAGTTATCACCCGGAGGAGGCTGAAGTTTTTGAGAGGATTATGAGTTACAGAGGAGACAGAGAGCAGAAGAATTGATCTTAATTCTTTTTTTTTTAAAAAAACCAAAAAGGTTGTCTAAGAGCTGTTGTTGGTTGCACACTGGGTCCTGTGTTGGTGTGGCAGCTGGAGGATGCTGAAACAGGAGTAGGCTGGTCCTCAGCACTTGGTAGAGCTGATCTTCAGCTGCTTCAGTCACCCTAAATGTTCTTGTCAAACCCCCCTGGTGAAGGGAGATTTAGGAGTAGAGGTTCTTTTACCCAGCTGTTGGGGTTAGAAAGAGACTCAAAAGACTCAAGAACTGCATGTTAAAATCAGACAAGCCCAAACTAGAAGTGGAATGAATGCTTGCTAGCAAGAGCAGGTGCTTCCTTCACCATTGCTGTGCATTTTTAGCCCCAGCTCAAAACTTCTGTGTTAAGAGAGTGTGCAGATCAAGGAGGGGTTAACTGGAAGGTCTAACTCAGGGTGACTGCTCTGCCAAGTCCTGTCTGACAGTCATCAGATCCCTCCCTACATCCCTTCTGTCATGTCCTGCCCCCCCCTTAATAAAGTTATTTCAGGAGCTTTGAGCTCTGGGGAATCTGATGAAGCTCAGTCCTTGTAACTGAGAGAAAATTGTGTCCAGGGCCATGGATCCGTGGTTGGCTTGGGAGCACATCTCAGAAGAAGCCCGCTCTGAGCAATGCCAGCAGTATTTCCACAGGGTTTGGGGCTGAGGCAGCTTAAATGCATTTGCTGGAAGAATTTGGAGATTCAGGGAAGATGCTAAAGAAAAGAGGCTGGTAAATATCCCAGTCTCTAAGATGGACCAACACTGGATGGAGTGGCTGCTGGTGTGGTACAGAGGAGTGAGTTGAGCCACTGTATAGGAATGAAAATTATTGCTGTGGTTGGAAGGTGCTTGTCAAACATCTTCATCCAGCAAGGGTGAGGGCAGAGCCTGGGAGGAGTGGGGTCTCGTGGGGAGAGGCAGTGGGAGCACCTAGGTGATTCCCAGAGCTTGTAGAGGTATTGACCTTTGCTGGAGCCAACAAGCACTACAAGCACTAGGGGTTTCTCAGCTTC
The DNA here is from genome assembly GCA_013398615.1 of Brachypodius melanocephalos. Classification (NCBI taxonomy): domain Eukaryota; kingdom Metazoa; phylum Chordata; class Aves; order Passeriformes; family Pycnonotidae; genus Brachypodius; species Brachypodius melanocephalos. The sequence goes on from VZSR01003209.1 coordinate 9,127,476, forward strand.
TCCTGTGTGCAGTGACTAGGAAACATTTTTAAAACTCCTTTTTTCCTGTTTATTTGGAGCAGTTCTTGCTCCAGATTACATCGCAGCTACTGAATTGATGGATCTGGACATCGCTGCTTTAGGAACAGAGGTGCTCAGGGAATTTGGTCAATACAAACACCCTTCTTGGTGTCAGTGTGTCACCACCTTCACTTGGCTTCTGATGCAAGCCAGCAAGCTCCAAAAAGGATTTTCATAGCTTTAGATTTTGCATCTAAGTCCTGAAGTGTTTCTTCAGGACTTAATTCTCAAGAGCTGAATTTCTTGCAGGTGTTGCTCTGGGGTGAAGCTCAGCAGATGTTCCACATCAGTCAGACAGATTGCTGCTGTGTGTTTTTCCCTATTCCCTCACCCTGGGGTATAATTAAGTGCCACTGAGGAAAGGAGGCAGCTGTGCATCCTCAGCTGAGCCTGGCTGGGATCAGAGCTGCTGCCTGGGAGACACCTGTGTGCTGGTGGTGGTGACCAGGCAGGTGAGGTGACTGCTGCACCACCCTGGGGAGAACCGCAGCATAAAGGTTGGATTCAAGCCTGTGGCCCTGTACCCAGTGGGGTGAGGTGGAACTCGTTCCTGTGTACACATCTCCAGTGTGTGCAGGAAAGAGTGATAACAATCTGTGCTATGGCTTGTTTCCAACCTTCATCTCTGACACCTCAGCAATACTGGAGTGTCTCCAGCACTGTGAGGATTTATAAACCCCACAGGTATGTTCCCAGCCCAGATGAGCTGCTCTTGATTTAATCTGAGTTTTTGTCTTACCAAGAAAAGGTGATGGGAAGAGCTGTGGGATTCCCTTCCCAGTGCCGTGGTTCAGGGTGGGCTGCCCGGTCAGTGAGCCTGTGTGGGGGCATGACCAGTGCTGGAGGCTCCTCAGCAGTTAGGTGGAGATATCAAGGGAAGGTTTTGCCCAGAGAAGCTGTGAACTCCCCATCCCTGGAGGTGTTCAAGGGTGGGTTGGATGGTGCTTGGAGCAAGCTGGTCTAGCAGAAGTGTCCTCACAGGAGGAGGGTTGGAGTAAAAGGAGCTTTAAGGTCTATCCAAGTCAAAGCATTCTGTTGTTCTATGATTCTATATAAAGCTCCAGGTGAAAGCAGAAATGCAGTGTTGAAGTTCCCCTTATTCCTCCCCTGTCTGAAAGTGAGAATATTCACACTTTCTGTGAATCTTACTGGAGAAGATGGGATATAAGTGTCCATTGTCAATCATCATTAATAACAGCAGCTCCCTTTGCTCTCTGTAGCTCTTGCCTGTGATGTTTGTGAGGAATTTCCAATTACCTCAGCAAAGCAAGGCCTAAATCTTTCTTTTACTGTGATTTTGAAATCTTTTTGGCACTGATTTGTTGCTTATGTGTGACATACCATCACCTGTCCTGCAGCTCAGTGGGATTTTGGACTCCTGCACCTGGTGGGAGCATTCGCTTCACTGGGATCACCACTCTGTGCCCTGAGACACCTGGCTGGGTTGTGAATGTGGGATTGAGCCCAGTTCTCTGGTTCTGCTCACATGAGATGGTGGATACAGCCTTAGCTCCAATAAAATATGGGAGTGTAAGTGGTGGAGGAGCAGGTTGAGTCACTGCTCTTCCTGGGAAGGTGAAGGACAGCTCTGGTCTGTGCTGGCACTGTGGGCATATCAAGGTTTCTTATTTAAAGCATCTGAATTGAGAATTTCTCAGCAGCTGATTTCACTGGTGGGTTTTTTTGTTTGTTTTTTTCTCCCTAGGTCGATCTTTCACACTTGTCCCCAGAGGAGAGATGGAGGTGAGTGTTTTGGGAGCTAATTTGGACCATACAGCTCAACTGAGCTCCTGCTACTGACCAGAGCTACCAGAAGCACCACCTGTGATCACAGTGGGGCAGGAAAGGGTTACCATTTTTTGATGGGAGGAAGTGTGAATTATGTTAAAGGCAATTTTTTTTCTTTTAAACTGCTGCTAAATATAGAATCACAGAATAGTTTAGGTTGCAAAAGCCCTCTGAGATCATAGAGTCCAATCATTCTCCAAGCACTGCCAGGGTCACCACTAAACCATGTCCCCAGGTGCCACATCTACCTGTCTGTTAAATCCCTCCAGGGATGGGGACTCCACCACTGCCCTGGACAACCTGTGCTGGACAGCCCTTTCTGGGTAGAAATTTTCCCAATATCCATCCTAAACTTCCCGTGGCACAACCTGAGGCCATGTTCTCTTTTCCTGGCACTTCTTACCTGGACCCAAGGGTGGACCCTTCTTGCAGGACCCAACTCCCGCCTGGGTCCACCCTCCTATCAGGGCCTTGTAGAGAACAAGAAGATCCCCCTCAACCTCCTTTTGCCCAGGCTGAGTGCCTCCCCAGCTCACTCAGCCATTCCTCACCAGACTTGTGCTCTTGACCCTTTTCCAGCTCTTCTACCCTTCTCTGGACACCCTCCAGCCCTTCAATGTCTGTCTTATAGTAAGGGCCTGAAAAATTCCTCCTTTTCCCTAAGCCAAACCAATTTAATCCAGATGCTTATTGAAAATCACAGTCACACTGGGCTCTCAGTATTGCACCAGCACAGGCTGGGGGCCAACTTGCTGGAGGAGCTCTATGGAGAAGGTATACAGTCTCAGGGTCCTGGTGGGCAACAAACTGTCCCTGAGCCAGCAGTGCCCTGTGGGCCAGGGAGGTCAATGGGATCCTGGGATGCATTGGGAGCAGCATTGCCAGCAAGTCAAAGGAGGTGATCCTGACCCTCTACTCAGCCCTGGTGAGGCATCTCTGGAGTGCTGTGTCCACTTGTGAGCTCCTCAGGACAAGAGAGACAGGGAGCTTGAAGAGCGGGTCCTGTGGAGGTTACAGAGATGGTGAGGGGACTGGAGCATCTCTCTTAGGAGCAGGGGCTGTTCAGCCTCAAGAGGAGATGACTGAGAAGGGATCTCATCAGTGTCTGTCAGTCTTGCAGGGAGGGATCGGAGCATGGACCAGGCTCTGCTCGGTCATGCCCAGCAATGGCTCAAGAGGCCACAAGCAGAAACATGCACAGAAAGTTCCACCTGAACATGAAGAAGAGCTTCTTTCCTGTGCAGTAACCAAGCACTAGAACAGATTGCTCAGAAAGGGTGTGGAGTCTCCCCAACTGGAGATATTCCAGAACCATCTGGATGCAATCCTGTGCTGTGTGCTCTAGGATGATTCTGCCTGAGCAGTGAGGTTGGACCAGATGTGGTGCCTTCCAACCTGATTTTGTGATTCTGTGTTAGTTTCTAGAGAATGACTTAAAATTAGAGAATTTGGCATATTTGTTAGGTTTGGATTTTTTCTTTCGTCTAACTTCTTGAATAGTATTATCACCTAGAGACCAAGACATAAGGATGTCACAGCTCTTAATTCCACCTTGTTTTTTGGTCAAACAGCACAAGCTGGGCAAAGAAACCCAAGTTGTCTGGCAAGTGTCAGTCTGGAAATTACTTTTTCCAGAATGCTCAGGCTGGAGAGAAGCAATTTGCTGGAGTTTGGGGGTTTGGCAGATGTCAGCTGTTCCCCCCACTCTCCATGCTGACCCTTCCAGCCTTTCCCTTGTTGGACAAGAGGGACAACAGTGTTAGTGGTTCCAAAACTGGGCTGAGGGTTTGGTACTGAGAATTAGCACACACTCTGGGTCAAAGAGTTGCAATGTGCTCTAGGAAGATGCTGCTTGATCAGGAAGGTTGAGAGAGATGACCCCACTGGTGGTCCCTTCTAACCTTGCCTATTCTGGAATTGTGACTGTGCACTCCATGTTCATTAGTCCAGGTACATCAGTGGGAGTTCTCCACCTCCTTCACGCTCAGATGGACAAAGTGTTGTTCTTGGCTTTCACAGCAGAGAAATGAGCTGGTCCCAGAGTAGCCTTTTGTTCCTTCTCCTCTGGATTGTCCACAAACACAATTCTTCTTAGTGCTGCTTTTCCATCTGGTCTTCCTGGCTCTCCTGAGGTGTTTGTACCCCAGCATGCAGTCTGTGCCAGTGTGCTCTTCAGTGGCCTTTTCCTGGTTGTTGCAGGGTGGAGCACGTACGGATGCATGCCAAGCACCGTGGGCACGAGGCGATGCACGCCGAGATGGTCCTCATCCTCATCGCCACACTCGTGGTGGCACAGCTCCTCCTGGTTCAGTGGAAGCAGCGGCACCCTCGCTCCTACAATGTAAGTTACCCCCACAGCCCTTCTGCCTCCGACGTTGTTTGTGAGTGTTGAGCGATGCCCTCTTGTTGCTGATGAGAAAAGCATTCCTGGTTTTCCTATTATCTGGTGTTTCTATTCCCTTGTCTTCCCAGCATTCCCTTGTTTCTCCCAGCACGTGGGGGATTCTGGCTAGGGATGAGGATGGATGAACCTGGAGGTCTCAGGTTTCTGTTGGAAGTAATGCAAATAACTCGGTGTGACATAGTGCTTTAACATCAGGGATGGACAAGCAGATCCTGGGGGCTGTCCTGAGGGAAGCTGCATTTTGTGGGTGCTTCCTTGGAAGCAATGGGGACTTCTCGCTGCTGGCAGCTTGGGTTTGATGGTTCCTGCAGCACTCTGCTGAGCAGACCTGCCACTTGCTGATGTCACCAGCTTGTTTGGATCTGTTAGTTACCTGAAATAACTTCACATTGACTTCCTTGTCATAATAATAATATTGATTTAATGTTTCCAGGTAGTACCTGTAGTCCTCTGTGAACTTTAAACCAAACCTGTTTGCCTGTTTCCCTCCAGGAGCACTGTGGGAGCTCAGCTGCCCAGCTGTAGATCCTTTTGGGAATAGGCTGTCATGCAGAGGCAAGCCAAAACCTTCTTGCCTGGTGTACTATCTGTCTGAGGTGTCTGTGGCTGCGGCGTTGGGACCCTGGGAAGGCAAAGGTTTATGCAGCTGCCTTACAACAACTGGTTGCATGAATCATCTCCCACACATTCCTCTGGAGATGATTCCTCTGCGTTCTCCTGCCAGCTGTACCCTTTGTTACCAAAAATCACGTGGCTGCTGTCTCTGACTCTCTCACAACATCACGGAACTGTTTGGGTTGGAAAAGCCCTCTGAGACCATTGAGTCCAACTGTTCCTCCTGCACTGCCAAGCCTTGCACTAAGCAATGTCCCCAAGTGCTACATCCACACAGCTTTTAAATCCCTTCAGGGATGTTGACTCCATCACTGCCCCAGGCAGCCTGTGCCAGGGTTTCACCACCCTTTCTGGGAAGAAATTTTCCCAATATGCAACCTTAACCTTCTCTAGCAAAACTTGACACCTTTTCCTAACGTCCTGTCACTTGTTGCCTGGAAGCACAGACCGAGCCCCACTTGCCTGCGACCTCTTTTCAGGTAGAAGCAGAGAGCAGGAAGGTCCTCCCTGAGCTTCCTTTTCTCCAGGCTGAGCCTCCCCAGCTCCCTCAGTTGTTTCCTGTCCAACTCATGTGCTGACTTTGAGCTCTTCTTTAGGTGCCACAGGTCAAACCCCCCCAGGTTCCTGGTGCAATTCAGGGCCACTTGATGCAGGCAGGAGAATGGCTGCCACAGCTAACACGGTGTTTCTGATGTCTGAGGAGCAGAGAACCAGCTCCAAATGCCTTTCCTCTGTTGCTGCAGATGGTGACCCTCTTCCAGATGTGGGTAGTGCCTCTGTATTTCACTATCAAGCTGAACTGGTGGAGGTTCCTGGTGATCTGGGTGCTCTTCTCAGCAGTCACAGCTTTTGTCACCTTCCGGGCAACTCGAAAGCCTCTGGTACAGACAACACCCAGGTTTGTCTGCTGTTCCTGGGGAATCTCCTCAGCCCCAGGGTTACCATTAAAAGGATCTCTTTCCAGTTTCCCTGCTACAGATGTGTGTTAAGCTTTGCACCCTGGGAGTGTGGGAGCCCTGCACATGTGAAAGGGTGTGAAGCACATAACTGGCTGCTGGCAGCCAGCCCAATATCCCTGGTACCTGGGTGAGGGGTGGAAAGGTGGATTCCACGTGGGCTATGTCCTCACCCAAGGCATTCCCAGCATGCAGTAGGCTTCCTTATTGCCTTTGGAGATCATGAAGTTTCTAGTTTGGAAGTCGAGACTGAGCAGCCTGTGACAGGTTGAATTAAGAATGTAAAGCTCTTGCCCGTGTGTAGGGTAGGCAAAGTGTCTGCAAAAACACAACAGGTGTGAAAAATATAACTCTTCAGATGATTGGCACACTTTCATTCAGGAAAAAATGAAGTCATTAAATTACTTGTTTTCATTCTTTACAGGCTGGTTTATAAATGGTTTCTACTAATATACAAGATCAGCTATGCTACTGGGATCGTGGGCTACATGGCTGTCATGTTTACGCTTTTTGGTCTTAACTTATTATTCAGGTGAGTGAATCTTTCAGCTGCCACTCCTGGGGCAGTAGGGTGGAACACACCTTTGGCTGTTACTCTGGAAAAGCAGTTTACTTGGCAATCTGATTAATGGGGCCAGAGAGACTATTGGTGTGTCCTTTCACTCCTGGGAGGATCACAGGTGAGGTGCTGGTACCTGAATTGGTCCAGGTTGCTGGAGAGCCCTTCTTCCAGTTCACTTGTTGGCAGGTTCTCCAGCTCTGTGGTGTCCAGCCTGGGGGCAGCAGTAGCAATTTTTTTTTTTTTTTTTTTTTTTTTTTTTTTTTTTTTTTTTTTTTTTTTTTGCTATACTGCAAGAAGCAAGCCAGTCCATGGGTGGTGGCAGAGAACTAGCCCAAACCAGCTTCATTGTTAGAGAGGTCAACTACTTCTCTGGAATAATACATTCTCTGGAATATGATTAGAGTGGCTTTGCCCTCAAAAAAAAACTGTTGATGGCTTTTCTCTTGTAGAATCAAACCTGAAGATGCGATGGACTTTGGCATCTCCCTCCTCTTCTACGGTCTTTACTACGGAGTGCTGGAACGGGACTTTGCTGAGATGTGTGCGGATTACATGGCCTCGACCATCGGGGTGAGTTCACCATGGACTGTCCCCTAGGCCAGAGTTGTGCTCCATATCAGGGGGCCCAAAACATGTTGGTCTCAGCAGCAGCTTTGGCTTCCCGCAAATGAGAATTTCCCTGTGAAGGAAGGGTCCGTGGATCTAATGTAACAAGAGTTGCTCTGACATCCTTCCTGAAGAGCACAGCCTCTGCAGGGTCCCATCTCCAGGACAAGAAGTTCTTCCCTGTGAGGGTGGTGAGACACTGGCACAGATTCCTCAGTGAAGCTGTGACTGCTCCATCCCCTGGAAGTGTTCCAGACCAGATTGGATGGAGTTTGTAACAACCTGGATTAGTGGAAGGTTTCCCTGCCCATGAAAGGAAGCTGGAACTGGGTGACCTTCAGGGTCCCTTCAAACCCAAACCATTCTCTGATTCTATGTAGAAGTGGAATGATGTGTTTAGCCCTGCTAAATTGACAAATATTTCTTTTCCTGGGCCTTTAAAATCTCCAGTGCCAATGAACACTCCCATTTCTGACACCACTGTGCTTGCATTAACTTGTGACCTGCAGCCACCAGGGAAGGATTCACACTGTGGGCTTCCTGCCTTGTACCTGCTGCGACTTTAGCTGTCCCTGTGGACAGAGGATGCAGTGGTCTAAAATCTGTAGCCCACTCACCTGGTATGAAAATAACCCACCCCACCAAAAATACATGACCTAGGACAGCAGTGGAGTAGGTCATGTTTCTTCTTTTCAGCAGCTATTTGGGGTTCTGGACTTTGTGTTTCTTTATTTCTGAGCTTTCTTCTGCTGCTCCTTGAGGTGCTGCTGCAGCCCCTGGCCTGCCACACTAGGACATCTTGGCCCAGCTTGGGTCTCTCTTAGATTCTCAGGGCTCTGTCGGATGCTCAGAGCAAAGCTGTGCCAGGGCTCTGCCTGAAGCGTCTTTTGCTGATGATACTAAACCAGGAGGAGCCATGACCTCCTTGGAGAGAGAGCTGGACAGATGAGAACTGAGCAAGCACCAGCTGTGTGAAATTTAAGAAGGGCGAGTGCCAAATTCCCCACCTGTGATGGTGTAATCCTGGTTATAGGTACAAATTTGGGAATAAGAGTCTGGAGTGAGTTCTGTGGAAAGAGATTAGGGAGTTTGGGCTGACAGAAAATTTGAGTCTGTAGTGTGTCCTGGCAGGTAAAAGGGGCCAAGAGTCTGGAGTGAGTTCTGTGGAAAGAGATTAGGGAGTTTGCATTGACAGAAAATTGAATATGAGTCTGTAGTGTGTCCTGGCAGGTAAAAGGGGCCAGCTGTGTCCTGGGGTGCATCAGGCACAGCATCAGTGTGTGGCCGGGGGAGGTGGTTGTCCAGCAGTAATCCATGAGGAAATGGAGTTAAGCTGAATTGGAGGAAGTGCAGGTTGGACATAGGGTAAAGGTTATTTACCCAGGGAGAACAAGCTCCCCAGTGACACAATCATGTCATAAGTCTGCCAGAGTTCAAAGAGTCTCTTAGTCATATGGTTTAGTTTCAGGTAGTGCAGTGGAGCAGGGAGTTTGACTCAGTGATCCTGAGGGGTCCATCACAGCTGGAGTGTGTGGGACTTCGTTTTCTGCCCGCACTCTCCGTGTTGTGTCAGGCCTGGGCTGAGCCATCAGGCTTGGAAATGGAGAGGGGCAGCTGCCCTGAGCTTTGCTGAATGAGTGTCAGGGACCTGCAGGGCTGGAGATGGGGGCTGTATCTGACTAGCAGCCCAAGGTTGTCATTCTGGGTCAAAGCTGTGACCTCTAGCTTGTCCTGTTGTCTTCCCCAGTCTCTGCCCTGGGTGCACGGCCCCGGCAGGCAGCTGAAAACCCACCTGGCTGTTGGGGAGCAAAGAGAGGTGGCCCCTCAACATGGGTAGGGTGTGCATGGGGCTGGGGTATGACAGGCCACTGCATCCCTGAGCAGCTGTCCTGTTGTAGTTGTTTCCCACAGCCAGACCTGTAACAAGGTTCTTAAGCCCCAAAGGCCAAGGCTGGACCCCTGGGGCACTGGCCCCAGCCCTCCTTAGAGCTTAGCTGTGCCACTGTCACCGCTCTCCCTCTGCTCTGCCCTCGCTCAGTTCTACAGCGCCTCAGGGATGCCCACCAAGCACCTCTCCGACAGCGTCTGTGCCGTCTGCGGCCAGCAGATCTTCGTGGATGTCAATGAGGAAGGCATCATTGAGAACACCTACCGCCTCTCCTGCAACCACGTGTATCCTTCTCTGCAGGTGCCAGCCCCCTGCCTCACTGGTCCCACACTGGGGTGGGCAGCAGGGAGCTCCTGCCCTGTGGCTTCTCCCTGCAGTGGGAGAAGAAATGCCTGTTCTGGGACTTGGGGCTGTCCAGCTGAATTTGCATGTGATCTGTGCCTGTGTCATCACTGACTTGGCATGGGAAGGGGTGTCCCTGAAATTACTTCGTCGCCGGTCATAAGTGATTGTTTCCTCTTCCTTCTCCTCCCCAGCTACCTCAGCTGAGCCGTGGAGCTGCACCTCAGTTTTTACCTGCTTTTGACAAATCTGCTGTGACCCATCTGCCTGGCTGTGTCCCTGGCAGATGTTCTAGGGGAAGTGATGGTGTGAGGTCAGGACATGAGGCATCCCTGCTCCATGCTACCCTGGCCCCTCATCAGAGACGCAATGCAGTGGGTCCCGAGTGTCCATAAGGAAGAATTGTGAGGAAACACTGCTGCACCCCCTTATGAAAACAGCCCCCTGGTCCAGCACTGCTGTTTGCTACCTGCTCTGGCCACAGCCCAGCAGCTTCCTCCTTCTCCAGAACTCCTCCAGTGTTTCCAGCATGCTGGAGTCACTCAGCCCTTCATATCAGCTGATTGATGGGAAGTGGGTTTTGAAACTGGAAGTCCTGGTTGGTGCTCTGCCCCAGCTGGGGCGGCGAGTCAGGGTTTTTTACCCGTGGTGATTCAGTGTGAACATGGGATGTCCTCTGGCACTGTGTGCGTTACTGCCTGCGGGGTGGTTTCCAAACTCTGCCTGAGCAAAGGTCATGCTGGCGAAACTCAGAGCCTAAATTTAACTCTTGGAAAGTGTTGGTGAGATTTATGGCTGACACTATGCAAGAGCCCGGAACTGCGGCAGCTTAGGGTGGTGTGGCTACCAGAGGAGCTGGTTGGTGCTCCTGGTTGTCCTCAGGGGTGGTGGCTGGCTGGGCACTCATGCGTCACTGACAAGGAAGTGACTCCTGTTGCTGCTCCCTGGAATTCTTCCATGGTTTGAGCAGCAGAGATACTCTGGGCCAAGTTTATTCACTTAGTGACACCCCTGTACGTGGCAGAGTCAGCTGCAGCTACCTCATGTTTTCCTGTAACTTCTCCAGGCTGTGCTCAGGTTGTGCAAATCATTGTGACAGAGCATAGCAGGCACCTGTAAGTCAGACCCTTACCTACAGAGAAATTCCTTAAATGTTAATCTCCAGGAAGCCTTTGAAGAAGGCTTCCAAAATGCATGCAGTTCACAGAGCTCTCCCAGGCTGTCCAAACCTCAGTGCTTGAGCACCATCAATGAAGAGTTTGAATCTCCCTGGTGCCCATGCATTGGTCAGGGCCTTCATGCTACTACCCTGGCTCCATCCTGCTGCCCCATGAGCTCCTTCCCCTGTTCCTGGAAGCTACTGCACCTAGGAAAGGGTTGTGGTTGTGCAATGCACCATCCTCACATGGCAGGATGTTTCTGTGGCTCTGGGGGGACTTCCTTGGGCTTGGTGGTTTCCTCCACACTGAGCTGTGTATCCCCCTCTTCTTCCAGTTCCCCTTAACGTGCCACTCCCCAGGTTTCATGAGTTCTGCATCCGAGGCTGGTGCATTGTCGGGAAGAAGCAGACATGTCCATACTGCAAAGAGAAGGTGGATCTCAAGAGGATGTTCAGTAATCCGTATCCTTTCTCCTCCTGGGAGCCAGACTTTGGGAAGGGAAGCAGTGGGTAGAGCACAGAAGGGGCAGGACACTTGCCTGGCACCCTGAGTAGGTCACTGCAGCATGTGGCTGTGGCAGAGACCCTGCAAAACCCAAGGCAAGCCTGGCCACAGCTTCATGAGAACCCATGTCTGTCCTTCCCTGGACAGTGTTTGTCCATCCCTCCCTGGGCACCTGTGTTCTCTGTCCCTGCTTTGAGGCATCTTTGGGTGGCTTGTGGGTGGGCCATGTTCTTCTTATCCATTTTCCCACAGCTCTTTAACTCCTTCCTGCCCAGCTGGGAGAGGCCACACGTCATGTACGGGCAGCTGCTGGACTGGCTGCGCTACTTGGTGGCCTGGCAGCCAGTGATCATCGGACTGGTCCAGGGAATCAACTACATCCTGGGGCTGGAGTAAGAGCAGGCGGCAGGGAGCCGTGGAACCACAAGAGGATATTGCGACCGGGGATGCTGGCTTTGCTCCGTCACCTCTCAGGACTTTGGCCACCCCCAAGGACAGCAACATCAGAGCCCCTCCTGCCAGGGCTAGGGGAGGACTTTTTTAAAAAGCAATTATTTTAATGAGCATATTTAAAACTTTCTATTCCTGCCAAAAAGAGACACTTGTCCCCTTTCCCTGCCCCTCTCCAGTCCTTTGCAGTGCCCTGTTGGGCTGAGCTTTGGGCTGGGGACTGTTCTCCAGCTCCCTCCTGCCACTCTGTCAGGGGAGGCCATGGGGAGAAAGGCCGAGGCTTTGCCAGCTCCAATGCCAGCACCCTGGAGCAGCCTTGCTGGCAGCGAGGATGGGATATGGGGGCTGTGGAGGAGAGGCTGGAGCCCAGCGCCCTGAAAGAGGGGACGGAAGGGCACCTGGCTACCCCCAGCTACCAGGTCCGCTCTGGGTGCCATTGGTATGCCAGCAGGAACCAGGCTGCTCTCTGGCATGGTGATGGTGGGCTCTGCCTCGGGGAACCCTTTTATATGCTCCCAAAGTTTCTGTGTTCCTCCCTGGAGTCCAGCAGTATCCCCTGACTGCTCAGGGGGGTCAGCCAAGGCATGGAGTGGGGCCAGTGCTGTTCCTCTCTGTGCCCTTTTGGGTGATGGTAACGGGATGTCAAGAGCAGCCAAGAGCGGGTGCCCCTGCCTCAGGGCGCGGGTCCGCCCTCACTGGGTATTGCTCTTGGCACTGGAATAAAAGGGATGGAGTGAAGGTTGGGCTGGTGCTGGTGTTTCCCTGCCCCAGCGTTACTCCATGACATCCTCCTGGCCATGCTGGTAGGAGCCATGCTGGTGCAAGTGGCCTTGGGCTCAGTTTTTGTTAGTGGGTGGGGGCAAAGTCCCCAATCCCAGGGCCATTGGTGGTATTTTGGCATGTGGACTTGAGTCATATTCTCTGAGGGCACTGGGGTCTGGTGGAGGGCTAAAAGGCAACTCCTGGCTCAGGGGATTTGGGAAGTGGCCACATGACTGCAGGTTCTGTGTGGGCTGTGTTCCCCCCGGGGAACCCCAGCGCCTTGCTGCATCCTCTGAGTTTTCTTTTGGGTGGAACCACATTGCAGTGTTGTGCCAAACACCAAAATAAGAGCCCTGGAAACGGAGACGCGGCCCTGGGTTTTTCTTGACCGTCTTTCCCTGCTGCAGGGTAGGGCTATGGTTCCTCCTTTCATCTTCCCCAGGGGAAGGATATTGCATGGATGATGACCAAGCACCCATCTGCATTCCCTGCCACCTCTTCCACCCTGTAGCATGCAGAGCTAAGTTGGTTGGTGGTGGTGGGAGCAGGAAGGTGGCAGAAGTTGGGAGCTGCCTCTGGCTTGTCTATGTCCATTGGACACCCATGGATCAAGGGGAGGATACAGCCACTGACCTTATCCCAGCACGAGGCCAGGAACCTATTGCACTTGGCTCCAAGTCTCCAAGATAACTCCTGTTCCCACCACCTTCTTGCTCTGCTGGGAACAGAAAAAACTCACTGGGAGTTTGGGGACCTTTTTCCAAGCCTTGTCAGGGCCTGTGACTCAGGTGGCTGCTTCTGCCCTGTTGCTGTGCCTGCACTGGCTCCCCAGCCTTGGCACTGCTGGGGAGTGGGGTGTGAGGGCTGGTCCCTGGTTTTGTAACCAGTGGGTTGTCAAAACCACATCTGTCAAGGGGCTGGCTGTGGGGGTGCGGGACTCCTATGCGACACTGGAGATGGCTTCCTGCAGCCAAGAACTAAAGCCCTTGGGGTTTCTGTCCACTAAGCTGTTGTCCTGCAGCAGCTGGGACAGCCAGGGGCCAGCACCCAGGCTCCCCCAGCCAGTGTCATACTCAGTCTCCTGGGGGCTTCACCCACTTTCCTCCTGTGCAGACCCTGCCTCGTCCCTGATCACAAAGCATTGGGGAGCAAACCAGCGTGTTCAGAATCCTGTGATGCTCAGCCAGAGCCCCGTGTGCTGGACACTGGGGGGCCCAGCTGGGCCCCGCTCCACCATCCCTGGGGAGCCCATGGATGCTCCCCCAGGGGCGAGGGGCGTCGAAGGATGCCGATCATGGATGTGTATCCCCAGGTGCAGGCGACACAGAGCACAGGAGCATGGAGTGCTGGGGACACTGGGCACGCTCAGGGGGCTCGGGGACATGGCGGCACAGGACCGACATCGACACACATCAAGGTCCAGGTGAGGGTCCCCGTGCGGTGGCGTCGCGTCACGTCGCCGGGGCCGAGGGCGGCTCCCGGTGAGTCACGGCGCTGCCTCTCGCTCCTCCCCGGGCCGCTGACATAAAGCGCCGCGGTCCCGAGTGCCGCCGCCCCGTGTCTGAACTACGGGCTCTCCGTATGTACCGGAGCGGTAGGCGGACAGCCCTGGGGGGCACCGACCGCGACTTGAGGGACCCCGGGAGGAGGATGCTGGGGGGTACAGGACTATCCGAGACTCCGGGGGTGCTGGTCAGATACAAGGGTACGGGATCGTCGACTTGGGGAGTCCTGGGGGGAGCATGCTGGGCGTACCATGGCCAGCTGGGAGGATGCTGAGAGGACAGGACCATCACAGGCTCAGGGAATGCTGGGGTAACCACCCCAAGCTCACGAGGAGCATCCCTCTGTGCCCAGCACTGAGCTCCATTTTTGTCTGCAGAGCCCCTGGGACGCTTTGCCTGGATCCTCCTGCTCTGCTGGAGCCTGGCCACTTGCTGCACAGGTAGGTGGGGGTTACTGGGGGACTGGGGAGCCTAAGGTCAACCCCGGGCTCTATGCCCCTGTTCAGGGGTCTGGGGACACCCTACCTCTTCACCCACTACAAAAATGTGGGGTCTCGGGGTCACTCTTACCTCCCACCTCAACCCACTCTGGTCCCCCAGGTGCCATGGCCCTGCAGCCGCCCAGCGTCACCATCGTGCGGATGCCAGCAGAGCTCCCCCGCCCAGGTGAGAGACCCTCGGGGCCATGGCAGAGCCTAAGGGTGAGGAGGCTGCAGTGGGGGTCAGCTCCTGTGCCAACCTCCAGCAGACACAAGGTGAATCCTCCACCCACAGCCAAGATTTCGGGGTGCTGATGAGATGGGGGAATGTTCCACTTAGTTGGGGAGGGTGGCTGTGCCTGTGCCTGTGCCTGGAGGGCACTGGGGACCCTTGCAGCCCCCCGACCCTCATGCCGCCTCTGGCTGCAGGTGAGAGCGTGACTGTGTCATGCGAAGCATTGAGTGAGCTTCCAGAGTTGACGCTGCTCTACTGGCTGGAGAACGGCTCCTTCGTGGAGAGCCTGCACCCAGACGGGGCTGTGCGTGAGGGGACAGTGCAGTGAGTATGGGGACGGGGGCCTGGGGGCAGTGACACCGGGGCAGCTCCTGTTGGGGCAGGGCCTCTGGGTCTGCCTGTCTGGAGCGGGCACTGATTGGTCCATGCTGGGTCCACAGAGAGGAGCTGCAGGGCTCGAGGTTGGCCCTGCGCCGTGATCTGCACTTCAGCTCCTTTGACAACCAGCACCTGCACACCAACTTCACCTGCGTGGTGCTCAGTCCCCTCGGTGTCGACACCAAGGAGGTGCGATGGCCGTCCCCAGCACTGGACCCTGTCCCTGGGGAGAGCGGGGGCCTGGGCTGAGACGGGAGCAACTCCTGTGCTGGGTGAGCGCCCTGCAGTGCAGCTCCCTGCTCTTACAGCCCCACACCACTGCACACACATGTGACACTTCCAGGGAGGCCTGTCTCTGTGACCTGCTTTGGGGACTGCATGGCCCCACATGGGCTGGCACCACTCCTGGTGCCCCAAGCCGAGTCAGGAGTGCTTCCTGGGCTGGAACCAGCCCTGCTCATAGCTGGCTCTGGGACCCCAGAGTTTATTAAAGTACATCAAGGCTGCCCAGTGTCACCTGCATCCTGGGGATGGTGCTGGCCAGGGGTGTAGAGGGCACCTGTGGGATGAGAAGGGAGGGAGGGAGAGGAGGTAGTCCTGGTGCCTGTGAAGAGCAGGATCCACTCCTGACCCGCTTCCTGCCTGGCGAAGGGCTGGAGAGCCACAGTCAGTCCCAGTTCTGCCCAGGGAATACCTGGAACAATAGCTGTGCCCTGCCCTGGAGGAGAGGGTGGATGGAGAAGTCCTGGGATCCAAGCACTCCAGAAGATGGGCCTATCACATCCTTCTCTGCACCTGGGGGGGTTGGAGCTGTTCCTCAGCATGGCATTGCTGAGTCCCATCTGCTGCTCCATGGGGCAGCCCCCATAACCATCCTGTGCTAGCAGGGCCCCTGCTCTTGGGTACCAGCCCCCTTCTTGCTCCCTCAGCTTGTGGGGTCTGTGACCCCCCTGGGCTGTGGGACAGCCTCGGGAATAGATCCCAAACCCCTTGAGCAACCCCTGTGCTATGGAAATCACGCTTCAGGATGCTCAGAATGTGGGAGGAAATAGAGATGGGAGGGGATGGAGAAGCTTTCAGATGCAGCCCCCATGAGCTGCCCTCAGCCCAGGGAGCCACAGGAGCCCTCAGTCCCACAGTTACTCTCAGGAGCCAGGGGAAGACAAGCAGTGGAACAGCCACCTGCGCAAGGTGGCTGCCCACGGCAGCCCTGTTGCACCCCCTAGCCCAGTTAATTCCAGCCTCCATTCTGGGGAGAGCCTCTCACAGACCCCATACACAGCTGCATCCTGACACCACAAAGGCTTCTGCCAGGCTGAGCCAATGTACTGGGGGCAGTTGCACTATGGCCAGGCTGAGCTGGGCACAGATACTCGCCCTGCAGGACCCTATGTGGGTATTTCTGTGTCTCCCATTCTGTCCTGGTGTCCCCGTGGTGCTGGTGGCTCCATCATCATCATCCCCTTCTCCTTGCTCTAGTGTGATGGCAGCAGCACAGTTCTCACTGCACAGCATGCAGCCAGCCCTGCCAGGCCGTGCCATCTCACGCCATGCTGTGTCATGCCATGCCACACTGTGTCACACTCTACTGCCCACAGACCCCACTGCAAAACACAGGTCAGAGCAGCTGGGAGACGCACAAGTCCGTCTGCCCATGGCACAACCCCCACCACGACCAAGATCGAGACCTCCCTATCCTGGCAGAACTGGTGGGACAGGACCATTCCCTGCCACATGTCTCCAGGGGAGAGACTGTCCTGCAGGGACATCACTTGTCACAAAATCACAGTTGTAGGTGCTGAACACAATCAGAAACAGCTGGAAGAGGGTGATGTCAGCAACCTCAAGCATCTGTAAAAGCAGGATGAGGACCTCCTTGTTCTCATGGAACAGGTCCTTGGTAGGGACACTGTAGCAGGTCTCCATCATGAAGATGACATCCCAGTTGAAGGGCAGGGTGCCCGTTTTCCAGAGGGAGGTGGAGGTGGAGCAGACAACATGGATGCACTGGTGGCACTGAGATGTTCTCATGGACACAGTAGCAGCTAAGAAGGTGGGGGGCCATGTGTAACACCATCTCCTTGATGAGGTGGAGGTCTTGCTGATGCAAGGGGCTGCCAGTGGCCAGGGTCCTGGCCAGCAGATGCTCCATGGTGAGCAGAGCCACCCTGAAGGAAGCCCCCAGATGCTGCAGTGCTGCAGCCAGGGAAGCAACTGCTTACTCCGCAAGTGGCTGGGGAAGTGTGGCAGCAGAAACAAGGTCAGATCAGGGAGTGTGGTGGGGCCTTGGAGGGGCTGCTGAGAGACAGGGCAGGCTGGGGGAAAGCACCCCAGCTGCATCACAGGGCAGAGCCCCTCCTCGCCACACGTTCCAGCACTGACCCAGACACTGAAGCTGACACCAGCGGAGACCTGCCCTGTTGTGTCAGCCACCAGGAGCAAGCCCACTGGAATCACAGCCAGCAGCACGTCACGAGCCTGTGGCTGCAAGGTGCTCCTGACCTGGGATGCTGTGTTTGCCCCAATCCCAGTCATGCTGCTGAGGACAGCATAGGCTGTCAGCAGCAATACCTCTCCCTGAGGATCCAGGTCTGCACAGCAGGGCACAGCACACTTGGAGGTTCAGAGTTCAAAGCAGGGGGACCATGGAGCCAATACTCATCACACCGGCATGGCAGCTTAAAGCTAGGCTTCCAGCCTCACTTCCAAGCCAAAGTGAACCTCTGAGACTTTATCACTCATGTGGCTCATCCATCTCTGACTCCTCTTATGCTGGCAGCAGCGACTTGGCCATGCTCACCCATCACCACCGCATACCGGCAGGGTTCATGTCCATCAGGAGCAGGGTTCTTCCCAGACAAGGGGCACCATCAGCCAGCAGGGAGATGGACAGCAGCCAGGTATGGGAGGTATCTGTAGCAATGGGGAACAAAGACATGGACCCCCTTGTACATGCAAAGGAAATTGCTTTATTGTAGAAAACACCTTTCTTATATACTTTAGTTTCCACTGGACATAACCAAACCTTAACAGGAGAAGAGCACCCATCGGCTGCCCAGCTGCAGTCTGCTGTCCATGCCTCCCACCACCCAATCAGCTTCCCTC
The DNA here is from genome assembly GCA_013398615.1 of Brachypodius melanocephalos. Lineage (NCBI taxonomy): Eukaryota > Metazoa > Chordata > Aves > Passeriformes > Pycnonotidae > Brachypodius > Brachypodius melanocephalos. The sequence goes on from VZSR01003209.1 coordinate 9,145,275, forward strand.
CCACACACTGTCCACGCGTCTCTCCCCACACCTGCCCTTCACCACCTGACTGACGTCTAATCTCTGCTGTGCCCTGCCACAGGGCTTTATGGTAAACATAATCATTAATAACTTTTACAAACACAACCCCATATCCATAAGTAATGAGGGGCCAGGGGGATGAGAGTTGCTGGGGACACCAAGGAGGAAGGGTCCTGGGGCTCACTGGGATGGCACATGAAGGATTTGCTGTAGTGGGGGAAGTGCAAGCAGCACTATCTCTGGCTGAAGGCAGGAATCCAGCTGGGTGAACCCTGGTGAGGAGAAGGACACACTGTCTACTTGGGGCACCTGGGATGAGGAGTAAGTTCTGGTATGAGGAGAACCTAGACAGGGCAGCCCTGGAGACCAAGGAGGAAGTGAAAGTAAAACCACAGGGCTCCTGTGCTCTCCTTACTGTAAATTAGTCTCGTTTTCACTAGTGGCTGCTTCTGCTTACTGTTACCTGTGGATGTGTCCATGTGGAAGCAGGACACCTCAAAGCATCGGTGACCGTGGGTATGTCCATGCTACAGCAGGAGCACCTTGAAGGGAATGTGGCCCAAGGATAAGACCACACTGGAGAAGGTACACTTTGAAGCGTCTGTGGCTGTGCTGGAGGTCATTCTGGAACACCTCAAAGTGTGTGGTCATGCATGAACCCCCAACAGAGCAGGTACACCCCTGGTGGTACTGCAGCCATGCAGAAGGCCAAACTAGAGCAGGTATATGCCCCATCCCTGGAAAGGTTCAGTGTTGGATTGGGCCTGGAGAGCAACCTGGTCCAGTGGAAAGTGTCCCTGCTCATGGCAGGGGGTTAGAACAAGATCAGCTCTAAGTGCCTCCCAACCCAAACCATTTTGTGATTCTATAATTTTGTGAACGTTTGTGGATATTTTATGGGTATTTTATGGATATTTCATAGCAGTGGTCCATAGACTAAGGGAATGATATCTGTGCATGATAGCTAAGAGTGGGAAGGGGCTGGTGGGTATTGGATACCACAGAACCGGAGCAGGATACACATAGCATAGAATAAGGGATGGAGAATGTGTTGGGCAGAGGAGAAGTTCTGTTTCTTCCCTGGGACTGTGGTTTGGATTTTTGCTGGAGGGAGTATTGATAAACCAGGGCTGTTTCAGTCAATGCTGAGCATCAAGGCCTTTGGTGCTCCTCATGCTGCCCCACCAGCGACTAGGGTGGGGGTGTGAAAGGAGTTGGAAAGGGACATGCCCGGGATATTGGACCCCAGCTGACCCCAGGCATATTCCCAACCACAGGTTGTCATCATCAGCAGTAAGACTGGGGAAGACTGGTCTGGGGAGTCCACTGATCAAAGCAGAAACAGGAAAGTTGTACAGCCAGGTGTCACCAACAGAATTTTTGGGGTTTTGATCATGGGATGGTTTAGATGACAACAAACCTACTGACAACAGACTGAGTATACCTGTTTCAGTGGGGAAAGGATCTTTGTGCAAGAGTTAGTAGGGCACGTTGAGTGAGCCTTAAATTGGATTTGAAGGAGGAAGGGGATAAAAACCAGGTCACTTGAGACAAGCCTGAGAGTGGCTTGACACTGTTCTAATGATGGTGTGTTAGTGAGGTTCAGGCTACCATCTCAGTAGACATAGGAAATGGAGATCCATGAAGCAGCAAGAGTGCTAGAAACCATGGAAGCTCCCAAGAATGGTCGCTCAAGAATTGGAGCTTCTCTCCCCAAAAAGGCATTGGGATTGATTACCTAACTGAAGTGCATCTGCCCCAGTGTGCAGCATGGGCAGCAAACAGGAGATCCTGGAAGGCATGGTGCAGGAGGAAAACTATTGCATAGTTGCCATCACAGAGACATGGTGGGATGACTGGCACCACTGGAATGGTGCAATGGATGGTAGTGAACTCTTCAGAAGGGACAGGCAAGGAATAAGATGTGGTGGGGTAGTCCTGTATATGAGGGAGTGTTTTGACTGTCTAGAGCTTGACAGTGGTGACACAAGTGTCGAGGGTCAGTGGGTAAGAGCTGTGCGTAAGGCCAACAGGGCAGATATCTAGGTGGGAGCTGGGTACAGATCACCCAACCAAGGACCAGGAGGCAGAAAGAAGTCTCATGATGGCCTTGTCTTCATGAGGGCTTCAACTCACTAGACATCTGCTGAAAATACAATCCAGCAGAGAGGAGAATTCAGGAGGTCCCTAGAGTGTGTGGAAGAAATATTCCTGACACAGCTGGTGAGGGGGCAGCTAGGAAAGGCACCTCCTGGATGTGCTGTTTGTGAGAAGGACTAGTGCATGTTACTATGGTGGGAGGTCTTCCTGGACACAGTGACCTTGAAAGGATAGAGTTTTGGATTCTTGGAGCAGTAATGAGGGGAGTCAGTGGAACTGCCACCTTGGACTCCCTGACAGCAGACTTCAGCCTGTTCAAGGGTCTTGTTGACAGAGGCCCTTGGGAGGCTGTCCTGAAGGGCAAGGGAGCCCAGGAAAGCTGGACATGCTGCAAGAAGGAATCTTCAGGGCACAGGAGCAGGCTATGCTGAAAGAAGAGCTAGAGGGAGAAGAACTTTGTCTGGAACTCAGGGTAAAAAGGAGAGCTTATGACATTTGAAAGAAGGGGCAGCAAGTCAGGAAACCAACAAGGATATCATGAGGTTATGCAGAGAGAAAACAAGAAGAGTGGAAGCCCATCTGGCCACTGCTGTAAAAGACAGCAGTAATAATAAATGTTTCTATAAATACATTAACCACAAAATGAGGGCTAAGGAGAATCTCCTTTATTGAATTGCTGGGGAAACCTAGAGACAAAGAATGAGGAAAAGTACCTCAAAAGGTGATGGAGCAGACCATCCTGAATGCCATCATGCAGCACATGGAGAACAACCAGGGGTCAGGCCCAGCCAACAGGGTTTCTGAAAGGCAAGTCCTGCTTGAACAGCCTGGTTTCTGTGACAAGGTGACCTGCTTGGTGGGTGAGTAAAAGGCTGTGGATTGTCTACCTGGAGTTTAGTAAAGCCTTTGACACCATTTCCCACAGCTTTCTGCAGAAACTGTCTGCTCATGGCTTAGACAGGTGCACTGTTTGCTAGGGAAAAAATGGCCATTCAGGCCCTGAATGGCATCCTAACTCCTTCCTGACTTTGGCCAAATGTTCTTACTGTGGTACCAGTATCAGCCATTCCCAGAGAGACCTGGAGCATGTAAAGGCCAGGCATTATTTTTGAAAAAGCAGCAAATATCTTTTCATTTGAATCACAGCAAATCTTAGTATTTGTTCCTTACATGTGCCCTACTAGAGTGCCTTTGCTCCACAGCACATTGCCTCATGATTTTTTAGAGTATTCCTACTGCATTTCCTTGTGAAGCTGCTTATGGGTTCTTGCAAATAATCTCACTGCTTATTCAAGACAGCTAGTCCCAGGCTAGCAGCAGAAATTCTAGCATTCAATAGGTACTCTGCTGTGAAAACAGGAATGTAATACATGCCACAAAGGTGGTGTTTTCCATGCTGGATCATGGAGAAGCATACACAGCGTTTGAACAGTTGAGAGCCAGTTGTGCCTCTGCTAAGCTATGACTGACAATTTCAGTCATAGCATAGAATGACAGAATATCCTTAGTTGGAAGACACCCACAGGGATCATTGTTTCCAGTTCCTTGCCCTGCAGAGAACACTCCAACAATCCTACCCTGTGCCTGAGAGCATTGTCCAAATGCTTGTTAAGCTCTAGTAGTCTTGAGGTCATAACCACTGCCCTGAGGAGTCTGTTCACTGCCCAACCACCCTCTGGGGGAAGACCCTTTTCCTATTATCCAGCCTAAACCCCCTGTGATACATCTTCACACCATTCCCTCAGGTCCTGTCCCTGGTCAAAGAGAGCAGAAATCAGAGCCTGCCCCTCTGCTCCCTCTCATGAGGAAGCTGCAGGTTGCTATGAGGTTTCCCCTCACAGTCTCCTCTTCTCCAGGCTGGACAAGCCAGGTGACCTCAGCCATTCCTCTTATGGCTTTCCAGTTACTCCCTCCAGTTGGCTGAACAGGCTTTCCAAGTCTGCTGAAGTTCTGTTTTAAACCTTCACTCAAAGTCCCCGGAAGCAGGTAGACCAGAATATATCCCATGGGGACAGTCATAGGGCTCCCCTGGTGGATAGCCAGCAGAGAGCCATGAGATGAGCAAAGCATCAGAGGTCCTGCCTCTGTCCCTGCACAGCAGGCTGGCCAACCTGCTGTGAACAGCTAAGCACTACACCTCCCCTCCCAGAGTGAGCAGTGAGCTGGCTGGCACCTCTAAGCATTTCCAGGTGAGCCCTTTGTGCCTGTCAGTGTGGTACAGGTGGCGTTAATAGTCGAGGCAGACCTTGGACCACCCTCCTGGCTGGGGGAATGTCATGGGCTGCTGGCCCATGAAAACATAAAAACAGCAGCATCAAGTGAGAGAGAAGGGATTGCTGCCTGCCCTGCAGACTGACCCTACTCCCAGCCACAGCTGAGAAGTTCAGCCAAGCAGGAATCTGGGCATGGACAAACCCATTTGCTGCCATCCAGAGAAAGTAAGTCACTGTTTAGGCTCTAAAGGAGGGGGATAAATAAGAGAGAACTATTTAACAGATGGTATTTTTTTGTGAATGAGGTTGTTTCTCTCTCTTTCCAGTAACTCTTCCTAGCAGGTATTTGTGTTTCAAATTTGTTGCTTTGTAATGGAGGTGAAGTAACAGATTCTGCAAAATTTGCCTTTCATGTGTTGCAATTGTTTATTACACTGTATCTGTATGTCTAAGGTAATAATTAATAGTTCTATGAATAATAACCACAAAGAATGGTGGAGAGATTTTGGTCCATTTTGCAAAGACTCTTTTAGGCAAATCTTAAAAGAGGACAGGAATTTTCATGGGAATTATTCCAGCTGAAAGTATTTGAGACATTTTATTCAGTTAAAACTGCTTTGAGAAGAGCTTTGGAAGAGAGGGCTGAAGGAAAGAGCATCTGGGACCTCTGTTTTATTCTGCCATTTAATTTATAAATAAAGTCAGTGATGCAGTAAGGACAAACTAAAATAAATATTCTATCTCTATGTAGCTCTGGAGTCTCAATGGCAATGACAACATCCACTGTCTGAGTGAACAGAGGTGAGGTATCTGGCCTCAAGGTGCCCTGCTCCAGAATTTCAGTCTCCAGCTGCTTAGTGACCACTAATATTTCATACCAGCTTTTTGATCATGCAGCTTTCTGGTCTCACTTTTTCCTCTCCCCCTAATTTAGGATCTGAACAATAGCATTATTAAGTGCTACAACAGACTGTAATTTTCAGCATTATGTTTTTTGATTACCAAATCTTTAGTTTCATGTAACATTTAACTTGAACTTTTGTCCAGGTCACGTTAGAAAGGATACTGGGAAAGAACCAAAATTGCAGTCAAACTTTCTTTCCTAAAGTTCACTCAGTGTAAGTGCCCTTGTTCCAGGGAGTAGTTGGTTTGATGTAAAAAATGAAAATTTAAAAACATCTTTTAAAAATAAAGGTAAGTACTTCAGTGTTGAAGTGCTCAGCTTGAACCATCAAAGGTAGCTCCAGTTTTTGGACAGTGCAGCCCATCCTTGGGACATCTGGCTTCCCAGAAGGTGTCTCTTTCTGAATAAACAGGGCTTTGACTGCATACCTCACAATTACAGAAGTACTTCTTGTATGAAAATACAACTGTATTTGTGAGCCTGCACGTTCATGCTTTATGCATGCATATACACTTAGACTTTAAATCCCAGGGAGCACAACTCCACCAATCATTCTACCTTTCATCTGTGCAAATTAGTTCTCTCCTCTCATGCTGGTAAATCTTTATAACACTTCCTTCTCTCTTTTCATTTATGTAAATGCTTATCCTGATGCAATTAAAATGTGAATACCCAGGTCAGTGTGTGTCTGCCTTCCCAGACAGCACGTGCTGTGCACACCTCCAAGCTGGAACAGCTCCAGGTGTGTTCTGGCAAAGCAAATCCTGCCACTCATCCTGGTCCCCTACTCTTTATTAGGAAAAGTGCAGGCTGCATGCACGAAACACAGCATGAAAATGAAGCTCTTGCACATGCCTCCTTTCTGTTTTCTCAGGTTGGGAACAATCAGGCTGTGACCTGCTGAGGGTGACCTTCATCCAGGAGAAAAAGGGGAGGTATCACCACTCCTAATTCTTTGGGAGGAGATGTTCTCCTTTCCCTTGAGTTTTCTCCTGTTATTCTGCCTCCCTGCAGTTTCATGTCACAGCCTTCCCCGCTGTAACATTTGCCTCTGCTATGGAGAGAACCTCTGCATAAGATGGACAGGCTTGAGGATTTTACAGAGGTGTTTATAGATTAATTGCCTCTCCTGGAGTCTGTGTACACCTGAAAATCAAAACACCCATACAGTGAACATTTCAAGGGTCAGTGTGTTGTTCAAGTTCAGTGCTACAGTATTGCCTATTTTATCTTGCATTTCTATCTTGCTGGGATAAAGGAATTTGTTCCACTACATTTGAGCACTCCACCACTACAACCTAATGCCAGTAGCCCAGGCTTCAACTGCACATGCAGATGCAAATATAATTTTCAAGCTATTAACAACAAGAATGAATCATGCTGCAGCCTGAAAGGCTGTACAACTTCAGCTTTGATCACAATGTATTTGCCTCAATTTATCTATGGGCTAACTAAATAAGTACAGTATTTGTTTAAACAAAGAGACAGAAAACAAAATTCCTCTCAGCCATCACCCCACTTACGGAATTCCTAAAATTCCCATGGAGTAAAGACAGCAAATCCAGCATTTTGTTTTCCTCAAGGCCGCAGTCTCCCTAGAGCTTTCTGATCAGGTTATGCAGCTAGTCTGGAGTCAGGACTCAGGTTAGGCTTCTTCACGGACTGACTCATTGCATTTTCCTGTAATCTAGTATTTTAACACCTGCTCAGTTCAAAATGCCATTTTTATCTAAACTGGGTGGGTTTGCTATTCATCCTGTGTACATTACTCAAGCTGCACAAGATTATATAGATTTAAACTCCTCTTTGCTTAATACACCACTTTCATTCAGATAGGCGTATGTTAGCACAAGTGATCAATGAGGGGTTTTAATTAGGTTTTTTCTGAAGAAAGTATGGAAGAAATCAATTTTATAGGCTTGGAACTTCCATTGAGTAGGATAAACTTTCTTTGTGACAGTAGCATTCTCACACAATAGTCAAAGGCTTTTTATTGCTTTGTGCAGTTTTTTAATACACAGACCTGCAATTAGAGGGGGGAAAAAAGTGGAATTATCAAAGCAGATTCAAAAATCCTGAAATTATGCTACTACTAAATAAGCACTGAAAAATCTTTAGCAGTCAAAACCTGTGAAGCAAAAGGAATAGGGATGGAATCTTGTGCTACAGAACTTTTGGGGTAACATGTAACAAACCATGGGTTTCCGTGCTGGAAGGAATATACACATCTAAAACCATGCATGACTGAAACAATCAAAGAAATAATTTTCTGGTGCTATTTATATCTAGTCTGATTTTTGCCTGAGAGGGCCCCCACTCAGGACAAAAAATGAACAAATTATTTACTACATTCAGATCACTCAAAATAGTTTTTTTCAGGAGCAGGTTTTTGTGACCAGAAGTAAGTATTTCCCTATAATAACTGGTTTTTTTGTTTGTTGCTAAGCAGAGAATGCAGCTTCCCTTCTCTCCTCTCTATTGCAGAGATTCCAGCTGCAAAGCAGCGGTGGCTTTACCCTTCCCAGGCCAACACTGCAGGCTGCAGAAACTCTGAGGCAGCTTCTGGGATCTAATTTTCCGCTAGTTCTTGCATGGAAGTAACAACTCATTACTGAATAACAAACACTGGGTTGGATATACACCACACTAATCAGGAGCCACAGAAGGAGCATCATGGGTAGCTCTTCTAGAGAAACGTTTTCCCTTTTCTTTTACTTTTTGTCAAAACAGGCTTGTAAAAGCTAGCAAAAAGCCTGCCCCAGGAATGCAGTTTTGTTCTCTTTCTGTATATTCTGGCCTGATAAGAGCTTCCTGACTTGTTGAAAAAGGATCCTTACTCCTTGTTTTTCCTTCATTCCTCCATCCCAGCTCTGGGCTGCAGTTGCCTCTCCTCCACCCAGCCCCTCATAGAATCACAGGATATTTTGGGTTGGAAAGGACCTTACAGCCCATCTCGTTCCACCCTCTGCTACATGCAGGGACATCTTTCACTCGATCAGATTGATCAAAGCCCTGTCCAACCTGGCCTTGAACACTCCCAGAGATGTCTATGAGAAAAACAATTCAGATTTCAGCCACATGAGGTCACCAAGGTCTTCTTGATAATTACCATCTTCAGGACAATTAAGTATGTTTTAATCTCGACCCTATCTCACTTCCACCTCCCCATTTCCCAGAAAGCCGTTGCAGTGGCAGAGTTTCTATCAGACATCTTGTAACTGCTGAATCTTTACCCTCTGACACCAGAATAGAGGTATCTTCAGTTCACAGAAACCAAAATCCACACTTCAAAACTTTTCAGAGGTGTTTTAATGCTGTAATTGGCAGGTAACTGCTGGGGAAACATTCTCAGCTGTTTGAAGAATTGGATTAACTATCGGTAATTTCCAAGGGGCAGCAATACACTACTGCTGCTTAGTGATGTTGGGTGCCAGCTTACCCTGGCATAAGAAAAGAGTCTTAGGCAATACAGTCTAATTACTATTCAAGGCACTAATGTGTTCTTATATACAGATTTCTCGCCTCATTCTCACACACTGAGTGCTTGCCACACTAACTCTGGGCAGGCAGGTGGGATGGTGATGGTAAAAGGGCTCAGCAGCTGTTTATCTCCTAGTTTTACTGTCATCTTGTTTTTTCTGCTTCTAATGGTAGGTCCCAAACCAGAACATGTAAAGATGGAAAGGACAGGAATGTAGGTTTTATCTCTAATTTACCTGTGCAGGGGTGGGGGAATTTGTTGAAGTTTACCACTGGAACAAAAACTGATCAGTAACTCATAAAAGGAAACATTGCAATCACAGGGCATAATTTCAAAACACGGTGTAATTTTTAGCTGACTGTATGAGAGCAACTTAGAACAAATACTAGTGCACCTGAGTGGAGGGCATGCATCATTTCAACCATGGTTGTCTGGGATGTTGTTAGAAATAATACCACCACGGAGAAACCATGTTGTTAGAATAAACCACTATCTGTTTGGACAAATTTTTTTGCTGGATTGCACAAGGAGAGGTATTTATCAAGGTGATACTATTTCTGCTGGAGGTCATCTTACAGCCTGGTAGAGCTCTTTTAATTGAAAGTTTAAACCAAACCTTCAGCAGAGGTCCAAAACCCATTCTGTACGTGCCACATTTAGGCTATGGAGTCATTCTGTGTTTTAATAAAAATGTATTTATTAACCATCTCACTCCTAACTAAAAAGTCCAATCACTTTTGGTATGCAAATGTGTTACCATTTTTATTACTCCAGCCACTTTCAAGCATTGATGAACACTGGGTGTAAAGTTGGACAAGAATGATGGTCTAAACCAGCTGTCTTGGACAATTATACAGAAATAAATGCAAACCAGCTCCTTCTTAGCTTGGGCTTCTGTAGACAAAGGAGTTATTCTTTTCATCAGAACAGATACATAAAAGCAGGTAGGTTTTGGTTACCTATCAGTGAGGGTACCCATCCAGATAATTTGCCAAGTTCAGAGGTTAAAGCCTATTCTTGTTTCGTGAGTTCAAAAGTCTTCTAATATAAACTAGAAAGCTGAAAAGGGCTTCAATGATTTTTACAGAACTTCTATACCTGCTGCGTTACATAAGGACATGTCAAATATTCTTATGGAAACCAGTCGTAAAATCCATTGTGTCAGGTGGATGACACTGTAAATAGTTGTACTGATTATACTGGAAGTCTAGCTAAATTTTACTGAAAACTTTGGGAAGAGAAGAAAGTATACCCACCAGCCTTCCCTAGAAAATTGCATAGAAAATCTTGACATTTAGCACAATCTGCTGCATTCTTTGCATTTCTATAGGTTATGTCTAAAACTATTTTGGTGAGTTCAAGAGATAAATTATTTCTGTTAAGGGAAGTGGGTAATGTTCAGAGAGCAACCATGGTGGACAGATGTACCACACACACAGTATTCTACAGTTTCCTGAAATACTCCATCTTTTAAATTTGGAGATGATGGAGCACAGAACTACAACAGCCAAGAAAATCACCTCATATTTTATTTAATTTTAATGGTAATATTACAAAAAAGGCTCTGTGTATCTCCAAGAGCCCTACTGAAGGCAGTTCTCCCATCCCTAAAAATTAAAGCAAATCGTTTTCCAAGCCTTAAGCAGTAGAGACAGCAGTGTGGTTTGATTAAGAACCATATAATGCATATTTTTCTGTAGACAGTTGTTAGCTTAAGAAAAGATGCATTGCAGGTGACTTTGACACTTCACAGACACATAACCTGCAATGTATATTTCACTTCTGGCATATCCCTCACCAAAGCCACACAGAAACGAAATCCTGAGAACTGGATAGGAATGTTTCTGATTTGCAGGGAACAGAGAAGAATAGAAATATTTCTGGAGTTTAACTTTCCGGGAATGCCAGAATTTAGAATTTTGTTTGGATAGTGATGGATGGAGCCCAAATGTTATCAGCTAAGGTAAACCTGATTTGTTGGCAGCAAACCAGTAGTGAACTTTAAAGGTTCTCCACTCTTCAGGTACTGAGAAAAATAAAGGAAACAAGAGTTAAAACTAATGAGGATGCATCAAAGTATTTTAGTCTAATGTTTTATGAATACTAAATCCTCAAATGTTAAGTGGAAAAAGCAGTATCACTCCTTTTGACACAGGTGGGAATCTCTTTGAATCTCTTTTACTTAGTCCAAACTCATGTTGTCAACATTGTCTAGGATTTCTTGCAAATACTACCTCCAACACAGAAAAATACAAATAGTTTCATTTAGTTGTGAAACTGTGTTTATATTACAGAGTTCTGGTCTATCACAACTGTTAGCCACTGTTAAGGTCTGAGAAAAGAAGCAGTGTGGAGGTCTAGTAATAGGATTTCCAATGTGATTAAATGCTTAGATAGTGGAAACATTTCCAGCAATAATGATACCACAACATCTACAGCTTGGGTGAGTCTGACCTTTGGAGTTAAACATCAGCCAGCAGATGGACTGGAACTTCTGGTATGTTCCACAACATAGATTAAAACTTTGATTTAAAAACTTAAATGTCTGTATCCTTCTGTCATGGCTTGGCAATGGTACTCCCACTAAAAAAAACTCCCATGCTCCCCTCCCCCCCTCCAATTGGAGGCACAAAAGGCAGAGCTCAGGGGTTGAGGTAAGAACAGTTTACTGGAAACAGCAGTGAGATAAGAAAATTAACAGGAACAGGAATAAGACAAATAGGAACAAGAATACAAAACTATAGGTGCTGAAGTGTCTGAAGCTGTCTGAAGTGCTGCAGACAAACATTCTGGACATGATCAATTTTTTACATGATAAAGACCAAATTCTGTCCAGCATGTGCCCTACTGCTACTTTCACTAGAACCTGTCATCTTTGGCCAAAATTTCTTTCAAATGCTTCTTGGTGCTTCAAAACAATTACATCAAATTCAACAAACTTTCCAACATCTTTATAATTTGTGTTAAGAAATTGCACTGTGCTTCATTGCCTGTACTGTTATATAATTTATGTCAGGAAAACAGATGCTCCTGGTAAAATTCAACTCCACTCTGAAAACCAAAGGGCTGGCAGCTGAGAATCCAAGAATCTCACCAAACATGCTCCCAACCATTTGAGGTGGCCCATGGCTGGGATGGAAAGTTGCTCCAATGTCACAGTTATGTGTGGAGTTGCTATTTCATTTTGCCAGGGTAAATGAAGTGGGGGGCAGAGCAACTGACAAAGCCTGGATCTATCCTACAGTAGTTGCTGTGCAAGACATAATGAGAGGTGGTCCCTGGTTCTCAAAACTTGCAGACTAAGACTGGAGCAGTTGTAGCTTTACATGGATCAAAATCAGTTTTTTCAGCACTTCACATAGCTCAGAAGGATATATCCTGTGCCCAGCAATATTTCTGCCCTTAACTGCTCTCCCTCTCTTTTCCCAGTATATCCCACATTCAGTTTAAGGGTAAGGTTATCACAATATTGCTTAGCCATTCAGGTGTAAAAACTATCGCCTCTAGCCCTTCTCACTGCCTCATTCAGTGAAATGGAGAACAGGGTCCTTTGTCACCCCTGTCTGATTGGAAGCAAAGAAAGCAGGAGAAACAAGCAGGAATCGTCCTGCACAGCTCCTTGTCCTGTCCTTACCTCCACACAGGCTGGGCAAGGAGCTGTCTGCATAGAGAAGAATGTGTCCAAGCTGTCTTACAAACAGATGAAACCTGCTTATTTAGAGCAAAAGAAGAACAAAAAAATAATCCCAAACTTTAGTCACAATCCATTTTCTAAGTCACTGTAGACGTACTTTTCCCTTAATGCAGAACTGCAATATGGCTCTAAATAGATGCAACAGATAATGAGTAAAGGAAGTAACATTAACCATTGAGAGATCTTTAGTATAATAAAGAAATTGTTTTTCCTCAGTAGGTAAAGCCAAGTGATCGCAATCACTCAGTAAAAGGAGGCAGCTTGGCACCAGTGCTAATGAAGCCAATAGCCTACCGTGCTTTCTCCATTTGTCTGGCTCTCATTTTGGCCAGATTCCTTGGCATACACATCACTTTTGTGAGAAGTCAGAAGAACCACACACTAATTTTCACTGAGGAAAACACAATTCGCAACTGCAGCTGTTCCGTGGCTATCTGTGACTGTGATTACTGCCTGGCAAACTTGATGTGCAACTGCAAAACAGTGCTGCCTTCTACAATGGAAAAAACTACCTACAACAGCCACCTGACCATCTGGTTCATAGACACTTCTGTGCTGGAGATGGTCATCAACTTCACAAGGGTGTGGGATTTGAAGTTGTCCTTCTGTGGCACCACTCCTCTCCCAACGGAATATTTGGCCATTTGGGGACTTCGAAAGCTCCAGGTAAATAAGGTCAAGGGACAATTTCCAGAGCAGAGTGTCACCATCCCCAGCAGCAGCAACAATGACAAAGAAGACTTGCTTGAGGTGCACAACAAAGACAGGCAAATGCTTGCACACATTTCTTTTTTGGATACTTCACTTTTCAATGGAGATTCATTGTTGAAGTCATACAGCGTGGAAAATGTCTCCATGAAGCACTTTCCCAGCCTGCTGTACTCTGATGTTTTCTCAATCTCAGACAACGAGAGCTATGTTGTAACATTCATTTACTGAGTTATTTAACATAGTAGTGAGAGGCATGGGAGGCTGCTAAGAGTGATATCATGCCTTTATGTCTGTTTGGTCTGTCCAGGAGGATGTGTGAGAGGACTGTGAAAGAATTCTGCACAAAAGTGTTCAAAGTAAGACGCTCATCAGATTAATTCAGAAAACTCTTAAAGAACAAAGTATATGTGAAACAACTGTTTTCCAAAGCATTGTTACAATTTTTTTGTTTATATATTCTAAGCCAAGAACTGAAATCTGCAGATAAATTTTGTTTTAAGATTGTGCCTCAGAGAGAAAAAGGCATAACCGTGTAGTTCTCATTACAGAAGAATCCAAGCCCTCCAGAGAATCACTCAGGTTAGATGGCAGCTCAGCACATAAATTCACAGTTGCTTTGCAAGCTGCAAACTACTCCCATTACACTCAGATATTTAGGAAACAGAGGTATCGGACTTCCCTCTGTGAAGTAGGTATTTCCCTGTATCTGTCCTTTCTTCCTTTTCTCACACAATCTTTATTTCCAGATCACAGAATATTCTGGGTTGGAAGGGCCCCACAAGGATCATCAAGTCCAATCCTTAAGTGAATGGCCGATATGGGGACTGAACTCACGACCTGGGTGTTACCAGCATTCAGCCAATCTCACCGTCATCTTCAGCACAATCCCCTGCTGTCAGCACCATCAGGCCAGGCAGCTCAGCAGTTGGGTCCTGAAAGCTCCCAAAGATGGAGACTGCACAACTCATTGGGCAACCTGCTCCACTGCCTTTCCTGTCCTCACTGGCAAGTTTTTTTTCCATGTATGAACCTTAGCCTTTCCTCCTCCAGGCTGAGCATGCCTAGTTCCCTCACACTTTTCTCATAATCACACGTGCCAGCCCCTGCCCGTCTTGATGACTCTTCACTGGACCACTTCAGCTGATCCATATTTTTCCAGGGAAAGGCTGCCACCTGAATGATGGATGTGCTGACACCTGCAATTTCCCCAGATGCAGGGAGGTCCAACTTCTGTGATAATGGCAAACTGCTGATGTTCTCCCATATGAGAGAGTAGAAATTCCCCATACAATGGCTCTCATCTGACAAGGGAGGCAAGGCTTCGGGCAGACAATTTTCTAATGTGTTGCATGAGAAAGGTTGTCATTCCCTGAAAAACATACACCAGGACTATTAAAATATGCCAAAGCCTGCTCCTTGCCCATGCCTGCAGGTTTTGAATTCTGTGAGATATGACTAAGGCTGAACCCATCCATACAGTACAATAAAGGCTTTGAAATAGCAAGTTGTAAGAGCCTTGCATTGCCAGCAATGGATTACATGAAACTGAGATAAAATATAAGAAAACTTCTTCCCAGAAAAGCTATGGCTGACCCATCCCTGGAAGTGTTCAAGGCCAGGCTGGATAGAACTTGGAGCAAACTGGTCTAGTGGAAGGTGTCCCTGCCCATGGCAGAGGAATTGAATGGGGGTGGTCTTTAAGGACCCTCCCAACCCAAACCAATCTGGGATTCCATGATTCTCTGTGCACTTAATGGAATGGCTATCAAGATTCTGAGGAACTAGTGAAGCTGCTGCAATTTTAAAGAAATACTATTTCTATTTTAAATACTCATATTGATATAACTAATCAATGATGGAGCAGCTTTGCTAGGAAGCAAAACTTAATTTTTCAGAAGACTTAAGTACATGCCTACCCCCCACTACTGTGAGCTTTCCCACTGAAATCAACTGTGTGCTAACGACGGAATTAATGGGGTCTATTTGCAATTGCAAATAGATTTAAGCACACTGGTGTTTGCAAGCTGGGTACTGAACTCCATTTAACTCAGCCAGAGAACAATTGAATCAGTTGTTCTAAAGACATAGTTTCCTTTGTCAGCACCTTGGCAACAAACCATAAACCTTTTTCTGCAAATTACAAATACTTCTGGTGATATCTCTCATGACTGTCTATTACGGACACAGGCACATAACTCATGTCATCTGCCCAGGAACCCCTTCTCCAGCTGTCTATGCAAGAGAACTAACCTTGCCTTCACAAACTAGCAACTCATCAATCTTACACAGGATAGTGTTGTGCTAAAAAAAATTAAAAAACAAAAAAAGGCACGTGCACACAAATATATCAATTTCTAAAAGTTACCAAGGCTTTCTCCAAGATCTGGAAAAATGAAACCTAGATGATCTTCGGCAAAGATCTGCTGCCCTCTGGTAAAAAATGTGCTGAAATCACAGTAATTCCCCATTACCATGACAGTGGTGTCCAAAAATCCACACATGCAGCAGTAGCTAAGGATGTGTGTATTCTGCCCTTGTCGGGAAGAAACGAGGTTAATAAATCCATGGGCTTTCTAAACAGAGCAAATTAAATTTCCAGCTACTTTTGTCACTGTAGTGTTCTGAATAAGGCTGGTGCAAAAGAATTTTTATTCCAGTGCCCCAGTAAGCGCTGCAGGATGTTTTTTTCCTGGAAATAGCAAAAAATGCTCAACAGCTCCGATATTGTGGTGATCTTCCCGACGACCCTATTCTGCCCCAGCGGATAACAAGAACCTGATTCTCCCAATTCTATTTTATATGGCTTTGCCTTATGGAACTACTGCATTAGAAGCTCGCAGAATTTTTCCACAGCAGTATCTCCAAAACGCGTGTATGTCTGGTGTAATAAAACAAATTTTGTATAACAAACTAGTCTCGCACGACGAATCTTTTCTTTACTATAACTCACTCTATACTTACAGCACTCGCCCCTCCTCTTCCTCTCTCCCCCCTCTTTCCGGCCCGGCTCGCGCAGCTCCCCCTACACAAGATGGCGGCGGCCGTGAGGGGGCAGCGGGGGCGGGGCGGGCCTCTCGAGCTCCCGCTGCGCGCGCTCCCCGGCGCGCAGGCGCAGTGCCGCGTCCTCCGCCCGCCGGTGGTGGAGCCGGCGGCAGGGGGCGCTGCGGGCGGCGGTGCCATGCTCGCGGGGCCGGGCCTGGGCCGCGGCGCGGGGCGGCCGGAGCGGGCGGCACCGGGGCCTGGCGGGGCGGCCGGTCGGTGCCCGGCGGGATGTTCCGCAAGGCGCGGAGAGTGAATGTGCGAAAGCGGAACGACTCGGAAGAAGAGGATGAGGAGCGCGACGAGGAGCCGCCTCAGGAGCCGGCGCCGACGGTCGGGGCGGCAGGGGAAGGGCCCAGCGAGGCCTCAGTGCCGCTGGCGTCGGGCGCCGGGCTGCTGCCGCTGCCCGCCGGCTGCGTGCCCCTCGCCCTGCCCGGCAGCCCCGCGGCCTTCGCCTGCCCCGCGAGCTACGGCGCGGCTCTCGGCTTGGGGCTGGGCTTGATGGGGGCCGAGCGAGCAGGCCTGGGGGCTCTGCCGGCGCCCGCTGTCCTGCGCCCGCCGCCGCAGCCCCAGCAGGGCAATGGGCTGCCGACGGCCGGGCGCCCCAAGGAGAAGAAGCGGTCGCGAGAGAACAAAGAGGTGCCGAGGGCCAGCCTGCTCAGCTTCCAGGACGAGGAGGAGGGTGAGGCGGATGGTTGCCTGGTTTTTGGGTCGCTTCTTGCGGGAGCGGAAGGGATCTAGAGCTGCTCAGCCTGCATTGGGCCTCCTCCCGGCACTCCAGGAGAGCTGGAACCCGTATTTATTTTTTAAGGAAGTCCCCCGTCTGACATGGGGTGATGTGGGATCACATAAGAGGGGGCGAGCCCTGAGGGCACGGTACGGGCGGCCGGCGATGCACCGGCGGGGAGCGCCCGTCGTGCCCGCACCTTCCCCGGCTCGACCTGGCTCCTACGGGGCCAGCACGCTCCCAGCGGGCTTAGCTGGGTTGTGCCTCTGCTTCTGTGTTGCTGGTGCATCACCTGTGCTGCGTTCACTGCACCTGGGTGGCCTGCAGGTTTATGCGGGAATAGGTGCAGTCCGTAGTCTCCCCCTGGAGCCGGCAGCGTTGGCTGGGAAGCATCTGTCTCGTGGCTTTATGTCGAGTTTGTTTTAATCTGATGTGGCTGTGTTCACGGGTCACCTCGGACTCACTGCCTGTTGTCCGAACAATTCGTATAGTTTTGAGTTGTCTTAGAAGGAATTCTCTTGAAATCACTTCGTTTTCTAAGACTCGTGATTTGAAATCTTGATGGAAGTACTGAAAGCGTAGAATTAGACTTTCACTGGAAACTGTGAAAGAACCCTGCAATGCTTGTTAATGGAATTTGTGAAGTTCTAGGTACAAAATTAAGAGCTTTAATAAATAAGTATGCATGAGAGGTCTAACGTAGTGTTATCCAATTTCTTTTTTAAAGAAACTGAAGAAGTTTTCAAAGTGAAGAAATCAAGTTACAGCAAAAAGATTGTAAAACAGTTGAAGAAAGAATACAAAGAAGATCTTGAAAAATCAAAAGTTAGAACAGAAGTCAATTCTCCAACAGATGGTAACTGCAAAACTAATAGTAACTTTTGTAGTGGAAAAGATGAAGTACTGTAATTTCTTGTTTTCAAGATGAGTTGTTAGTCTTCTAGAGCATTTCACATTTAGAGCTGAAGTAAAGCACAGATGAAATGTGTTACTTGAGCCTTAGGAATGCTGTTCTGCAGTTGGTAGAGAGTTCTTTGATTCTCATGTAGAAATTAGAAGGATGGAGCATAGAAGGATGGAACTTCTAATCTCTGTTGGATGGTTGTCAGTAGACATCAGTACTCTGAATTGCAGCTGTGTTTATGACAGATGAGTTGCTTATTGAATAAGGAAGGAATTGCATTAGTTTTAAAACATACCTGGTGCTTGTCTGACAGGATATGCCCTTGTAATGCATTTTCTTTGAAAAGGAAGATTGTTGGGCTGAGCAGAGTAGTGGTCTTTGTTATTAAGTTAATTGTTCTACAGCTCTCGCATTTCAGGACTTGGACCTTCAAGTAGACTTGATTAAGATGACAGGCTGAAAGTATTGGAGCAAAAGGATCTGTTAAGAATGTACAGTCCTTGAGAGCTTGAAATAGAGCCTGGGACTTCAGTTTCATTGTACTATCGGGTTTTGGGAAGCTCATTTGTAAAGTGTGGTGGTTGCTTTTCCCTTTAAGTTTTTACATCAATTATGTAGTGCTACTAGCACAAGCTGGGAGGCTTATGATCTAAAGGTTGCAATGATCTAGAGAAGCACATGGGGGTGAACATGGTCCCATGCAGGAAATACTCTTTTTGAATTTAATTTAATTATTTTTAAAGGTTTTGTCCGCATTTAGAAAACCCACAAATTCTTTCTTATTAGAATCCTTAAATTGCCCATGCAGTGGTGTGGGGCATGAGCAAAACCAGAAATTATCATTTCTGTGGCTAATGTTTCGGTCATCTATGAAAACCTGGATTCTTGCTTTTGTCACAAAGATCCTTAAAACATTGCATTTTGCACATGGCTGTGTGGACGATGTTTGTTTCATTTCTGTTTATTTTGCTCTGCCTAATTCATGTGGCTATAGTTCAAAGACTTCAAGGCTGCTACTGAGAGAGTAGCCTGGATTCTCTAAACAGGTGCTTGAGTCTGAAACCTCAGATATGTGCAGCTTGGATTGGGTAGCTGGGCTTAACATGCATTTTTTTGGCATATTAATTGTACTTGCTGCCTGTATCTGTATGTTACCCACCTAATGTAGGGTGTAGCCCAAGAGAAAAATGAAGAGTTCTTTTGAAATCAGGTGGTTCTTGTGGAAATATTTTGTTTAACCTGGGCAGTGCTTTCTCATTGCATATGTAAGAGACTTTGACACGGTTGAGTTCCCTCACTTTCTTAATACTTGACAATATGGAGAATGTTTAGTGGTTGGTGGGGCTTGCCTTGTCACATTTTATTTTGAGGGGATGTCAGTGATTTAATCACAATTAAGAAAGTGTATTTTCCTAGTTCTTCAACAATAAAGTTATTATTTAACATGTTCATTTGATTTTCACTTTTGATTGTTATATCTTAAAAAAATACTTCTGAGTCATGTTTGTAAAAGGAGTAAAACATGGACTTTGCTGTTTTATCAGTTGAGGCACCACTAGAAAAGACAGGACAGATTAAGGATATAGGCCAAGAAGATGGGACTGCAAACAGTGAGCATGGTGAAGAAGAAATGGAAGTTGAGAGTGAGAAGGAAGAAGAAAAACCAAAAGCTGGTGGTGCTTTTTCAAGTGCTCTGTCATCACTGAATGTTCTCCGCCCAGGTTGGTTTTTGTAATATGTCTGATAAGTTACCAAGTGATTTACCCAATGTTTACAGCAGACTAATGTATGTGAGAGATTAGGAAATAGTTTCCAACAATTTAGCATCTGATAATCCAAGAAACTGCTATTTTCTAAGTGTTCAGTTTTACAAGCATTATGAGAGAAAATGTTTTGCTACAGAATGTTTCATCCTGATGTCAGAAGCAGGAATTTGTCTCTCAAGTAGATGACAAACTGCAAGAAAATCTAGACTTGGAATAGGTGACTTCACATGAGATTTAATTGCTTTCAGTTAAAATCTCTTTAATTCAAATCTTTCAGTTATGGGTCTGCAAGGTGTCCGAAATATTTTCCTGTCCTGTTTTGTATACTGAGGTTCTAGTCAGGCTCTGAGGCCAAAGAAATCACTCTGAGAAAATATTTTTGAAACTAGTTTGCTAATTATGGTAGTCTGCTCCCCAAATACCAGATGAGTGTCCTGGGTCCACACATTGATTTATGTGATTTACATAAGTTGTGTTAGGTTTTGTGCTGCAGATTTTAGAGTTTTCAATTAGGTCTGACCCTTTCCATGTTTCCCCTTGATTGTACAATCTTCTGTATATTAACTCTGTCTGATTTGGTGTCCTCTTAATCTCTGACTGATGATTGTCTGTTGAAACGGTTGATGCTTTTTATTCCCCCAAAATAAGGAGAGCTGGGAGTAGTAGTGGGATAGAAAGTGACACAGTCATGCACCTCATTTTCTTCCTCCCTTTGCAATAGTCAGCTCCTGTAAAGGGCTTCCTCTTCTTTAAGAGTATTTCCCATAGGAGCAGGCTTCTGCTCTTATGACACGAGCTGCTGGAAGCAGAGCCAGACTTTCTGTAACAACCCAACTTCGAGGGTTTCTGTTCAGAAAGTTGACATGTTTAGCATTTAAGTTGCTTGCAAATATTTTCTGTAAGTATGGATTTGTTTCCTCTCACATTTTTTTTCTGTGTGCAAAGATGATTTGGTAGGGTGACAGAGATGAGCAGTAAGAAACTGTAACGCCTCTTTTGTTGCAGTGGTTGTTTAACAGTGCACACATCTGTCTCTAGGAGAAATTCCAGATGCTGCTTTTATTCATGCCGCTAGGAAAAAGCGTCAAATGGCTCGTGAACTTGGAGACTTTACCCCGGTTGACAGTGAACCAGGTAAAAGCCGCCTTGTTCGAGAAGATGAAAATGATGCCAGTGATGATGAAGATGATGACGAGAAGAGGAGGATAGTTTTTACAGTGAAGGAAAAATCCCAAAGGCAAAAGATTGCTGAGGAAATAGGTAAACCCTTTTTTGGAAGGTCAGCTGATAAATATTCACACTGTTTTCACTGCAGGTGCTCACATTCAGCATTTTTAACCAGCAATGTTTTTCAAACAATCTGGAGTTACATAACATTTCTGAGGAGAAGTACTACACAATGGAATATGCTTGTAGAATTTTGAGGACAAAATTGGGTTCTGTGCACACTGCTGACTGTGATAGATACTTACACTAAGGATCAATTCTTGTTTTTCCTGTACTGTTTTTAGGAAATATATAGTTGTGAAAAGAAAAACATTTGATATAGAATTCTTCTTTCTGTCAAGCAGGTAAAATAACCTTTTGGAAAAGGAGTTCGAAATTAGAGCATTTTATCACCAGTGAATTGCAAATTTTCCCATTGGGTCTCTCAGTTGGAACTCCTGTGATAATAATGCACAGGCCAGTGTCCTTAGTTCCTCATGAAGAGGAAAGGAAGATGCTCTGAGATGTTCTCACTGAGGCATGGTTTCAGGTTTTTGAATTTGTGGCCCTTATAATTATGAATGCATTATCTTCTTTTTTTACTTGTATGAAGGTATTGAGGGAAGCGATGATGAAGCACTAGTGGCAGGGGAGCAAGATGAAGAACTCAGTAGATGGGAGCAAGAGCAGATACGAAAAGGAATCAACATACCCCAGGCATGTATATAATTGTGCACTCTTTTGATTTGTTTCTGCAAGTATTGGCTAAATCCTTTACAAACTTAAGTAGTTTACAGAAGGCTGTTTCATTTGAGAAGACAAGTCTGTAAATTCTGATGCTCTTTAAAGAGAAATAGTGCAAGTATTTAGAATGGTAATGATACTAAGAATTTGTCCATTTGCCTTCTTGAGGGCATTTGTTTCTTCTGCCTTTGATGTTGGACACTTAAATGCCCTTAATAATTACATTTTGTAACTGTATCTGCTTACATTTTCACTTTGATCTGTGATATGTAAAAAGTTTTCCCTTTCTTTAAAGCCTAACGTAATACAATTGCATTTCCTCTGCTACTAGGTTCAACCAAGTCAGCCTGCAGAAGTGAATAATGTGTACTACCAGAACACTTACCAGACATTGTCTTATGGTTCGTCATATGGCATTCCATACACCTATGCTGCGTATGGATCATCGGAAACCAAGTCTCAAAAAACAGATAATACAGTTCCTTTCAAAACTCCCAGTAATGAGATGACTCCTGTTACTATTGATTTGGTAAAGAAACAGCTTAAAGACAGGTAGGACAGACCATCTTTTTAGACTTAAAGACCTGTCCCCTAGGTTTCTGTTCCTCAGGTGTCTTTTAGTCTCGGTGAGCAAACACAGAGTTTCATCGCTGGAAAAGTACTGACTGGCACATCCATTTAAAAAAAAAGGCAAACAAAAAAGCTCTAAGTGAAGATGACATTGACACTTTGTTCGAAAATCTCCTTGGATTGCTTCTCTGGAAGTGAAACTTTAAATGTGAGGCCATTGATCTTGTTGAAGAGAGGTCTGAGTTGCATCTTCTGGACACTGCACAGTCTTATAGTGAAGAAATAAAAGGCCAGTGAGGTGTTTAGCTTATCAAGCTGCATTCCTTTAAACCACGAATCAGAGATTTCCCCTTCAGTAGATAAAGAATTTAATTTTTAATGTACACAGGGATTTTTTGGCTCAGACACTGTAATCTACTTGTCAGGTACGCAAAAGATACAGAATGAACAACACAATTGCAATGAGAAATCATGTAATGAACAGCTTGCACTTTACATGTCTTCGAAATTGGTTTGTATGCCCCTTGTAGTATTGCAGCCTTTGACAGTGAATCAAATTAGTAGAGGAAAAAGAATGCTTTGTATAAGCTGTAGTTCCCATCTACCCCCAAACTGTCCAGCCAGCTTTTCATTAGGGACAGCCTTGCACTATTCTGTGTGCTATCAACTCCTGTGACAGTTTGTAGGAGTGGCCAATACAATGCACTACAGCATAGTCTAGCAAATGAGTTTCAATCAGTAGCCTTGCGGTTCATGAAGAGAGTGGAGAAGGTGACAAACCAAAGGTCGAGAATGTCTTTGCAAATTTTCCCATATATAGGCTCAGTACTTGCACTGTACTGTCTGTTTGATGTCTCAATGGTCTGAAATAGACAGACTTTTGGATGTAAATTTACTATTTATCCATTGCCCTTCAGGTTGGACTCTATGAAAGAAATGCACAAAGCTAATCGGCAGCAATATGAGAAACATCAGCAAAGCCAAGAGGACTCTACCAAGGCAATTGAAAGATTAGAAGGGTCTTCTGGGGGTATTGGTGAACGGTATAAGTTTTTGCAAGAAATGCGAGGGTATGTCCAAGACTTGCTTGAGTGTTTCAGTGAAAAGGTAAGGATGCAAAAACATTAATCTCTTTACAAAAAAAAAAAAAAAGTCTCTTATTACATGCCAAACACCACATCTCCCTCTGTTTTTGAAAAAAGTCCTTTGAGAGCGTATTCTTCAAAAGGTTTGGTTATTTGAGGATTGAAAAGAACTTTTTATCATGCTAAGCTGATTATCAGAAATCTCTCCTCCCAGCTCACTGACTTTAGGTTGCCTAAGAACTTGCAGATTTTATGTCTTCAGGATTTTGGTAGATACTCTGGTGTTTCAACTTTACTCAGATGCTTCTTTTTACTTGTGTTGGATATCAGGTTAGCAAAAGTAAGGGCTGAATTATGACATTGCTACTTTCTGGAGTGCTTGGTGTACACAATAACAGAGACTTGTATTTTCTGTGCTATTATAAACCTCCTCCTGCCAGATGTTTCTTGGAATTGCTCTGGGGTCTGAAGGAGAGAAGTTTTAAGACTAACATAGCTGTTCAAAAACACCCACACTTAAAAATATATTTATTTCATGTAGTGTGATACTTTTATGCATCTCTAAGTCAAAAACTTAGTCTTTTTCTTATGTTAGGCACTGTGCTTTGATTACTTTGTTGTGAATACAATAGAAACTCTTGAATATAAATATATACACACATATTAGGCACACACAGGATATACATAGATATACACGTATTAGGCACACACTGTAGAATTTAGTTAGCAGTATATTGGCTATTTCTTCATTGCCTTCTGACTTGAATACAGTAGTAGTATATTAATTTCTTAATATCTTGTCAGAATAATTGAGTAGTTTTAAGCTACTGCTTGCCTAGCCCATTATCTGTGAGAGAGAAATGGAAAAGCATTTTGAGTGCTGATGGGTTAGACACTAATTGTCCACTATTAGTGGAATTGGGAGAGTCAGTCTTCATCCTGTAAAAGTGAAGAGTAATTATGTCATGAGCAAACCCAGGAAGTATGGGACAGTTAATTCACCCAGCTGATTAAGGTAACTAATTAGTTGCAACTGTTCACTTAAGAAGCCATATTCCTCAGTCTGTTATTAGCATTAGTTGTTGAAGATTAATAAAGGTACTTTCCTAAGCAGTTCTGGCAGTGCTGGTTACCCAGATGGCTGAATTCCTACTAAAGATAAGTTTTTACATTATTACTCTGAGATAAATTTGTATTTCAGAAGTCAAGTTAAATATCTGTGTCTCTATTCAGTGTTTGCTTTCTAAAGGCCTTTTGTTAAATAACTTTTGTGATAACTATAAATCATGTCTGGAGGTTCTCCTTGATGGCATAATCCGTCTTGTTCAAATACTCTTAAGATGTGACTTTTATGATCTCAGGCTCCTTAGGGACATTCACAGAGTTTTGCTGGTTTCAGGTGGAGGCTGCTGCTGTACTTGTACGTAAAGTGAGTTGTAAAAGCAGCAGGTGATGTGTCAGTCTAACAGGAGCATTTAATTTATTTTGATACTGTTTGTCCAGATAATGTGGTTTGGAATTCAGTGCTTTCAGCATGACAAAAGTACCATCAAATTCAGAACCAGTAGCCCACAGGACACTGCAAAGTTTTCTAAAAAGGAGGTGTCGCAAGGGGACAAAGTCAAGTAATAAAACCAATATCAGTTTTTATTTAAATTAAATGCAGTAGGACAGTAAATTGTTCTAAACTTTTGAGTGTAGAGAGAAATTACCTTCAGCTTTTTTGTAGAACTTGTGGCCCTGACTGCTTCTATTTAAAGTGTTGTTATTATTATTTACAATAATGTACGTAGTTATTATAATATACATGAGGATACATGTGTATATATATGTGTAATAATATTGCATGTGTATATACATATATCTGTGTACATACATATATGAAAACATATCTTTAAATATGAATGTTAGGATTACTTTGCCCATTCTTAAGGCTCAGCAGAGAGTGTAACAAAAAAGCTATTATACAGATTTTAGAAACAAGCACTAGAAAAGTCAAATCCTGTGTAATACTCTTTTTCCCCCCATAAATAAGAAAACCAGTAGAGTAAAAGATGGTTGCATGACTTCCTTCAGAAGTCAATTACTGTCAAAGTTTTGCTTCCTGAGAAGGCTGGGGAGTCACAATGACACTTTTACATTTTGAATGTAGGAACATACAGTGGATATAGAAAGATTGAGTTGTTCTGGGCATGCCTTTAACAGCACAAGTAGATGAATTGTTACTTTATCTGCAAAAGTGAATTACCAAAACATGCTCTGTGTGTCAGAATTGTCCTTGTAATCTAAATGTTTAGAGACCTTTCTGCTTTTCCTCTTCCACTGTATACAGGGAAAGTGAACAAAAAATCCCCTGGAAAACACTGAATTTCAGATACTGACTAAACAAAACAGGGAATGAGGGCTGTAACTTTATAATAGTCAGTGAAATTGTCAGCCACTCATTAACCACAGTATTGATTAGGGAAGAACAGATGTTCTAAGTCTCTTGTATTCTAAATGGGGGAGTATTTTGTGTGGATTCATATATCTGAATACATCACTAGGTTTCTTCTTTAATCCTGAGAAAATTACAGAAAGAACTACTAGGGATGCTTTGAAAAATTTTCATTTAACTTTTCAATCTTAGAATTTCCTCTACATGCTTAAGAGAAGAAGTTATATTTTCTATGGTAAACCGCAGTAAAACTAGTACTTTTAAACCATTATTTCTATTTTCAAAACTGTCTTAAATTCCGAATATAAACTTCCAGCACTTGGAAGCGTATTCCCTCCTTGTCTTTCTGTCTGCTCTTTTCTCCAAAAGAAAAGTGTGCATATTTTGAGCTGGTGCAGAGCTGCTTTCATTTTAATCCCTGGAGCCTGGTTTATCCCACAGAGATAATACCTTTTTCTTCTCTGATGTGTGTGTCAGTCTCAGTGAGCTGAAATGGCCCTGTAGCTATAAACTCAGAATTTTACATTTTACTGAAGGAGGTTCTTTAATAGCTGCTGAGTCACATTCTAAAATACATCAGGAAACAATTTCTGATTTTATCTTTTGTTTTGAAAAAAACAATCCTGGATGGTAGGCAGCAATGAAATATAAAAGGCTGGAAGACTGTGGAGTAAGCATACATCTCAGAGGTAAGGAGGACATGGTTTAAGTGTTCATAGCAAAAGGACTTGTCTTTCCAAATTAAGAGATTGTGAAAACTTCTGGTTTGCATTTGAATATTTATAATGATCTAATTTTAACTTGTCCCAGGAGAAAAAAAAACAAAAAAGAAAGAAAAAAGGAGTGAACCTGCTATTTAATGTCAGGAAATTCCTGGCTGTCATAATATCATCTATTTTTATCAGAGATGCTACTAAAATAGTTCGTTAAAGAAAAAAAAAAAACCTGACCTGACCTACCTGATTAATTCAAGGTTATACTTAATGCATAACTTAGACAAATTGTACTATTTTAATTTTAGTGATAAACTAGAGGAACATTTGATTTGAATTACCTGTTGGCATAACACCCTTGTGCAGGGGTTGATTTCATTTCAATAATATTTCAGCATATACTCTTAAGAGTTAGAGCAAAACAATAGCTGTAGGTCAGATTGATGGGGTTTTTTTCACTGCGTACAGTTAGGTTATGTTCTCACTTCTATAGAGTACTTCAGCATTCTTGTTTAAAGGCAGAGAGGAATTAATGGATATCTGAGAATTGCAGACCTTTATACAATACATAACACACTTGGTAGGGAAATGGAAAGAATATTTCACTCTCTAAATAGGATATCTGGCTGTGTAGCCTCATTCAAGCCATGGAAGTTGCTTTCAGAATGCTCTCGTTTTCATTGAAAGCTGCCAATGTTAAATGTATGCATTTTCCACACATTGAACTGTTTCCTGGTGCAAATGATACAATCGAGTAAATGCAGGACTTTGTGCTGCTGGGAGCACAGTGACTGATCTTGCTCCGGAGTAGACTGGGACCCCAGAAGCTGAGCAGCTCAGGATCCGGGTATTACGTGGTGTGTTGTATTTTTACAGGTGCCTCTGATTAACGAACTTGAATCTGCAATGCACCAGCTGTACAAACAGCGAGCTTCCCGCCTTGTCCAAAGACGACAAGATGATATTAAAGATGAATCTTCGGAGTTTTCAAGCCATTCAAGTCAGTCCATCTTGAAGGTTTTTATTATTCATTAAACAACCTTGTTTACTTAGTATTACTTAATTGAAATGTAAATGTTTAATGTATGACTGTCTTATTAAAGTTTATTCGTACTCTTGATATGAGTAGAAGCAAGTGTAGATGAAAGTTCTCTAATCTCTTTTGTTTTAAACTCAAAAGCACTGTAACTCTGACTTCATATCTCCTTTCTGTTTCACTTAACTATGTTTTCTCCTTCCTAGCACTAAAAATGTATGCGTGGTGGCTGTGGGAGTAGTGGTAGTATGTGACTCCCCACTTTTCTCTTACATCAGGACTTTTTAAAAATATTTCTTAACCTTCCTGAGTTTATAAATGTCATTTAACATGTACAGTTAACTGTATAAAGCCAGTAAGCACTGGGCTAGACTTCTATCTAATGTTCTGTTTTGTAGCCAGTATAAATATTTGATTTCAGACACTTAATTGGTAAATTAAAGAACTGGAAGACTAATCAGACTAATACAGTGACCCTGTATGAAACACAGCTTAAGAATAGCTAGTTCCTGCTTACTGTGAATTTGTGGATGGGGGATTCTTGCTGAGGAAGTTTCTTATGGTGATTACTCTTTAGTATGTAAAACTCTACAAAAGCATAAATGTTATTGAACTTGGATGGAAATACATGTTTCTTGGAGAAGGTTTCATTCAGCATATTAAATCAATAGATGAACTATCCTATTAATAGGAGTCTTCTTTATGCTTCAGAGAGTTTCCCATTTTTAAAAATGCCCTTCTGTCGTGTTGTTGATGTAAAATACTATACTCAATAGCATTTCCCTGTTCTGCCACAGTTGCCAGAGATGAAATCTTGCTAATACCAGTAGCTAGAACTCACTGAACATGATGAAGTGTTAGACTGTCAGATTTGGTCATTCCTTTATAGAGTGGTTAGGAAAGTCCTATTCTTTCTGGGACTGTTATTTGGAGGTCCAGGCATCACATGGCCTTGCAATTTTATCATGAAAATGCTGTTGTGAGAACTAGAAACCTGTTTCCTAAAAGAAGCTTAGAATGGATTATTTTATACTGAAATTTAATGATAGGATGGGTATAGTTCTCATTGCTGAAGTCGGGTTTTACACAGAGATCTTATTTAGTGTCTGGGAGTTAAGAGAAGGCTCTTAGTTCAGGTATTGAATTGAAATACTGACATAGATCTGCATTAATACTTTAAATGATGAATTTGTAAAGAGATTTTGTCAGAACATGTAAATTTATTCCTGAAGTTTGGATAGGCTGTTGCTTAAATGTTAAAGTTTATACTTTAATGGGTGGACTTGAGCAGTGGCTAGCATTCAGTCTTGCTGTTTAAAATTTACCCGGAAAGGAGGAACTGGAAACACTCATGCCTGCCATCTGCTGTTCTAGCTTTGTTGTTTTCTATAGCCAGAAACATAGATAAGCAGAGCTTGAAAAGAGGAGGGAAGATGGTTTGTCTTTCTGTGGATTTTGATGTGTTTTAAACTTTAGGCAATCTAAAACGTATAAACTTAGAAACACCTAAGACTAGAACTCTGAAATAACATATATTCTTGCCTCAGTCACTCTTGTCTGCTTTTTCGGTTAGTTTTCTTCTCAAAAATTATGTGGTGAATGTATTTGTGCAAGGAAGCACTTTTTTCTTGGACATTTCATTTAAGCTATTTCTGTTTAAACTGTTGACTTTCGTGTAGTTCAGCAGTGTTGTGAGAGGGATCAGAGTGAAGTACGGTTGAAAACTACTTGACATTTAAGTGGAAACTTTCCCAAACTCCGCTGCTTTCTGTTTTAACCTCTACACATCATGAATTCAGGCTTCTGGGGGGTATTATGGGGTTTTTTCCTTTTTTTATACTTCAACTTTCTATTTCAAATTACACTTCATTTAAAAGTGGATAAAACTCTCTTATGAAACTGCCTACAGCACATCTATAGAATCATAAATAAGGATTTTAATTTTAATCGATCTAATTTTACAGATAAAGCACTGATGGCCCCAAATCTTGATTCTTTTGGGCGAGACAGAGTGCTCTATCAAGAACAAGTCAAGCGTCGAACTGCAGAAAGAGAGGCTAGAAGGTAGAGAATGAGATTTCTCCTTTAGGAGTCTCCTTTGCCTGCTTGAAAGATATAACTGTCCTCTGTGACATACTAACATGAGTGGCAGTGTTTGCTTCTTCCTGCAAAGGGAAGAAAACACTTCAGCTGGTATGCTGAGTAGGGGTGTACTTATACATCCCAGCTTATCATGCAAAAGTACTAAACATTCCATGATACTGATATAAAATCACTAAAAGAAAGCAAAGTGAATACTTTCCATATCTATATGGTCTCTTCTGATTTTGTTTCTTTTCATTGTTTGAGGCAGCAGCATAGTTGAATGCTTGAGGCGGTGGCACAGTAGAAGTTCTTTTCAGCTTGACTTTCCTAGAACTAAAAGGACAAGCCTAAGTGGGTGTATTCATTGTATAGAGTGGGAAAACAGCTGGTTTCTCTTGCTTTGCTACAGCTAGTTTACACAGGTGATAGCTGGTTTATACTGCTGGTCCTTTCCA
Organism: Brachypodius melanocephalos; assembly: GCA_013398615.1. Lineage (NCBI taxonomy): Eukaryota > Metazoa > Chordata > Aves > Passeriformes > Pycnonotidae > Brachypodius > Brachypodius melanocephalos. The sequence goes on from VZSR01003209.1 coordinate 9,175,166, forward strand.
GAGCTCGCCGTAGACAAGCGAGAGAACAAACTGGGAAGATGGCAGATCACCTTGAAGGCCTTTCCAGCGATGACGAGGAAACTTCAACAGATATCACAAACTTCAACTTGGAGCGAGGTTAGAAAAGCTACCCAAGCTTTATCACAGAATCACGGCATGGTCTGGGTTGGAAGGGACCTTAAAGCCCACCCAGTTCCAACTCCCTGACATGGGAAGGAACATCTTCCATTAGACCAGGCTGCCCCAAGCCCTATCCAACATGGCCTTGAGCACTTCCAGGCATGGGGCAGTCACTGTTTCCTATGCTAGGACCTCACCACCCTGACAGGGAAGAATTTCTTCCCAATATCCCATCTAACCCTGCACTCTGTCAGTGGGAAGCCATTCCCCCTTGTCCTGGTATTCCAGGCGCTTGTAAAATAATCCCTCTCTATCCTGCAGACTCCCTTCAGGTACTCTAAGACCACAATTAAGTTACCCTAAAGCCTCTTCTCCAGGCTGAACAATCCCAATTCTTTTATGTAACAAAATACCAAATATTTGACAGGAGAAAAAAATTGATCCAAATGCAGCCCTGTTTATGTATACTTCACCATATTTTGCAAGGAGTTTAGGAACTTTTGATTCCTGGATCATCAATGTGACCAGAACAGTCTCTGTCACCAAGCTGTCATGTGTCTTGCAGCTGACTGAATAGCCCATCCTTCATGAGGTTCTATTTATTTAATTCAAATATACTTGTGCAGGCAAGCAGTAAGCTTTCGGACTGTCAGTAAGTCTTCCTTCCAATTTGTAAAAGAATTTATCATTCTCGAAATATGTTTGTCTTACTTGTGAAATTTTGTAAACCTCAGTGCTTTAAAAACCTTCTTTTGATTTGTAGCAAGTGTTTAGGTGTGAGTAAGCTTCTAGAAATGCAATGACAAAAGTTTTGTAGAGTCTTGTTGCAGCCTGGCAAAGTTTGCAAATGATAGAAAACAATGTTGAATGCAAACATTGAAAAATCTTGTGGTACAGTTAGCATTTGCTCTGATTAAAGGAGAATCAAGTTAGAAGAAGTGAGGAGAAAGAGAGCAGCAAAGATTGCATACATAGAATTGCTTGCATTGCATTTGAGGAGGGATTGAATCGTTTTGGTCTCTTCAAGTGGGAGAACAATATTGATTTTTTGCAGTATGAGAGCTAGAGACCCTGGAATTAAGTGAATATGTTTTGAATATGTTTCAAATAAAGAGACCCTGGAATTAAGTGAATATGTTTTGAATATGTTTCAAATAAAGAGGTCATTTCCCCCAGAGAAGGTAATAAATGGCAAAGTCATGGCTGTAGGTGGTTATGGACACCTGAAGTATGAACATATTAGAAAAGCAATTAGATGAACTGTCTAGCTGTTAGGTCCTTTGGAAGTGCAGACAGTTTCCACACCTTTAGTTGCTGGTTGATTTACTGCATTTTAATGATTACATTGATTTTCTGCATACAGGGACGGGTCTTGAAAAACAGAACAATTGTTCAGCGTTGTTAGGTACTATAATTAACTTCGCTAAATTAAATTATCTAGATTCCATGGGGCTGAATTGTTCTTGGTAATTTGGCAGTTTATATGTGCAAAAGCATTTTGTAGAAATTTCTTCAATTTCTGAATAGGCATAGTGTTTGCAAAGCTTTTTTGCTATTGTTTGTAGCTCTCATGTTAGTCCAGAAACAGCAGTGGAGCAGAGGAGTGTACTTTTTTAGTTAGAGCTAATAACTTTATATGTAGTGTTTTTTCTTAATCCCAGTATGAAAAGTGTGGTTATATGACATAATCTCCTGTTCCCTCAGCCCTGTCTCTGCCTGCTGTGTGCACTAGTTGTGTTCATTGTGTAAGGGTTACTACTGTAACCAAACATTTACAACTGTGGCTGCAGCAAATGTGACTGATTCAAATGAAACTAACCCTGAGAAGCAGAAAAGATGAAGGGAAAATAATACATAGAGACAAAGATCTGGACTGCATAGAATACTGGTACTGTAAATAAAAAAAAAAATTTAAAAAGAAAAGAAGGTGCTAGAGGATTGTAATAACTGCCCAGTGCCAACAGGCATGTTCTGGGCAGCATTTTAGCATGGTGTCTGCCAAGACCCATCCTGTCTGAACTGCCAATTCAGATGTCTTATCCGAGATGCCCTCCTATATTTGCCCTTGGATTATCAAAGACGGAGAATAATCTGAGTTGGAAGGGGCCTGGAGATCAGCTGTTTGAAACTCCCATGCAAAGCAAGGCCAGTTTTGGTGTTAGATCCACTCTGGGTACACCGATCCTAATTACATCTGGTAACTTAAAATCCTTCCATGAGATGTTTAAAGTAAGATCTGTGATAAACAGCCTGTTGGAGAGTTACTCATGTGCTCCTGTTTTTATAGCTTTGTGTGTTTGAGGCAAGAGTAACAAAACTTCTAAAGATGATGGGGTGGGTTTTTTTTTTGTTTGTTTTCTTTATGGCAGTTAGCTTATGCCAGTGACCATCAAAGAATGTCTTGAAAGAGGCATTACAGGGAGTAGGTGATTAACTTTCTGTTCCTTTTCTCCCTTGCTAGATCGTATATTAAAAGAATCCAGCAAAGTTTTTGAAGATGTTGTGGAAAGCTTTTACTCGATTGATTGCATTAAGTCACAGTTTGAAGCTTGGCGCTCCAAGTACTTTGCTTCTTACAAGGATGCTTATATTGGCCTCTGTTTACCAAAGCTGTTTAACCCTTTAATCAGACTTCAGCTGCTTACCTGGACTCCTTTGGAGGTAAGTTTCTCTGCAAGTAGCTTCTATGTTAGCTGCTACACGGTGGTTCTTTCACACTTGAGCAGAGCAAAGTAAATTGCGCCTTTGATGTGTGCTTCTCCTAAAGGTGTGTTCTAGGCATGAATGGGCACCTGTCTTGGGGCAAAGTTTTTCCTGGAGAGTGCCTGGACTAGTAAATCCTCTATGTTCCCAGCAGACCAGAGTTCAGTTTGGCATGTTGCCTGTTCTTTCTCAGGAAGTGGTGCAAACCAAAAGGTTGCAACTGCCCAGGGTAGTGGGTTGGAACTAGGTGATCTTTACAATCCCTTCTAATCCAAATTGTATGGTTCTATGAAAATACATTTAGTTTTTAAAATACTTCAGAGACAAATTTGACTCTAGATAATGCTATTTTATCAGAAGTGGAACTAAGAAGCTTGTCCTTACGTGGAACTGTAGGTTCCTGTGCCTCTAGGTTATGTATCTGTCTTTCACTTATATCTCCATACCCCGTAGAATTCTGGCTGGCAATTTCCAAGTCTTTCTCATAGTACTCACTGCCCAGTTATTATGTAGGGAACATGGGAAAAGCAGGACCGCACTGTGGCAGCCCTGTATCCCTGGGACACATTTGTTGTCCAGCCTGCCTATGTGTGCTTTCATGAGATGCCACCAGGACAAACAGTTCAAGTAGCTTTTGATTCCCTCTCTGTTCCTCCTTTTTTCAGAAGTGGGGGTTTTTTGGTGGTTTTTGTTTTGGTTTGGTTTGGTTTTGGGTTTTTTTTTCCCTAAACTACCAAGAGAATATCTGCAGAAGGGGATTTTCTGTCACCTCTTCTCCAATTGCAAAGGAGGGGGAGGCATAACTCCTCTTCCGAGAAAGTTCAGAGTATTAAAATAATGTTATTAATTTGATGTTTGACTTTATTAATCAAACAAGGAAAAATCTAAGAAAGATGCCCTCATTAAAATTAAAACATTTCTTGTGCATTCTCTCTTTCCCCGTGCTACTTCTCTGAGTTTTTAGGTTGACAAAATAAAGCTCGTGTTAGTTGGAGGCATGATACAGAATTGTCAAGTCTAACTGTATTCACTATTCTCTGTTACTCTTTCTGGTAAGCATTTTGTTAAAGTTACAAGGTGCTCATTAAAGAGGAGTTTTAAATCCAGAAGGTATAATTTTATAATGCAGCAGAATTGAGGTGTACTTCTAACTTGTACCCTAATCTGTAGGCTTTTGTTTGGCTCAGGTGTAAATAGAGGTTAAAATCTGTTGGGCAACAACTGCTAAAAATCAATCTTGCTTCAGCCATTTTCTCTTTTCATTGTATCTAGAGGCTGTGCTGGTAGAATGAATTGGTTCATTTGGCAGAGTGTTTTAAAGCTGTTTTTGTGAGTGTATTGTACTTGCATACATAATACATTTTCTATGTGTTGATTTCAAGTTTTTGTTTAGGAATCTAACCCCAATTCTTTTTTTTATTAGGGCAAGTGTCGAGATTTTGAAACAATGTTGTGGTTTGAGTCATTGCTGTTTTATGGCTGTGAAGAGCAGGAGCAGGTGAAAGATGATGCTGATATTTCACTATTGCCTACCATTGTAGAGAGAGTTGTTCTTCCTAAATTAACAGGTATAGGCTTAGAAAATGGGAGGGAAGGGGCTGTGGAGTCTGATGCTTGTTTATGCTTTCAGATTTTACTGTTTCATAATAATTGTATGGATGTCTCAGTACCTGTATTTGAGTATTTGTAAAGTGGAGTAATTCTTTAATCTCTTACAGTAATTTCTGAAAATATCTGGGATCCCTTTTCTACGACACAGACATCTAGAATGGTAGCAATTGTACAGAAACTAATAGATGGATATCCCTCAGTGGTGAATGCAGAAAACAAAAATACACAAGTAAGTTATTGGATTTTTTGTCTTAAATATGTTGCAAAAGTTAAGGAATTTGAATACATTTTTAATACCTTATGTTGGGAAATAGAGCAAGAAAAATAATTTTTAATTTATTTGGTGCTCTGCAGCCTGATTTTGGGGAGTAAAGTATGGTGATAAACTAAAAGAAGAAACTCAGTGGATCCTCCCCAAAATAGATACTAAAGATAAAAAGAGACACCAGATGTACTAAGACTTGTTGGTCTCCAGTTTTGCTGTAAGGGTTGGCTACAAATACTCAGGCTTTTCTTTTTTGGATCTCTGAAGCCTTTTCAAATTTATTGCCTGGAAATTGGATTGTTTTACTTGCCTTCCATGAATGCGGGAACCAGTACTGGGTTCAGGTTTTAATTGAAAGTCTCAAATTTCAGCTCTGTTAATTATTACAGACTTCTTTAAGACTATTTATTTGTGTGCTCAAATATGTATGTGTGTTTATTGTTATGGTCACAAGTGTTCTTTGTTGCTTTAAAATCAGTTTCTGAGTGTTTAACTACTAAGCAGTGCATTGGACATTTAAAAAAACATTACCTGTTTCAGATGCTCTTAAAGGCGTTGCTGCTAAGAATGAGGAGAACACTGGATGATGATGTGTTCATGCCCTTGTATCCAAAAAAGTAAGTTTATTTTCAACTATGGTGTTAGACCCTTCTTAGCAGGTCACTGTGTTCTGTCCATAGTTACAAGGGGTTTTTCCCAGTGTGATTCAGTGCCTGGATAGAGGAGATCTTTTGTTATCCTTCTGGGGGCATTTAGCAAAGACAAGAAGGATGGAAGGGAATATTTATGGAGATGAACGGTGTTTTGGAAGGAAAAAGCCAGCAAATTCAAGACAGAGGTGTGGTCTTTGTTGCTCATTAAAGAAATTTCTTACTTTCCAGCATCTTAGAAAACAAGAACTCTGGTCCGTATTTGTTTTTCCAACGTCAGTTTTGGTCCTCTGTTAAGGTAAGTCAGTAAATATATCCAGTAAATCTTTGATCTAAGACAGTGTAGCAATAAAATCCTCCTCAAATTTGTGGAAAACAGTAAATGGAAACTGCTTCAGCTTCATTTGCAAGAACTCCCCCTCCCGATTCTTAATCTTTGATAACGTGCTGTGTCCTCTTGACAGTCACTTAGTGGTGTCCCCCAGGGCTCAGTTTTGGGCCCAGTCCTGTTTTGTATCCTTATTGATGATCTGGATGAGGGGATCCAGTGCACCCTCAGTAAATTTGTGGATGACATCAAGTTGAGCAGGAGTGTTGATCTGGAGGGCAGGGAGGCTCTGCAGAGGGACCTGGATTGATGAGGCCAGTGGGATGAGGGTCAACAAGGCCAAGTGCTGGGTTCCTGTGCTTTGTCCATGGTAACCCCAGAGCTGCAGGCTGGGGGCAGAGTGACTGGAAAGCTGCTGGGCAGGAAGGGCTCTGGGGGTGCAGGTCAACAGAAGCTGGATGTGAGCCAGGTGTGCCCAGGTGGGCAAGAAGGTCAAGGGCACCTGACCTGTACCAGCAATGGCGTGTCCAGCAGGACCAGGGCAGTGATTGTCCCTCTGTGCTGGGCACTGCTGAGGCCACACCTCAAATGCTGTGTCCAGCTCTGGGCCCCTCAATTCAGGAAGGACATTGAGGGGCTGGAGATGGGAACAGGGCTGGGAATGGTCTAGAGGGGAAGTCCACTGAGGAGCAGCTGAGGGAGTTGCCCATGTTTAGCCTGGAGAAAAGGAGGCGGGGGAGGGCAGAGGACAGGACAGGGACACTTTATCACTGCCTGACAGTGGGGTGTGACCGAGTGGGGTCAGGCTCTGCTCCCAGGCAGCCAGCAACAGGATGAGAGGAAATGTCCTCAAGTTGTGTCAGGAGAGCTTCAGGATAGACATTGGGAAGATTTTTTTCACAGAAAGGATAATTAACCCTGGGAATGGACCACCTACTGAGGTGGTGGAGTCACATCCCTGGAGGTGTTTAAGAAGATGGACGTGGCACTCCATATTCTGGTCGAATTGACAAAGTGGTGTTTGATCTAAGAGTGGACTTGATCTCAGAGTGTGGACTTGATCTTTTCCAATCTAATTGGTTTTGTAGTTGAAAAAGTTGTCAAGTGGAAGCACCATTATTTCAACTTGAATGTTACGGGGTCACTTAGCTTACTCGCCCCAGGTTTTTTATATCCTTGTGCTCAGAATAAAATGTGCTACTTTTGGGGAATGGGGGAGCTCAAAGCTGTGACTGTCATAGTTTATTTCCAAGAAAAGACTGGGAAGAAAATTAACTCCCAGCTAAACAGAAAAGTAGAGACTGATGTTGATTGAACAACTGTTCTCTGTGATCACACAAACAGAACTCTTCTCTGGATTTTTTTCTGTTTAAATTGCAGGAGCAAGGGAAACTCTATTCTTAATAGATTTGCAAAACATTTAAAATATTTAAAAATGTCTGATGCGTTTGATCAACTCTCTGGTTTCAATACATTTTGGAACAGTTATTTTCCATGTGTTTTATTTTCAGTTATTGGGAAACTTTCTCCAGTGGTATGGAATCCTTTCAAACAAAACTCTACAGGAGCTGTCCATAGATGGGTTGCTAAATAGGTACATCCTTATGGCTTTTCAAAACTCAGAGTATGGAGAGGACAGCATTAAGAAAGCTCAAAGTGTAAGTAAAGTCAAGCAATGTTTAATGGATTTCAAATGAAAGGAAAATATAGTTAAAACTTGACATTGCCTGTGAAATCTTGGCTTTGACACCTCAAAAGCTGTAGTCAGTGAAAAATAGTTTGTTTTTTTTTTTTAATATACAGACTAAAGAACAAACCTTCTCTGGCTCATGCCTGTTGATGGATTAGGTAGACTGTGGGTTTCAGTGTTTTACTGCTTGGGTATTGGTGTCGGGTTTTTTGTAGTTTTCTCATTTTCTTCACTCAGCCAGGCCTTGTCCCTGCAGTCTTACTAGGCAGACTTCACAAGTCATGTTACATAGCTTTTAAAAACTTTGTTACATTGGGTTTAACTGCCTTTTTCCTGTTTTTCGTAGGTAATTGCTTGCTTCCCTAAGCAGTGGTTCACTAATCTAACAGGAGACAAGACTATTTCTCAGCTAGAAAACTTCTGTAGATACCTTGTTCACCTGGCTGATACAATTTACAGAAACAGCATTGGGTGCTCCGATGTAGAGAAGAGAAATGCAAGGTAACTTATTTTGAGTGAAAGCAGTTGACGTTCTTGTGATTTATTTTGCCAATGTATGCAAACATGGGTGACTCTCCATTCTGCTGTGTGTCTTTGGAAACTTCTTTGAATTCAAATGTTAGAAATGCATATTTTTAAGGTGTGTGAAAAGAAAAACTGCTGAAAATACTGAAACACTGATAATGTATTTTGCGCTACTGTTTAGTGTCCTGGATTCTTGAAGAGGTTTATAAAAAGCACTTTTTATATGAGCAGATGCTGTCAGGACAAGGGGGAGTGGCTTTTGTTAGATATTGGGAAGGAATTCTTGGCTGTGAAGGTGGTGAGGCCCTGGCACAGATTGCCCAGAGAAGCTTCCTGTCCCTAGAAATGCTCAAGGCCAGGTTGGATGGAGCTCTGAGCAACCTGGTCTGCTGGAAGGTGTCCCTGTCCATGGCAGGGGGCTGGGCTGAGATAAGCTTTAAGGTGCCTTCCAACCCAAAGCATTCTGTGATTCTGCCAAATTTTGTAGATACTGTGTTTGGACTGTTTCACCTTGTGAGCCTGTTGCTGCTTCCTGCATAGTGGCTTCTAAATTGCAGCTGTCTTTTGTATACAGTCCAAATGTTCTGACTACACAACCAACGAGATGAACCTGTTTTGCTTGAGATCCAGGAGTATTTTTACTTGAATCCAATGATCAACTTAATTAAAAGGTTGCATTAGACATGTTACTGCTGGCCAAGTAACCTGACATGCTATGGGAACAGCAACAGTACAGGAACGAACAGTCTTCCAGTCTTGATACAGTCCTGTGTTTGAGTGTAATAGTTTGGGATTTAAGTTTATTTAAGTTTTTGAACGCTCTTCATTTGGTAGTGTGTTTCTACATTTAAAAGAACTTTCTTCACCAGATGAAATGATAACTTGGTAAAAAAAATTATTGGAAGAGAAACATCTAATTATCCTATTCCCATAGCAGGTTCTGATTTCTATCTTCTGTCCTTCTGCTTTTTCCCATCATTTAACACATCTGTTGCCATTAACTTCATTAAGCAAATATAATAAATCTGCAACAGGAATATGAAGTATATTGCTCCATAATGTAGTCTTCTCTTGGAAAATTAATCCATGTCATTGGTTGTTCTGTTTCTGTAGTGATTTCTCTGGCCTCTTTTTTAGGGAGCACATCAAGCAGATCATAAAGCTTCTAGCAAGTATCCGAGCCCTGGATCATGCCGTTACTGTTGCAAATGATCACAATGTAAAAGAGTTCAAGATTCTAATAGAAGGAAAATAGACTTTTCCCAACACTCATTTTGAGCTTTAAAACCATTCCTGATGTGTAATTTATGTACATATGTAAAGTTTCTTAAACTGTAAAGTATTGATCTTTGTTTTAATACAAAGTGCATTCTTATATACAGCATCCTTAAAAATAAAAATCATTGACTTCATTGAAAACAAAAATGGAATCCCAAGGTTGTCATCTTTCCAGAAACCAGATTTTCCCTCAAGTTTCTCAAAATCTTGTTCACAAAAATATTTTGTGCCCATAATCAGTGGTCATCTACTCCTGTTAATTGTTCCATGGTTAACTGGAATGTGTATAATAGATTCTGTGTAATACAATCTATAAATATATGAATACCACCATGTTGCTTTCACACTGGATATAGAGATGTTGTACTGTCAAAATAAGCTTTTCATTTGCTAAAAAATATTATTTTGACAATAAAATGATCTTATTATTGGTCAAAGGGGCTGGTAAAACATACAAATCTGTGAAAAATCACAAGTTGAAGAGTAGAGACACATTGAAGTGGATCCTGACTTTTAAAAAGCAACTGTGTCCTCCAAGTGGACTAACTAAAAAGTGATTTGCATTCAGAATATGGGACTCCTATGACTGTTTTTCAAAAGGAAGATCTGGATAAATGGTGAAATTTTGTGGGTTTTTTATACAGGCAAACACTGAGAATTTGTGATTATTGTGCATGTGTAGATGGTGGCACTTCTAAGCTGCAAACATCTTTCATTTTTCAGGACTAATTGTTTACCTCTGAACTCTGGACCCTCCTTCCTTTTCTAAGTTGCTTAAGTTGTGTCAGGATTTGGTGGGGGGGAGGGGAGTTGGGTTTGGGTTTTTGTTTGGTTGGTTGGTTTTTTGTTTTTGTTTTGTAATGTCATTCTTGGAACCTATTTCTTCAGGTTAGAGTGGCTGAAGATATGGAGCAAAACGAAGGTGAAAAAGACCTTTGAAGTGCTTACATTGTAGTAAATATTCCAATGTTACACCTCCCACTAAATATCATCTAAGAATAGTCCTAAAAACCCAAGGTGTTTAATTTAAATGTAAGTGAAAAACCACTTCAAAAATCTGTAGATATACATGAGAACACTAGTGACTCCATCTTGGGGTCCAAGGCAGGTGGACAGCTGTAGCAGCCTTGGGTTAAGAGCTATTCTCCATGTGTGCCTGACTTTTTTTTTAGGGTAACTGTAGCAATGAATTTGCATACTGAGTATTTATGCTTATGTCATGTGGTATAAACAAGTATATTAAACACTCACCATTTGTAACATGGACGCTTCCTTGGGACACTGGATAGTTGTTTTTTTGAACACTTGGGATCCATGGAGCACACTCAGAAATACCTGCTTTTAAAAACTGCTTCAATAAACTGATCTGCCAAGGAGTTGTTGCAGTGCAACTTGGTAAGCTTTGTTCCTTTAGGAAGGAAGTGAAGGAAATTATGTGGGTGCTGGTTCTGGTTGACTATTCCAATATGTCATAAAAAATAATCTTTCAAAGTTGGGTTTCTGGAGTGAAAACAGTAGGATAAACACTGGAATTCACATACCTACATAAATCATAGTTTGGATATTTGAAATACCATTGCAGTTATAGCTGCATGATTTAATAGTGACAGATTTGATCTTTCTGTGCTAAAAAGGTAACTGCTTTCAGTATCTTGAAGAGGACCTGAAGGGAGCCTGTAAGAGAGCTGGAGGGGGAGGCTGGGCAAGGGCTGGAGTGACAGGTAAGTGTCAATTGAAGCTGAGGGAGTGGTCACAGTTCTCTTTGTTACTGATGCTGTTGCTGTTATACTGTTTTTTTCTCTCGTTGTTTTTTAGTAAATTGTTCCTATATCAACCCATGATCTTTACCTTTTATGCCCCCAAATCTCCTGCCTTGGGGAGGAGAAGAAGTGAGCAAGTAGCTCGTAGTTTATAGTGGTTTCAGTAGGAGCAGTAAATCTGGAAGTACCATTCCTAAACCAAGACAGCCTTACTTGGGTCCCAGTGTGAGACACAATGGGGGCACAACTCACAGAAGAGTGGGTTGGAAACAGACTTGATCTCAGCATTTGCTGTATTAGGTCCAGAGCCACTGGTCACAATGGTGCTTGGTCTGTTCTTGTGGGTGTGGTACCTAACCCTGGCTCTATTCCTGTATTCCTGTATGTGCTCCTCGGGGTGACACTTTACAGAGCAGGGACAAGGATAGGCATTTCTTTGTTGCATTACTGTGGGATATGAGTTTATGACATGATAACATCAAGGGAAATGAGGGATGTGAATTCAGGGCTGCTCTCCTGCCCTTACTTCAGCACTACCTTTGGGAGTCCATTAATACCCGTACCCA
>VZSR01003209.1:9186761-9198598 GCA_013398615.1 Brachypodius melanocephalos
GAACACCATGGAGCAAGGTACTCAGTATATTGCTGGAGATAATCTGTAAGGGTTCAAATGATGAGCAATCCCCTGTAAATCCAGATGAAATCCAGTGTACACAAACTGTGGCAGAAGTTCTCACAGAGCACGCCAGTGTCATATGCCAGGTCTTTGGCAGTGATGTCACGAAAAGAAGAATAAAGAGTAGTTACCAAACTCTATCAAGCTTCAGCTATATGAAGTATTTTTTCTGCCCCTCTGCCCCCCAGGCCTGTGTTTTGTCCATGGAAAGACTGTCCAAGGACCTGCAACTATTTAAAGAGGACTACTAGTGATTAAAAGAAGTGTCCCACACCCCACCACTACAGCCTGGAGTCTCTGCTATTGGGAGCAGGAAGTTCCTGCTTGAGCAAGAGGGTGCTCACCACGAGTAACCTGTGGTTTACCTTCATGACTATGGAGAGGACATGAAGAAGTGGGATGGAAAACACACCTCTGCCCTGGCAGCACAGCTATGTGAGCTGATGGGAAGAACATCATCCTTGAGGAAATGCCTCAAGGATAAATGCTTTTCCAGTTTCCTGTGGGCAAGGCCTCAGACACCATAGGAGGGTTGATGTTACTTCCAATCCTCTTGAAGGATTCCAGTTCATGTTTACAAGAAGTGAGCAGGGAGTACCATGACCAGAACTAGAGGGCCCTATCTCCTGCCAGGGGGAGGAAAGGGATAATCTGATCTATTGGACTCTGTGGAGCTGATGGCCTGGCACAAGTATAAGGCTTTAACTGACAGTGGTGCACAAAGTACTCTGATGCCTGCAAGATATGTAGGGGCAAGAGTCCTCTGTATTTCTGGGGTGACAGGGAGATCCCAACAATGACTGTGCTGGAAGTTGAAGAGAGCCTGACTGCAAATAAATGGCAGAATCACCCCACTGTGACTGTCCCAGAGGCCCTGGGCATCCTGGGCATAGATAACCTCAGGAGAGGGTATTTCAAGGACCCAAAAGGACATAATTTGGCTTTTGGGATAGCCACTGTGGATACAGGAAATTAAACAGCTACAACTTACACAGAAAAATGCACCAGTAAAGAAGGAATTGCTGGACTGCCCCTTCTCACTGCCTATCAGCGCACCACAAACACGAGCTATGCACTCTTCTTGCAATCTGTATGTAGGGTCTCATACTCCTACAGTCTGGTGAATCCACCTGCCAATTTGAAATCTCCAAAATACCCCAGAGTAAGGTTCCAGAACAAAAAGAAAGGGCTGGGCATCACCTTCCACTTCCAGCCTGTGCACACCCTGGTGCTTGCTTCTCTATGTACCTTCCCATTCTTTCCCTCTTACAGACCCGAGATCCCAAACAGTTTACTAACTGCTCCCACACTAACAGTGTCACAACAAAAAGCTCGGTGTCTTTAACCTTCCCCGTCGCGGTTGCTCAGCTCCACACGATGGCAGCGGTGTAGTTATAAAAGAGGTAAATGTCCTGATCCTCCAGAAGCAATGAAGTGTGCACATCCCAAGTTGAAATTGTCAGTACTGGCAAAAAGCGACGTGCCAGGACAGAAAAGTTTGTCTGGCCTTCAGATTCCATTTGCAACCGTTAATTCACATCACACTCTAGCAGCATCCCTCTAATGACTGCTGTCCTATGGGAAGGAAAACCTGGAGATCCAATGTTTCTAAGTGATGCCCACTGGAGGTGAAGGCCAGCAACAGCTTTTTAGCTTTCTAGCCCGGCACCTTTTGTGTTGGAGCAATCCTTGGACATATTCGATTTTTGAGCTTAGCCTGAAATTTCCCAAGTGGGGTCCAGGAACCGAGTGACAGTACCATTCCTTTGAAAATAAAGAATATAGTGCCAGTGTTGTTGCTAGTGCAGATCACAAGCTTCCAAGAGGAGGTAAAGGCCAGGAAGAATTTTCTGTCCTAAACTGGTTTTTGTGCAAGCAACCCTTAGAAGTATTCAAAATTGCAGGAGGTATCCTGAAAGAGAACAACTGTTCTTTTACATGGGAAGGAAAGGACCTAGACCACGTGGTTCAGTAGGAGACAGTAACTTACCCAGGGGTGGTAAAGACCTGCAACACTTCTCTCTGCAGCTTGGATCCATTTGTCAGAGCTAGTGTCCCAAATGTGAATCATAATGACCCTTCCTTGGAAATATAAACAAGCTCATCTTGCAGCTGATTGTCTGCCCAGTGAAGGTAAAGACCTTTCTGCCGTGGCACCTTTCTCTCTTAGTTCAATCCTAGGACAAATTCAATATTGGAGTGGTAGGCAAATTTTGGCTGTAAACTCCTGAAAAAGGATGACTGTCCTTTTACCTGGGAAGGAAAGCGCTGCAGAGGAGAGGCTGCCTTACAGAGGTAAAGGCCAGCAACTGTTTTCTGTTCTGGAGCCTCTTGTGTGGGATCATTCCCTGGATGTATTTGATTGAACAGTGGTGTCCAAATTTGTAGGAGGGAGAGAGAAATGGGGTGAAACAGCCTTCCTGGGAAAGAAGAGCACCTTGCCCCAGTGTTTTTTCTATAGATGGTAGGCTGCCCAGGTGAGGTAAACAGTAAACAGCAACAAAACCTTTCTTCTTGGGACTTTTTTTTTTTTTTTTGTGACAGTAATCCTGTGCCCTGTTTAGTTTCGAAGATTGAACTTAAATTTTGCATATGCCCTCCAAGAAGTGAATGGTAGTATCTTTCCCTGTGAAGGAAAGCATGTAGCCCCAGGGGTGGTTGAAGTCAATAGGCTGCTCAGGAGACCTAAAAGCCAGTAACTGTTTGTTTTTATGGGTCTTCCTGTATAGCCTCAGTTTTGGGACCTGATTTGAAGGTTGTATTTCAGTTTTAGATGTGGGCTCCAGAAAGTGGATGAGACTGCCTTTCCTTGGGCAGAAAAGCACCAAGCCACAATATTGGTGGAGCAGATGACAGTCTGCCAAGGAGAGAGAAGGACCAGTATCAGCTTTGTGTTCTGGCATCTTTCATTTGGGAGCAATCCCTGGATGTCTTTAATGATGGTGCTCAGATACAAATTTTGGAGGAGGTGTTCTGAAATTTATGGCAGCACATTCACCTTTTCAAGGAAAGCACTTAGTCCCCAGGGTGGGGGTGTCGATCAGAGGCTGCCTGGGAAAGGTAAAAGCCAGCACAAGGTTTCTGTCCAGGCACGTTTTGTTTGGGCTCAAAGCCCAGACTGATTCTTTTTTGGAGGTGGTACCAAAACAGGAGATGCTGTCATCTGAAGACTATGAGAGTAAAAAATTTATTTTGATGTGTCTGGTTTGCTATCCTTGATCTTACAGGACAAAGACAAACTCCCACCAACACTGAGACTATTGTGCATTCCTTCCCAAAGAAAAGTAGTGACATCCTATTTCAGAATCCCACCTCTGGAATTTGCAGCTGATCTCCAAGACTGAGTATGTTCAAGATTTGCTCCCATACATAAGGTTCCAGGAGAAAATGTTCTTGCTGGCCTTTACTTCCCCTGATCCATGTTGTGTTATATTCCTTCCCTATGGGAAGTACTGTCACTTCATACCACCTCCAAAATATGTCTGGAGATGGCTCTCACACAAGAAGTGCCAAGGGAGAAAGTTGTTCCTGGCCAAGAATTTCCATAGGCACCCTACAAATCTGCACTACCAACACTGGTGCTGGGTGCTTTCCTTCACAAGGAGAGATAAAGGAATCCTCCCTCATGAGTAAACCTCTGAAATTCGGACACCACCCCCAAAACTGAATAGCACTGGGGATTGCTCCCACAGACACAATGCCAAGAGAGAAAGATGTTGCTGGCCTTAACCCCTCTTGGGCAACCAATCATCTCCATACTAATACTGTGGCAAGGTGCTTCCTTCCCCCAAAATGGCACTATAATCCTCTTTCATGAGCCCACCACACATCACAGTATTTTCTCCCTCACTTGCAATGACAGCATGCATAAGAAAGTTCAATGCAAGAGATTAATTTGCCTTCTACAAAGCTAGAAAAGAGCTGCATAATACTACATGTAAACACAAAGAGTTCACAAAGGCAGTCACACACATACACAAAATCTTACTTTTTGAAGTCAACACAGATGCTCTGCCTTTTAGGGCACAGACAGCTCCCAGCTCTGTCCTTAATGCACTACTAGACATGGATGGTGAGAGCTGGTTTCAACAGGCACATACCCTCTGATGGCAACTCTAAGGGCATACCAGCTTCAATACTTATTTTACTTAAAAGTCTATTGGTCTGAACTCACATGTCTGGCTACACTGCACAATTCATGTCAGCCTGGGATGCAGCAGAAGGGAAACACCTAAAGGACAGAACCTGCAAAAGAATGTCCCCACACACAGCTCTGTTGTTGATTATTAGTCTGAGACTTCCAACCAGTCAAGAATCCAGATTTCTATGTAAGAATTTAAAGTCTTGTAAGTCCACCACAAAGCTGAGGCGGTAGATTTTATAATTGGGAAGACCAAGACAAATTCTGGTATTCTGTATAACACAAAGCACAGAATTTCATTCAGTTCTTCATCCACTATTTCGATTTGCATTTAAAAGATTTACTATCATTCTTGTAAAGGGAGGAAAAAAGAACGGACATAAAAGCTTAGAAATTGTCAGTGTTTTTAAAGTCTTTATGAAAGCCTGTGAAACAATTCACAGGACAGATTTTCAATGAGAATAATGACAGGTCCATAGACATTTTGGGATAACATCTGGATAGATGTAGGTTAGCAAAGTTTCTTGGTTTTATGGTTAAGTAGGAGACCAGAATATTTATTTCAGAGACCAGAATAAGAGTCTGAAAATTATGTGTACCTTTTAAGACTCCTACATTCAAACATCATGTGTGAAAAATGGACCAGCCCAACAGACAGTTGTCAGTGATATTCCCCAAACTCCCATGGTCTGCTATTAATCCAAATCTGGGGATTATGTAACTTCTATCGGCTTTTATCCCTGCACCTGTCCCCTGGTTTTTAACCTTCTACTTTGTTACAAATAATAATTTCACACTGTTGCTACCTGATTATCCTGCATTCAAGTAAACATTGTAAATAAGGGTAGTTACAATTACAAGGAGCAATTATGTAACTATACCAACCAACAGCTTTATAACATCTGCATTTAAATTACCTTAACATGCTGATTCAACACACCACTTTCCACTGCCACTTAAAAGTATCTCGCAGGCCTGTGTAAGTGCAACCTGATGAGGCCCCATCTGAAGGACTTTAGTGGATCCTGTATTAAAGCAAATCAAGTGTATTTTCAACAAGAGTCAAAGCAACAGAAATGAAAACTCAGAACCAATAGAGGCTGTTCACTGAAAATCTTTCTTATTTCCTAGACCATTGCCTGAAAAAGTCCCAAATGTTGCCAGGCTGACATGAAATGTATAGTCTGATTTATCACCACTGGGCTGAGAAACAAAATTGCAATATGATTTAGAACTTTCAAGTCTCTCTCATCACCAAATACTTTTAAACAAAATCATGCTAGCTCATCTGAAAGCTTGAGACTTACAGCCTTCAACAAGTTAATGAAGTTGAATATATACACATTCTGGGGTGCTATTTTGATTACTGAGTCTTGTTTCTTCCCAAGTCTCTCCCATCCATCTCCTCCTCTTTCTCAGTAAATATGAAATAGTAGATTGTAAAAAAATTAGGAAACCTCATTAAAGCATCATACTGAATTCTTACTAGACATATATCAAGAAAGCCCTAAATGTTATTTCTCAAGTTAATAAGATATACTCAACTTACTTGTATTGCAATATTATTGTCACTCATTACTTATTTGTTAACCATTTTTAGGGTTTTTATTTTAAATTCTGCCTATCTTGGCTCTGCCATTTATATGAAACAGCAGCTCTTCCACATGGCAAATTTAATCTTCAGTAGGTTGAAAGAGTATTCATGTATTTAAGAATATGCAATTCACAAAGAACATCAATAGAACAAAATACACACTACCCAGGAAATACCATAAGTAATTTAGTAGATACCCAACTTTGGTACAATTACCTCTCTAGGTTATTAGATTTCAGCTTTGTCTGAAGAATCCTAGGCTAGTGGTTTGAGCCTATTAGACTCATAAACTATATAGAGACTACTTTGCTACCACTTCCAGAACTGTTTGAGCAGTACTACATAAAGGAATAATGCACCAGTAGAGACTTTCACAGCAGAAGACTTACACAAAATAGAAAAGCCTTTGTAGAAAGGATAGTGGTTTTTATTGTAGACTTAGAAAATACTGAATTATGAAAAATACAAAATCAACCGTTGTAATTATCTGTTTATTTTACAATCTGCATGCCATCATACCCTTATGGCTTTAAGATAGTCTGTCCAAAGTATTTAAAACATGCTTTAACAAAGTATTTTACAATTTCAAAATCGAGTATTTCTTTACTGGAAGAAAAAAAAATAAAACCAGACTTCAAAAACATTTTCCTGAGAATTCTGTATCATAAAATTGTCATTCATTAATAACATTTGCAAGTTGATGATATAGGCTTTACATAAGTCAACATGCAACTTGTAGGTCTATGGTATTAAATAAATATTTAAAAATTATTTAGATGCAGCTGGTCAGGCAAAAACCTACCCTCAAACTTCATCAAGTTCATATCAGGTTTAAAAACATGATGCTACTTTTATCATAGGTCAATGCCATGGTTCCTGCCCTGGAATCCCTCCACCATCAGCTATATAGAATTCAGGCTGTGGCTGATCTCCAGACTGCAGCAGTGGAGTACAACTCTTTAGGGATATTCCAGCCTCACACTTGGTCTTCATTGACCTTGTTTTCCAACATCTGCAGCCAAGTGTGTCAGGGCTTTGGGCCACTGGATAAGCTCCCAGCCAGCCATTCCCTACAAAGATGCTCCACCTCACTACAACAAGGATTTATCCCAAGGAATTCTATTTCCAACTATGTGCACTTTTAGGACAATGCTTTAATGCCACTGTCCACGTCATTTCAGAATATCACCAGCTTTAAAAGTGATAGTAGTTATGAATAGCAGAGGTTTGGGCTTTGAATTTTGTTTTTATTGATTTTTGTTGGTTTGCTTTTTAAATGAAGTGGAGACACAAGAGCAAAATGCTTCCCAGAGTGGCAGCCTGGGAGGGAGACAGGATTAAATTAATCAGGAATCTACAGAAACTGGAGAAAAAGCCCAGAGATTTTCATAAAGTAATACATATACAGGATCATCATATCTCAATTATAGTAATTTAAAAGAACTTCAATTCAATTATCACGATGTCTGCTGTGTAGTATTTATTTCTGAATTTCAATTACTGTAAGCATTGTGATTTATACAAGCTATGCTCCATTAGCATGTTTTTTCCCCTTAAAAAAGTCATGATATGTGATCAAAATCCAAAGGTTCACTAGAGATTTGAATCAACTTTCAGTCCCATAGGTGAGGTAGTATAGTCTGTGTTACGTGCTGGTTATGAGAAGTCCTGTTGAAATCTGTCAATTTTTATATTTTTGTCTTAAATAAGTGGCTTACTGTATTTATTAATGCTATGTTACCTATGGGGAAGAGAAAAAAAAAGAGCCTTGCCAAGAACAAGTTTTGTCTCACTGCAAGGTAAAACTGAACAGCAGTATTTACAAGGGCCTTTGCTTAGTTGCTGCCTACTGTACATGCACACAAAGACACAAAAAGCTAATACACATTCTGAGGTAGGAAATGAAGAATTCCACTGGCTTGTACAAGATTCTTCATGTTTTGTAAACCAGCAAACCCAAAGTTTTCTGTGGTGAGGTTCAATACTTAGTTCTGGTGTGAGAATAACATCTAAATAACAAAGCATCATTGGTATACAATATGCATCCATTGCTATGTAAAAATCTAGAAAATGGGGATTATTTTCAGTAGCTGAAATTCTCCTTCACAAAGTAATAAAGGAAATATCTCCAGCTCATTTCTTCAATAAACTTTTCATATATCTATGCTAATAGCACAAGCCATTGACAATATTGACAATAAACATTGACAGGTTTAGCCATAAAGTATCCTGAAGACTGATTCTGAAATAGAACTTTACTGGTCCCAGTGATCAGAGAACAAATATTTGTAACTTACTTTAGGCAGTTAGGCACTGAAAGAAAAAAAAGTGGAGCCTGAATATCTTAAAAAAAAAAAAAATCTGTCCTCAGACTTTCACAATACTTTGATTCCAACTTGCCACAAACAAGCAGCAAGCTTGAAGGTGCTCAGACAGGAAGTCACAATACAGCTGTGAGTTTTAATAAGCCTATGGGATTCAGATGCCAGAGGATCTAATGCACACTCATCCAAGAACTGCACCTGTTTCAGATGTCTGCCTTCTATATCACAGTTATTCCTCCCACTAAATTCAGAGAAGAGAGCTGCAGTATGTGGCAGCACCTCCGATGCTCCAGTTCTTTTAATTCTATACTACAGATAAAAGACAAAAGCACTTGCTCAATAAAAGCCTAGTAGCAGCCTACTGCTTTAATTCAGTAAAAGTCTTCTCTGGGACAGGCAGAGGAACAGCAGGAAGCAAGGAGTTATTTCCAGAGTGCACTTTCCAGAATCTCCTCATCCTGTCATGTTACTTAGCCCATCTACAAAATGAACATTTACAGAGCTTCTCAAGGCTTGTCTTCCAGGAAAAAAAGAAGTCTTAGAAGAATTCCAGGTATAGAAGTCATTGTGCATACACAGCTGCCAGGAGGCCTTCCTTAAAATGTAGAGTGTCATTAAGTACTGTGGCATAAATCAGAGTAGGCTGCTCTATACATGAACAAAACTTCCTCACAAATAAGCACCTGTGAATGGAGTTTGTACTTTCCAATAGCTTTCCTGAACCCTCCTTGGCATCACCACACAGAAAAAGCTCCAAGGCTGACACACACAAATTATGTTCTGGAACTACACAGAGCAAACCCAAAGCTTGCCAAGTAATAATGGGTGACCATGTAATTGTCAATATAGTTTCAAAAGATTAAACTTTTATCTTTTCTCTCACTTAGTAAGTTACTTTCCAATAATGCTCAATCCCACTTCTAGTTGCAATGTCGAGAGGCTGGCAATGGGAAGGAGAGATTCACTCATCTGTAGTGCATTTGTCAGTCATTTGCTGGCAGAAGTCTGTGATGCCACTGCTCTGTCCACACGGCTCCATGAGCGACGTTTGCTCCAGTGTTCTGGCAGAAACTGGATGCAGTTCTTGTACTTGATTGTACGTGGCCTCACACACGCTTTTGACACACTGATAACAGGAACTCTGCTCAGCTGTAGGTGTGACACCTGAAAGACCATTTGCTGATTCTACAGATGCTGGTACCACAAGCTCACTATCAGATGGAGCTGTTTGCTCTCTTTTCGGGAACAAAAATGAGAGCGGACAATCTGAAGAAGAATATTTTGCAAGTATTTGTATTTGCTCTTGACTCAAGGCAGCTTCCTTACACACCTGCTGGCAAAGTCCAGTCAGATTCTGCTTTGTCTCACCTAGAGTTGATAAAATGTGGTTTCTTTCCTTCAGCAAATTCTCCTTCTCATTTTGCTGCAAAAAGAAAAAATAGTATTTTAGTCCTCATTTTAACATAAAAACTGATTTAAGCTCCTAGCAAAGCTAAAACAAGAGTTTAAATACTCTGGTCTGCTATGAAACAGAAGTAATTTGGCATTAAAAAAGTAAGCAGCAACACAATCAAACACATATCAAAAGGCCAATCCTAGCCTCTCAGGAGGCATCATCAACTAAGCTATTTGATGTGATTTTTCAGATATACAGCTTTTTCCAAACTCATGCCGGCAGACAAAGGAGTAATTTGTAGTTATCGAACAAATGAAACATAGTTGCACTAACTGTAAATATTCCTGAAACACTTTATCTACAGGGTAACACAAACCATTACCAATGAGTCAACAAAACATTAAGCAGTATTCATAGAGATTTGTATTTTAAAATTGAAATGCTGAAAAATCAAACATCACATTTTAATTATCGATACTATTCCACTAGGTGAAAGTAACTTCCATTCTCAAGAAGTGCCAAATCCACCATAGCACAAACAGAGTTAAGTATAGTCCCTAAATTAGAGAGCAAATTTAAGAAAGGTAAAGAAAGAAGATGTGCTGAAGATCTGACAACCTAGAGATAATGTAGCACATGGCAACAAACAGGATGCCAACTCACTAATAAATATCAAGTAGAAAAAAAAAAGCCTGGATTAAATCTTTTTTTTTTTTTTCTTAAATGTTGTGAATTTTTCTGAGGCCTCTGATAGAGCTAGCTAAAGATAAAAAGACGCTGATAACTGAGAAGTCTAATCATGGAAACAAGCAACTTTTTGAATGAAGAAAAATGAGGAAATGGCAAAGAAGGACAGACAGGGAACAAGCAAGACCATCATGAAGAAGTTGAATGAAAAGGACAAAAAAACCCAAATCCAAACATGTTGCAACACATATGTTTTAAATTTTGTAATTAATTAATTAAAAGAAGATACAGTTCTGAAGACACACAAAGCTTTAAATAGTTTTCAAGTTTTAATCATAGGGACTATGTGTTACAACTACTTTTATGTCAATTCACTCCTGTAAAGTTTTATTATTTTCGCTCCTCCTCACATCCCCTTTTTGCAGGGAAACCTCATACTGCAACATCTACAACTTTTTTTTTTTTAAGAACTGATTAAGTTTAGGCAGCATTTGGCAAGAGGAATAGCTGTTGCCAGTTCTTTTTGTCTAAAATTAGTAGAAACAGGACGTTGTGAATAAATTTCTACTTGTCAGCAAACTGGGAGCAGCTGTTAATCATAAAATATGCCACACTGGAAAGGACCCATCAGGGTCACTGAGTCCAGCTCCTGGGCCTGCACAGGATACCTCAAGAGTCACACCCTGTGCCTGAGAACTTTGTCCAAATGTTTCTTGAACTCTGTCAGGCTGGTGCTGTGACCACTGCCCTGGGGAGTTTGTTCAACCACCCTCTGGGGAGAAGAGACTTTTCCTAATATCCAACTTAAGCTTCCCATGACTCAACTTTATGCTGTTTCCTCGAGTCCTGCCACTGGTCACAGAGAGAAGAGATTGGCACCTGCCCCTCCTGAGGATGGTGAAGACCTCAATGAGATCTCCCCTTAGTCTCCTTCTGGCTGAGCAGACTAAATGTCCACAGTCACCCCTCATAAGATTCCCCCCCCTCCAGACCCTTCCCCACCCTCATGACCCTTCTTTGGATGGTCTCTAGTGGGTTAATGCCATTTTTTAAACCATGGTGCCCAAAACTGCACACCATGTTCAAGGTGAGGCTGCCCCAGTGCAGAGCAGAGCGGGACAATCCCCTCCTTGCCTGGCTGGCGATGCTGTCCCTGATGCCCCCCAGGACATGGATGTCCCTCCAGTGCCAGGGCACTGCTGCCTCATGTTCAGCTGCCATGGACCAGGAACCCCAGGTCCCTTTCCACAGTTGCTCCCCAGCCTCTCATTCCCCAGTCCATACACACAGCCAGGATTGCCCTGTCCCTGAGCAGAATCCAGCACTTGCCCTTGTTAAGCTTCACACGGTTGGTGATTGTCCAAGTCTCCAATTTGTCCAGGTCTCTCTGCAGGGCCTCTCTGCCCTTGGGAGAGTTGACAACTCCTCCCAGTTTAGTATCAATGGCAAATTTACAGTGTGTTCCACTGTGTCCTGTGTCCAGGTTGTTAATGAAGATGGTGAGGAGCACAGGGGTCAGGACGGAGCCTTGCAGAACCCCAGCAGGGCCCAGTGCCAATCTGATGTCACCCAGTCACTGTCACCATTTGCTCCTGATCCATGAGCCAGTTGCTCTCCCACCACATGATGTGT
>VZSR01003209.1:9198698-9233902 GCA_013398615.1 Brachypodius melanocephalos
GATGCCTGCATTATCCTCCAGGTGTTTTTTGATACTTATCAGAATAATTTTCCTTATTCTGTTAGGCAGATCACCTAATACCTTTTGGGTATGTAGAGGCACTCAACTGTGTATTATGGACTTATGAAATTATCTGGACTGATATTTAAAACAAACACGAACATTCAGAAATAGTTATTCCAGCTTCCTCACTCCCGTTCTGAAGCTGTTCACAAGTTAATACATTTAAATATTATTGTTTTATTTTACCAGCATTATACTAATAATACTACAAAGTAACATCAGTTAGTTTTGAGGTCATAATAAACTGAGAGCTCTTTTGAATCTTCTGGTAAAGAATGTACTTAGTTCACACACCTCACCCTTCTATAATATATATTACAAGATCTCAATTACATTTTTCTTGGAGTACTGACACATCCTCCTCCTCTGCTATAGAATCTTCACTGAAGTAGTGTTTCTTGAGACCAGCTGTCCTCTACTCTGCTCCCCCTCGCAAGTACCCTCATTTTGAAAGTTTCCAAATGAAAATCATCAAAGGTGGGGTTGGAAGGGACCACAGTGGGTCATCTGGTCAAACCTCCCCGCTCATGCAGGGTTGTCCCATTGTACAGGAGAAAGTACAAGGAATGTGAATATACACGGGGTCTCTGAAAGCTGTTTCTACCAAGTCAACACCTCCTTAAGCAGCCCTTGTGTATTCTCAAATACAGAACATTAGTGACCAACAAGAACACCCAGATTCACTTGAAAGGTCAATAAGCAAAGGCTACATGGGGAGGTAAAAAAGCCACTTTATCAGTACAGAAAACATTGTCAAAGGTTACTCTCCTAGATAACAGATTCGGCACTGAACAATATTTTTCTTCAATATAAGTAGAATGTAACATAAGATTTCCAATTTTACAGAATCACTTGGTAGGGCAGGTACCTCAGCAGGTCTGTAGTTTGACCTGCTGCTCAAAACGAAGTCAGAGATCAGGTAAGGTCAGGCTGCTCAGGGCTTCACTCAATCATGCCACCAAACCCTCAAAGACAGAGGGCATGCACAGCCTTTCAGGGTGAATTGCTCCACTGCCTGCCTGTCCCCACTGGAAGAAAAAACTTTCTTTATATTCAGATGAAATCCTCCCATGTCCTCTTGTTCTGCTGTCAAGTAATCCCCCACAGGAAGCTGAAGATCTTCCACTACCAAAGGCTGTATAACCTAAAGGACTGCCCCACAGATATGGGCAGGAAGCCATTAGGTGTCCCCATCCCTTTTCCAGGTAGAAAACCCATTTCTTCTGCTTCTCACCACAGAAGTCCTTCAGGCCTGGCCATCCCAGTGGCTCTCACCCAACTTTCCTCATGTCTATCAATGTGCTCCTGGAACTGGGATGGGGTGAAAACCCAGCAAAAGATTCAATGTTACATGTGCCAAGCTAGGTAACAACCACCGCCCTCCAACACAGCCCAGGACACTGACTTTTTTCAGTCTGGACATGCTGCTGATCCATGCTCAGCCTGCTGCCTGCCCAGGCCCCAAGGTGCTTGCCAGCAGAGCTACTTGCCAGCTGTCAGTCTCCAGCCTCTAGTCAGGCAGGGGTCAGTCTGTTCCAAATATAGGACTCTTCCAAGAAACACACAACAAGCATCTTCTGAGAGAGAAAAAAACTGAAGCAGCACCAAATAGAAACTAATACAAGACAATATGGTGCACATACTGGAAACCAGGATGAGGAATTCCACCAAAAAGTATTTCCCAACTAGTAGCACAGAGTATTATCTACTTGTCAAGAGTTGTTAAACTACAGCTACACCATTCCACACCCTCTGAAAGCCGCATTACAGATGATACCATGAGAAGATCAAAGTCTAAAAGGTCTGAGACACAACTGACTCAAAGAACAGGAACAAGGCAGGAGCCATCATGCATGAAGTAACCTGGATGTACCACACATAGCCCTCCTGAGACACCTCTTTTCTTCCACCCACCTGGAAATCATGCCTAGACATATCTTAATCTTTCCATATTTGTGTACAATTTATACAAATTTGATGATCTGTGACTGTCAGGCATGGCCAACAGCTCCAAACAGGGTCTTTTCAGGAATTTCTGAAGAAACTTATCAGCACAGTTGAAAAAAAATGCACATGTTTGTGCCTAGAGGATGATTCATATAATTCAGACCTCACCTCTCAAGATTCACCACTCATTATCTAGGCCTTGCACAGTGCTACCTGTCAAACAGCAGACATTCAGTCTGTTCCATCACAGGTCCACAGAAAGAAGAATATTATTTTATAATTATTAGTCTCAAACAACCACATGTCTAATCTTGCAGATCAACCTTTAATTCCCTACCCAAGTATTGCAAAATATTGACAGAGTTATGTAACAGAAATGACAACATGATGACAAAACCAGGCAAAAAGTTCTGAAATGTCAGAAATGCAACTTCTCTCTTCAGTAAGGATATCATTAATACAATCACCTGACTACCCTTCCTCAGAGCACCTTCTTCATTGAGCACAACCTGCTCTATCAGCTCATCAGAGCTCTATGGCATTGCAAGCCCTCCTTCAAAGCCTATCTCCTCATTGCAGAAGTAGGAGTTGATGCAGTGAAAGATGATGATCACAGGAAAATAAGTTTCCAGTCCATGGCACTTGGCTCTAATTTTATTTTCCTTTTCGCTTTGAAGTCAAAAAAGATGCAGCATGACTGCTATGTTCCAGCTGATGTTGATACCAAATTCAGGTACATCAAGCCTAAAATGCTCCACGGACAAGAATAAGAGTACAGTTCACTTGTGTAGGACTACTATTTCATGCACATGGTATGACCGACTATGAAACACAGATGATAGAGTGGTTTTTCAGAAAAATAAGTTTTTGTTTGACTCTATCTTCTCACCATTGCGATTTTTGCATAATCCTAACCTCAGATTACCTACATTTCTCTTAAATTACATATTTATCTTTTTATTGCCTTCTTAAGGAGGAGAAAAGATATTAACAGATGGTTGCAGAGAAATCTGGATGCATCAATTCCTCAGCTACAATCTTGATGCAACTGCTAAAAAGGCAAGCAATTTCCCAAGTTCTTCTGTATCTTCCGCCTTTCTGCAAGGGTCTCATTTTTAACATTCAAGACTCAGGAAACAGTTCACCAGCCCATGCTGATATGTTCCAAGAACAGTACTTACACAACTAACAATTGCATAACTGCAAACTTGATCATGAGCAATACCGTGAGCTGAAGAACAAATTCTTGAAGCAAGAAAGGGGAAGAGGTAAAAAAGAGAGTGTAGGATAACAGTCTGGGAATCATTCTGTACTATTGAATTCAAAGCTTATGGGTTTCAGAAACATCCACCAAAATTTATGCTGTGATGCATGTTTTATTTGAATGGAAACAAATCCACAGAAGGAAAGATGTGTGTACTTTAGAGCAAGGCTCAGAAAAATCTAGAACTGCTGTCAAGAAGTTATACAAGATTGATAAAGATTTTTAAGCTTGGGTGAAAAAAGTAGTAAACCACCTCACTCTCAAGCTACTGCCAGATAGCCAGTCAAGATGTTTAGAGAAAGACATGACAACAGCAATGAATATTTATACATACCAGTTTTTCAATTTCAGATTCAAGATTTTGTATGCAGTCAAGTTTCCTCTTGCGACATCGCTGTGCTGCAATTCTGTTTTTACTTCGTCTTCGGATATCATGAATACAGTCCAATTGTTCAGGAGTTAATTTATGCATTTTCAGAAATGACTGGAAGTCATTTCTGGAAAGCGAGATAATCCTTTGAGCATTAAATGGCAGTTTTACCTAGAAAGTGAGATACAGCTGTAAATCCAAGGTGGAAGTGATATACACAAACATCAACAAGTCAAGTTTCCATTTTAAGCATTCTTTGCCACACAATCCATCTTTCTTCCTACATCTTAGAGACAAGAGCAAATGAACATAACCACCAGATGATGGGATAAAATCCAGGGGATACAACTACAGGAGTTCAAGCACAGGTGCAATAGAGTATTTGCACATTTACACTAGATCCTTACACATATTCAGAGTAGGATAAAAGCTACTTGTGTGTGCATCAAATATGCAGGAGATACACTCTAAGGAGATGAGTTACAGTTGGGTGAGGTACAAAACAGGTGTCAAGACTCACTAATACAGACAACGTGTTCCCAAAGCTGCTATTAAGACTGCATCCTGCATACATTTTTATACCTATGCAGTTTTTTTCCTGCAGAAAAAGCTCATCTGAAACAGGCATTTCCTTAAAATACAGAAGTTACAATATTTGTTTTTTATTTCTTAGGGTTGGATAAGAGAGAGGACCAGGCTCTTGCTACTGTTGTATATCCAAGCTACAAAAGCATTTGAGATCACAAAGTGTTGATTAATACTGCAAAACATACTTACATTTACAAAATAATCACCACAATCTTTTGAGTATCCAACTAAAGACACCTTATTTTAATCCCTACATTTGAATATAATAAGTAGCAGAATATGTTACCTTCGTGTGGTCAAAGATCTGAATTTAGTTTTAAAAGACCACAGAGAAATCTCTTCTCTGGTTGGCTACTACTGGTGACAAACAGGCAAAAATAATAAAAAAATCCAGAGTACTGTCCTCAGCAATGATGCCATCTTCTCTGTCACATGAATGTGAGGAATGTATTTAACCAATTCTGGCCTTTTCTTTGGCATTCCAGCTTTTTGTATTGATGGCAGGTTCCCTTACATTCAATCTCAGTAAGGCTCTGCATCTTGAAAAGCTCAAAACTCTAGTGCTTTAAGAATAACTAAATTTTTGTAACATTGAATCATCCATCGTGCAGAGTTACACTGCAATGCTAAGAACTGAGATGGAAATTGTTCCAGGTATATCACAAAATCTTTTAGGATTAGACTACTCTTGTATGGTATCAGCTAAATCACTACTAAAGCAGTAACAAAGAAAGAAAGTGCCAAATAATTACTGCAGTTGGAGAAACAAAAATAACCTTGGTGCTGGAGAAGGTGATATTATTAAACAGTCTTAAATACACAGCTACTGAAGCCAGCTTAAAAACTTAATTTTCACTTCACATTAAATCTGAAGTATCATTTTTCTCCCACCTCCACCCCACAGTTCAGAATAAAACCAAGAAAACTGGTAAGTTTCTATTAAACAAAGGTTCTAAGAAGTTTAGAATTTTCTTAAATCTAACTGAAGCAGGTAAAAGAAAAAAAAATCTAAGAACAAACCTTCATGCCTTGACTTAAGACTTAATTTTTTTCTGACAGTTGTTTCAGAAAAAAAATCTTAAAATATCTAATATGAAGGCATCTAACACTTCAGTATCTGACCAAATATACTTTCATACTTTAATTCAGTCTCCCTGAATTAACGGTGACCTTCCATATAAATCTATGAATGGTTATTTAAAGTTTCAGTTCCAGACTTCTTAAAATGAGCAGCTACAGAAAAAAAACCCAAAACAACAAAACACAGAAGACTCAGATTTAGATTTTTGAATATGGCCTTAAGAGACTGGGAAGCAAAGGATGCATCAGGATGTTCTTACCTCACATTCTTGTTCTCTTGCTGAACAGGATTCACTGTCTCCCTCAGTGTCAGTCTCCGAGTCCTCTCCCAAACTTATCACGTAGTTATAGGGGCACTGTTCTTTTTGCGGTCCCTGAACATGATCTCCACTGTTTATTTCAGAGGTGTTGGAGCATGCTTCAGTGCTAAGGTTGCTTATAAAGGGGCAGTTGACGGAATTCAGTGTCGTAAAAGTTCGCTGAGAGCAAGGTTCAGGGCTTTCACTGATCCTGATCCCCAGCCACGGACACTCTGATTTTTTCCCCGAATACACTGGCTCCAAGTACTCTTTAGAAACTGCAGGTGGTAAATGTATTTGACAGGCTGTATCTGTGCTGTGAATATCACTCCAGAATCCCTGTGCTAGCTGTTCTGCTATCTCTCTCTCCACACTGCTTCGATCACCTGCTGACGTGATGTTAGTAGAGGCTTCCCTAATGCACAAATCCACCTTTGAAGATGGGTTACCTTGACTTTCAGTCTTGTCATTTCCAGCTCCAGTACTTGACACAGATTTTTCAGCTAAGACCGTGCTGTTTTGCATACTACTGAAATTCAAGTTACCATATTGCTCACAACTATGTAAAATAGACACAGAATTGGGTCCATGAGATGCAGCAGAGTTTTGAGGGAAAGCGGCAAGATCCATTTTCTCCACAGAACATGACACATTCTGAGTTACAGAATCTCTCTTTGACTCTTCTTTTTTCTGAATGCCTTCTTCCCCTTCTTCCATTTCTACCTGAGTCTCTTCACAGTTTGATATCAGCTGCATAGGCACACGCTCCTGAGCTTTTTGTACGCCATCATTATCAGGTATTTCCTTCTCAAGAGAAGTTGCACATGGTGGTACCTGAACATCTTTAATACTGGAATTGGACTCTGAAGTATGAACTTTGTCATTTCCAAAAGCCTTCTGGAATTTTCTATATTTTGGGCATTGGGAAGATAAGCTGGAAGCACTACCCCTTTCTAAATGTACAGGATCACAGTTTTGACTGGCATTATCTTGGAGAACAGGCGATGATTTAGCATTTTCTTCATCTTTACAGGGTGTCGTGTCAGCTATTTGACTACATTCCTTCTCCAGAAGTGCTTCTACTTCATAATTTATTTCTAGGTCTCCATCATCCACGCTGCCAGTTTTCGGGTTTGCTTTCTGACAACGCTGTGTGCAACATTTCTTCCTAGGACATTCCTGCTGATCCAATTTAAAGTCCAAAAATCTGAATTTGAGAAACTGAAAGCAGGACTCTTCAATGTTGCGTACACCCAAAAATTCTGCACATTTGCAAACTTCAGACACATTGTCCTTATTTAAAACAAGTTTTGCTGTATATGCAAACTGAAGCAAAGGACTAAATCCTTTAAGTGTTACCTATTACAAAAACAAATTTAAAAAAAACAGTAGTATGGTCTATTTGGGTTTAAGCAGAGAAATATACACATTTACCTCTCCTGCCAGCAGGACAGTGTACAAGACAAAAGCAGCAAATCTTTCTATTGTGAAAACCTGGTCAAATTCATTCTGAAACAATTCTTCTGATACAATTTTAGAATGCACATTTTGTGACAGTTTTCTTCACGGGGATCAATCTCTTAACAAAATGTTCTGGCAACACAGTACTAAAAGTGAAAAATATTGCTGTATGCTGAAAACCAGTAACTAGATTCCAACCTCACAAAGATATATTTCAAAGCAAGTTGTATATTAATTACTCTAGAATATGCTGCTGGTATTTAATTGTAGTTTTTGAAGACCAATTACTGTTAATCACTTAGTCTTATGCACCACTTATGTAAAAAAAACTTGAAAAAATGGAGTTAGACTACATATGATTATTTACTACTACAGCCACCTACTTCTCTCTTCTTCCCATAGATTTAAAGAAATGCATTCAAAAACTGTACATCAAACAGAATTCTCAGTTTAAAGCCCCTTTAGAGCAAGTGATTTTAATTGAACATTTGTGTCTTCACAACAGCTGCCTATCAGGGAATCCAGAGATAAACAAAAACTGCCTCATTAGAAACTGCATAAGATCTTCTACACAGGAAAAAATGTCTAAGGAATCAAGTAGAAAGCCCCAATCAGATCCTACAAACAGATTACCAACTACATGACAATTCCTTTAGCCTTTTCTCTGAAAATGAAGAATAAAGCAGTATGTCCACTATTAATACTCAAACTCAAGTCCACACCCTGCCTTTACTGAAATGAACAGTATTTTATGCTAAATAAAGCACCATATCAATGCATTAATTACATTCAATCCTTCTGCCAGCAATATAATGAATTATTCATGCAATTCAATTTAAGAATCAGTTGAGGGTTTGTTTACTTTGGTTTTTTTAGTAGTTGTTTGGTATGTTCTTTTAAAGAATACAACACATGAAAGGAAGTTGATAAAATCTGCACAGAGACCGAGACCAGTTCTTTAAAACTGTCCGTAAACTCTCACAACCTGCCTAAAGAACTCTTAAAATAGCTTTTGAAATATGCTCTGGAGATTATGCTATTAATGATTACACCACCACATTAATTCATCCTTTATAATGTGGGGAAGTAGAATGTGAAAGACAGTTTATCCATAAGCTGCCAAGATACCTTCAGACTTAGTGTAGTTAACAAAACATTAAAGTGGCTTTACAAGTAAGTAGCATTCATCAATGAAACTGAAAGTAAAAATACAATAGTATTTTAAAACTGTACCTTCTTTCTATTTAAGGGAGAAACACTGCAAAACCTGCAAGGATCAAGAGGGCACAAACACTACTCCTTTCACTTTCTCTTACAAATTTCTAGCTAACTATGCTCAAACAAGAAAAAAACCCTAAAAAACTCTTAGTGTGACTGACCTAGAAAAGCAACTCTTGCAGTAGACACTTATTAAACTTTTATTCGGGATGAAAGTCAAAAAATCAACAGACCCTACACCAAGGTGGCAGTAGTTAGTCTTTACAATATAATACATATGAAGTACTTG
The DNA here is from genome assembly GCA_013398615.1 of Brachypodius melanocephalos. Lineage (NCBI taxonomy): Eukaryota > Metazoa > Chordata > Aves > Passeriformes > Pycnonotidae > Brachypodius > Brachypodius melanocephalos. The sequence goes on from VZSR01003209.1 coordinate 9,207,278, forward strand.
AATTCAAAAAATATTTTTGGTATCCCAGACTGTGAACTGGTACCTTTCAGCTCTTAAATCCCCTGGTCTAACTCATCAGTTAAACTCCAGCCTACCGTTAAAGAGAATTGAACAAAGCAGATTAGAAGCACTGGCAGGTAAAAGGCAGAAGGGAGTGACACTCACCTCTTCCGGTAAAGTGATGATAAGATCAGCATCCACCTGGCCCACAATTCTTGAAAGGAAGTAACTGCTGCAAGCTGCAAGCACAGCTTTGTGAGCCCGAAATCGCTGATCTTCCACTAAAATTGTAACATCACAAAGGATATCTTGCTTTCGCTGATCATCAAGGCTGAGAAGTACATTGGTACTGTGCACTGAAGATTCATAGGCAAACACCACGCTGTTGTTCTCACTCAGAGACATTCTGTATCACAGGTGGTAGTGTGAGGCTCAGTGGAAAGCATGCTTCTGTGCTTCAGACCTGGGGTGCAAAGAAACAAGTTGTACCCCTGAAAGTCATGTCCAACAGGAACCTATTGCTACTGAAACATGAATGTGTTCAACATGCACTGCCCTGGTCTAATTCTTCTTCAAATTAGTATTTCAAATAAATACGTGCTTGTGACCATTTGAAGTACCCAAACCTTGATATGTATATCTTAACACTGCTTTTGTAGTTTCATAGACCAAAAAATAGATTTCAGCAATAAAGAACAGTTCTTTCCTTGCCAAGTGATTCAGAGACAAATTTACTGTAACACCTAGAAATTATCTAGGATTTCACTCTTAGTAATTTGTATATTCTAACTCCAACACTATGAAAATGCAAAGAGAAATAAAACAGATGCATTAAACTAAAATTCACCAAAATACTATGTGAGCTACTTCTGTTTACTGATTCATCTAGTGCAGACTAAAATGTATGTGTTCTTCTTTATGTCTTCTTTCAAAAGTATTTTGTCTGCTCAACCAATCAGGCATTGGTAAAATACCTAGATTTTCTCTCTAGGAGGTTGGTGTTTTGTTTTTAAATTTGAATTCTCTAACTGCCTTTATGCAAACTTTTTCCCCCTTTCCTGTTCATGACTACTGGATTTGTCATACTTGTTACAAGCTTGCTTTCCCAATGGATCATCATGATTCAGATCACCTGGCAATGGAATACTATCTCTTTTCTGACAAAGTTCTCAAGTAACAGTGTTCATCGGATAATAAACAGCAGTTAAAGTTAGACAATATTGAAAACCTTGAAATATATAACTCATATATAACGGTTTTGAAGATTCCTAAATTTGAAGGGGGGGAAAAAAAGGGCTAGGGAGAAGGCAGCTCTGCTAGAGAGTGTGAAGACTGAAAGTATTTCCAAGTCTGATCTTTACACTGTATTTCACTTTCAACTGAGCCCTTCCTCCAATTAAAAGGAAGAAAAAAGATTATTAAGTGCCCTTGCTCGATCAAGAAACCACTTAAGTCAGATTCGGAACAATCCTGCAAAGAAAATATGGTATTACTAGGACACGTTACACCTTAACAAACCAAGCATTCAGATTACACTTGACCCCAGAGTTCCTGTAATTGAGCACAGCTGCAGAGACTCACTTCAGCTGACATGGGACTACCTCATCACTCTATTGCTCAACGGAGGCTGTTACCATCTGCCAACTCCCAACAATAATAACACTGTAGCCAGTGCAAATCCTCAGGTTTCAGATGTGGGGAAACTTTCACAACACGGGGAGTGCAGAGGGCATGGCCATATTTAAACACACTGTGGAAAAAGCAACCACACTGCCAGCTGTGCTCCTGGTTACTCACTGCTCAAGCTATTTTCATGGCACACAGACATTCTGAGTGAACTTTCGAACAGAAAGAGATCTCCATTTCCAGTAGCAATAGCAGCACAGTAGTAGTCTGGAACCCAGAAAAGTGCAGGGCACATCAGCATTACCTGCCCTTCCCACTCCCTTATGGAACACTGTGTGCTTAACTTCACCAGCAAAATGTACAAATATATCGGGGCAACAAAAGTTTTGAGGTGAAAATCCCACAAGTACCACAAACCTGAGTTTTCCCCTCTAAGAAGTGGTAGAGCAAAGTGCTATATACCATGCACTGTTAATCCTAAAAGGCTTATTTTCAGAAGGAAACAGTTTAAATGTTTTCATATACCTAACAACAAGACTACAGATTTGTTAACTTAGGAAATATTTAACTTCCAGTCAATTTACATGGGAACAAAAAAATTCATCATGGAACTACTATTCATGAACTTCTATTCTTCTAAAAGCTTATGAGAAGTAACCAGTGCAATATAAATTATATACTCCTAACTGGGTAGCTCTATAGCCTAACATCATATTTCTCATATCTTACAGCACACAGAGTTTAATGAAGCATAACTCTGTATTTGTTACAAGGTAAAAAAACTTCTAAAAATTAAAAAAACCACAAACAAACAAACAAAAAAACCACCCAAAAAGGAATAGAGGACAAAATGGAAAAATTGAAGATTAAATCCACAGTGGTGGGGAGCACAGGGAAGTAATACGGATGAGGACATATTCCAGGTGAACACTTAGGAAAAACTCATGAGGGAAGCTATAGTTAAAGATAAGCCTTAAAGTGTTCTTTTTTTTATATCTTTGAAGAAAGAACCCTTAGACAACACACATACCACATATGCTGCTTTTGGGTTTTTCCTGATAAAATAATCAATTCCAATGTTCAGTTCACTACACTTTCATAGCACAGAAGGCTAAAAGGAACAGTAGTTTATTTCTATTTTTATAGATACAGACAAATAAACGCAGAGAAGAGTTAACCCTCCTTCTCACTTATCTCTGTGAGGCACACACCATCCTTTCAAAACAGCTTGTTCACTACTTGGAGCACTGAGAGAGAGCTTCCAATGTTTCAGCTGCCAAAAAAAAAAACAAACTACTTTCAACACTGAAACATTACCTTCTGTTTCTTGAGAAGTGAATGAAATACTTAGTTTGAGCATAACTCTATTTAACACTTTACTCTGACAAAATGTTGTACTTCTGAATTCTGAGGACTTCAGCCAAGTTATGTGCCCTCTATATTTAAACCGGATGACAAGTTTGAGGTATCCATAATATACAATGCAGCATTTAATAAGCATTTCAAACTTTAACCTTTTAAAAAACCCACAAAACCAACCCCCCCATACACTACACTCAAACACCAAATTCCTCTCAGTCTTTGTAAAATTTAGGTACTGTCAAATACAATAAAAAGAAATCCAAAGGTAAAGCATCAGGAAACTGAAAATGCTGGTGAAAACAAAAGCATCAAATGAGAAAGAAAACGCAACCACTGTAAAAAGCTGTTACACTTAAGAACTATCAGAGGTCAAACTTGTGAATGTTTGAATTCTGTTTTCCAGTTGTGTAATAAGTGTATCACATTTATGACAGTATCTGTCCTGACAGTCAATCAGATTTTCCACAGCAGCGTGAATACAAAATAACTTCTCTACAACCAGATTTGTTGTACAGATATCCACAACAAGAATGCTTACTGTCATAGCAAAGAGAAAATGTACATCTCTTCCATAAACTGTTTAATTTCTCTTCCACCACAACTGTTCTGCTAGAACACTCAGAATTCTTAAAATTAGTTTTATTTATGAATGGGTGGACAAAGAAAGGAAAAAGTATGAAGTAGAGAAAACAATTCAATTAAACTTGTAAGTTTGTGCTGCAACTGTCATGAGGATAGGCCTTCTAGGCTTTTCTGCTCATTTTACACAATTTTATTTCCTACAAATATTATTTAATGAGGCTCTTTTTTTTTCCACTCAGAAATATTATTAACATCAGCAAGGAAAACTGATACCACAAACAATAATAACAAATCATATCCTTGGAAAACAGTCTAAAACTCCTATAATGCTATTTGTATTTAAAAAGTAACCTTCAATCAAGGAAAACTAGAAGTAAGCACACATAACTCAGAAAAGCATTTCACAAGCAGATGACTGTATGTTGAAATCACTGCTCACAAAGGAGGTGCCAACAACCACATGACTAAATGCAAAATATGCTAAGAAAAAAACCCACAAGAATATTATTTAAGATATTCGTAACAGACATCACCATCAAAAATATGGAGAGTCCAAAAAGATCTTCCAAAACTTCAAATAGTTCTTATAACACAGGTTGGAAGGATTAAAGAAGTAACAACATGAAAACTCACTTACTATAAATCCTCAGTTCATAGAAGAAAACTAGTACTGTGAACATTTCTCAAATTCCTTTCACCTGAAACCCTGCACACCTAATAACATCATACTCTTGAGACTGAGAATTAAAAATCCCATGAACATAAGCACACACATGCTAGTATAAAACCTACATAAACACTTACAACACAATCAATCAAATTCTGCTTTGAGAACACAACCAAGCCTGCTACTATGAAGTTTTCATTATCAGTGATCTTGAGATCATGTTTTGCATAAGGACAAAAATATTTCCTCCTAAGTACCAGCTATAAAACTTTATTCTGCTTTATCACAGAGAAGTAACTCCATTTTTTTTCTCCCTACTAGTATACAATTATGAAAACTATGCCAAACAGTTACCTGCAAAACTACTATATCTTCAGTAAATTTAGACATATCTACATCCAAATTACTACATATGTATATATTTCCAAAGAACATATAAATACTTATCTTAACGAAAATCTGTACTGCAATCACATTTTAAAAAGGAATACATGTTTGTGTAAGCACACAGTATAGAGACCAAAGCAAGATGCTTATCAGGATTCATTGTAAAATACATATCTCATCCAAGGCTCATTTTCTTCATGCATTCCAAGCCATTCATTACATTATTACAGGAAGGTAATAGTGAGTGTAAGGCACTTTAGGCTGCAGGTTTGCTCATCTGATTGCTTACAACTGACTGGAGAGTAAAGGTAGATGTAAAATCTTTTTCTTCCTCTCACCAGTCTTTGCTTTGAAGAGTCACTTGGTGCAGATAAACCATAAAGTCTTCCCATTGATAGTTAAAAAATATATATTCCAAAGATGAGAATCATGATGGCTGAAACCAGGTAAAGCTATAAGGAACTGTTGTTGCTAAGTTACAGAAGAAAAATAGTAGTAAAGCAGGTAACATTGCTGAGGAATGTACCCAGGGCAGATAGAGTACAAGAATAGGAACCGAGTACCAGAGTAGAACTCATAATAGTGTGAGGTATTCCTCATCCACACAAAAAAAAAATCTCACACAAGGTGGACAAACTTTCACCCAAGCTCAGCACCACCACCACACACTGGAGTGCACTCACCATCCTGTGGACAAACAAGTGTCCTGGAAGAGCTGAAGGAAGGTAAAAAGCATCAAGTTGTCACTGAAGGTGACAAAAGCACACACATTTGTGTACACATTCACCAAATGTTTTTTGGACACTGAGTCTGAATGTTTCAAATATCACTAAGATACTAAATCAGAGCACAGAAAGCCATGGAAATCAATGACAGTCATACCTTTACTACTTTAAAGACTTAGACTTTCAGGAAAAACAGTTGATTACATTTTACAATCTTAACTCTTCATGCTAAATCCAAGAACCTGGAAAATGAAATGCCAGTATCTAACAGTCACCAAGATACAATGGGAACACCAACTCCAGAGGCAGCATCCATCCCCACATATCAAAGTTTGTCTTCCAAATCCTTTTTTCCCCTCCAAGCTACAGGTTTTTCAAATTCAAGAAATGACAGACTGAAGAGCAGAGTAGTTTGGAGAAGGTTTTGATACAAAAAACATTTGACGCTCTCCCTCTCCTCTTGGACAGCTGAGGACCTGGCACTCCAGTAAGCCTTGCACAGCAGCTACTCCTATCCAGCAGGACTGCACCATGCCCCCGTGACCAGGAATTTCCTCATCACCAGCTGAACATTGATGAAGAGGACTCATCCAAAGGCACCCAGATTTAGCCCAATCTAGGATCCAAACCTAACAGTCGTCTCAAAGACCGGCTGCCAAACAAAACACAGGAACCTACCTTGTTACTATCAATTGTAACATACCTAAGAGCAACTGTGGCAACAAACTAGCAAAAATGGACCTGCCGTCCTTCAGTTTCAAGCTCCACTAAGCCACAGCTCTAGCAAGAGCCAAGCAAAAACACCTGAGCTACAAGAGCTACATCCTGTGAGCTCAGCACTTTCTTTTAAAGAGCAAAAGCCTCTTATTTTCCATCAGTGAATAAATCCAATTCAGATATTCCTATAAAGAAGAGCTGACCTTTTATTCCTAGACTCATATATCAATTACGCAGCTCTACCATCCAAATCAACTCAGTCCACGTGTGTTTGGCTTTTTTTCTGATCTGCACCTACCGTATAATTCCCATATGTGATCCAAAGCTAAAGGTTAGCCAAATTACTAAAAATATAAACAAACACCTGTTCCTTAGTCTTTTCTTAGTGAACAAGCATCCAGCAATATCACACTGGATATCAACCCTCCCTAGCAATCACAGTGTCACTGGTGAAGTTCTGAAATAAGAGAGTAGAGAGCAAAGCTCCCCTTGGTAGCTGCAGAACCCAGGCAGGACACACCTTGGCTGTCACTGCTCTCTAAGCTGCTTGAACTTGGGCACCCAGATGTAAATTCAGTTGTCATCACCAAAATGATAAAATCAGCAAGATTAATTTATCACCTAGCAGACAATAAGGGTCTGTTCAGTTAGCATCATGCTTCTAACACATCTGTGTTCTTGGAACACTTCCAACTTCTCAACAGTTGGTAAAAATACAATTGTAAACCCTCAAAAATATAGCCTGGAGAAAACAAACTCTCGGTGCTACACCTATTATGCTGATCTATTGAGTGAGTTTTAGCAAGTCAGTCATTCCATCAGTTCCCTTGGGGTTGACATTTACATTTCTTTTAGCCTATTAAGAAAAAAATCTGTCATCCATGGATGTGAAGTCCAAAGGGACAACTATCATTTACCACTGCTAAAACAAGACAGTTTAGATAAGACACAGCCCATTCAAAACACAGCAAAGGCTTTTTTTCTACAGTTTTATCTCTCTGTCCTTGCCCCCAGCTATCTCTCCTTTTAAGGAAATAGTTATATTACAGATGAATGCCTACAGTGGTTAATAGCTGCTGATTCACATTATGCTGACAAAGAATGAACAAGCATTTTAATGTGCATGTTCATTGCTTCATCTTCAAAAAGACTGCAAAAGAAAAAAGTGATTAAAAAAACCCCAGAAAGCAAGCTTTGCTGCCCAAGAACAATGCTTTCTCCTTTAAGAAAAAATCACATTTAATCTTCAGTTATTAACAGAGTCATAATTCTAAGTTGTCTTCTTTATTAGTCTAACACCTGGATGACATTATTCACAGCTTAATTACATAAATGAGATTTTTAAAAATTACTAGTTTGTATTTTTGTAGCATAATTCTGCACTAGGACTCCTGTCAAGTCACGAGTATTAAAAAGAAGCACAGGAAGTCTGGCAAGTCTTACATCTGTGCTAAGAGTCTTAATTTATTTTCCAAGTTTTAAGACTGAATAATACACACTTTTTTTCTCAATATTTGCAAGCTACATGAGAAGCTGGGACATGGGAAGGAGAGCATGGGGGATCCTGAGAATACTAGTAGTCACAAGCCTCCAGAAGCCATGATTTTAAAAGGAAAAAAAAGAGATTGATACCATGTAACCACAGACATTTTCCAAAGAACAGAAGTTTGAAAAGTTTCCCTCGGAGGATGACACAGTATCAAAGCCAAATAAACCCTAAACTACTCCGCAGTTTCCCATTATTTTAGTGACACTAATTGTTTAATTTTTGGATCAGGGATAAAAATCATGTTGTGGGATTTCGTTTGTTTCACTGCTAAAAAATGAAATAGGTCTGAAGGGATTTCAGAGACTCCTCTGAAAAATTCCATCACTTACAGCCCTTCAGTTGTGCTGGTGTTCAAAAGAATTACTCTGGAAAGATTACAATGCACAAACTTTCTACAGAACTTTGGAAAAAAAACCCAAAGCACCTACCAACAACAAAAATAACCCCAAACACAGCACCCCAAAAATACAAGTAAAAACTGGTTTTATTTTTTCTTAAATAAGAACTAGGTTCGATAATAAAATATTCACTTTGGATAAGTAAAGTATGCACAACTAAAGTCTACTGTCAGCTCCTGCCTTTGCTTAAAGGACAAACACCTTTGTATTTAGAGCTACATTTTCTACTCATTGCTACAGTTAAACAAATCACATTAATAACTTAGTCTGAATGACTATCACAATCCATTTACAAGTATATACATCAAAATACTTATGATGAATACTAAATTAACCATTTAATGTACTTTAACTTAGAAGGACACCTGAAACAAGCTAAATGAACTGTGAAACAGGTATACAGCCATATCAAAGCAAATACTGGCTAGAAATTATATTTAGAACCTCATTTCTGGTATCATCTGTTTAACTTTGAGTTGTTTCCATAACTGTTCTTCACAGTATGTGAGACTCAAAGAAATCTGCAAATATTTTAGACATAAATCAGAAAGATCTTCAGAAACATTAATATGAAAACAGAACAGCACAGGTTTATCAGAACTAACAATATCTATATAATAAAAAACTGGGGAAAAGTGTGTATATGTGTATATATATTTACACACATACATGCACTAGACAAGGCTTCAAGTAGTAGCACTAGTAAAGGTCCCCACCAAATCATATCAAACTGTCTCAGTCTTCCCATCCTGAAACTGTAGACTATTTCCTATGTGACATATGATGTCAAAAGACATGATCTTACTAGCTGACCTGTAAATAACCATTTTTGGGATGCTACCACATGAAACACTGATCTCCAGCTCTGGGGACCCCAATATCAGAAGGACACAGATCTTCTGGAATGACTCCAGAGAAGAACACAGAGATGCTCTGAGGGCTGGAGCCCATCTGCTATGGATACAGGCTGGGAGAGCTGGGGGTGTTCATCCTGGAGAAGGGGAGGCTCTAGGGTGATCTTAGAGCTCCTGCTAGGGCCCAATGAGGCTCCAGGAGAGCTGGAGAGGGATTCTGGACAAGGGTCTGGACTGACAGGATACAGAGGAATGGTTTCAAATTGACAGAAGACAGACTTAGCTATTAGAAAAATCCTTCCCTGTGAGTGTGGTGATGCCCTGGCACAGAGAAGTTGTGGCAGCCCATCCCTGAAGCATCCAAAGCCAGGCTAGACAGGGCTTGGATCAACCTGATCTAGTGGAAGGTGTTCCTGCTTATGGCAGGGGACTGGAAATGGATGATTTTTAAGGTCCCTTTCAACACAAACCACTCCAGTATTCTGTGATTTGATGACCTTAAAAGTAGCGTGAACAGGGCAAGCAAGTGCCCTATATTTACTTATCACAGTGGTTGTCAATGGGCCAAGACTGGAATCCAAACACCTACAAACATTATGTTGACAGTTCAAATAAAGCCATTCACAAACAAAGTATCTCAACACAATTTTTAAGATTAATTGAATACTTTTTAAGACACAGGCTCTCATTTAAAGATATTGAGTTACTGATACCCTAGGCTACACCTCTCCCACTCTCCAATGTATGTTTAATCATTAAACTCAATTTATTTGTATTTCACCAATGCTTCTAAAGTCAATTTAGAAAAAGCACACTTTCCCCTTTTTAAAGCTTCAGTAGCTGATCAGTCAGTTGAGCCTTACTCTGACCTTCTAACTAACATTTATACTAAATACTATATTTTCCCTTCATACTTAACAAGAACAAAACTTCCTTCCACCCTTAAGAGGGCCTTAACCAAAAAACACTGCACACTGCTGGAAACAGAGTGACTTGTGATGCAGCCTATGATTTGTAACAGCAAAGTAAGCCTTTCCGTCACTTTCAGTCCTCTCTCCAGACTGCTTACCTCTGAATTAGAGGTAAAGCTGCAGGGAAAGCTGCAGGTGGATCCTCACACATTATCCCCACTGCGGTCACACTAGGAGACCACAACTACACAACTTAATGATTGGTTCAGCAGTTCATTTTGGCTCACTCAATGTTTTGTTCCTACCCACACTTGCATCAACTAACACACTACCTCTGGTTTAACTAAGGACTACATATAAACAGGACTCACATTATGAATATCACTGTGTTTTTTCCTACTCCCCAAAACCTCTCCCGTGAAACTTTCAGTGGTCGATTTCTACAGGACAATCAAAATGCCAGCATTCAGACACAAACGTGAACACTCTGACTGATCTACCACTCTTCTCTGCCCCCACACCAGCATGCCCAGTGCAGGGAGAAAGACAGGACTACGGTTAAAGGAAAACCCATGAAGTGTTTATAGAAACATTTTCTCAAACTTCGAAGGTGGGAATGACATGACAAGGAGACTTTTTGAGCTATGTTTCCCAGAAGCATATGGCAGAGTTATTTGGGACTTACAGAACTCACATGCAAAGACAGGTCTATTCTACACCTAACAAGAGTGCCCACCTGATCCAAACGATCAGGTAAAGGGCATGGGTTTTAATACTAGACCATTTATTTCATAACAAATTTATAAGTGTTCAAAATATCTTTTGCATAAGAATTTTAAAACCCATCAAAAGCAATTAAACATTTCATACATTAAGATCTTCCACACTTTTACATATAAACTCAAAGATACAAAGCTGATGGAAGCTAAAACTGTACTTCAGCATTTTGGTTATAATCAGGAGTGTGCTAGTGAAGCAAACTTCCAAAAAAACCCCATTTATTACGCTCTCATTCACTTCACAAGATGAACCTAGACAAGAAGAGTAGGTTCTTTTTTAGAGTAAATTGGAAAATACACTCTAGAAGTTCTCAAGAATTTCAAGTTCTAAGGGATTTAGCTTTTTTTCCAGATTTACTAAGCCAGGTCAAAGGTAGCCCTTCTGAAAAACACAGTCGCTATTCAGTTTTCAGTAACAACTGTTTCTCTCTGCAAATCTGCCTATTTTGGGCCTCACTGCTTGCTAAGGTACACACAGGCTTACTCACTTGAGCTAGGGCATCCAAGAGTAATTATGCTATTTAAGTCATCTTGAAAGTTAAATTCATATTACAAATAGTATTTCATGGTCTACCTTAGATGGTTTAATACAGACTCATCATGTTGACAGGAATATAGTCCTTCCTTTTCTTTCTGTGTGGTGTAATATTTGAGATTAAAGAACTGACTCTATATGCTAGAGCATTCAGAATGCCCCATCACCTTAATTTACAGTGCTTCTGGACTGCAATCATTCCATTACTGCAGCCAGATGTTTTTCACACAAAGAAACTGCTTTCCTCAAGTGCCTCAAATTAATGGGTCTGTCAAAATTTACTACACATACAATTATCTTTAGAACACTTTCTCCCACTTTTTTTAGTTCAATAAGAATTTGGAATATCGATGGTTTGGGGATTATTGTCAGGCTAAAACAGGTAACTGTTCTTTTGGGATTACTACATTTTCACTAAGCCCTAAAACATGCCAAGGATCTCACCGCACAGAACAGGACGGACAGGATTTGTATCTCGTTGTTTACAGTCTAAAACAGACCTTCCCCGGCTCCCCCGAAAGGGAAACAAATACCAGCTGCACGCCTCACCCCAGCAGAGCGGGGTTCCCGCCGACTTTCCCAGCGGGGCTGAGCTGGCCCTTTCGCACAGTACCGGGGAACGCGGCGTGGAAGAGTCACGCCTGTGTCAGCGGGGCACAAGGGCACCGAGCAAGGAGCGGTCTCGGCGGAAGGGGGGCAACACCCGCAGCAAGGCGCTGCCCAGGGAAAGCCGCCGCCGGTGCCCGGCGCTGACGGGGCGCCTCCGCCACCGCCCCGGCGCCCCCGCGGGCGGGACCCCCCGACCTTGCCCGGGCCGGGCCGCGTCACGGAGCGCCTGCCGCGGGCGAGGAAAGGCCGCACCACCGACACCATCCTCGTGAACGCGCTGCGACCCTCGCCTCCCTGCGCCCTCCGCCCGAAGGGTGCTGCCTTAGCGCCCCCGCCGCCAACCCTTCACGGCGCACGCTCCCGCCGGCGGCCGGCTCGGCTTTACCTCGGTGCCCGCCGCCGCGGGCCGGAGGGCAGCGCCGCCGCCTCTCCCCGTCCGTCCCTTCTCGCCCCGCGCGCGCCACCCGGGCCCAGCCGCTCCCGGCTCCGGCTGCGGCCCGACTGCGGCGCGCGCCGTCAGGTGACTGCCCGCAGCTCCGCCCGTCCCCCCCGCGCGCACGCCCCGCGCACGCCCCGCGCGCCCATTGGACGCGGCGCTCGCCGCCGACGCGCGGCCGCCCACACCGCCGCGTGCTGCGCATGCGCGGCCCCGCCGGCCCACGGGGCGGCTGCAGAGCTGCGGGTCCTGGCGCCCGTCGGCCCCTGCCCTCCCCTCCTTCCCTGCCTCCTTCCCTCTTCCTCCTCTCTCTTCCTTCACACCCTGCGTCCCAAATTCCGCGTACCTGCTTATCCTCCTCCAGAAGCTCCTGAATAAAACGTTAATGACAGCAAATGATAAGCACTGCCAAGAGTGCTGACGGGAATTTCATTGTTAAGATATTTTAACCCGGTCTAACAATTTAATGTGCCTTTGAATGATTGGTTTCATGTTTGGGAGAGTGACACACTGTTTTATGCTGTATTTAAGTGTTATGTATCTTTCTTCAGCTGTTTTTACAGTAGGCTTTCAGTTTTGGTAGAGGCTAATATAAATTTTCCTTCAATGTCTGTTGGCTAATGGCCTTTCACCTTTTAAGAAGACAGAATTTAATTATTTTTATTTATGAATTGATCAATGCATTCACCAGTACAAAGAGCTGCACTACAAAATAACCTCAGCAATTTGTTGGAATTTACATGTAAGAACAGCTATTGGGTAATGGTATCCAAAAAGTAGCATTTGGCTTGAGATTTGAGTACTAACAATACTTAAGGTATTCTGAATCAAAGTTTCTATGCCTGCTTTTTATGTTTTCTATGACTTGTAATTGTCATGGTCTTACACATGTTGTGAATTCCCAATTCCCTGGTACTCGGACTTAAAGACAACTGTTTAGATGGTAAAAATTGAGTTGCAGGAGTATGAGATGTTTACAATGTTTAAGCATAAAATTTAAAATACCTAATACTAGACTGAAAGTTGGGGGGGTTGTTTTTTTTTTAGTCTTCCACAAAGATTTTTGTGGGGAAGAGAGGGAAACAGAAGAGAGAAGAAACAAATCAAAACAAAAGGAGCTCTTACTCTGGTTGAAAGATTGACTACAAAATCTTGGACCGCACCCACCAAGAAGGGATCTTCATCTCCTGTTCTGGATCTTAGGGATGATGCAATTCTTACTTCCCACACAGTAGGGAGTGAAGTTGCAGTGTACAGTTTTCCTTCATAAGCAGACTGAAGAACTGCATAAGTACTTTCTGCATTGAAATTAGACGCAACTGGAAGAAGAAAAATAAAATAACAAACACAAACCTAGTCCATTTTTTTTCCTAAAAAGGAGAAGTGAAACCAATAAAAAGGAGATCTGGGAATCTAAGCTGAAAATCAAAGACATACATCTTCCTGCAGATGAATAATAACTGTTTCAAGCATTTAAAACAATGTAAAAAAGCTTAGGTGATAATTACTCACAAAGTTAGTATGCATGATAACAAATAGAAACAATATCATCAGAAGAAAGCAAGGGAAAATGTCCATTTTTTAAAAACAAATTTATTTTTCTGATACATTGGTGGATTAATGGGACTCTAAACCCCATTTTATCAAATGTTGTTAATTCCTTACGAAGCCTGGCTGTAGCTGTCTCTGTGTTGTTTACTACTTCTGGCACTCTGAAAGCTCCAGCCTCAGCTGCCATCAGTTTGTAACTCGATTTCTTGAGCTCTGGCTGGTCTGTGGGTTGATACTGGCCCTGAGAGATGAAAGTGCTCTAATCTGCAGGTTAGTTGTGTGGGCTACAGGGCACAGGCTATACTGTGGAATATTTGGGCCATCTTTAATGTTGGGTGTGTTCTCTCCTGCCCTTGTTCCCTCTTTTTATCCTTTCTGTACTGAAGCTGGTTTCCCACCATAGAAACTTAACTAGTAATTCTCCAGAGGTAAATTATGACATATCCCAAGGCTAAAGGTGAGATTAATCTCACCGACCTTTAGCCATCTAAAATTTAGTTATCTAGTCTAAGCTACTCCTCTAGGGTCCTGTGTGGTTGACAGAACTAGATAGGCATCTCCCTGGGATAATTCTTCCTTTTCTGTGGCTGGTGTCTGAGACAGCTGTGATGAAACTCCTTTTGGAGATGCCTGTCCCATGCTTTTGCGGTGGGAGCGTGTATAACTGGGCTAGGCTAGAGACATAACTCGCGGATTAAACCCATGGCCACAGTTCTGCAGGATGCTGCCACCAGAATCCTTCACAGCAAAAGTGCTGGGGAGTCATTAGGAAAAATGGATATGAAGGGCCATCCTCTAGTTTCACAGGGCAGAGGCTGATGACCCTGTTGCCACATGGCCACATCAACTGTATGACTTCTGTAGAATCATATAGAAGATTTGTCCATTTTACATTCCAGTAAATGAAAGCCAATCCACTCCCTCCTGTGAACTTGCAAACACAAAAGCTGGTTTTTAATCTACGTTTAGATAACATTTTCTAACTGTAAATTGAGCTATCAAGGAGCTACTGTGGTATGTATGTAAGTGATCCAAACCTCAGGGCTGTGTCAATATTGATGAGCTGCAAAACTGACTCTTATTTTTAAATGGTTTTTGAAGTCTTTGAATACATTGTTTTACAATTGATTTCCTCACCGTCTTCTGCTGTATGTGTGTATTACTGTTCTAATCCTTGGGAACACACATGCTTATTTTTTGTGGTTTCTGGCTTACAAAAGTCTTTTGTTCGTCCTGGGAAATCATGGTGTTAATCATGGGAAAATATTTTTACATTCCCTCTTTACAAAAAATGAGAAAAAATTGCTTTCTATCTAGAGGTAAATCATATTCTAGTAAATTGTCTTTTAAAATGCAATTGTAAGTGTGATTCTCTTAAACCTACAGCTAATGTGGTCCAGATTCACATCAAGTCTTCTTAAAATGGAAACTGGTGTCTTGGTTAAATCTGGTTTGTTTCCTTTTTTTCCCCTCAGATATAACTTTTGAAACCATCATCCTTAAATTAAGCAGTAAAATTTCAATGGGAAAAAAGGGACTTCTCTTCTTGAACAGAATGAGAATTGGTTTTGATTCTGTGAGAAGGGATATAAACCATGCGTAAATAATGGCAAAAAGATGGGAAATGATTCTAAAAGCGTCAACCTGCAGAAGAGGTCTGCTTAGAGAGGCTGGGGGAGCTTTATGAAAGGACCAAAGAATGAGAATTGCAGCAGGACAGCTAAAAAAGCCTCATAATGATACTTAAAAGAAGAAAACTATTTATTAATGAAAAATGGATTTGTCTTCTTGGAAGCTTGGTGTAAACCCTGTCAATGGCTGTAATTCTGTCAGACAGCAATTCCTGAGCTGACTGATCTGGGAAAAGACCAGAGGTGTTCAGGAGGTGAAGTGAAATTACCGTAGCCAGGCTGTCCAGACCAGGCATTTTCACAGAGTTAGCTCTCTTGAACCTTGTGAGGAAACACAAGTACACGTGGGAAAACCAGAATATGTCATGCAGGGCTCAATGAGTGTTTTCAGCCATGAGTAATGCTCTGGGATCACACCTGGGAGGGCTTTTGGTGAATTAAATCCCTGAGGCAGAAAACTGCTGAGCCTGAAACCAGCAGGCTCTTAGTTTCCAGCCGGATGCATATCCACACACGGACTGATGGAAACACAGACAGGAGTTTGGGAAGATGAAGGGAGACCTGGTGAAATACCTGATGCTTGGGGGACTGAGGGTGTTCATTCCCAGGACCACAGACTAAATGCATAACAGAGCCCACTGTTTCTGTGTGCCGTCCCCCTGTGAAGGGGTCACGCTGGGCAAGAGTCATCTCTTCACAAAACAAACTACTAGGGTGGGAAGAACCCATCTGTTTTCTTTAATTTGTAATACAGTCTATTGAGAGTCTCCTGAAGTAGCAATTTGGGATGATGCCTCTACGTATGCTTAGTTTAGGAGAACTAATTGCTGGTAGCGCAATATTCCCACACATATCTGGTTATTGCTTTCACTCTGCACCGTTTTAACCCAGAAGTCTACTCCTTAGCACTTCATTATTGGGGCTATTTGGAGTACTGGTTTGTTGCTCCTCTAGAAAAATGCTGACCCTCCCCACGCCAGATTATAACTCCGGGAATGTTCAGTGTGTCTGCAGAAATAGGTACCCTGAGATTTCATTAATGACAAAAGTATTTGTGGGTGAGACACTTGAAATGTTGAAACTTTGGACCTATTCCCTATGAACTGTAATCATACCCCTGAGAGGAGAAGGATGTTGAGTCATAGTGAAGAAAGGAAAGAAAGAAAAATGGAATGTTTTTTTCTATTGCAATCAACCCAGAGGTCAGACGCAACCAAGACAGACAGATGAACAACAAAAACACTGGTTAAATGACTCAAAAGGTTAGGTTTTCAGGCACTGGACTTAAACAGTTCAAGTACTCTGAAAGAAAATACGGAAATAAAGCATATTTTCTCTTTGAGTGTAATGCCTGGAGAAAGATTAATTTTAACATTTATTGGTAGAAAGCTTCTGAAGGACTTAGGCTGTCTGAAGGCTACTGTGAATATATGAGGACCAGGATAGAGAACAGTGAAATTGCATTTGCTTCAGAGGTGTCTGACAGTGGCATAAAGTAACATATCTTCAGCAGGAATGATATAACATAATTTTTTAAAGTACTTTATGAAGCTACTCTTTTGCTTAAATAAATTCTTCTTTATGATCACCACCTTGCTTTCGCTATACAGAACGATTGCAAAAGTGAATGATGTATTTGATGACCTGGCTAAGGCTGGAAAGCACACCAAAACTAGGAAAGAGTACCATGCATTCAAACACCTGGCTAAGTTTTAATTTTGCAGCATAAAATTCTTATTGTAACCTGCTCAACATGAACCTGTAATTCATGTATCGATCATGCAAAGACTTGCCAGGAAAATGGTTTGACTGTTTGACACAGTCACTCTCATGTTACAGCTTTCAGAAAAGGTGATTTATTTTCCTGAGGTTGTACATTTCCCTATTTGTCATAACAGAGGAAAAATTGGTTCAGTATCTACTTCTGTCTAGAGCTGCACATTAAAATGCCCCACAACAGAGACTGTTCAGTTTCTGGGACTCCTTACCAAGGTGGAACCTCCGTTGAGAAAGCAGGATGATTGGTGGTTTGTTTGTCACTGTGGTGACCCAGTAAGAGGAGGGAGCCAACCTTCACCCCTCTGCTGCTCTATCTGGATTGCCTTCTGTACTCAAGACTGGCCAGGCAGCTCATCATGGGTCTGGGTGTGACTGCAAGTCATGATGAGTCATGGTTTAAGTGCACAACTCTACTGAAGGGAAAATGAGGCCAATTTTAAGTCTACTTTTGATTTTGTCTCCAGGTTAGTTCTGTGAAAGTCACCTAAACTGCTACACACAGCAAGAAGTGACGTAGCGCAAATCAGACACAGAAGGAGATATTGCCATCAACACGAAAATTATAATTTAAAAAAAAATTTAAAAAGAAAAACAAATTTAAAAAAATATAAAAGAAGAGGGAGACATAAACCTGCAATTCTCTGTACTGGCTCTGATAACTTCTCCAAACCAGATCACTGGATGATGCACAAACTAGTGGTTGTTGCTTGTCAGAGGATGGAAGTTGCTGAAAAGAGCAAGCTGAAAATTGGAAAGTGCACTTGCAAATCTGGAACTTCTTATAGAACTGATGGAACTGATTACACAGTGTCATTTCCTGATAACTTGGTCCTTAGCTAATTTTTTGTCTTATGAGATATAGCTTAGCACACAATAATCAGTGAATTTCCTGCGGTTCATACTTTTCCTCTCTCTCCTTTGCACAGTTCAGGAGTGCCATACCTTAGGAGTCTGGTTGTACCAGGACTGGAGGAGACTCACAACCTTTATTTAGAAACCCTTTGGAGTTGGGTTTCTCACAGTGCAAGTAGGAGCTTCTTGAAACCAGCGTCAAAGCTTATCTCAGGAACACAGTGTTTCTCTTCCCCTTTTCCTTCACAGAATCGCAGCATGGCTGAGGTTTTAAGGCACATCTGGTCCAAATCTTCTGCTCCAGCAGGGCTATACAGGGTCCAGGACCATGCCTAGACACTTTTTGATATCTCCAGGCATGGGGACTCCACCGTCTCTCTGAGCAAACTGTGTCAGTGCTTGGTCACCTCTACAGTGAAAAGGGATTCCCTGATGTTCAGATGGAGCCTCCTGTGTTTCAAATTGTGCCAGTTGCCTGTCACTGGATGCCACTGAGAAGAGCTCATGTCCAACATCTTTATACCATCCCTTCTGGTGTTTTATCTGCTGAAATCCTCCCTCAGCTTTTGCTTAACGGGAATGAAGCACTAAAGGACGGCTGAAATAGGTCAAGATGCCTAGTGAAAGACATATTTACTCAGCAAAAATCACTGGTGCTGTTCATGCATGATTCAAACAATTTTGAGGCTTGTTTTGTTCAGACAAACCTGTAAATATCACTCTTAATGACAGTGCAGGTCTTGAGCATTGTTGGAGCCTGGTTGCTGCTCCAGCCAGAGCTTACATAGCCTAGAACCCTTTCAAAGCAATCTGCAAAAAAACACCTGAAAAAGTCAATGAAGGCTTTTAAAATACATCCTGGATTGTGCAGCAGACTACTGTTACAGTATGCCTTGGGACTGGTTTGATATCCAAAATGGTCAAATGTATGCTAGGCTTGAGAGCAGTGGTGAAAAGCAGCCTGTGAGTATATTGGTGATAGTCTCTTTGCAATTTTTGTCTCCTTCCTGAAATGGGCCCCTATCTCCTGTTTGCAGAGCTCACATAGGGTTTTCAGTCCCCAGGAGGGACTGGCTCAGTTATGTGTTGGCTGCTTTACCTCTCAGCAAGTATTTGAAGGTTGAGGAAAAGGAGCAAAGGCAGAGGAAGTGAAGGGCTGCCATACTGCCAAAAGGCTGGCAGAGAATTCAATTTTTGTGGGTCCCTCTTTGCCCACTTACTTCCTAATAAAGAGAGCTACAAACCTGAATTTCCTGTAAGGTGACTCTGGACTGTTGTTCTGCTTAGGAGATTAATTTTCTCTTAGTAATTCCTGTGCCGCTGTGATTCTTTTCTCCAGTACAAAATCCTTCTCTTTTTATCTGTCTAGCAAATTCCAGCTGTATTGACTCAAGGACTGTCCCACTACACAGCTGGCTGTAGTAAGGCTTTGTGTAAGATTGTTGTCTGTGGGTGGGTGTACTGCCCAGGAGGGCAAGACCCTCGCAGCCTTTCTAAGAGGATGACTTGGAAAATTTGCTATCCTGGACTTCGGGTGGGGTTTTGCAAGTTTGGGTCAACTTGTTTACATCTCTGCTTGCAACCACAGCAGAGCACAGTAAGGTATGCACCTGATAAGATATAAGCCTTCAGCTTTTCGTGCTCCTTCACGTGCCTTAGATGAATCAAAATTAGATGTTTTTCTCTGAACATGAATTTAATAAATACATGCAGAAATTGCATGTAAATACACAGTAGTGACTCCTGCCTTATTAATAGATAATGATGTGTGGATGAGGGTGAAAAATACAGGAGGATATTTAACAGTGTTTCTGAAATAAAATAACAAATATAACAGAACCATTTGGGAATGCAAATCAACTGCCACTGCAGCTGGGAATATAGACTTTGGGACTGGACTTACAGCCTATGCAAGGAATGTTTATGCAAAACTACACAATTCTAGGGTTGTGAGTTAAATACTCCAAAGAGAGAGTAAAATGGAAATGGGCTGAGTATGGGCTGAGTCCCTCTTCTGCTAAGACTAAGACATTTAACAGAGCACATGTACATAAGTAGCAGAGTAGTCCCACTAAGATCTGAGTGAACAAGCCTTTAAAATTTTATTCAAAACATACCCTGTTCTGTTGCATACCAGGAAATGTCAGAGAAATGTTTCTCCATCCCTCTGCTCTGTGTTGTTTTAATATCACTTGGCAGTTTCATTTGTGGCACCATGTGATTTAACAAACTTAAACAATATAGCAGAATGAGAAGGAAACTTCCAGGCATTAATTTCAAAAAACAAGGAGTAACAGATATTTGGTGTAAAATCAGTTTTGGGGAAATGATCTTGTGTAATAATAATTAATGACCAATTTCACCATCTTTGGAAAATTACTTTTTTCACGACTTTCCATATATGCGGCTTCTAAACCTGTCTGTCAATATTCACTCAGATTAGCTGAAATGTAAAGTGATATAAGTGCTAAAATACAGTTTGAGGTTCTACCTGTTCTGTCTCTCGTTGTCCAAATATTGCCGTTTGACTGAGTGAGGTAATGTGTCATCACAGGCATCTTAATTTGGATTAGTAGCTGTTCTTCTTCCAACAAGAAACTTTTAACTGTTTTTATGTTGCCAGCAGTTGTGTTTTTAAGGACATGATGACTAAGCTTCACATGTTTCTATTAATATAAAGTTGGCTGTCATTGATACCAATACTTGTTGTTGCATAAAATGAGAAATACTTTTGATAACCACTTAAAAATTTCTAGAAACTTCTCAAACGTACATTGTGGTACAGATTTGGGTTTAAACATTCTCAGTTGAACAGGGCAAAGGAAAATTTATTTCTGTTAGGACATGAACAACCTGCTTGGGTTTTTTTGGTTTTTTTTTTGTTTTGTTTTGTTTTTTGTTATTTGCCAATTGCAGTGGAAATGATGCAGCAGAAAAAAACTGCTGAAGAGTCAGTTGTATTTTCTAGGTACTTTCTGGTTTTGAAATAACACTATCGATTATCACAAGTGGTGCAGTTGTTTGAATTCAACTGCTGCCAAGTTTTTACACTGCTGATGCTGGTGAGAATAGAAAAATCAGCATTAGAAGCAACTCCTTAACTCATACCATGTTATTTTCAATATTAAATATAAAATTATATTTAAATTAAATGTCACATATAATTTTCATGACATTTCTTAAATTACAATGTGTCTTAAGACTAGTGTAAAGAATAATGTGTATTGGAGAGCAGTCTGCTGCTGCTGCTGCAGAAAGATGTCATTTACCAGAACAGGTGGACAACCAGAAGGTTGTGAGTTAATGTGCAAAGTGACACAGTGCCACTGGTACTACAAATCCCCTGATGAACGACAATAAAGAATATATTTCTCTCAGTCAAGAAAGACAGCATTTTCACCAGATAAAGCCAGTGGTGGAGGTCTCTGACAAAGAAAAACATGATCATAGAATCACAGAATATCCTTAGTTGGAAGGGACCTAAAAGGGTCTTTGAAGTCCAGCTCCTGACTCTGCACAGGGCTGCCCAAGAATCCCATGCCTGAGAGCATGCTCCTTGAGCTCTGGCAGGCTTGGCAATATGATCACTGCCCTGGGGAGCCTGTTCTTCAAGGCTCTTAGTCTTTATCTGAAAGCAAGTGTCCCCTGGGAAAGCAGAGCACACCCACAGCCCAGGAACTTTCCAGGGGTTTGCACAGCTCAGCCTTGGGAGGACCTGCTGTGCCCTTTCCTTGCAAGGGTCACTGTATCAGCTGGGGTCTGTGGACCCACCTTCACTTCTACCCTAAGGTTAGGCAGGGCCTCTACCCAAATAATTAGCAAAGACCTTAGCAAAACCTTGTGTTGCAAAACGAAACTGCTTACACTTTATTTGCAAGTATTGCTCTTCAGTGATTCTTCTGGGGAGCTAGAAGAAGTAAAATATTAACTTGACTGAAAGGGGAGGGAGGCAGCTTCATAATAGCTGGTGTGTTTGAAGCCCTGCACTTGATAATGCAGTTCAAACAGCAGCCCTGAGCTGGTGACAGAGCAGCACAACGGCAAATACTGCTCGGTGGGAGGAGTTTGGAAATATGCCTGGGTATATCCAGGTACACAAATACTCCCGGTTTTCTAAAACTGACCTCCACTTACATCCAAAATGCAAAACTAAGCAGTATGTTCCTTGTTTCTCCTCCTGCACAGAGCTCGATTTGCTCCATCCTTCCCTGTTCGACCTCAGCATCTTCTCAGCGCCTGGCTGTGCAGGCACAGACCAGCCACAGCCCAGGAAAGCTGTTGCCTCGTCCCTGATTGAGTTTGGAGTTGAGTTTTGTGATTGAGTTTTGAGGTGCTGGAGTGGCATTTCCAACGTGCTCAGTCTGTGAGCACAGATGAAGCCTGGTCTCTGACAAAATGCAGCCCTTTGCCTTCCAACTGGGGCACCTCGCTGGGAACAGAGAGCACTTGGCCCCTCACCTCAGGGCTGTGAATTATATTTCAAAAGCAGAAGTATGAAATTTAGGTGGAGAGCTCCGGTGCCCAAACAACAGGGCTCCATTTCTTGTTTGCTCTCCCCCCACTCACAAAATTTTGCAAAAGTTGCTGGGAAAAGAGCCATTTGCAACATGACAGGACCAGGGTTCATCCTCTGCTTGTGTCCTCTGACTTCCTCAGCCTATTTTCTGGTGGTGGGGACACTGTCTTTGAAGCTGACAAGACTTTCCATACATTCCTCTGAGCACTCTTTGAATTATTTTTGTAGAAATTACCAAAAAAGCCACAAAAAACAAAGCTGCCATCACCAGTTTTCCTTAGCTCTTCTCATCTCCTTTTGGTCATTAGTTGTCCAGGTATCAGCCTATTTATGTTGATCAAACACTGCTCTTCTGAAGACATCACCTGGATTTGATTTTAATCCGTGCGCACTATTTTAAGCTCGGCATTCACAAGTTATCAAAAACAGGGAGCAGGCCATTAAAAAATGTGATAATTAGCTTGAATTAAACTGAGCTCTTTTCTTCTGAGATACTGTCAGAGTTTCAAACAGCAAAATACAACATATTGTCAACTGCTAGCTAACTTCCAGATCCAAGATATCCTTGATACGTTGGCTACACAGCCATCACAGTTGAGCAAGTATTACTCTCTGTGTGTGTGTGTGTATATATATATATATATATAAATATAAAATAATGAAGCTTTATCCAAAGGGAAAAATGGTATTTAGGTAGATAAAGCCCTGGAATATCCTTACAGTGGAAAGATAAAGTTTAACCACTGAAGGAATTAATTAGAATTAATCAGTTAACCAAGAACTGCTCTGGAAAACAACGGAGAAGTGCTAAGAAAAGTTGTGCTGTTGTGGGTTGAATTTAAAGTCAGCATGCTTATAGAAGCTGTTGAAGTACAAAATGTGTTTGCATTGTCAGATAAATGCAGAAAACAAACTTCTATGAAAATGAATTCCGGAAAGGAAAGGTGCACCCATATCAATGTCAGAGCAGACATACCAGAGATAGAGTCCTCTCCCTAGCCTACAGGGTGTGAGAGGGAAATAAGTTTTCACTAGGGAGAAAGCCTGTTGCTGCTAGCTAAAAAAAAAGAGAATGAAAAGCGTTTAAAAGATCATTGAGGAATGAGTCTGTAAGAGATTGGAAAGCAGAGTAATTAGAAAACAAGTAGTTAATTGCAACAGACTCTTACAATCAGGGAAAAGCTGCCCATTAAGAAAGTTAATTGGCTGTTGACAAATTAAGACACTTGTGTTGCTACCAATAAATCCTTTTTTCTTTTAATAAAACATTGGTGTGGTTATTAAGTTAATTTTTCTACAGAAAGAGCCATCTGACAGGTTAGAGCACTTCTAATGCAAAACACAATGGAATGGTTCAATCCAAAAAAGTAAATGAGAAACAAAAATTCTAGCAGAGAACAGGTAAAGTTCAGCTCTGAGAGTGTTAGTAAACAGCATTAAAATTAAACATTTCTGTTTTATCAAAAAGGACTGTTGGCTCAGACCAATGATGGATGGTTAAACAATGCACAGGGTCTCCAGAAATAATTAGGCAGAAGGAAGGATGAAACTGGAGCTGACTTCATAGAGTGCATAGCCCAACTTTAAAGAAAATTAGTCATAAGAACAAGGAAGGAATCACCTGAAGTGGCAACTGAAAAAAATAGCAATCCAGATCAGCTGTCCAGAATGGGCAAAGTGGGCAAAGTGGGCACAGGATGCCAGACAGCCCAGGCACTGTGCCTGCCTGCCTCTCTCCTTCCCTTGCTTGCTCCCTTGCTCACCACGGGGTCCGTTCCTGCTTGGCTTTTCCAGGAGTTCCTGCAGCACCAGAGATGAATCAGCAGATGTGTCATGGGGGTTTTGGTCCTAAAGTTTTGGTTTTTGGCTCTGGAGAGGAGGATTGGTAGGAAACCACTGCATGACTTTCTCCTCCTGTTTGCTGCACATGAATGAAATGGTCCCAAATGGTTTTCCAAGGAAGTTCCTAAAGACCCACTTACACTGTCACAAAGGTTATAGTGCACATCTTTCCAGATCTTTATTACTCTGCTAAGTCTGTTTTTAAGCTGAGACGTCATCAAAACCTCCTGGAGGTCAAAGAGTGCAGATGAGCAAACTTACTTGTAGGGTAGATTTCCTGCATTTCTCAGCTCAGATCGCCAAGCAATAGCATTATTTCAGCATGTTAGGAAAGCAGAGTCCTTCCCCTGATCAGCTGTCTTTCTCCAGGATTTCCACTTATTGGAAGAAGCTGAGAGTTGAATCCTGAAAGAGCTCAGGCTCTTGAACAAAATTAAACTGACAACTGTCATTTTGTGTCTCGTACTTCTTCATTGCAGCAACACAGTAATACTTTTTAAAAATCATTGCTGCTTCTTCTTTTTTCTTTCTTTTGTTTAGTTTTGGTTTTTTTGGTTGGTTTGTTTGTTTGTTTGTTTTGTTTTCAATTTTTTAAACAGGAATGTTTCCATGACTTTCAATCTTATTTTCCATTTGGATCTCCTTTTATTATTGCGTGCACTGGAGCTCTCTGGAGCTGCAGGAGCACTTGCCCTGCATGTTTGAAATCTTTTTGGCTTCTTTGCTACCTGATAGTGCCTCTGGAGCCCTGGTGACAAAGGCCACATTTTCTGTTCCCTGCAAACTTTGATGCCTTTTGCCGGTTACATGAAGGCAGAATCAACAGATCAGGTTATGGATCAGCCCCTCTGCTCTGCTTTGCCCTGCAAAAGTTGGAGGTGACTTCATAAGGAACAGAGGTCACACAAACCTGCTGTGCTGTGTGTGGCCCACAGTGGGGATTTACATGAGACCCCCAACTTCAAGAGAAAAATGTCTGCAGCTTCAGAGACTCACCATAAGTGTTTGAAATCCCTTGTCCTGTATTGTGTTTGTGTCTGTGCCATATCCACCTTCGTGTGCTTGGAAGAATAGTTTGTTGATAAGTAGTTGGTTTCTGGGATGGTTTTTTCAAGCAAAGCCAGAACAGTATGGTGCTGATGCTACTCAGAGCCTGAGTTTTAGGTACTTTTTTATATCCACAAAACATGACTCAGAACACCAGGAGTCTCAATCTTAACAGCAGTCCAAGAAGGCACTTGAGTGAAGTGAGCCAAGTTTTAAGTGAATCATAGAACTATAGAAGGTTAGAATGGACCTTAAAGATCATCTTGTTCCAACACCCCTTCCATGAGCAGGGACAGCTTCCACTAGACCAGGTTTCTCCAAGCCCTGTCCAGCCTGGCCTTGAACACTTCCAGGAATGGTGCAGTGGCAGCTTCTCTGGGCAACCTGTGCCAGAGCCTCACCACCCTCACAGCAAAGGAAGAGGGGCATGGAGACTCAGCTAGTGGGTGACTATACCCCTACATCCCTAAACACTCAATGCAGAAGTAAAAGACCTCTGTGCCAGGCACTCAAAGTTTGAAGAAACATTTGCTGCCTGCTCTTGACCCCTTTCCCAGGGCAGCACCAGCCCCAGATAACATGTGATCTGAATTTCTCACATCTCACTGGGGTATTTTCTGTGTTGTCCAAGTTTGTCAGATGTCGGAGACCTTTATACAGTCTTAATTCTCAAAGGTGAAGTCTGGCATGATGTAACATGTCAATTTTTGTTTATTTCAGAAAAATTAGATAGTCAGAAACCCCCATTACTCAGTCCCTGAGAATGAAGTCCAAAGAGACTCTGCATGCTGCTTATGCAAATACTTAGTTCTGAAAGCTCAACTCAAACTTCACAGTGAGCAATCTAAGCCCAGTGTAGACTACTCCTCTTCTTCTGACATCATCCTTTAGCCAGCACTGACTCTTTTAACTAAGATGGTAATTAGAAATGTGCTTAATAAATATTTAAATGGGGCTGGAAATATTAATATTTTTGTTTTTAAATAAAACTCCTCAATTATGCATCAGTAAGGCTGAGACTAGCTGAAGGTGATGTGCTTCATAAATGCTCTGCTTGCAACAGGGAGATGTTAAGTAAATCCTTCTCTTGAAACAGGAAAGTGCATCATCAGACAAAAACCTCCAGATCCTGAAATAGTAATTCTGTTTGTTCAGTTGTACATGTCATGATAGGTCTGAGCTCATCTGACATCTTATAAAGGCTCTCAAATTTCCTTGTCTTTTGTAGGAATATCTTTTAATACTCCTGACTAGGTAAAAAAAAAAAAAA
>VZSR01003209.1:9234216-9283941 GCA_013398615.1 Brachypodius melanocephalos
TTTGATTAGTACTTATTGGTGATTGTGATTAGCAAATCAGAAAAGTAGTAACAGATTCAAGTCAGATTTAAAGGCAGTCTTCTTCCTTCCTAGGTCTAGATACTGGATTATTTTGTGTTTGAACTTGATATATTCTTTCTTCACAATTTTCAAAAACCAGAGGAATGGCATTGACAGCATGGGAGAATCAAACTGTAAGACGAAATCACAAGCAAAATTTTCTGCGGCCACATATGCCCGTGTGAAATGTGCATTTGTGAGGAGAGAGATCTGTTCCACTGCATCAAAGTTCTTGGGTTACAAAGTAAATTAAATTCAGCTGGGAAATATTTTAGCTCTAAGTCTTTACTTACCACATGCAAACTGAAAATTTCATTTGCTTCTCACACATCCAGATTCGAGTAGCAATTCATGTGGAGAGCAGAGGACCTGACTTTAACTCAAGCACTCCTCCTCTGCCCAGTCCCTACATCAAAAGCATCAAAAGCAGAAGATACTTTCTCCAACAAAAGGGTGCCACAACCACAACTGTGGAAAACATTTTATTTATCTATCTCATCTTTGAAGCAGCTGAGACCTCCTCTTGCTGGAAGAACAGGGAGGGGTATATGAAGAGAGAGAAAAGGAGGAATCAGGCCCATCTGACAGAAACTCATGGCATTTTTGTCTTAGTCCAGTATTTCTGAATTTTTCCCCTCAAAAAACCAAACCAAACCAAACCAAACCAAATCAAACAAAACAAAACAAAACAAAAAAACCCCAAACACAAAAACCCACAAAAAAATCAACAACCCCCCAAACAAACAAACAAAGAAACCCCACCAAACCCCCAAAAAACCCCAAACCAAAAGAAAGCCACCAAAGCAAGAGAAGGATTTCTAAATTTTTTGGTAGGATTATGCTTTTAGTCTGCCAGTTAAGAGCTATTTCTAAACACATTTTATAGTGCTTTGTAAATACCTTTCTTCTGTGTTTGCTTGTGTTTTTTCCTTTTTAAACTCATGTAGTTTCATAAAATGAGCCTACAGAGTCACTTCATATGTGTTGGCATGGCTGCAGTTGTGTGAGTGGGAACAAATGCGCTTACCAGGAATGACAAAGAGAATGTTTTGTTCACCACTTCTGCGTTACAAGCATCTGGCTTGAGTGGCAGCTGGAACTGGATCTAGACCACCCCATGGTGCTGCAGCAAGGTGGTTTTGTGTGCACCTCACCACGTGAAGGTCCTGCCTGCTGATAGATGCTGTGAAAATCTTTTTAGCCCCCTGACAGACAGCTCAATGGAAAGGTCCTGTTGCAGCGCAGTGCTTGAAAACTCCAAGCATATAATTAAATTCCAATGAATCCCAAAACAGTCAAGGTTCAAGTTGAGACACTGGCCTCAATCCAGCAAAACACTTCAGTGCATGAATAAACCTACTTTGAATAGTCCTATTGGCAAATCAGTGGGAACTACTCATTGCTTCAAGTTAGTTATATGTTCAAGAGATTTGTTTGATGTGGCCACAGTGCCCCACAGGTAAGTGCTTTTTGAACCAGAGCCTAAATTCAGTTTGCCATGTGGTGCCTTTTTGGCGTTGCTGATTTCTTACCAGGCAGTCTTGCTCATTTAGACTTGGACACCTGCATTTCAGAAGCAATGTTAAGCACTTTTAAATGCTACTTTCTCATTATAAACATTCAATGATGATTTCCTTTTGGACAGTAATGTAGTGGTAGATTAATCTGGCAATCAAACTGTGAGTTGAAATTCCCTTGAACAGAATTTACAGGATTAGAAGAATATCACAAACATATGAAGACACTGCACATACAGTCATACTCAGGGGATACGATGGTCTCAAAAACTGCCAGTAAAAATGGTGTCTTTGGTAAAATCTCCTTATCTTTTGCTTTCATGTCTCACCTTTAAATACAGTGTAACTAGAATTTTACCCCTTACCATGTTTCAGCCAAATGACAAAACACAAATCTCTTTATTACTTGAAGGTGAATTCTGAAGCAGCTAAAGTAGAAGACCACACTCAGTAGCATGCTTTTTCTGCTCTTTTTCCTTTCAGCATGCTCTAGGAATCCAAATTTTCCAGAAACAAGCTTGTTGAAATAGACTGTGGGATGTGCAAGAGCCACTAAATTCATTACTGGTAAAGCAGTCCTAATATTCCAGCACAACCACTTTGGGTTGTTGAAACTCAAACTTGGTTGGAACCTTGCCCATGCATTAGGACACTCTTCTGAAGCCTGACACTTCTCCTATTCAGATTACTTAACCCAAATACAAAGAGAAAAATAGGAAGAGACCACTTGTGTCTTCTATTAGAAATGGGTCACTCATTAATATGAGGGTGTATGAGATTTAAGGCATATTAAAATTTACCAGCAAAAAAGAGACACGTTCGTCAGTTGTTCTGTACTGTGTTATTTAAAGCGTATTTCAGTCTTAGTTATTGTACCATTAAATAACCACTGCAAGGTGCCTGCAGTCAGTCAGTACTGTCTAAAGCCACATAGGCCAGATTTCTAGGCATATAAATCCAGCTGAACTCCAAAAGTAGTTTGAAAAAACAGATTTTATTATACAATTGATAGAATCATAGAATCATAGAATGGTTTGGGTTGGAAAGGACCTTAAAGATCATCGAGTTCCACTCCCCTTGCCATGGGCAAGGACATCTTCCACTAGACCTGGTTTCTCCTAGCTCTGTCTAACCCTTCCTTGAACATTTCCAGGGACAGGGCAGCCACATCTTCTCTGGGCTACTTGTGCCAGAGCCTCACAACCCTGGAAGTTGGAAGGAAGAAACTTTTTTCTGAATATCATACCTAAACTTACCCTCTTTCAGTTTCAGTAATAATTTTTAATTATGAGCTTTCTCCACTTTTGTAGGATGCCAGGACTCATTTAACTTGGGTGCCCCTGTTAGGTGCTGTTCAGTGTTAGGTGTTGTTGAAAACTACACCTCTGTTGAAGTATCTCTGGTATCTTAAAAATATTGGATATCACTCTTTGGGTAGTTTCAGATGTGATCAGATGGTGATAAATTTGTACGCTGATCTTTACCTAGTTATATAGAAATTATTCACTATAAACAAGTAAATAAAACTCCACTTGGACAAATATAATTGTATGTTTTCTTGGGTGTCTCTGCTTTGTAATAATAATGTCCCATTAGCCACCAGAGGGAGCTCAGTCAAATGCAAGAGCCTGTTCCACCAACATAAATTAGTGAGAGCTATTTGAAGGGTTATAAATAGATTTAAGCACAATTTTAGCAGTCAGTGCATAGCTGAATGTAATTTATATTAGGTGGGAACTGTAATGTGGGTGGTTTGGGGTTTTTTGCTTGAAAGAATACTCCTTTTTTGAAATTATTTCAAAAAGAAGTGTTCGCATTCTTGGCACAGATAATTTCATCAGGAAGTACTTCTTCATATGTGAGTAGCTGGCTTTTATTTTCACAGCCATGGAGGGAACACCCTGAATAAGTCTGTTATTTAGAACAGCATTTATAAGAGTATGTCTGAATGTGCCTCTGTCTTCCCTGAATATTAACATTTGTATTTTTTGTACTGACATCTAATCAGTAAACATATATACTGATGTACTTGCAGACCAGGAATACAGAAGGGTCTGACCACACGACAGTTCTTAGCAGGTAATGTTAAATGATACATTTGCTTCTGATTGCTTTAAAAAGTTCAGTGTGGTTGACTTACCTCAGCTGTCCACACAGAGCAAAGGAATGTCAGAGTCAATGACCTAAGCTGGGGAGACCGCTGTGATGAAATGGCTGTGGAGAGGTCTGTGGCCACAAGGCAATCTGGGCTGTGCACTGAGGTTTGTCATACATTTGTAAGAAAGTTACAAGACAGAGGTGAAAGTTTTTCAATCACAGAACACTCAACTGCTACTATTCCTTCATGTGGGAAACTGCAGTTCATAAAAGTACCAAACTCTACTCAGGCAGTGAAAGCAGCAAAAGACCATTAGTGGGGCTGCAGTTATTTTAGTACTGAAGTGCTCTGGCTTCAGTGCAGTTTTTACTCTACCTAGGGTATTTATCAAGGTTTTATTTATCTTTAATGCAAATACAGCAGTTGGCACAGAATTGGGCTCAATGACCCTTTAAGGGACCCTCCCAACTCAAGATTTTCTATGATTCCATGATTGGCAGAATACTCATATCCTGATACTGGCTATTCTTCTTTCTGTAGAAGAACCATCTGCAGTGCTCTGACATCTGTATCACATCATAACTCTGTTAATTCTAGACAGGGGTGAAAAAAATATAACCTTAATGAAGTAAATATTCCAGTATAAAACTTTTGTGTAAACTAGGCTTGGAAAAGTGTTGGGACACATCCAAACAAAAGCCTCCTAAAGCTGAGCTAGGGACAACAGCCTGTACATTCTATTGGTGCAAGCCATAAGCAGCCAGAAAGCAAGCAGTTAAGGCAACAGCTCACTCACCAGTTCCTCTTCCTAGCTGTACCTACTTCCTTTCCATCACTTACAGTTCTCGTATCGTTAACTCATTCTAAGCACCCGAAGCTCAGTTTGGCATCTGGTTGCACATTTGTTACAGCAGCACACACATCCTCATTTCGTTTCCCTAATTCCTGTGTTATAATTTAGTATAAGATTCAGACAAATAACTAAATCCACAGACCACCTACTCTCATATTTTCTAACCAGTGCAAGGAAACCAAGCAGCAGGCTCACAGCAGGCACCTGCAGGCTGGTAGAATTCCTCGCTGCCACATACGAGCACCGAACCACAAACCATCATCCATAGCATTTGGAAACCACCTTGAGCACATGGTAATCATCAGACCATGTCATAAGATCGTCAGACAACTGGATCTGAGCTCTAGGCTGACGCTGCTTACTCAGTGGGGATGGATTGTGGTCAGGGGGATTAAAGGAACTGAGGTTTAGAAGGGGGAACTGGTAATTGGCGTGTAGAAAAGCAGAGTGACTCATATGCTAAATCTTGTGCTTTCTACAGAATGAACCATGCAGTGTAGGAAGCCTGGGCTGAGGATAATAGTGATTTGCGAGTGGTTGTCATCTTTCATTCATATGGGTATGAGTAACACATGACATTACTTGTTAGGAGCACTGAAAAACCTAGAGGTGACTGGCATTGTTCCAAGCAAGGTAGATTCTTCATTCTCATAAAATAACCTACTTAGAATTGAAAGTGTCAGCCTCACAGTTTTGGCATACATCTGAAAGACCATCTTGGTAAGTCCCAGTTTAACACTGCAGAACAAAGCGAGCCAGTGAAGGGAATGGTGAGGTCGAGGCTGCCCCTCCAAGCCCACTTTGCTCCCTTCCCTCCCTCCATGGTGTGCACTGTGGTGCAGTCGTGCAGTGGGTGTCTGGTCTTGCCCCAGAGAAGTACATCAAGATGGACAGCAGGGCCCAGCTTTTTGGTACTCGTTCAGCCTTACTCTTTCATCGCTGCACACCTTCCGGGCCTGTCATGAAGACACTTAATAGCTTCATCATGGGTTTTCCAAGGATATGTATCACCATATCCATGCATGTGCATGCCACGACATTCCACCAGGAGGGAAAAGACCCTCAGAGCTGTGGGTGTACAGGTATGACTGTGGAAGTATAATGATGGGAGAGAAAAGTCATGGCAGCACCCAGGTTTTGTCAACTCTCCTCACAATCCTGCTGGACAGGGCCAGTGCTCTTCCTGTTACATCACAGCCTGGACAAAACTTCCTTTCTCTGCAGCCCTATTCTTCCACTCTGGCACATCTCGTACCCTCCACAGAAAGAGAGGCAAGACTCCTCCAGACAAGTGTCCCCTGTTCCTTTAGACACTTCCACTTTGTGCATTGATCAAGGAAAGAATTTTAGGTAGGGAAAAACACCAAGTGGCTTCGTGATTATCACTGTGACTAGCTCATTTCTGCAAGGGGTCCTGTGACTGGAGATGAAGCAGCAAAGGGTCACATGGCAGAATTCCCCAACCACACAACCCAAAGGAAGGATGAGAACACCTCTCTGTCCCACCTGTCCCCACTGTTAACAGCGTGTGATCCTCACAAAGGCCTCGATGGCAATAAAGCTTCTGGTGGAAGGTGACACACTTCCAAAGATCATTAATTCACAAAATCAGACAGAATAGAGACAATCCTGGAAAGGGAAACATTTTTTAGAAAAAGGCACTCAAACTCACAGCTCCTCATCTTCCAGAGTTTCCAAGTGTCAAGTCACCCTTGGCTCCGGCTGTTTCAAGACCGCATGAGTCATATCCTTGCTAACTGGAAGCCTTAAATTTGTTCAGCATTCTTTACGATGGAAGGAAGTTAGTTAGCAATGACAGAAAATGGAAAGCACAGGTCTTGTTTTTGTTTTAAACCCATGTATTTCACTATGCCTTAAGTGGTTTGAAGCAAATGCATTTACCATAATAGTGGCATGCTTACTTTTGCTAACCTGAATAATCTAGATAACAGCAAGAAACATACCTTGTCTGTAATAAAACTGCAGCTCTCACATGTTGTCATCACATGTTATAAAATTGAGCCTTTCATAGGTACTTGATTTCAAAAACTGGCTTCTAAGTTCTTGGGTGAAATACAATGTAAAACCATCCTTGAAATAACTGTATAAAACCTGTTTTTATAGTGTGATACATACAACAGGACCTAACATGCAGACCACTTCAACCAGGACACAAACCATATTGTCTACAGGGAAAATACAGGATCAGTATGATAAATGCTTTATTAGACAGCTTAATTTCAGCTGTTTAGTCAGCAGAGCTCCACTGTATCTACAGAAAAACTCAGCATATAAATTTGGAGACCTAGTGAATGTGAAAATATTTCTCGCTATTATGCTCTTGATTAACAAATCAAGAGATGGATGATAGATACAGCAGTTACCTCTCAGAAGATTGTTCCAGCTACCTTTACTCTTTTCAGCACCTGGATGATTATCTGCATTACGTTTATTATGCTACATTTTCATTTCACTTGCCCATGAATATTTTTGGAAAATTCCATTTCCCTACCTTCCCGCCTTTGAATGCCACTTCCCCAAATACATTTTCTTTTAAAAATAGTTTTTAAGAGACACTTTAGTTTTTCTTCCTCAGTACTTCTCTATCAGTTTTATTCATTTGTATTGTGATACAATTTCTCTGAGTCCCTGCTCCCAGGCACATGAGCATGCATGCAGGCAAATATGTTCATACATGTTATTTTTCACTTTCACCATAACTAAAAGCAGGAGGAAAATTTGATTGCACATAGCTACAGTCCAAGTTGAATATAAATCTCTGAATTAAAGTAGTTTGGGATGGTTAAAAATTCATATTTATCCAGGCTGGTACGCTGGACCACACCAAAAATTTGGTGTCTACGTATCTATAAAATATTTCTTGAATTCTTTTACACTTGCCAGTAATTACAGATTAGGAAAAACATACTCCCTGACTATTCTCAAAGTGCTGATTGTCACAAATGAGGCCCAGCTTTCCTTCTCCACCTGACTGTGGCTCTCCCTCAGGTTTTTCTCCCAGCACATGGTCTGTAATTTTTCTGCTATCTAAAGCATAGTGACTGCATTTAAATAGAAAATTTCAAGGTGAACACAGTTGTTTGTAAGTAAAGGTCTGCTGTCTGATCCATTTGCATCCAAAGCCAGTCTGTTAATAAACTAATTTTATGTACTTCCAGTGAATTCAGTGAATTCACTGACAATCATCCAACTGGATGTTTTCAAGGCTAGATGGAAAAACCTTTGACTAAAATGACAAACTATTTGAAAATGAGACTCTTGTTCAAAATACATAAACACAGGCAAGAGAAACACATTCTAGTTTCTGTGGTGTTCTGTGCTCAAAGCGAAGCTCTGATTTCTCTTCAAGCTGTGTTTCCCATCAGTGCAAAACTCAAGGCTTTGACAGCACTTCCAAGGCCCAATATTCCAAGTGGTTTTTATTAACTATGGGGTTTTTTTTCCTCTTCAACTTCCACAAGGTACAGTGAAAATTGGATCCTCAGATAATAAGGCCAGAGGAATAAATACAGTGTTACACTGCTCAGGGAGCATCCCAGCAGGAAGCACATGCCTCGGGAGTGGTGATTTCCCAGGAAATCAGTGCCAGGTTGGGATGCTGATGCTGCCCTGGCGGCTCAGGAGGAGAAGTGGAAACAAGGTTGTCCTCTCCTGCTCCCTCTTCATGCTCTCCTGCTCCAGTGCCAGGTGCTTGGAGTAACGCAGAGCCACTTTTCACACCTGTGCTGCAGGGAATACTGTAGGTAATTAGCACAGAAAAATTACGTGCAACTTGTAATTCTTTTTTTGTCCCCTTTGCTGCCAGGAATTGTTTTGATTAACGTGAAATGCTATTTTCATGATAGATTAATGGCAATAATCAAAGCTAAAGTCCTGGTGCAAATCTTAAGTTCATTGTTTTCAATTACTAAGACACATTTCAGTACTAATAACTAATACTAATTTCCTAATTCCAAGCTCATGAAGATGTAACAAGCTGCATCTGTCAAGCAGAGTTTAAAATACAAGGTGATTTGAGAACATTCAGAACATAAAAGGGCTTTTCTACATCTGTTTTTAATGAAAAACTGCTGTATGAATAGAAATAGAAGTATAACAAAGATTTTTAAGTTGATCTAAGAAAATACAGGGATAAATAGAGCAAGTAAAACTGACATTTCACTTCCCAGTTATTTGTGTATCACAGAACTCTCATCCCTACTTACAGCCACATATGTTTCAAAGTAGACCAGAAAATAACAACAAAAGATCCTCACAATAATTTTACTGACATGGTCTCAGTTGAAACTATGATAAAACCATGATTCTTACATTAATTTTTCATTTCCTGCATGCCAAAAAAGTATAATAAAAAGACACTCAAGTAATCTTTATGCTTGAAGGGAAGTTTGATCTCATCTGTTTCCTTTTAATTTTATAACTTGCAAATTAGCACTGGCAGTGCTCATGTTTGATAAAAAAATGATTTTGTTACTTCAATTTTTAATGTGCAGTTTTTCCGATTTTATACAACAGTGTGAAGTTGACATGAAATATAGTTTTTACTAGTGAGGAGATCTGCTTCAAGACAACTTCCAAACACTTTAGGCATGAGGAAAATAATTTTAAAAGAATTCACCAAACTAAAATTAACATATATGTATTCCATATATTAACATTGTCCCTGCTGTATGCCTATGATCCAAATTTCTGACACAGAGACTATTTATATAATTTTCTAGTGTGTCCATATCTTCTTAAATTGGAAGAAATATGTTTAGAAAAGAAATCTGATCCACTAGAACATATAATGGGGATAGATTAACTTCAATTACGTTACTTGAAATAAAACATCCATTATATAATGGATGAAATATCCATTACATTAAGCTACTGGGTGGCAAGCATTAAATCAAATATAGACTTCTACATACTCTGTATCTGTAATAAAGTGTTGTAACATATTAAATAGATCTTTATTTTAAAATATCTTTCCAGCACAGGACCAATCCTGTATGAACTGCCTCACATGAGCTAGTTGGGAGTTATGAGGAACCCTGTCTTTTTTGGTACTGTATCCTGAGCTTTTCCAGTTGCTCCACGCACTGTGTCTGGGCCAGCTTCAGTGTTCGGTTCTCCTCTGTCAGTTCTGCATACTCCTTAGCCAGCTGAGCAGCATCCATGCTTTCTTCTTCCACTTGTTCCAGTCTGGCAATCAGCTCCTTTCTGATGATTATGAAAAAAAACCCCAAATATTAAAAATGGCAGTAGGCAAAAGTTTGTTGTCATGTGTTAGATCAAAGATGAGCTGTGGGTTGTTAATTTACTTTTTATTACTTGAACTTGTGTGAAACAAGGACCTAGAAAATTAATTTTTTAGACTCCTGTTTTTTCACTTTAAAAGACTAAGCTTCCAAGATCTTGGATAGGTTTGCTGTTCAGTGACCAAGCCTGAAAAACGTTGTGCACGTGTCTGTATTTGGGACTGTTCAGCAGAAGAGAAGGCTTTGGGGAGACCTTAGAGTCTCTTCCAGTGCCAGAAGGGACTCCAACAGAGCTGGAGAGGCACTCTTTGACA
This sequence comes from Brachypodius melanocephalos, assembly GCA_013398615.1. Classification (NCBI taxonomy): domain Eukaryota; kingdom Metazoa; phylum Chordata; class Aves; order Passeriformes; family Pycnonotidae; genus Brachypodius; species Brachypodius melanocephalos. Next base: position 9,244,323 of record VZSR01003209.1, read on the forward strand.
CAGGTGACAAAACAAGGGAATGGCTTTAAACTGAGTGAGAGCAGGAAATGGGATATTGGGAAGAAATTCTTCCCTGTGAGGTTGGTGAGGCCCTGGCTCAGGTTGCCCAGAGAAGCTGTGGCTGCTCCATCCCTGGAAGTGTTCAAGGTCAGGTTGGATGCGGCTTGGAGTAACCTGGTCCAGTGGAAGGTGTCCCTGCCCATGGCAGGGGGTGGAACTGGATGAGGTTTAATGTACCTCCCAATCCAAACTATTCTATTGATTGTATGATTCTGTGATCTCTAACTTCAGTAAGAGCTGAACATACAATTCATGGTGCAGAATCAAGTTCCAGGAGAAGACTTGCTAATACTTTGCCAGAAGAATAACAATTTATTTTTCTCTTGATACCAGATATCATTGAAAGACAGCAAGGTTTTGGTTGGTTGGTTAGACTTACCACTAAGTTCTGTGAAGTGTGCCTGGTTTCCTTTTCTTTACGACAAAAAATACTCCAATAAGTAGTAGGCACTGGATCCGAACTACATATATTGTTTCTATAATAATGTGTTTAGGCTTAGACCTTAGCCCTATTGCTGAGGAAGAGCTATAAAGCTGCAAACCTGACCCCTCCTGGTCCTCTTAGGTACAGACACCACGGGATTTAAGCTGTGACTTTGGACGGAGTGCCCCGTATTCCCAGAGCTGCCCTGGAGTTGCAGTTTCCTATATAGTATCAACAGAAATTACCGCAGCACAAGTTAAGATAAAAGAGGTCTTAAAACACACCGAAGGCATGAGTAACTCACCGTATCTAACAGCTCTCCCCTTAGTCACCCACCAGCCTAGCCTGGCCTCTGGGTTTCCTTTTCCCTTTAAGTCAAAAATTTACTCGTTACAGGAAGTCTCTTCTAAAAGGTTCTTTTGATCATTCTACCTCAGAGATTAGTTAATCTTTTAACTGTTCATAGCCCTGTGACTTTATTTTTCAGTCACGCCAAAACAATGCTTGAAGATCATCAGCGGGAAGTTGCTAATGCCTTCATAGTGGATAGATTTCACTGCAGTCCTTAAAGGAGGACACTTGGCAGGCTAGACCAGTGCTTTCAGACAGGAAATTCCTACAGATTGGGAATTCTGTTCCCACAGGTCAGAGTATTAAAGAAAAGATAACATTTCTGTGTTTGCTGATCACTTATGTTACTCGTAGCTGGAAAGCTACCACTTAGAGCAGCAAAACTGTAAATCTGGCTTTTGAAAAATATTTCTGTGTGCCCTTCTTTTAGGATCAATTTAACCTTCCTCTGCCTTTACTGCAGCTTTCAGCGATAGCAGAGTTTGCCCATGGTTTAGCTGACTGTTTACAGTCACAGTTACTGCAGTTCAAGGAGTCACAAGTTAGCAGTGACCCTTGGTACAGCCATTTCTACCAGCTGCGCTTCCCATAGATAAAACATAAAAGGAGGGGGGAAAAAAAGAGAGAGAAGAGTTAGCAGATGTTACAGAATTTTTAAATCAGCCAAAGAGGCAGCATATAGGCATCCTCCCATATGATACCTTTGTTTTATACTACTGAGGTAATGCAGAGCAGCTATGCTGCAGCAAAGCCTCTTCTTTTTCCTTTCACCAGGTGACAGGTGCCTTTGAGAGGAAACATCAAGAGGATATTTTTGCTCAGTAGAATTCTCTTTACATTTTACACCATATAGCTGTACAAATTTTAAACGCAGCAAGCCACTAGCAGGTTCATTTCTCTGTGGCTGGGCCGTTCTAGATCAACCAGTTTTCAAGGAAGTCAAGACAATCTTGGTAGACAGCTCCTATTCATGGGCCAGAGGCCATGGAGGAGTGATTTCATGTGAGAAAGAGATTCAAAAACAATGAGGTTTTACAACTCCAGATGCTTGTTTTTATGGGGTGGTGTTTTGTTTGTTTGGTTGGAGTATTTTTGTGGGTTTGGGGTTTTTCCCTTGGTTTTTTTGGGGGGGTTTGTTTTTTTGTTTTGTTTTGTTTTTGGGGGGTTTTTTGGCAGGGCTGGGGGGGTTTCTTTGTTTGGTTTTGGGTTTTGGTTTGGTTTGTTTTTTGTCCAATCCCTGGACTTCCTCTGGAAGACTTTTATCTCTGGAGACCAAATGAGAGCTTCTGCAATATTTCTTTGCAATTATTCTCCAAAGCAATGTTGTACTGAAGAGCTAATTAATCTCTTTCAAATTACAGACTGTTAAATCAGAAGTGTCCAAACAAATGAATTCAGAATCATTCTTTCTTACTTTTCTTACATTCACAAGCTTCTTAAAAGAGAGATGCAGTGAACACACTTCTAGCAATCAGCATCTTAAAAGGAGGTAAACCTTTTCTGTGGGAATTTTCAATACTTGATAAGGAATGGTGCTGACTTATCCTGGACTTGAGCCAGGAGAGGCACAGACAGACAAAGTGCAAACTCAGACAGCTCTAGTAACGAAGGTCAGTCCTGATTTGATGACATTCTGTGCAGACATGGCTTTCTTGCCACTCCCCAGTAACACTCAAGCAGCACAGATAACTTCTCTCCCCCCTCCCCAGGATTTAGCTCTGCTATCAACCAAACTATAAATGCATTAAAATCAAAATATACTCTTTGCTGTCGTCCACACTCTTGGACCTCCCACACAGAAAGAAGTTTCCTTGCACTGAGGTAGTAAAATTGCCCACTTCTGAGTCAGCAGAACCTACTTAGTCCCTTCCCATCAGGATCAACACCTGTTTACAGGATAGGGTGATGTTTCAGGCTAATACTGTCAGCCTGCCACAGATCTAAAATTAGAGTACCAGGGAATTGCTAAATGTTATGAATGGTGTAGTTTACGGAGCTCACAAAAGGATGAGGACAGTAACTAACATTTACATCTGATCTAATCCAAGATTTGAACTTAGCCTTCAGAGGTTAAAGAACACCATACTAAGCTCTTGCACCATCTAGACTTCCTTGTGGATGCTTAATAAATAGATGTAGCACTGTCTAATCTAATGTGGTTTTTGTTAATGGTTACCCCAGGTTTAAATATTAACAGTATTGATAAGGTATTTTCTAAACTAGTGCTGAGGTACTCAAAGCCTTGAGACAATCTGTAAGCTGCACTTGTAGTGTTCTTTTTTGGGGAGGGATTTGGGAGGCAACATTAGTGATTTGCATTATAAACCAATAAACCGCATGCAGGAGAAAAACACAGCACGGTCTTAGGGAAATAATTTCTCTTTTTCTGGTCTTAATGACTAAACAGGCAGAGAACAGAGCTCCTCAACACTCATATTCACAAGGAATAAATACAAAGAAAAGTTACAGACTAAGCAGATAAATCTGTCTGGAGATAAGTGTATTTAGAAATGGACTGGACACAAGGAAAACCGTTTCCAAAATACAAAGAATCAGATTTGCCTTTCCCCCATTGTGAACAAGGTATTCAGGATCATGCATCTGTGGCAGTACAACATCTTCAACGACTGGAGTGTACTGGTGGCCATAAGGTCATTTTCTCTTCCCACATTTGTCATGCCTTTCCCATCGGAGGGAATTATAAGACCCTGTAAGGTAACTGCTGTCTGAGAAGATTGTCCTTGCACGTTCAAAGTCTACTAATTAATTTAAAAATTAAAATTAAAGTATGTTTTTATGTAAATGAAAATGTGTCTCAGATGCCAACACATAAAAGCTCATAGAATGACAGAATAGTTTGAGATGGAAAGGACCTTCCAAAGACAAGGACCCTTCCTCTAGAAGAGGAGGTGTCTTTAGATTAGAAAAGCTGTAATTTAATTTCTAGTATTTGGCAAGTAACCAAATATATTTTGTTTACATGTGAGATGATGAAAAAACAGGTCTAGAATGGGAAAACTGTTGAGCTAAAATGTTGCCTTTAAGGTTTACACCAAACTTTTTCTGAAGTTGCTGGAAGTCTGAAAACTATTTGTCGTCACAGTGTTGGGGAAGACACTCAAGAAACAGTGTACCTGGAGAAATCCTCTGGACTAAAAGGCATAGAAACAGTCCTAAGGTCATGAGAGTGAGCTAAAACATATGAAAGGCTCCCACAAAATTAGGCAGATGTCTCTACTGCATGTCATTTGCCAAGAGGGCCACTGGGATCCTGGCTTATATCATCAATAGCGTGTCCAGCAGGACCAGGGCAGTGACTGTTCCCTGTGCTGGGAACTGCTGAGGCCACACCTCGAGTCCTGAGTCCAGTTCTGGGCCTCTCACTACCAGACAGACATTGAGGGGCTGGAGCATGTCCAGAGAAGGGAACAGAGCTGGGGAAGGGTCTGGATCACCAGGAGCAGCTGAAGGAGCTGGGGGGGCTCAGCCCAGAGAAAAGGAGGCTCAGGGGGGACCTTTCCACTCTACAACTCCCTGACAGGAGGGTAAAGCCAGGCAGGGGTTGGGCTCTCTCCCTGGGAACATGGGACAAGGTGAGAAGGAACGGCCAAAAGTTGTGCCAGGGGAGGTTCAGATTAGATATCAGGAAAAGCTCTGTAATTGAACGGTTTGTCAAGCACTGGAATGGGCTGCTCAGGGAAGTGGTTGAGTCACCATCCCTGGAGGTGTTAAAAAAACATGAAGAGGTGGCACTCGAGGACACAGTTTAATGGTGAACAGGGAGATGGTGCTAGCTTGGTGGCTGGACTTGATAATCCTAAAGGTCTTTTCCAATCTTAACAATTCTATGATTCTACATCTACTCTAATGGGTAAAAGATGGAAAAGAAATCATATCCATGGCCAAGAAAATGAGTGATCCTAAACCAAGTGGTCATCAAATGATATTTTCTGTAGACTTATATTAGAATTGTCTGGGGGAGGAAAAAGAGATAACCATCCAGTGCTAAGAATATAAAATACAGCTAGCAACCATGGCAACTCTAATATTTAACTACATAATCCAGGGTCATTATCTAGTAATAGCAATATAACAAGTGCTCAAAATAAACAGCCATCTCATCCCTTTCACTCAAAGTTAGATACCCAAAACCATCTGTTATGGAAATACGTGTGTGTTTCTGGAACATAAATTAAATTACATTCTGTGCCCTAAATGTGGTGTGTTCTGGCTTCCACACCCTTTTCTTTATTTTCAATCATGCCTCCCATTCCAGAGTGGTTTTTTCCCTTGTACTACGTATTGCTGGCATAAATGTGAAGAGTTTGAGTGAAGACAGCAAACAAAGCTATGATTAAATTAGCAAAAAAAAATCTACCCAATGTTCTTTCAAATTCTTGCTTCCTTTTTTGTTCTTGAGTAACTTATTTTCCCATCCCATATCTACTTTGTCCTTTGGTTTTCCCTTTCTTGAAACTGCAACCTCTTTTTCTCTCTCACATTTCCCATTTTCCTGTGACATACTTGTCACCCTCTCTCACATTGCCAGCCCAGGACATTCTTTTGCATCTAGATTGCACAAAAGAGAAAAAGTAAGTAAGCTTTGTTGTGGCCTTGATGAAAAGCAACCGCTGTCATTTTGCTTCACTGACTTTTTACTTTGGCTATACTTGATGCTCACATTATGTGCCAAGCTAAGCAGAAGTAAAAGCCTTGGAAAAGTTGTAAAAGATTCAATGTTCCTCACTATTGTTAAAACAGTGTTTTACAACTTTCTATTTCTTATAAAATAATATAAAAATATATCTGCATATATTATGTGTGAAAGGTCACACTGAACTTTGGAAGTTGGAACAAAAATTGTTTAAAGTAGAATTAATTCTATTCCTTTTTTTTTTTTTCTAAAAAGTTCTAATACCTGTACAGATAGTTATGTCAGGTTAATATTATTTCTTCCTCCTAACCAACAAATAAAAAATATTTGCTCAATCCATTTTCTGTTTTTTCCCGTCAGTCAAAACCTTCAGCATTCTGTGTGTACTATCAGCAGGCACCACGGGTACAGAAACTGCCAGGTGAGACTTGTCATTGGAATGACACAGGTGAATTGATCTGTGGAGAGAAGTTGGGAGCACTGGCAAGGGTACCATCCAACAGCACTTGTGATTGGTAAAATGCACAGCCTTTGTAAAAATGTACACTGAAAACCACTATAAAAGCTCTTTGTTCTCATTACAAGGGATGCAATTCGATCATTGTCCATTTTATCAAAATAGTATTTAAGAGAAATAGACAATAGACAGCAGGTGTAGTAGACAACTGGGAATCTTTGTTTCCACACATTCAAATTCAAATGTAGAAGATGACACCCATAGCAGGGGCAAATTTTAGAAAACTGCAAACATCACGTTTTCAATTTGATTGTAATTGGAGGCTAAAGGCTTGTGCATCTCACCAGACTTTTTAGACAAGTCAAAGCATTCTTTCCATTTAAAAGTGGACTACTCAATGCTTTCAGCCAGGCCTGTCTGGGCAACCATTTCCAGTGCCCCAACATCCTCACAGGGAAGAATTTCCTCTTAATATCCAGTCCAAACCTACTCTCTATCAGTTTAAAACCATTCTGCCTTGTCCTAGCTCTACATGCCTGTGTACATAGTCTCTCTCCATCTTTCTTGCAGGCTCCTTTGAGGTAGCAAATGTCCACAATTATAAGGTGCATATGTGAGTATATACATATGTAAGTATATACACATGTGTATTTATACATATATATATATACACACATATGTATGTACACACACAATGCAAAACATGCATGTCACCCCAGCCATTATAATCCATTCTTCATTCAGAATATGCTAGCCCCTAAACTACTTTTGACTCTCTTACTCTAAGTGCTGAGAATGTTTTTAGACATAAATCAGTGAACACAAGAGCAAAACAACTCTCTTTAACTTCTCGCTTACTCCTTTCCCTCCACACTCATAATCCCTTTCTATGTAGTTTTAGATAAAAATCAAGGCTGTCATGTTCAGGTTTCTTTGCTTACATGTATGTAAAGTTACATGAGTCCTAATAACTTTTTAATCCACCTTTAAATTTCAACCAAATTTCTCGTGGTAATTAGTGTCTGGAGGGTTAAAAAAAACAGAGTTTAATAAAGACTGCTACAGAAAAGAAAGATACGCCATGGGGGAAGGGAGTGTCATGAGACCTGCTCCAAAATACTACAAAATGGATAATCTGCCTGGAGGAAAGAGTCATAAACAGTCCACATCTGCAGAAAAATATCTTCAGGTGGCACTTGCAGCTTGTTAAACCTCGAAATCAGGCCACCACAGTGCACCAGTTTGTAGGAAATTAAATCTTTGATCTGAGTGCTGTAGGATCACTTTTTCAGATTAAGATACATGGGAGGTGTGAACGGTGCTGCCCCGATATTTGTCATGTTTAGGCGTTTCACGCCTACACAGCATGTGAACACAAGGCAGCAAATACGTAATTAGAAAGTACATACGAGTCTCAATAATGGAATTCCATTTGTTGCCTTATACAGCCACTCATAACATATGTTTACTGGGGCATGGAATTCCCAGAACAGGTTCAGCAAAGATAGCAGTGGTGGAAGCTTCCTGACATTGTTCCACTGTTGACATCCATTGGTGGAATGAAGGAGAATGCCAGCCTGAAGCCCTTTGATTCATGCAGGATAAGCACCACTGAGAGGCTGACCTCTGGGCTCAGAGGTTGATTAGGATAGTTGTGAGTTCAGGTAAACAATTTTGTGCACGTACCTGCCATTCTCAAGAAGCAAACCATTTCTAAATTAGCTAGTGCCACCTTATTGATTAAAAAAATTGCATTTGAAAGGCATTTTTTTTTTAATTCCAGACAGTGCAAAAATATATATGAATGTTTCATTTTCATGGGCTCCAAGCATTTTTTATAAATAGGCATAACTGATCCAGGATTGTGCCAATAATAATAATAATGGATTTATATTAGTAAACTCTAAAACCCAAATGCTTGAAGGCTACCTTTGGTGTTTATACAACTAAAGTCAAGCCCTTAAACAATCATTCAGTATTTTATATTGCACTTGGATTTTCAGAGTAGACAAAGCCACATGGTCTCCACTGAATTGATCACTAAATACATATGTAAGCAGCTTATATCAGACGACCAAATTTGAAAAATCATTGCAAATTTTAAAAAATTACTTATCTTCTAATCTTTAAGAAAAAAAATTATTTTTGCTCGGCCAAGTTGAATTAATAGTGAATCAAATGCAAATGCTGCAAATATGAATGAAATGCAAAATGCATTTTCCCATGACATTGGACATCTTCTTTTTCAGCTTTTGTTCCAGTCTGTCAGCATCTGAGTTCCACACAGATCCTTCAGTGAAAGGGGATTTGCAGTAGGAAACTTCAACTAACTTTGACACTTTAGGCAAAAAGAAACTATACTGTGCCTATAGCCATCAACCCAGATAAAGACATCTCACTTTCTTACCCTTCACAGTTTGGATTCTTTGGCTGTCATGTAAGACCACAGGATTTCAACCATTTCCCTCCCATCATCTTGCTTCTGCAGCTGAAGATTCCCATGGATGCAAACTTGCCTGAACAGCAAGGTCAGCTGGGCAGACATTTCACTACTCACTTTCCTTCCTCTCTCTGAATTTCTTTTCCAGGTTTCTTGTGGCAAGGGACCAACAGACACAGAGTGCACTTTGCCATTTAACAGTCAGGCAAAAGATGACAGGGCTATGAGTACAGGCCATAGACAACAAAAAAAATCTCCAGCTTATTCACTTTGGGTATGAACACCTGAAATGCCAATGCATATTGAACCAGCATACACAAAAAACAAAGCACCTCACAGAAACATGTTTACTAATATTGTCATGTACTCTAAGCCTTATTGAAGATGCATTTTGATATTCATTAAAGTGTGCAGCATTTATTGAAGAAACTAAATGTGAAAAGGAACCTGTACCAGCTGAACTGGATTGTTACATGACCTGGAGGCTGCCAGTGAAGATTTTAAGGGACATCCACAAAGCTGAGGGCCCAAAACTATGACAGCCCTTAGTGGCCTCAGTTGATCCTGTAGAGCAATGGCCAGCTTGTGCTCTACTGTGACCATCAGGCAGAGGCCTGAAATCATAGAACGGCTTGGGTTAGGAGGGATCCCAAAGATAATCCAGGTTGCTTGAAGCCCCATCCAACCTTTCCTTGAACACTTCCAGGGATGGCACACCCACAGCTTTTCGGGGCAGGCTGTGCCAGAGCCTCACCACCCTCACAGGGAAGAATTTCTTACCAATATCACATCCAATCCTGCCATCTGTCAATTTGAAGCCATTCCCCTTGTCCTGTCACTCCAGACTCTTGTAAATAGTCTCTCTGCATCTTTCTTGTAGGCTTCCTCCAAATACTGGAAACCCACGATTATAATATATGTTTAAATAAGTTAATATATATACAAGTGTATATGTAGATAAGATCAGAAAATACAATGTTAAAGCCTCATGTTTCAAACAGGGTTTTACAAAGAGAACATAGGTCAGTAAATGCTTTGGGAAAGTTACTCACTTTCTTTCTTCCAGCAGGGCAATTTCTTTCTTGACCTCGTGGTACTCTTCTGCTATTTTGCAGTGCTGTTTATACACCTGCATAGATTCCTTAGAGTCATGACAAGGAGGCAGAGGCTTTAAGAAAAGAAAGAAGAAAAAAAAACCCCACTGTTTTTTGAATGAAATATTAGTTAAAACCCCACATACTTCAAGTGATACGATATTTATTTAAATTCCTGTGAGAATACCTAAAGAATTTTTTTCCTTTACTGCAGTATATGGCCAACTATTCCTAGTGATGGCCTTTCATGAAAGAAAAAATATCAAAATTGTTCCCTGCATAAGAATATGTGTAAAATTTCAAACATTGTGAGATTTTTCAGAACTCTTCTTGTCAGCTTTGCAAAATATCCCTGAAGATTTTTCAAAGAAGGATTTCTCCCTTACCTCCCTCTTTTTCAGCTAGAGTGATATGTAAATGCTAAAGCTAGTGCATTGGTCAGACCTATCACATACATCCTTACACTACCAGGAACTGATATCATTGAAGTAAGATCAACTTTTTTTCAATGCACAGTGAATATAATAAATATGGCAAATAAAACCGAGCTGTCCTACGACTCCTCGTGTGAATTTCATCAAAATTCTTGAAAATACATTTTGGTTGAATGTAGGTGCTTCTTAAAGAAGAATGCATCTTAATTCATGCTTCAGGCTTGTCTGTCACATTTTGGTTATAATACTTTCAGGAAGTATTTTTAAGTTATTAGCCACGAAACTATGGACTGTAAATGCACTCCAAACAGCATGCTGGAGCCACCTGTTTGAAGTAAAAGGAACCACTTAAAATAGTTCCTTTACTGCCAAGTTAAATAACATCCAATTTTGTTTCACAATATTAGTAGATTATTTTGCATTTCTTGCTGTCCTACCATGACTCTTCTGTGCAGTATAATATTCCCTTAATGACATTATTAGGAAAAGAAAAGCACAAGTAGTCAAAATTTTCCTATTTATGATCATGTAATCCTTTGCTTTATCTAAACTGGAAATTTAGATTCAAAACATTTTTGTTCAGGAGACATGATAAGCTGGCTTTAGACATAACCCAAAGCACAGATATAAGTAAAGCATGGAGCTTGCAAGTACTTGTAGCTGGTATGTGATTCCTCACTGAAGTTTTAACACAGACACTCATATTTCATGTTCTAAATGTAAAACTGCTCCAGCAGAATTGTTTCACAGCACATTGTTTCATTCTCCCTGATCTTGGAGGTTTTGGGAACCCAGGGAAAGGGCAGCCTGATAGTTGATGAATCTAATCCCTAGAAAAGGGCTTTTAATTGCATTTCAATGTGGATGAGCAATAGCACCATTCATATAGCCACCCAAATAATAAGCATAAATTTAGCAAGACTGAATATAGAAGTCTCAGTGCCCTAATCCAAGAATGCATGGATGAGCCAAAGCAGCATCTCTGCTATCTACCAGAGAACAGCCACCAACAAGTGCGTCACAATAAAACCGTCTCAAACAGTACCAAGGGGAAAGTCCCCAAACAGTGATACTTCAAAAGAAAAACACAACAAAACAAAGCAAAAACCACCTTGGATTTGCTTCCAATTTAGTTTCTGCTAATCTAGCTGGTTTAAAGCAGTTTAAAAATTAAAACAGTGTTCAGTTTCTATATTACAGCTTCCCACTCAAAAGATATATATAGAGAGCTAAAAATTATCTAGTCATGCTGAAACTTAGTATCTAAGTCTCACTTAGAACCAGTTGCTGACTTTTAAACCCCTTCCTATTATTGTTTCCTCTTCAGTGACATTTTTCTTACACTGATATTTCAGCCCGTCAATTAAACTTAAAACAAATTATACAATCTGTTCACTAATTTCTGTTCATAAAATTATTTTCAAATTGTCTGATGGTAGTAAGCATCTAGTTCTAGCCCCTTTGCCATGGGCAGGGACACCTTCCACCAGACCAAGTCGCTCCAAGCCCTGTACAACCTGGCCTTGAACACTTCCAGGGATGGGGCAGCCAGAACTCAAGAATTTTGTTTGCTCCTCTGTAATTTGGAAACTTCTAAGAAAGGCTCCAGAGACAGTATCTACAGCATCCATGAGCAATTTCTGGTCAGCAGGATATGAAACAGGTTTATTTAGCAAACACCTTCTACTGCAATAACATGGGGAAAAGAGAGATACAAATCTCCATTCAGCCTGGATAGGACTTTTTAAAATGTCTGTGGCCAGGCAATGGGACATATTACAGATACTGCAGTACAGAATGCCCAATGGCATTCCATGAAGTCTGTACAATATTTTTATGTTAAGAGATTGCTAATTTACTGAGGTGACTAATTTCAGAAGGCCCTAATAAAGTTCAATTGTCAGTATGATTTTTTGTTGTTGTTGTTGTTGCTTAGAAGTAAACAGCTGTACTTTAACTTCCTCTTAGAACAGCCTGAGCTTGCTACTTCATGAAGTACCTCGCCTGTGCATCAATTAATAGAAATAAAAGCATACCTGCTAGACAAGCAAAAAATATCCCTGCCAAAGTAAGTTACATTTAATGGCAACAGTTGCTACTTTTAATACTGTTTATTTCAGGCTTCGGTGTAATCTACCCTCATTTTCCTGTGCTGGCAAAATATGTACATGCAGCATCTCTGATTTGGTTCCCAAAGCTAGTCCAAAAACTACAGCTACAAATTATACTGGTGGTCTGTCCTATTTTGCCTGATTTTCAACAAGGTCTGATTTTTCATCGTATTTGTTGAGTAACTCACTGTAACATTGACAAATGTTTTACAGAATTCAGCAGGTAGACACTAAGAGATCCTTTTATAGACCACCTTGTAACTGCACATATATATGTAGATCTTTACAAGACATCTGCACTGTTTATTTAGACTTTTGTTCAGAATCCAGATATGAAAGGTGTTGGAAGATGACATGCAAAAGCAGCTCATGAAGAAACAGAAAATCACAGAACAGTTTAGGTTGGAAGGGACCTGCTTCCCTTGTAGGAGAGGTGCTCCATTCCTCTAATCATCTTGGTGTTCTCCTCTCTGTCTGCTTTTTAAGGCAGGTTGAAGGAGTTTTTCTAAATAAAATCTTTGATGGAGTGACACAGAATGAAAGGTGGTTTTTTGCTTCACTCACATGACAAGTTCTTTTGCCTTGCCATATGAAAATCAGCATTCCATATCCATAAAAGCTCTATAGTTTACAGTGCCACTCAACTATTCAAAAACTTTAAAACAGTTGATTTTTAAATTCACCATCATTTCTTTGCATTTATGTATTTGTTTAACTGGGAAAAGAAATTAAAACTTTCTCCTGAAAACGTTGAAATTTCAAGGAAAAAACGTGTCAGGCAGTTCTTCCAGCTTACATGAACCTGTCTAGAAGTCTTCAGCACTGATCTAATTAAAGAGTAGGGTCTTGCTTTTTGTAAATTTGGTAACTTTCATCGGAATTCTTCTAGAAAACTGGAAAATCCAATGCTAATATTTTGAATGTGGCCTATGTTCATTATATGGCCTTGTGCACTCTTCTATGATGCAAAAAACCACATTGTGCCAAGCAAAAATAGCATATCGCAGATACATTTTGTTGTGCAACTGGAACACTTCCACCAGTTCCAGATACCCATCTTAGGATAGATCTAGTCTAGTTCAGTTTTACTATGAAAATAAAGAGTTCTCTTTACTCCAAAGAATTCAGGTCACCTGGATGAGAGCAATTGTGAGTTTTGCTCTCCTTCCTGGGAGATTTTCCATTCTTGTCTAACCTCAACATGTTGCTCTCACTTGGTGAACATGCATACATGTTAACATACATGCATAAAATGGTCTTACATAATCTAAGACCAAAGTTATCACAGCAGCATTACACGAGACATATCAAGTTCATAGGCAATCAAACCTAATTATAGAGCAACACAGTGCTCTAGGAATTCTCATGAAGTCAATACATAGTTTAAAAAAATTCCAGCATCCTCTTTAAAAACCCAGAATGCTTTTAAACTTTCTGAAATAAATTTATGTGTCTAACAAGAATCCTGGCACTCAGTAGAAGCAATTAAAGTTCCAGAGTAAACAAGGGTTCTGCTAAATGCTTATATCACATGTAACGCACTGCTCCTTTCATAACATCTTCATTACTTCTTTTATATGAGCATTCTTCACTAAAGCAAGAAAAACTATCCTTTGACCTAAAGAACTGGTGCTATAAATGGTTGGAGCTTTTTCTCTGTTGCAGCAGTTTTATAGTCATCTAACTACACAGATTTGTAATACAAAATGTGACATAAATGACTCTCAAACTCACAATTTCATGAGAAGAGATCACAGAACCATTGAATTGTTTTGTGTTGGAAAGGACTTTAAAGATCACCTCATTCCAACCCCATGCCAGGAACACCTTCCACTAGACCAGGTTGCTCAGAGCCCCATCCAACCTGGTTTTGAAAGATAAAGAATTATAGATGTGTATCCGTATGTGACCTGTGTTCCTCCCTCTTCAGGACCAAGCTCACAGCTGGAATAAAGACTTAGACGGAGACCAAAGAGATGAACTGAGCAAGTCACAGGAAGTGTTGGAACAGGACAGGCAATGCACAGGGCACAGCAATGCAGGCACTTAACACTAGACACCCTCCTCTCCATTCAGTGACCTGAACAACAGGGCCTTGGGTGCTGATGTATGTTTCTAAATGCAGCAGATAACTTGTAGTAAAGTGTCTGTCAGAGGGGTCACTATGCAGTTAATCAAGGAAGTGCCTTCCAAGGACCCTTCCAGCTTTTACACAAAGCAAAGGTTAAAGTTTCCCAGTGACAGATGAAACCAGCCTACCCTTGCTGCACTGCCCACCCCATGGCACACACACGGGAGCGGGGGAAAAACACCAAAGCCCAAATAAGCAGGTATTGCTCATCAGTGGGAAGAGAATAATTCCCAATACTGCAGACAAAAGGAATTGAAAGCAAGAAGTTTATTAATATGAGTTTTCTTTCACTGATGACCTAGCAGGAAGTTATTTTACTGTTGTGTGGGTTTGTTTTTTTTGTTTTTTGTTTGTTTGGGTTTTTTTTTAATAAAGCTGTAAATATAGCTTAAACTGATCTGTTCTCATACACAGGGCTTTCATGTCTGGTTGACCACACTTCAATTTTGATTTAGAGTAGCTGAGTTATTTTCTTAAAAATTGCTTCTTGGAATGTGTAGAAAAATTTAACATTCAAAAAAGTAATTAAAAAATAAAACATGTTAGTCTGAAGCTAGCTAGTACATCAGAACACACAGACTGATCATTTTTATTCTTCAGAAAGAAGCTGCAACTAGGACTGCCCTTTAGTAACTAGAGTCCTCATAGAGAATTAGCCTTTTTTGCTAAGTCTCCTAGACAGACCTTCTCTCCAGGCAATCCCACCTTCACCTCTGTACAGCTGGGTGCTTGGACAGCAGAGTTTGTTACCCTGCCAAGGGGAGGCTGCACTGAACTTTGCCCTGCCATCTGATAGTGCTGCCCAGGGAACAGGTATGGAAGGATTGTGGTAGGAAAAGTGGGACCACTAGGTAATTCTGCTCAAATAGCCAAGTTCTCTGCCAAGGCCTAACATAGGAGGACAAGGGCTTGAAATCTAAAACAGAGGTGCAAATTGCTTGGTACTCAGGCTGTGGTCTGCTGCCTGCATGCATGGAATTCTAAGGCTCTGATTTTCCAAGTGACTTGCTGAACTTACATACATAGCTTTCAAGCTGCTTTCAAAATCCAGCTTAAAGATCAGCTAATTTAGGGGGTTTGTTTGTTTTTAAAACAAGTTTCAAAATTTTCCTTTGTATGCTTGAAATCTGTAAAGTTATTATTTTTACTTTTTAAATTAAGTTTTTACTTTTTTAAGGTGCCTATAGCCACATAACTTGCATTTATAATTTGCTTCTTTAAACAAAATTCAAACGGTTTTGACTGTATTTATGGCACACATGAAAATCTTGTGGCTCTAAGATACGATATTTTAATTGTGAATGTATGTACCAGCATTCTTACAAATTCAAGCATTTCAGGCTGCTCTTGCCACAGTTAATTAAAAGGCTCATTTACACGACACTTCATGTGTATGCTCTCTATTAACACCCTTGGGACAGAAAAAAGCATGGATGGAATGACATGGGACACCACCATTCACTATTTCTGCAGGTCCTGGTGAAGCCCATTTTACTTGTTTCTGTAATACAGGAGCTACCTGTTTCAAAGCTGGCATGAATTGCAAGCACATGCCATACCATTCTGACAAACCCCAGCTGGATTGTAGTAATTCAAAAATCCACAGTTAAGAAGAAATGTAACAAGGTAAATGATAACTGTGTAACGGTTATTGCTTGTTTGAAATTTTAAAGCAGATTAAAAATATTGTAATTACATTAAATAGTTATCACATGAAGCTGTGATCCAGATTGACAAAAGCAAGGAAATTCAAGTTTTTATTGCTAAATTTGAGTGCAATGTTACCTCTGCATCAGCTCAGAATTCTGTATTGACTTCACTGCCCTTGGATGAACATAAAGGCATCAAAATATAAATACATACATAAGCTTGAAAAGCTAGAAGATGAAGTACTACCATAAATTTTATACTTTTAAGTGGTTGAGTCAGACAGGTAGCTCTTATAAGTTATCCTTTCAGCTACCCCAATATTACCAGGAGAGTTTATGAAAGATAATAAAAAGAGCATTACATGAATCAAAGCCTTTGATTGTTTCTTTGAATTTGTTATCATATTGAGACCATGAAAATAAAGGAAGGTTATCTTGAAACGAATGTCAAACACTTAAGAGACCAATTGGGTACACTTAGTGGCATTGTGCTAGTGTGTACTTTAAAACTTTTACTGAAGGGCTATTATCCATCCAGCACACTTGAATGCTCCCGGAGGAGCATTTTCAGCCTATCATGAAATTCCATATTTAGAGTATATTATAGGTTCCAGAAATGTAAAAGCCATAAAAGTCCTAATAAAAAAATCACCACCTGTCCTGCAGAGTATGTACATGTAACACTAGTAATTTTGTTTTTATGTATCAATAGCAGCAACAATAATCATATTTTGTTCTTTTAGAGCAATCCTCACCCACTGGTCTTAATGCTTTTTAACAAAAAAGGTAAAAATTATTAACTTAATTTCAGAGATTAACAGAGGGATGAAGCAACTCCAGAATTAGGCAATGTGTCACTGAGAGAGTTGGAAACAAAATTCAGGTTCTTTACTTTCAATTCAGTGCTTCAGCCATGAAACATGATTGCTTTTCTCAAATTGAATTCTTCTAAGGAAAAAAATACCAGTCATGTTTGCTGCCCTGGAAGATTAGTGATATATAGAGGTTAGCATAATACCCTGTTCCTTTTGTCCCAAACATTAAGCTGTTATTAATTCCTTCTTATGCTTAAAGAACCTGTCCATATCCTCAGGATGAGAGAGATAGAGCAAGAAGAGTCTCTGTCATCCTCCATTCCTTTCTCAGCCATCCTTTTGATGAGAGCAGCAGGACAGAAGTGTCGGGCCTTGAAGCCAGCAGCCCTCTCGTGTTGTCTCATGAGTTGATGGGTACAGGAAAGATGACGTTATTGGACAACAAATGGTCTACTAACGCCTTTCTCAATTTACAGTCAGGAAACAACTGCCTTCATAGTGAAATATCAGAGGAAGCCTAAATGCTCCTGGGAAAACAGATGATCTGAAGCAGTCTACAAAAGCCAGCAAACACTCCAGAACCACCACAGAGGAAAGAGAAATAATCCCTGGATGCAGAACTGGCTTTGTGCCTGGTGAACCATGGAGTTGCCATCAACTGCTCACTGTCCAGTATACTGGGGGCCCATCATCCTGTGCTGCCAAACAAGATTGGTCACTAAAGGATTCTCTTGGAATGCTTCTGAGAAAACTGGTATCAGTCATAGCACAGCCGGCAGGCATTAGAATGTATAATGCCCATCTCATTCCTTCTCCCATCAATTGAACAAGAATTCTCTTCACTGCAGTGCACCAGCACTGCAGGAATTGGATAGAAAATCTTAATAGCAGGCAAGATTTTTAAAATAGTAATTTCCCTGCAGTTGGACTAAAAATTTTCTGTAGATCTTGAAAAGACAATGTTTTCTTCTACGAATATATATGATCTTATTAAATGTTATTAGGCTAGAAAAGCACCAATAAAAACTTCCACAATAGTGTAACAACTAGAGGCTTTTTATAACAACAAATACAGTGAATGTGAAGTAGAACTTTCATAAGGGAAGAAAAGTTTACCTGCAGCT
This sequence comes from Brachypodius melanocephalos, assembly GCA_013398615.1. Taxonomy (NCBI): domain Eukaryota; kingdom Metazoa; phylum Chordata; class Aves; order Passeriformes; family Pycnonotidae; genus Brachypodius; species Brachypodius melanocephalos. Next base: position 9,262,067 of record VZSR01003209.1, read on the forward strand.
GCTGATCTAGTTCTGGAAATGCCAAAGAGAAGTTTTCAGGAGAAGCATCATCTAAAAGGTAAACACGATGTTAAAAGTCATTGTCTATCAAAGACAGCATTTCAAGTAAGCTGTTTGAAGAAGTTCTATTTGCATATATGGACAGTAATATCAGGATCCTGAAAACACCTCCACATCTTACCTTTTACACTTGAGATGCCTCAGTAGAATCCTTGAAAATACTAGTGGGTTGGCAATAATAAAATTTATATCCTGGAATTACAGAAAGTCTATTTTGCATTGCAGTGATTAAGAAACAAAGCAGTAGTCCAGTAGAACATGTGATATTTTAACAAAACAAATAAATCTAAACTGTTTTTCCTCCTAAGCTCTCCCTATTACACTGCAAAGTAAAGGACTGTCTTAAAGGACTTCAACCTGTCAAACTCCAGCCTTGGCTAGAGTTAGTTCAATCACAACAACAAACCAAGCTCTGTTTTTATTTATTTGTTTGGGGGATTTTTCATTTATTTTTAGTACAGGCTTCCAGCAAAGGTGGGACAGATTGTGCCAGTTATGTCAGGGTTGTGATGTGGACACCTGCCCAGTAGTAGCTGGACTGAGATCAGAAATATGAATCACACTTGGTAGCACCAGTGCAATATTTCTTTCTCAGTGACTTTCACACTCTCAGTTTTGCATTGGATTATGATGACTGTTTATTCATCTTACTATAGGTTATGGGAGGTGAGGAGAGTGTTACTATTAGCTTACAGGCAGTTATTTGTAAGGGGTCAAAATGAAATAAGGATGGCTCTTACAGGAGAAAATTGCTAACACAGATCAAATCCTGCAACCTGCTTTGTACTTGTAGACTTGCACACAGCAACAAAACCCCAACAAGATCAAGAGCAGGATTCTAAAAGAGTACAGACTAGGATCTAAATTATTTGGCAAATATTTGACATCTCTTTCTCCCAGCCTCTGTGGTTATACAGCAAAGGAGGTTGGGGGGAAAAAATTAAAATAAGTCACTTTATCCTATGAAAAATAAACATACTGGCTAACACATGGTCAGAGCCTTACTCAATAACACAGCTAGAGCTGGGTGGCCTCTGGGAAGAGAGGTTCAGAGAAGAAAAAAAAGTATAGTGATACAAAAGCAAAAGCTCTTGAACTTCCTCAGAAAACAAAGTGAAGTTCCTGGATTTTCGTGGAGTAGTTGTCTCGCTAGCATTATCAGAAAGTCATACCCATGTCATGTGATTGTCCCCCTTCTTTCTTCACAGCATATGTCAAGCATGTCCATTCTGGAAAATACTTAAATTTCTTTAATTGTATAGAATTGTATCATGCTAATATGCAAGTGTTTACCTTTCATTTGCTATTGCTTTCCTGTGCAATATATAAATAGACTACTTTTCTAAAAGAAGAAAGATGAATCATATGGCAAGGCTAAAAGGAAGGACAGAATAAGACTCAGTCTGACTAGGGCTACAGCTGCTCTACAAGTATTTGGCTGAATAGCTGTTAAATATTCTGACAGAGATATTGGACCAGAGTCATGGATGGCAGTTAAACTGCTATTTGTTTTGGCAATTCCACCAGTACAATCTTTGGTACAGTAGCTTTATGGAGGGATCTTGAACACCTTTAAAACTCAGAAAAACATAGCAAAAGCAACACTCCAAATAATTTAAAAATTGAAGAAACATCAGACACTAATTACATTTTCATAACATCAGTTATTAATAAGAAAATAAAATTAATGCAGTGTCAGAATATTGGAAAATAAATTGGATCATACTCTGAAAAGAACCAGTTAAAAATTTTGGAAGTACTTTATAAAGGATGGAATAGAGAGATAAATTAATGTAGAGGAAATCCTTTCAATAAACAGATGTTCCCTGCTTATTTTTTGAACTCAAGTGACTGAGTCAATGGTACTAAAAATAGAATGTACTCGTATCCTAACCCTTATGACATACCATAGTACATTTTATAATGGGCTTGCCCTAGCATCTATTGAACAGCTGCTAGGGTGGGGTTTTTTTAGTTATACTAGTTTAAGACTTGTTTAAATCATCATCTGATGTGCAGAATATCATCAAGAAATGCTACAGACTTCAGTGTTTTGAAATTATCCTGAGTTCCTAATACTCCTTGAGAACTTCAGCTGAAGTGTTTAGTTTACAGAAATTAACAGAAATTCTCATTGCTAACTGCAATCTTGTTTTTCACAAAAGGCTTTCCCCACAGCTTTCAGTGAAATAAATTATTGCCCCAGATCAGTCTTTATTTCACTGTTGTCAAAGTAATAACCACAAAAATAGCAATAAAAATCACTCGGTAATAATGAAAACTTAAATTCCACACAAGGGGAAAGCAAATGAAAGCATTCATTCACCTCCTAAAACTTTCTTGAGGATTTTTTCAGGAAGTCTAGAGGAAAGATACAAACTTTTGCATTTTTTTCTGAAGAATTGCTATTGCCCTTACATGCAGAATATCAGTCAAAATCCCATTGACTTCTAGCCTTAAAAATCTATTGACTCTGAAAATCAGATAGAAGAAATGTCTGAAATGCCAATGAAATTATTCTGAAGATCAAAACATTCTCAAAACTATCTCCTGATCTGTGTTTGTTATTTTCTACTCTATCTCTCCTTAACTAGAAAACAAAACCCTGAAATACCTATTTTCCCCTTTTCTCAGTGAATTATAAATTTCTAATGAACATCTAGATTATTATAAGGAATCACCCATATAATCAAAGACCACTTTTATAATAGAGTTAGCGGCTTTTCTGTACCACAAATCCCTGAAAATATCTAGGCTGATTCTTCCAGCTACAAACAGCATCTCATCCCTATAGTCACTATAAAGAAACACGTAAAGAAAAATTATTTTTAATTCAAGCTAGATGTTGAAAATCTATTTCATTTAAAATAAAAATATATTTAAAAATCAGTAACAGCAACTTGCTGCACCTAAAAACGAGTCAAGATGTTGTCAAAAGGAAATAAGAAAGAGTTAAAACATACATGTGCAAATTATGGCCAGCAAACTCAATAGCACTATCCTGTGATGTGAAAGAATCAGATCAGGGATTTCATTACAGCCACCTAAGTTAATATATCTGTAACATGATTTCTAAATTAGTAACATTTCCTGATTTCCCATAGATCCCAAACCTAATTTTGAAGTTCTGTGTTTAAAAATGCCCTGAAGACATGTACTCTGATTAAAGCCCATGTGTTTTGAACCAAAGACTCAGTTCATGTGCATGAAGCAGTGTGATTTTCACGTTTGTTTCATCAGGTTCACATGCTCGCTTGGCTTGCTGCCGAAAAGTGTCATTTGTAACAAAGAGCATCTAAACTCTATAAACACTGATTGTCTTTGTACAGAAGGCTCGCTATTAGCCCCGAGGCAGCAGATATATGCTGAAGTTGCACATTTTGAGAATGAAGTTCAATTTCTGGAAAGCTTCAGTTATTTAATCGTGTTCTGGCCTCCTGGAGATTCCAATACCCCAGACCTCCATCATGTAGTTAAATGAGAGAAATCCTTCACATGTTGCTGTCTGACTGACACAGTGTCTGTCACAATGAAGTGTAATACTCAAATCCTTTCCTATATGGCTATTCCATTTAACTGAACTGTGAGCTAAAGGCAGTAAATCCTTTAAGGACAACATCTGATTCACTTGCAGTATAATCTTGAAAATTAGTTTCTCTATGATCTTCACTATGACAGAAATAAAATATAAAAATTTAAATGTGTTGAAAGCACATTAAGGTTGCTAAATCAAGCACTTGAAACTTAGGAAATGCCAATCACAGCTCTGCTTCCTTGAGTAACTGAGTTATGATCCAGTATTTAATTATACAGTGAGGTCCTATTTTTTTTCTCCTACATGTGTGGGCCAATGTATTCAGATCTCTTCCTTCCAAATTAAAGAATTAAATTGGTAACATAAGTAGGTTGCTATCCTGTAAGTAGATCAGCCCTTGCACAGGAAAGGTGCTCAAACTGAACAGCAAGCACCACACCTTGCACAAACAACAGTGGCAAACTACCTGTCAGGGTCCAGCCTTGGCCCTGGGAGGGCTGTGAGATCCAGCCACTCTGGGTCTGGATACTGACAGACAAGCATGGACTCATCACATTCACCCTGGAAGGCTGTGTGGCTAAGTGACTGCAACTTGGCACTGCTCTGTGGAGCTCCGGGGCTTCTATTCCCAGCCCTGCCTGACACGACCTTACACAACCTCACAGTTACCTCACCCGTAAAATAGTGGGGAATGGTCACTGCCCCACCCAGGAATAGGATGTGAAGGCTTGCTCAATAATAAGAGTTGTGGACCTCCCAAAAATAGAAACAGTCCATATCAGAAGAGGTAAGAACAAAATCCTTCTACTTCATATGCCTTCACTCAAGCCTAAGCATCCTCAGATGAATGTCCCTTTGAGGGTATCTCACCTGATTTCCCATCTAATTCCCCAAGAACCAAGCCCTGTGGGTTGAGTGTAGATTTAGGAAATTAGCTCTGTAAATTTTAGCCATCTATTGTAGCAATCCTCACTGGCTGTCAGTCAATGTGCTGGAAAATCTCTGTGGACATTACAACCAATATGAGGGCAGGGTAGGAATTTGAAGGTTGATTCTGAAGAAGCAGCCACTGCAAAACAGTCTTGCATGATAAACTAGAAAAGCAAAAAATTCCTTGTAGTCACTAGGATAATGAGCTTAAAGAGGAGTAAAATAAATAATTTTGCTATGCTTACAAAAATATGACACTGTTCCACTGTCAGGTTCATTAAAAGATGTATGTTTTGCCTTTGTTGCCAGTGATTTTTCTGAAAAGTGCTGTCAGAGGTAAACTAATTTCAAATTAAAGAACTCACTAACAATTTCAGACCCAGTCCTTTATCACCACATACCATGAGCAGAACTTTTCAGCTAGATTCAAGCTTTTATTCTAGGGGGCAAGGTGAAGAGATAGGAACTTATAAATCTTGCCTTTGAGCTATTACATAAAAAAAAATCCATCTGTCCAAATTCCATTAAGTTCATGTACTTGTAAGATGGATAAAAATTAGGACATATTGAATTCCACCAGTTAAATGAAATTGATGCTGACAAACCACAATGAATTTTCAACTTTGGAACACTTATTTGAATCTCAGAACACCACATTCTGTTCAAGCTGCATTAGCTTCCAAGGGATGTAAGGTAGGTTGAAATAGTGTTTGCAATTCATTACTTTAAAATGGTACCTCAAGTCAAACTGTTGTGACACTGTGCAGACACACCCTGGGAAACGTCTGTTAGTGAACTTAAGCGAAAGAGCCAAACATAGACATTTACATTTACAGGAGTATGAGATACACAATAAAGCTGTCTTCTTATATAGCACCTACTGATGGGCTGCTCCTGAGACTTTTAAGGAACTGGTTACTCTACTTTCACATTAAAAATACCTCACAAAGCTGGCCAGAATTTCAGTCATCAGGTGTTGACTGACAAATAATGTAACACACATTATTTTTTGTACACTCGGGATAAGCCAGCTCTGGTCCTGTAGGTCAGTTAACACAAAGAAATTTCTTCTCATGAGCTGAGAGTAGTTTCTCCTTTCACTGCTCCTCACACCCACTGCTTGGTTACAATCCTAGCCAGTGAGATAATTGCCACCCAGAAGAAACATTCCATTTCCTCTTTTTATATCCAGTTATGCTGTCAGTTCCTCCTAGTAAGCAGTTGCACAGCCCCCGGAAGGAGAATGCAGCCTTTCTTGGTGAAATGTGTCACTGTGCCTTTCAAGTGAGGTAGAATTTAAGGAAAAGCTTAAGTCAGAGATATTTCCTCACCACTTAGCCCTTGCCAAGAACTTATTGTATCCTAATGGTGCATGAACTTCAGCTGATGCTCTACTATCACACATCAGGTAACTCCTATTTGAACCGAAAACAAATATCCTCATCAAGGAGAAAAAAAAGGTGAAAAAAATATAAAAGAGTAAGGGGGGGGAAAAAGCACCTGCTATGGAATACCTAAAGGTCTATCTGTTGAATGTTTTTGTAGTTCATCTTTTTTAAAAAGTATTAAATACTTATTTGTACTCTCTTAAATCAACTATGGTCTGCTGGAAATTTTCACACCTATTAAAAGCTTGTTTCCTTTGCTTTCTTGAAATACATCTAACATAAAAACCCTTGAAATTCTTACAACACAGTAAAATAATAACATTAGTCTAGACCTCCTGGTATCCCTCAAAGGGATGTGATGCAGAGGGGAACATGGCACTAACTCTGCTGGTTGCTGGGTTTTCTTATTAGTACTCATGAAGATTCTGGATTGCATGCTGCAGGAACATTTGTACATATACAATAAAGGATTCAAAATTTTAACAATTTCAACATTTTGAACAATTTAACAATATGTAGGAGAAAAAGATTACCTTTCTCTAATTGATTTTATTTTTGTAAACACTAAGAGAGAGGCTGGAATTATTAGCAGGATAAAAAAAGTAAAAAATAAAATATGATGCAATGTTAAGGAAGTTAGACTTCCTGCCTTTCATGTCCCCTTCTTCCAAGCTATTCACAACCTTGTCATTTCCTACTGCCGTCTCTTGTCACAAACCACTCTGCTCTCTTTGATTTTCCCATGGTCTCAGCTTTCCCTGACTTGTTTTCAATGCCTCACATTAGCATTCTTTTTTCATAATTTGTAAGAGCACTCCCCTTTCTTTTACATCTCTCAAGACCTATTTATGCCATAATTTCTGTAAGAAATTTACCATGTGACTGTGTCGTGGAAGAAGTGAATGATTCCTTACTGCTTTCTGTAATAAAAATGTAATTACCAGGTTATTTTAATTTATGAAAAAGGGCACATAGATTTCATGCATTTCTTTATATTCCTTGTCTCAATCTTTCTTTGTCACTCATTTTTATGAACTGAAAGTGAAGTTCAATAATATATGAAGATGTTTGGTTTTTAATTCCCTTGCTTAGGGCATGACATTGTATTTCAGTATTGTAGCTGAAAATTAACAGAACACAACAACTAGCTGGGAAAGATAATGCATATTTTAAAATATTTTTAAAATAGAAAATTGCATCCAAGCTGAGATTCTGTTCACACAAACCTTAGGCAGTGATCTCACACATTATTCTACAATGCATAGAGTCCCATAAAGCACTCAACAGCATAGGTTTCAGTTGTCCTTATACCTCATGCCATAAACACATCTCAGCCCTGACTCCAGGCACTTACCTTTAGCAAAAGCAACAGCCAACATTTTTTGGATGCTTTTCAGCTTCCCTTTCGATTTATGTCATTTTGACTTTCACTGTTTGGCAACAGCCCTCTGGTCCTGAATAATATTGAAGGTGCAAACCAATAATATTTATCTACTCCAAAGTGTCCATGTGCGTACAGGGTATGTTCAGGAAAATTAATACTCCCTCAGCATGAGCTGATACGATAAACATCAATGAAATTGCTGCTGCTGTCTCAGAGAACATGCCATGTGGGGCACCTGTTTCCTGAAACCTTTCACCAAGCTGGGCATGTGTGGCACTTTCCAACCTTCCCCCTAGAAAACATCTCTTCCTGCTCTAGGATCATGCAAATTTGTCTTTTTACTTATCTTGTTTTACAATTCCACAAAATCAGAGATACTGCACATGCAGGTAAATTTGATAGTTAGTTACAGTCCTAATTACATTTCACAAACCACTGAAAGGAAATAAAGATCGAAACTGTCAATCTAGTGAGTTTAGTCTAATGAAACTATTAATGGAAACATTAAAAGCTATCAGACAGGAAAACTGATCACATGCTACCACTCAGGAAAAAAATCCATCCATTACACTGGACTAGGTTTGATACTGTAAACACTAAGCACTGTAAAATTTAAAAGCAGTTGTGGTTTAAATTTAAAAGCATTGTGTTTTACTCCATCAATTAAACTGTACCTGGGGAATCATTAAGGCTGAAGGCAATTCGTACTGGCTTATCAGCAGGTACCCTGGCGGTGGTGATCATGTGGGCACTTGAGTCAATGCTTTTACTTGTTTGTTCCAGCTGCAATAATACAAAAAATATATTTATTACAGAGCACGTGACATCACTCAACAAATGAGTTTTAATGCTTTTCATGCATTCACAGCTGCCTTTCCCATCCTAGCTAAGCAATGTTCAGAATCAAAGTCAAGGGAGCGCCATTTCACTTTTCCATTTAAAGAGAATCTAAGTGAAATTCAGTGCAGAGACTGCTTTTATTTTTGCTATTTATAGATTAGAAAGAACGATGGCAAAGGAAGCTGCCTCTCTTCTCACCTGCTTGCTCCCCGCCATTGCCCCTTCAGCAAGCCTTGACTCGTGGCAATGCTGCCTGGTTCTGAAGGTGAAGAAGGAAGAAGGGGTGGGGAGCTGAGAGTAACATGACCCCAAGCCTGCCCTATGATTGGAACCGTGCACACCACTCCACATGGTGTCAAGGAGGAGGCACTCATCCTCCTACCTTCCACCCATACTCCCCCAGTCCAACTGTGCCTGCAAGTCACACACTTCATGACAAAAAATTCATGGGGTCTCCAAACCTTGGTGATGATCCGTCAGTGGAAGCCTGTGCAGGTGTAGAGATCTATGTCTGCATGAATTTGGCTCCTGGGTTGAGACCTTACTCAGTCCTCCGTCTTTCTTCTGAGACCATCAATTCCAAAAAGTGGTTTTACTGTGATGAAACCCTGCCATTAAGAAAACTGCTAGTTCGTTTCAAATATGGCACTGAAGAATTGTTGAACAACAAAAGAACTAGCTACTTTTGATCTCTAATAATGTAATTAAAACATCTCTGTGCCCTGAAAAGTTTTACCCTGAGCTCTACCATGTATATTTAACCTTTGAATAAACAGTTTTGGTTAAACTCTATTGAATAGTTAAATGCAATCAGTCCCTTTGATTATCTAGCACAAAGCTGCTAAAATTCTAAGATACTAATCTTCTGATTAGCACCATGTGTGGAGAATGTGAAGTCAGTGGGCATTCAAAAGATCTGCCCATAAAGAAATTATTTTAGGATACTGGACTGCTATCCCGCACGCATTGTATTCATACCAAATATGTGGACAATTACGCTTTTAAATTACCATAAAAACCTCTTACGGAATTAGAAACCAAATTCATCAGGAAAATACAATGAATTTACTAATTCACCATCAGCAGACAACAGAGCATTTAGCTAGTGAAAACAAGAGCCAGTTTCCTAAGCCAATAGTCCTGCAGTTTTTCAGTAAAGTAGCTATTGTATCGCATGAAAATTCTACCAAGTCAATCTAACTCATACTAAATTTTTTGGCAGTCTCAAAAAGTCAGTAGAACAGAACACTATTTCAGGAGTATAATCTTCCTTGGTGTACAAGTGAATCAAACACTTCTCTGGCATCATTGCCATGCAATCAGTGGAAGAGGATCAAATTTGCATTGGGTCCACTAATTTCAGCATTTCTTGTTTATTTGCTTTGTCTCTGTTGATTTTAGTTAGCAGAGTGATATGGTTACTTGCTATTCAATGTGCATAATCTTTTCTTACAATAACAACAAATAATCTTAAATCCTCACTTCAAATAAATTTTATTTGAAGCTGAAAGTGTCTCTTTCTGTTAGTATACAAAGGATACCAGGGATTGCTCTTAATTACCCATTACTAGTATTCAAGACCCACAAAAATGGAACTGTTATCCAAGGAGCAGAGGCAAAGAAAAGCCAAATAAAGAGAACTCATTTATGTTTTAGATTCAGGAAAAGACCCTTGGAGTCAACTGAAATATTTTATTTTGAAGTGCATTGCATCAGAGTAAATGATTTTTACCTTCTGAGCATTCTTGATCTCTTCCCCTCCTCACTTCATCTGAGACATCTTTGTTTTTAAAATACAACAGAATTACCAATGCAAAATACTTTAACATATTTCCTTTCCTTACTTCTCAATACAAGGTAAAGGGAAAAAACCTCAGAATGAAGAGATTTTGAATGATAAGCAAATCCTTAAAACAAGGCTATTCATTGTTCTGTGCTGTTCGTACACTTTCCCTGACACTGACTATCACAAGTGGTCTTCCACATAAAAGTATACTTCACATTTCACATCATAGCCTAAGAAATTAAAAGGATGCATTCTGCTAGAGTTTTTAAAGTTTCCATAACAATACTGCTACAAGACTGTTATTTTATCCTAATGACATACTCTGTGGTGTGTGATGTTTTTAAATTAACTCTTTTAACCATCTACTCTGTGAGGGCAAAAATCAATACCTTTTCAGTAGGAAATGGTGAATTCTATCAAAACACAAAAGAAAGTTTTCATTTTATTCTAATTCAGAAAAAAAGAAATCTTATCTTTATACACAGCATTTACCCTGTTATCATTTTTTTTTATATTGCATTTATCCCTGCGCTCCTTTTTCTGCAAAATCCTCAAGCTCTTCATCACAAAAAGCAATCAGAGAACAGAGAGGGATGGAAGAAGCCTGTGTGCAAACACAGTGATATTAGGAAACATACAGACCAATTGCCCCCAATTCCCCACATGCTTTCTCCGTGAATGAAGAACGGTATCACTGTAGACAAAGATGAGACTGAGTGGGCAACCTGGAACTTAATGAGATTTAATGAGGAGCTCTCGTCTTCCCAACAATTGCCTATAGAGCTGGCTGGCTGCTGTTCCTCTGTAAAAAACCTGCAGCAGAACTCAGATTAAATGCTGTTACAGCTCTACGGATTTTTCTCACACCTGTTGCCTTACCTCACTTAGCGGAGTGTCTGCACTTGTATAATCCCGGGCCAGCCACTGCCTTGGCTTGTCGTTGCCGTTATGGAGTAAAGCTTCAATAAAAGAAAAGGCTGCACCTGCTGCATAGCAACAAACTGACAAGGTCTGAGAAGCTGAGACAGCTGTCAGGGCAACATGCTGCTACCTGCACTTCCCACGGGCTTTGCGGTCCCAAAAGATAACCCGTTTCCACTTTTCTCCACAATTCTGCTTTTCCTTCCTCTCCTTGCCAGGGATGAGGGATTATGATGCTGTCACACTTCAGGGAGGAAAAAATCCTTCTGTCATAGGCATTTATAAGCAGCAAACTGTGGTGAGCCCAAGATTTTTAATTCATTAGTCCTGGCAAACCTGAAATATAAACAGACTTGCTTCATAGGACAGGAATGTTTTCAGCATGACCCAATCAGTGTCTGTGTCTATTCCAGCAAACTGGCAAAGATAGCATGACTCCAGTCAGCAAAAATGTCTGCAGCTCCAATCAGCTTGGGCTGACACTGCCAACTTGGACTGGCTACAAGCACACTCTCAAAGGATAGCAGTGACTATCAGAGCTAACAACAACCGATGGGCTTGGTCTCTTAGGCTTACATTCATGTTGGGTTTGGCTAAGCCAGGCTTGTTTAAGAGAAGCCACTAGCCCTTCTCTTCTGAGGAGATAACAAGAAAATTTCAGAATGCTTAGACTGTAAAAGCAGATGTATTTATAGATCAGCCGGTGATGGCAGTAATAAATGAAGCTGACTCAATCAGAGATTTGGCTGAACTTGGAGGATTTCCTAGTGTGTTTTCAGATCGCTCTTTTTTTTTTTTTTCAAACTACTGGCAAGCAATTTAATAGATAAATCTTGAAGTATTACAAGAGATTAATTTCTTTGGCCTAAAGTTTTATTTTCTGTTGTCAGAAAGTAGAAGTTTAATCCCTGTCATGCATATGTACTACCTACACGATTTCTTTGATCGAGTGCTACCACTGTCATTGGAACAAATTGAGAAAAATGGAGAACAATTACAGAATGATTTTACAGAATATCTTTATTGTTTTGTGCTTGAAAAGGAGGTGTCCTTCAAAATGTATGTGAAGGTATATCTCATTTTTAAATTCCAAATGGAAAGAGCTTATCTAACCCAGATCTTTACAGATGTATTCCTAGATTCCCTTAGTTCAGCTGAGATATAGAAAGGTTGCAGGACAAATAAAGACATGAAGGCTTGAAGTCAAATTTTTATCCTTCCTCACTCTTTCACCTTCTGGTTCCAGTCCAGGACTGACCTTACCAGGGCAAAACTCTGGAAGCTAGCAGTTGCCCTTGTGGCCTCAAAAGACCTTTTTTATACTTCAAAATTATTAAACTGCAGAAATATCCTACCCACACTATCCTACCCACTACCTTTACCCCAGCAATGACCTGAGAAGGCATCAGAAAGATACATTATTAGTTAGGGATCTCTTGAGGCTGTCTTTAACTGCAGGGGGATTTCAGAGCTTTGGACCAAACAGGTAGTGGAAAGCTGGACTGCAACTGAGTACACTGACCATTTTCTCTTCTCTCGATGTGTTTCTGAAAAGATTGAGGGTTCTTCCCTAAATATCTCCTCTGGAAGGGGCAGAAGACAGATTTGCCTCTGATCACAACCATTACTGCAAATAACATTCTACAGCTCAATATTATCAGCAGCTGCTATTGATTCTCCAGCTCCACATCCAATTACTGTGAAAGTAGTTGTTGGAAGATACAGAAAATCCCTGCTCCAATGGAGTCACCAAAAAAAAAAAAAATTCTGCATCTGTTTTCATGGAGCCAGGGTTTTTCCCAAATCCTAAGATATTGCTTTATATGGACAGATGGTATTCAGATGGTATTCCTACCTTTTTTGCGTGCCATTACAGTGAAACCTAAGAAAGGCTCTCTACAGAAAATCTAAAGACATGCAAAATTTCCAGTAGCCATAACAGCAAGGGTCTTGGACAGAAATGACATCTGAACAGTGCAGGGTATTTTTTTCCAGATGGCTCTGACACTCCACATTTCCAGACTGACACCTCAGTTGCACTCAGTTTAAATAGCATGTGCATTTGCAAATTAAGTATATCATCATTTTATGTCTTCTAACCACTGTATCCATGTGTGTTGGTTTAGCCACCATGACACCACGTTTTTTTAAAATTTCACTGTTCCTAGTTAAATCTTGTATTATTCACAGACTCGTGGAATCACAGAGTTTTTAGGCTTGGAAGGGACCTCTAGACATCACCCTGTCGAACCCTTCCTGCCAGGCAGGGTGATCTCCAGAGGGAGATCAAGGCAGGGTCACCTGGAGCAGGTGACACAGGAACGTACCCAGGTGGGTTTGGAACGTCTCCAGAGAAGGAGACTTCACAAGACTCCTGGGTTGCCTGTTCCAGTGCTCTGCCCCACCCCATGGAAAGAAGTTCTTCCTCATGTTTGAGTGAAACTTCTTGTGTTTCAGTTTATGGTCATTGTTCCTTGTCCTGTCACTGGACACCATTGACGAGAGTCTGGCACCATCCTCATGGCACCCTCCTTGGAAATATTTGTATGGATTATTAAGATCTCATCTCAGTCTTCTCCAGACTAAACTGGCCCAGCTCCCACAGTCTCTCCTCATAAGAGATGCTCCAGAACCCTCAGCAACTTTGTGCCCTCTGCTGGACCCTCGCCAGTATCTCCATGTCTTTCTTCTGAGGAGCACAGAAGTGGACACAGCTGCACTTTTCTGTGGAGTGTGCTGCCCCTGAACTGTGGGCTAAGATCAAAAACTGCACAAACCAAAAGGCCCTCGATTTGCATTTAAATATCAGCTCTCTGCTTTACACAATGATTAGTCACTTGAAACTACTACTTTATGGGAGGTGGCATATTTTTTAAATGTGAGACTATTATAGCATTCTGCACACAGAAGATCAAATTTGAAGCATCAGGATGAATGATTTGACTGTAATTCATTTATCATCTATCTGTTCTTGGGATGATTGTGCTAAAACTCTCGACGTGGACTCAAACAGCATATTTTTAAAATTCTTTAAATTACTTTATAAGAGTAAACTAGGGGAGATCTCAACTTTAAACAATGGGGAAATTGAATTCTAGGATGCTTCACTTCATTGACTTGCTCAAATTAATAGTCCAAGGCATTTGGTAAAGATAAATCCCACAGTTCTTACTTACTAAAGAGGTGATTAAAATAATTACACCAAAACAAATTACTCTCTAATTTCTTACAACACAAAATATACTTCTCCCTGACAGACTGTACATACACCTTGCAGTCATCTCTGTGAAAATTACAAAATGCTGGTAACTCCAGGGTTTGGGGGTTTGTGTGTGCACGAGAACAGCCTGCCCTGTTCCTTTTTCAGGATACTCTCAGTCATCAGGTGCCTGGTATCCAACCAAAATTATTTCAGTCCTGCATCACATTATGAAACTGGTAATATGCTAGAAGAGGATATCACATTTTATTAGCCAAAAATACCTTAAAAGAATATACTTTAAATTAGGAACACTGCTACTTACTGATATTCAGTAGTGGAAACACACAAATTTTCAAAAAGTTTTAGGATGAAGTATCAGTTATTCTACAGATGTTAAAAAGCCAATATCTGCAATCTAATAAAACACCTGTTGCCTTCACTTTTTAGCTGTGCTACTTTAAATTCATCTCAGCATCCCAGTATAAGTAGTATTTTAGTAGCATATGACCTCATTCATGCTAAAATGGTGTTTCACAGATTGCCAGTTAGTATTTAAAAATACACTTTAAATATTCTAGCCTATGGAAGATGTTCCAAGAAGAAATTTAAAAAAAAAAAAAAAAAAAAAAAAAAAAAAAAAAAAAAAAAAAAAAAAAAAAAAGTATTGCCTGAAATTGCACACAGAGCAACATCACTCACAACCCAGCATCCCATATCCTGACAACTGGAGCAACCAACAGAGCATTTCCTTAGTGTTCTTAGGTATTACCTCTGGTCTCCCTGCCTAGGTAGTATTTTAACATAGGTAAAATAATGTACTTCCCCTAAAGCTCTACTCTCATGAATGGCTGAAGCGCATCATATTAAATTATTAAATCATTAACACCAGCAGGAAAAATACATTGTGTACTGACTTAAAAAAGAGGACATAAGCAAATTTATAACTAAGGGCAAATTGATATGAAATATCTGAATTCATTTACATAGGATCACACAGATTTAATAAAGGAGATCATTGCCAAGAAATTAAAGACTGGATTAACCAAGGTAATGTGGATTTACAGGAGCTGACCCAGCAATTTTTCCACCTGCCTTAAGATCATCTGCAAATAGCTACATTGTGAATTATTTGAAAACCTGACTGGTGAAAAACTCCATCACTTGCATAGCAAACTCCAGACAGAAACAGTGAAAAGTTAATTCTGCTGAGAGAAAGAAAGCTGAAGCCTTTGAGATATGATGCTGCCAAAGACCCTTGTGTAACTCTGCATGGAAAACAAGATGAAAGCTGAAGTTAGAAATATTAGTGGAAAAGTTTCACTATTGTCAGAAATCAACAGGTGCAAATTTACACACTTTACTCACATCAGCATAGAGATGAAAATAACCTTTAGAAGCTAATTATGGGAAGAATGATGGTGGGTCATCTCAGCAAGGAATGCTGAAGGAGGATAGAGTTAGACAGTGTGCAGCAATTCACTGGGAAGTCAACAGCTGAATGTTCAAAGCCAGCATTGGCTAGCACTAGCTAACTGGAAACACCAACATTTAAACAAAAATACTTCAATTTTGCTTACCAGTTGTGCAGTTAAATTACACTCAGCTTGGTCCGAGATGAGAAAGGTAGCTCTCTCACATCCGTGTAAAATGGAGTAAAGCACTCCATTGCAACCGGACTTGCTGTTCCTGAAGGAAATGCTTAGCTTACCTTATTTAAGAGCTCACCTGAAGTGGACACTACAAGATACTACAGCCTCCCTTGTTGATGATGGCTGAGGTCATCATGCTATCATGGGTACATGCACAAGACTTTCAAGGCAGCACACTCTTTCATGAAGCTTTGCTGCTCTGAGGAAGAAATCAGCATGCAGAAGAATGTGGCAAAATCCCAAACAGCAGCTGGTATTCTGGCAATACTTGAACCCTCACTACTGATTCAGCACTCTAACTGCCTTCAGTAATACTGCCAGCTGCAGACACAGAGGAGAAGTTTAGAAACAACAAAATCTAGAATATTTATTAGCAAAAAGAACTCATTAGCAAATGCAGCTCATAATAGTCCCAGAAGTCCTCACACCTTCTCTAGATATTTATCTGCATTTGCAGTCCAGAGAGTCAGCTGTGTCCTGGGCTACATCAAGACGTATGATCAATAGGTCAAGGGAGGAGATTTTCCCCACCTGCTCTGCTCTTGTGAAACTCCACCTGGAATGCTGTGAAGAGCTCTGGGGCCCCCAGCATCAGAAGGACATGGAGCTGCTGGAGGGAGTCTGGAGGGAGTCCAGAGAGATGCTCTGAGGGCTGCAGCCCCTCTGCTCTGGAGACAGGCTGGGGGAGCCGGGGGTGTTCAGTCTGGAGAAGAAAAGGCTCTGGGCAGAGCTTAGAGCTCCTGCCAGTGCCTAAAGGGGCTCTAAATGAGCTGGAGAGAGATTTAGGACAAGAGCTTGGAATGACAGGACAAGGGAGAATGGCTTCCCACTGACAGAGAGGTTTAGACTGGATATTTGAAAGAAATTCTTCCCTGTGAGGGTAGTGAGGCCCTGGCACAGGTTGCCCAGAGAAGCTGTGGCTGCCTGTTGTGGCTTAATGTTGGCCAAATGCCAGGCACCCATGAAAGTCACTTGCTCACCCTTTTTTTGTTATAGCTGGGCAGAGGAGAGGGAAGAAATTAACGAAGGGGTCATGAGTTAAGGATTGGGAGAAAAACATTCTAAGGGCAAAACAGGTTCAATTTAAAGGTGTAAGGTAAATTTATTATTAACAGAGTCAGAGGAGGATAATGAGAAGTAAAATAAGCCTTTAAAACACCTTTTTTCCCTCACAGCCCCTTCTCTCTTTCTCACTGACAGTGCAGAGAGACAGGGCATGGGACTTTTGGTCAGTCCATCACCTAAGATCTTTTTCTGTTTGCTCAGGGAGAGGAGTCTTTGCTATGCCATGGGGTCTCTCCCATGGGCAAACAGTCTTCCCAAAACTTTTGTGGTATGGGTCATTTGTCCATGGGGTGCAGTCTTTTAATGATAGGCTGCTCTAGTTTGGCAGCAAGGGCCCTCTCTCTCTGTTGGGGTCTCCCACCGGATCACAGCTTCCGTTGGCATCCAACCACTCCAGCATGAGCACTTTTCCCATGGGCTGCGAGTGGATCTCTGCATCCCCTGCGGATTTCATGCATTAGAGGGGGACAGTTTGTTTCACCATGGTCCTCACCATGGCTTGCAGAGCAACCTTGGCTCTGATGCTTGGAGCACCTCCTCCCCCTCTTTTTTTTCCACTGACCTTGATGCTGCCATGTTGTTTTCTCTTACATGTCCTCACTTCCTCCTCTTCTCTGACTAGAAGAAAAACTGCTGCCCATAGGTACCATTGCCAACAAGTTCCACCGATTCAAAGATTCCTACAGGATCCTGCTGTGCCGAGAGGTCAATCTCATCTAGGTTCTGCTCTGGAGAGTCACTTGCCATGTTTTCACCACCAGCCTGGTGGCCCTGCTGCCACCAAGCAGGCAGTGGCAGCTGCCATGGCATTGGCACTATTTAATGCCTCTCTTCATGTGGGGCGCCGGGAAGGAGAAGCCGCCAACGCTGCCCCTGCCCTTCTGCCTGCAGCGCCGCTGGCTCGGGGCGGCCCGGCAGGCAAGAGTCACCATGGGCCATGCCAAGATGGCAATGGCCATGGCAGCACATCACCACATGCTGTCGGGATGGCTCCGGCAGTGGCACCCCGCCACACTTGGAAAAGAAACTGCCTTAGTGCCGTTTTGATTTTCTACTTAAATACATCATCATGGAGGTGTTACCAACCTCTCCAATTGGGCAGCACATGTCCATCTTCAGAGCCATCACAGACTGCCTCTGTGGAAGACATGGTGGAAGCTTCCAGCAGCTTCTCACAGAAGGCACTTTTGTGGCCCTTCCCCACTACCAAAAACCAGGCCATGCCAAATCAACACACTGTTCCATCCCTGGAAGTGTTCAAGGCCAGGCTGGATGGGGCTTGGAGCAACATGGCCTAGTAGAAGGTGTCCCTCCCCATGGCAGGCATGTTGGAACGAGATCAATTCTAACATCCCTTCCAAACCAAACCATTCTATGACTCTGTGATCTTCTCTCCCTGAAAGTTACAATATTATAACCAGAAAGAGCAGTATGGTAGATTTATCAGGCATGTGATTACCATACAATGACAGGGTTATATGTATGTGAATTTATCTTGTTCCATAGAAAGAACTATATTAAACAAGGAATCATATGGTTACAGTCAAAATCTGTCAGATTTATGACTTGCCTCCTCATTTATAGTCAGTGTGGAACCCTCATGCTTCTCTGACATGATCTGCAATGATGGATGCTCACACCATTTTCCCCTATGAATCCAAATTCAGCCAAAATTGCCTATTCCAATGAAAGGCATTATATTTTTTATAAACCTAAAGGCACGCAAGGAGGAAAAAAAACTCAAACAAATACTTTTCCAAGATTTATCTACCAAGATAAATCAGACAAGACAACTTCAAAGACTATCGTACCTAGGGACAGCTCCTATCCAGAAGAAAAAAGACTCTGCCAATTTTCTACTAGGATACTAACGAGAAAAAAAGTTGGGTAAGGACTGTAAAGTGCTGTTTATTCAGATGAGGTTATAATAGCCCTTAAACTTTGCTTTTCATAAATGATCACCCTGAAGCTGATTGCAAGTGAAGGACTAAGCACTGTTTCATTAGTAATACCATACTTTTCCTCTTGTCACAGGAATTTAATAGGGAAGAAGCAGACATTCTCATAATCTAATGTACAGGACTAAGCCAGTCAGTCACATTAAGACTCCAAAATATTCCAGTATTAAGTGACCCACTCCAGAGGCCCAGAGAAGCTGACCTTAGTTGCCTGATGGATTGTGCTGGTGCATCCTCCTCCCCAGGTCACATTATGATCTAATGCTCATTAGACATCAGCCTTGATGGACTGCACCTGGGCTAAGCCCCTTGAATTTATCAGAAACACTATTACCAGGAAATGGTGGTGTCCAGCAAGCACCTATTTCTTTAACACACCTTCAAAGAAACTTATTGACCTGAATTCCAGCCAGGACGAAAAATTGCTGATGACTAAGGCTCACTCTCTTTCAACTCTGTAAACAGTATTTCAAAGGGAGTCACTTGAAGCTGTCAGATATAATGAGCTAATGCACAGTGAAGCCCACACTCTATTGACTCTGTATTGGAGGTTAGGATTTTTCCTTTTTTTAAAATTTCTCTCAGGGAATTTTCTCCCATTTGTTGTCTAAGAGATGGTAACTTGGGAGATGGCTACTTGAGAGACAAAAGATGTGGTTGGGAGGAGAGGAGGAGGGTGAAGGGTGCGGTTTGTTGCCATCTCATCTCTTCCCTGGTGAGCTTTTTCTTGGAAAGTGCAGAGATACTGCAAGATTTTGGCAGTGGAGGGTGAGGGGCTGGGCTTAGCTCGTTGCTTTCTCTTGCTTTTGGGACCTGAGAGGAATAGCTGGGCTGGTGCCACTGTGGGGGAAAATTTGATGCCACCACGGGGGTCAGCCCTTTACTGCTTCTCCCACCGTGGGTGAGCCTTTGCCTGTAAAGAGCAGCCATTGAACTGGGATCTTGTCAATACCTGACCTCACTGGGAAGGATCCTCACCATCTACTCAGCTGCTTCAGGGGAAAACTTGGGACCCCTTCCCCCTACCCCCTCTGAGGGAGCATCTCCATGTTGCTGCTGCCCAGCCCTGCTGTTTTCTGTCACTGCTTCAGGATTTTTGCTACACTTTAACCTGATATGCTATGTGTGGGAAACAGAAAAAGCAGAAAACTTTTAGAGCACTGCGGATGTAGGCCTAAAGTTAAATTATGCCTTCTTGCTATAGCTGGCTAGTCCCCAAACAAATTTGGGAAAGTACAAAAGCAGAATTTGGGAATTGAGTGTTGGGGGTTAGATTTGTTTGGGTTTTTTTCTTCTCACTTATAGAATTTTTCTCATACGTTGCTAGGAAGCTATTTACTGGATACTTATGGGTACTCAGGCACAACAAAGGGGGCCAAAGGAGAACCTGGCTACACCTTTTGTATCTCTGGGAATGTCTCTCGGAGGGGGAGTTAACACGAGTTTTGGGGCAGGTAAAGGACAAAGCTGGAGGCAGCTGATCTCTCTTTTTGCTCTCAGCATCGGGGAGGGAAGACAGTGAGGCTGCTGTGTGAGGAGTTCACTGTCACCAGAAAGTCCAGGTCCTGAGAAATCTACCATCACCTGCTCGTGTGTCCAGGAATTTTGAGCTCACCTCCTCCTGCCCTGCTGGAGCTGAGCCGGCCCTGTTTGCTACAGTGTGGCTCTGCACTGCACCCCCCTGCCCTGCCAGGGACATCCAGCCCCTGCCTGCCAGGGTCATCCTGCAGTTTCCAGCTACCAGCCCAAGATTTTGCACCATTCCAGCCAGAGTCCCAAGGCATCAAACTGCTCTAGGCTTTGTGAAACAAAGCCCCTCAAGGTCCCTGGTTTTCATTTAGTGCTAATGCTGTAGTTGTTGCTGTTTGTTTTGCCTGTGTTATACATACTAATAAAGAACTGGTATTCCTATCCTCGTACTTCTGCCTGAAAACCCCTTTAATTTTCTAAATTATAATAATTTGGAGGGAAGGGATTTGAATTCTCCAGATATCTGTCTTTCAAACCAGGACATTGAGATACATGGAAAAATCTTTTACCAAAAAATAGCTCATGAAAGGTATGGAGCAAAATTGAGTGCTATGCTGATGCTTGCTACTCTTGATCGTCTTATGCAGCGCAGATTTGCCTGTGGAACAACAAAAACAAATGTTTGGGTTGTCTTAGCCAAGGCTGCAGGTTCAGACACCATATGCCTGTCAAACTGAAATACAGAAAAGCCTTTTTCAACCTGTCTAATCAGTGCGCCAGTAAAAGATTGGCTGACACCTATATATTATGAACCTTTGACCAAAAAGCAACTTAATAGTAAACCGGATGAAGCTGCTAATGGGAGCAATCCCGTGAGTGACTGGGACATTTGGATCAAAGAACTTCCCAAGGCAACATCCAAACCCCAAGAACTGGAAACTCTTGGTTCTCTAACAATAGACTTCTGCCTTACATTTTCAGCTAGTGATTGGCAAGAAAGTAGTTCCTCAAAGTACAGTGTTACTCCCCATTACTTTGCATTTAGAAACTCAAGTTTCTGGTGTAAGTACTCAGACTGTTGGGATGGGTTTTCTGGAGCTGACCACGACAATTACTAAAAGGATACTAGTTAATTTGTGGAGATAAGGCTTGGCAAGGTGTTCCATCACACTTTGAAGGTAGTCCATGTAGTATTGGAGATCTCACTGGGATAGCACCTAGTGCTAAAGGAGTCATAAGAAAAAACATAGAGGAAAAAGATTTGCCCATCAATATTAATAAAATTGTAAGAGTCATTTTATGCCCTGGAAAGCTGCAAGAAAGGTTTCAGCAGGTTTCTATCCCAACTTGCTTCAACCATGGCATTGAAACAATTAGATAGGATAGGTGTTGGCTGAGTAAACAAACTAATGCCACATCCATTGCAATCAGTGATATGCTGACAGACGTCAGCAGTGTTAGACACGCCACCCTACAAAATAGAGCAGCAATTGATTTTCTTTTACTGGCACATGGACATAGTTGTGAGGAATTCAAAGGATTGTGCTGTATGACCCTATCTAACCATTCCAAATCCATCCACAAAAGCATACAAAAGCTGAAATATTTAACAGATCAAATTAAAGAAGATGATGGGTTTTGGTTAGACAATGTCCTGGATTGTAGTATAGGATTAGCACAAAGTATT
>VZSR01003209.1:9284041-9365638 GCA_013398615.1 Brachypodius melanocephalos
ACTTGGAGCCTCTCACTTGTTTTGCTTTCAAACCTCAACAGACAATTTGTTTGAAGGATGAAGCATTGCACCTTGGTTAAGGGAACTTCATAAAATCAGTGTATATGTATTGGTTATTTTAGTGGTGGCATTAGTAGTAGTACCTTGTATACTTCGGTGTGTGCAACAGATAATGGACAGAACCATCAAAGAAGCCTTTATCATCCAAGAGAGAGATGTGGGAAATGAAGTTACAGAGAATTCTCAAAATCTTACAGAGAGATCATAGAGTCTTGTGCAGTTGCCTGCTGACTCCAAAGTAGTGTACACAAATGTAGATGTAGATAAAGACCTTGGAACAGACAAGATTTATCAAAACAAGAAATAGCAATTACTACTGGATCTGACTTATGTCCTTGGAATAAACCAAATCTTTTGCAGCATTAGAATTGCTGTGGTCCGAAGTTAAAGCACTTGAAGCAAGCAAAAGAGGTGTCTTAGATAAGCAAAAAGAAATACATTTAGAAAGGACACTCTGTACTAGAGCTCTGCAATGTAAGATAGTCAAGAATTGAGAAAACTATTAAGAGGATTTCTTTGTGGTTGCAATGAGAGAGGGAATTGTGAGAAATAGAAAAAGCAGAAAGCTTTCATAGCAGTGCAGACATAGGCCTAAAGTTAAAAAAATACAAGAATGAAGACATAGAACAATAAGACTGTGTTTTTGTGCTGTGTAGAGTTAGGCCTTAGCAGGTAGAAAAACATGTTAAGCAAGATAATAGAAAAGTTTAATAATGAGGCTCTGTGCTTTGTTTATAGAAGAGTATAAAAAGTTCGTGAGTAATAAGAAATATGAAGGAAGCACCTATTGTTAGATATGAGGTATACATTATAATTAATAATTAATTAATACATTTTAATGATTGGTTTACTGATTGGTTTATGCAGATGCCTGTAAGCTCTTAACAATTTGCTATTGGTTAGAAAACTTTTAAAAGGCCTTGTAAGACAGATAATTTTGGCTGCTGTTGGCAAGATGTGAGCTGTTGCCACCTTTTTTGTCTCT
The DNA here is from genome assembly GCA_013398615.1 of Brachypodius melanocephalos. NCBI lineage: Eukaryota > Metazoa > Chordata > Aves > Passeriformes > Pycnonotidae > Brachypodius > Brachypodius melanocephalos. The sequence continues at coordinate 9,285,087 of VZSR01003209.1, forward strand.
CTGTACTGATGTTGCAATAAAGCTCAAGGAACTTCTCCCGGCAGCCCTGTCCCATCATCTGGAAATCAAGATCCAACACTCAGCCTGCCCTGTGGATACCCTGTAGCTCCTGTCTCTGCTTTGGAGTTTTTGCTACACTTGTTTTACCATGCTGGGTGCGCTCACCTCTGCTGTTCCAGCCTGCTGCTCCGAGGTTTCCTGCTGCAGCCCAGTCAGCTTCCCAAGTGGCCCTGAGAGCAGCTGCCCTCCATGAATTTGCAAAGGGAGCCCCTTCTCTCCCCTTCCCACCATTTTGCCATCCAGAGTGGCCCTGAGAGCAGCTGCCCTCCATGAATTTGCAAAGGGAGCCCCTTCTCTCCCCTTCCCACCAGCTGAGGCGCCATTAACCGTGTGGCGAGAGGCTGCTGAGCTCACGCCACAGCGCCCCCTGCAGCCACGGGGGGAACATCGCACCTGCCCTGCCTGGCCGGGAGCCACCAGCGCCCCTGCCGGCTGTGACCGGAACTGCACCAAAGGGGAACGTGCCTGACAGCTGAGGGAAGGCTGTTACTGGGTCTCTGGTTTTTTCCATGTTTGTTGTTGCTGTTGTTGCTGTTTGTTTGCCTTGTTAGATAGATAGATATAGATATAGATATAGATATAGATATAGATATAGATATAGATATATTCCAATAAAGAACTGTTATTCTTTTCACCATATCTTTGCCTGAAAGCCCCATAATTTTGAGTTATAATAATCTAGAGGGCAGGAGGTAATATTTTCCACTTCAAGGAAGGTTCCCGCCTTCCTTGGCATGCACCTGTCTTTCAAACCAAGACGCTTTACAAACCGTGGTCCAAAGTGAGACCCCTTGAGCTCTCTGTTCCCAGAAGATAAGAAAGCTAATGTCTATGTCTCAAACACAGATAAATGGATGGTTGTTGAGCCAATAGTTAATTGTTGGTAATAAACAAAGGCTGTTTGCATTAACATGCCATGAGAAAGAACAAGATGTGACTGGGAAAAGGGGCCAAGGTGGAGATAGGACAGCACTTTTCCACAAGAAAGAATCACACAGAGTGCGGCATAGGGGCAAGAATGGGCATGGACTATGGGGTGGAATTAAGACCACCAAAGACCCCCTAAGCCCTCCAACCCATTTCCAGAAAAGACTCAAAGAACAGACTGTGCATGATCACTCACTTACATAGAAATTGAGAAACCTATCCTCAGGGTGGAGAAACCCTCAAGTCTGGTTGGTGCCTCAGGACCCTGAACATCTCACAGGTCAGACGGACACAACTGGATCATCACAGAAACCAGGATCAGCATTGCCTCTGCTGGATCAACACTGCCATCAGAACTGGTGATCTCTTTTTCTCCTTCCTTCCTTCCTTCCTTCCTTCCTGCCTTCCTTCCTTCCTTCCTGCCTTCCTGCCTTCCTGCCTTCCTGCCTTCCTTCCTGCCTTCCTTCCTGCCTTCCTTCCTGCCTTCCTTCCTGCCTTTCTTCCTTCCTGCCTTCCTTCCTTCCTGCCTTCCTTCCTTCCTGCCTGCCTTCCTTCCTTCCTTCCTTCCTGCCTTCCTTCCTGCCTTCCTTCCTGCCTTCCTTCCTGCCTTCCTGCCTTCCTGCCTGCCTTCCTGCCTTCCTGCCTTCCCTCTGAACAGCCTGTGCCAGGGCCTCACCACCCTTACAGGGAAGAATGTCTTCCTAATATCCAATCTAAATCTCCACTCAATCAGTGGGAAGCCATTCCCTCTTGTCCTGTCACTCCCTTGTCTAAAGTCTCTGTCCATCTTTCCTGTAGGCTCCTTTCAGGTACTGGAAGGCTGCAATTAGGTCACCTTGGAACCTTCTGTTTTTTCAAGCTGAACACTCCCAACTCTCTCAGCCTTTCCTCATAGCAAAGGTGCTCCATCCCTCTGATCATCTTTGTAGCCTCCTCCAGACTTGGCCCAACAGGTCCATGTTCCTCTTTTGCTTTTGAAACCTATTGACTATGTTGCTATTGACTGTTCACCAATATGGCACATTAATGTAAAACTCCTTAATCACTTTCAGAAATTGCTTTTGCTACAGCAATTTTTGTCCAAAAAAGAACCATGATGACCGATTCCACATTCATGCTAGCCCCTAGTGACAACCTTGTTTTGATTTTATGATTTTCTTCATATTATCATCCATTATAATACAAAAGCAAAATGAATTTTCCAAACTAAACCTGTAATAATTTTTATAAGCTCCACTGGCAGTATCAGCTAATTGTTTTAACACCATGAACTAGAGATAGGCTGCTGTAGCTCCTGCTTGAGGCATCTAAACCCTGACTCCAAAAAAAAAAGTCTACACATACATTTTTTGGGAAAAAAATGTGTGTTCCAGGTTACAATTTAGATGATCAAATTGTCTGTTACTTGAGAATTTCAAGTCTCCAAACACAGGACAAAATCAGAAAATTACTATTAAACTAGTTAAAAGAGAAATAACTCCCATCCTATTCACCTAATTCTTAGAGTTTTAGAGCCATAAATAAAATCAAAGTGGTTTAAAATGAAGTAAGCCAGCTATTAATAGAGCTTACAATTCTTGGAAAGTTATAGTGCTGTTTGTGCAGAGAACTGACAGTTTGTATTACCACGGCTTAGCAGTTGACGATATTTAGTTTAAAAGCATTATTTTCAAAAGTTACAAAAAACTGTGGCAAACAGACATGACAGACTGGTTTTGAATTTTAAAAATGAAAAAAAAAGTGTAAGAAAACAGTTTCAAATATTTTTCCTTCAACAAAATATTTTCACAAGCTATAATTTGCCATTAATGATTACAAAAAAAAAGCAAAAATTAAGAAACATTGTCTAATTTCTTGCTGATGAGCCACCTTCCTTTTAAGTTCTGTACACCCATATATTAGAAGGTTTTGCTATTCCTCTTCACATCACCATTCACAAATCTCACCATAATCTTACTTAAGCTTCCTTAAACCAAGAAATAGACACAAAAAGTTAAAGCAGCAGGTTTCTGTGAGATTGTTAGATGCTATGCAAAGGGCTCATTGTTTTATTCTAGATTTCAGAGAGAAACATTGAAACCGTGGAATCTTCTAACACAGGCAAGTATAGATATATGACCAACTGAAAACAATCTATTCTTTAGAACTACTGAGAAGTCTGCAGGACATTTTCAACCTTTCGGAACCATACATCATACAGTGGTGTCATACAACCAGTAATCCCACTTGTCTTAAGATTTCCCTTATTTTCACCCTACTGATGGTCTGGGATAGTTTATTATGACTTCTAAATCTGACAATAGATTAACTGAGTAAGCCACACTGTTATTAGTAAGCTAACCTACATCAGCAGTGGGTAGAATCATTAAAAAAATTTTAACAGTAAAAATATTATACATGGCACTCTTTCACTGTTTCAGCTTGGAGTGTGATTCTAGTATGTAATATCAATTATTAGCTCTCAAATTCATAATCCTTTGTAAGTCTCATCAGATCAGAGCATTTTCTTTTGTAGTTTTTTTGTACATGCAAGCAGTAATAGAAAGTCAAGATTGAAGACAAGTTGCTGGTTACACTGTATTGTAGAGGATTAGAATCATGGAGGCACAACTTCAGGGAAAGAGAACTTTCTAATATCCAGCCTAAACCTTCCCTGACACAGATTCATGCTGTTCCCTCAGGTCCTCTCATCAATCACCAGAGTCAAGAGACTGGTGCTGCCCCTCCACTTCCCCTTAATTAGAGGAAGTTGTAGACTGTGATGAAGTCTCCCCACAGTCTTCTCTTTGATGCCCATATTTTAGTCAACAGAACTCAGAACCTGGGCCATAAAGATGCACAATAAACATTTAGACATTCACTTTCCTGTACTATGTTTTAAAAAAAGGAAAAAGGATGCTCAAATACATCACAGATAAAATCTATTTTTGATAAGCAATGAACACCTAGCCTGCAGAGTTACTAAGATAAGCAATATTGATGATGAAAAACTGTTTGGACAATTATCCTTCACAAAGAAAAAAGGCAGAGATTTCTTTACAGCTTGATTACTATTCTAAGAATCTTAACCCCAATACAAGGTCTGAAATGAAATCTGCCTGATAGTCATGGAATCATTAAGGTTGGAAAAGACCTCCAAGATAATTGAGTCCAACATTTGACTGAACACCACCATGCCACCTTCACCTTGTGTTGTGGTTTGTTTTTCATTAGAATGGTTTGTTCTGTTGTCCACCCTTTGTTAGTGGTTTGTTCCCTGGTTGCCTTCTCCTGCCTATCTGCCAGTGCATCTGCTACCTCTGTTTGTCAATCCCCAACTACACCTTCCCTTTGTTCTGGAAGATTCTGTGTTATTCAGAGTATCATTGGTGTTTCAGAGTTGTACTCTCCCCTTTTATCATTCCATTGGTTCTCATCATATCATTCATTCCCCTAAGCCCTTCTTTACCTTCTCCCCATTCACCAGAGCTCTGTCTGTCCCCTAAGACCCTGCTCCCTTTATAAGCCCGTGCTCTCCCTTGTTCATGGTTCATTGTGCCTTGTCCCCGTTTGGGAAATAAACTCTCCTGGAGACTCCATCCTTTGGACTTCCTCTCATTCTTTATCTTCACCTCGGTCCTTGCCATCAACTGCTGTGGGGCTTCTGCTCCATTGAGATGCTGCCTAGGTGCTGCGCTCCTGGGCTGTGTCCCTGCTGCATGTGGTGCCAGCGGTGTGAGCTAGCTGCAGTTGAGTGTATTCCCAGAGGCACTGCATCAACCTTGGAACTTCAATGTCGAGTGACATCTTTTAGTTAATATCAGTGAGCTTGGGGCTTAACAACAGGATGTTACCTTTGTTGTTGTTGTTGTACATGTTACAAGACTGGTACATTCACAATGACCTGTTTCGAAGGTATATTAGAAAATGTTCTCTGCTCATTCCTTATGCGTAAACTGTATTGCACTACTTAAATGATACCTTAGTTAACTGTCTGCAATGATTTTATTTATTTTTAAAAATAAATAGTACAGTCTTCAAAATTTCAGGTTTTTTTAGACAGTGTGTATCTACTGTTCAAACAGAAGATCCCACTTTGGGGATTCAGTGTGCAAGACTGTGAACAAGTCCCATGTGATAGTCTCAACTTTTGGTGTGAATCCATTCTATGGCTTTTGGCCTATACTACACTATGGCCCATACTACATTATGATTCCTTTATTCATGCAACGTGGTGTAGTATCTCCTGTTTTGCCTAAGTGCACAGCATTTATTCATTAAGATTTCTTTAAACACTTCAAGAATCACGTAGGAAAGGCTATGCATTTTCCACAGTGTGAGCTATGGTTCTTAGTTACAGCTGGGCAGGCTTTGCAGTACAGAAATGAAGGCTTTAAGGGCATCTTTAGAGTTCTTTCAATTCCTAACAAGGCACAGATTCAGGCCAATTTCTGAGCTGCTGGCAGATACATGGGGCTGACAGAGTAGCCAGGAAATAATGGGACACGCTGAAGTTCTCCAGGTGATGCTGGTGGGTTACACTCCATGCAGGCAGCAAGGAGAGTGCCATTGTAGGCCCTGGGCCAGAAGACTACCAGTGACCTGAGTTCTAGAGAATGAAAGAATTTTTCAACAGCTATATTCAGATGAACACCCTAAAATTAATCCTCAAATAATAATGGGGACAATATGAGAAACAAAATTTTTAGTTACTTGGGGAAGGTCTTTAAAATTATTTAGACAGAGAAAAAAAGTATTAAAAATTGGGAAAGCCTCTGCCTCTGTCCTGAAGATCTAGTACTGGTTTAGACCATCCTTAGAAAATTCCAAATTGGGCGTCAAAGTCACAAATTGACGAAGTGAAGAAAGAAGACCACAGATGTCAGTGGCTCAGGCACTAGACAGCATAAGTTGTGGTCATGATCTCAGAATCCTGCCTTTTTAGCTATGTTTTTGTGGTTTTTTGGGTTTTTGGGTTTTTCCGTATAGTGTTTTCAGAGCTGAAAGAAATGCAAATCAGGTGTGGTAGCAGCTTGTTTCCAGGAGGCTGCAAAAAGATGTTATTTATTCTACTCTTCATTATGTCATTTGAGTATTATTTCTGCAGAAGTCTTCATTTAATTATGCCGAGTTTGCCTCTCTCTTCCACTGTTTCCTCTCTTTTCCAATTACAGCCTAAAATTCTTATTTCCCTAACTCCTCAGTTTGGTGTTCTCCAAGTTTCCATTGCCACATAGGTCCTGGTAAGTCCTTCCCACCCGACAAGGACAGCTGAACTTTCAGTAGCAGAGGCATGTATTTCCAAGTATTTCCAGGCTTCTGTGCACTCCATTGGATAAGAGTTCCCATGTGATCAAGCTGAAAACTGAAGAGAGATGTTTCACTAGCCCTTTTCTGATCCTGCATTTAATTTTCTCAAGCAAAACAGAAGTCACCATCTAGAGGACATGTCATTTTTGCACAGTTATGTTTTTTTCTCATGACAACAAAACAAGAAGGATCTCAACAATTTTGCTTTCTCTCATGAAATAAAGGCTCTTGGATTGTATTTTGTTGAGTACTGAACCAGTGTCACAACATATGTCGTGATTGTACCTGCAATACAAACTCAATATAAACAGCAATGATTCCTTTCTGAGACTGAATCTTTCCGGATCATCCTTTCTGAGACTTTCTGGATTATCCTTTCCAATCTGCTTGTTTTGAGGAACTTCTGAATTCTTGTCACTTGTGTAGGCAGAATCACAGAATCATTTATGTTTTGAAAGACCACTAACACCATTGTGTCCAACTGTTCCCCTAGCAGTGCCAAATCCTCCACTAAACCATGTCCCTCAGTGCCTCATTCAAAAGCCTTTTGAACACTTCCATGCTAAGGCAATACTGCTCTAAAATCCCCAGAAATGCTTTCCTGTGACTCAAGCTAACTGGATTAGCTATAGCAGAGAGAGCATACACTGTGGTAAGAATAACAAATGGTAAGGAAATTTTGCTCTCCTGTTTAGCTTGCAAACTTCTGCACAAGCAAGAGAAGCCCAGGATGAGGGTAGTGTTTAACCCAGGACCTGTAAAGCAATGACCTAAGTAGTACTTAGCTGATTGGATTAGTTGATTAGTCTGTTCCTTTCCATTATGCTACAAGTGACATAAGTACAGTCTGGGGAAATGCTAAAGTAACTGTTGCTACTGTTACTAAGAGAATTATTCTGTATGTTCAGCTCTATGTGGTTCACAATTTTCTGATTCTGCTTTAAGCATGATTCTCTGCAAACTCAGCATGGTCCTTTAGCCTTCCCTCAAGATGCCACTCACATTGTTTTCACTGGCCAGTATTATTGGTGAAACACAATTGTTCTACTCACACTTCAGCAGGTGCTTTTCAAACCCTTCTTTTCCACTGCTCAAGTTCCCACAGTTGAATAAGCAAACAAAAATTAACATTCTGTCCTTTTTACGAACTTCCCAAGATCTTGTTAAAATTTTACCATCCTAAAATTTGACAAACAAGTGCCTACAGATAAGCTGGGGATTTCCATGTGCACAATTATAGATTTTGGGTGGTGAAAGTGCAGCCAACGGCCAATAGCCAAGCCTCTGACCTTTGCATGGTCCTTTCGCATGGCAATGTCTGTGAAGAAAATAAATGGTGTAGATGCATAGCTAAAAAAAGATCAAGGCCAAGTCAAAATTGTGATTAGATGGTGAGTCCCAAAGAAATCCTGGTTGTAAAACAAAGAGATGTTTTAGTGTTAATTCAATACATATATATTGTCTATATTCATAGTCACAAGCATACATATTATGGTTTTAGTGGTATTCTGGCTTTTAAAAATGTAGGTAGCACAAGCTTTGATAAAAGCATTGTACCAAGAGGGCCGTTCAGAAATCATAGCATCATAGAGTATCCTGAGTTGGAAGGAACCCACAAAGATCACTGAAGTCCGGTTGAGTAAGGGCTGTGGAGGGTATTGTCAGGTATTGTCTACTACTGGGGGGTTTCTGTGTGGATTGCTGATTTCCTCTGTCAGAAGTATTGTTGCTGTTAGTGCTTGTTTTCTAAACTCCTTGGTGTTTCCAGTAAATTGTTCTTACTTCAACATGTGATCTTTACCTTTTGTGCTGCCTGTTCTCCTCTCTAGTCCACCATGTGGTGGGATAGGGCGGGAAGGAAGGACAGTGAGCAGTGCATGGTTTCAGTGGAAGCAATAAATTGGGGAGTACCATTCCTAAATGGTACCTCTCAGTCGTGTCTTCTCCAGGTGACCTCAGCCACTCCTCACAGGGCTTCTTCTCAAGACCCTTCACCATCTTTGTAGCTCTCCTTTAGATGTTCTTTTATATCTGTATACCCTTCTGATATTGAGGTGCCCAGAACTGCCCCCAGCACTCAAGGTGAGGCCACTCCAGTGCAGAGCAGAGCAGAGCAGAGAAGAGCAGGACAATCCCCTCCTTGGCCCAGCTGGTGATGCTGGACACAGCTAGGACACAGTTGGCACTCTTGTGACTTATATCCAACTTCCTGTAGACTAGGATCCCCAGGTCCTTTTCCCCATCTCTACAGTGTCTTGTTTCCCAGTCTGTCCATACAGGCGGGGCTGCCCCATCCCAGGTGTGGAATCTGACACTTGTCTTTGTTAAATTCCTTACAAATACCTGGAGACAGCAGAAGACAGCAATGGCACAGAGAGAATGTAGATTATAACAAAGAAAATTTGTACAAAGGCTTGTAGAATTAAGGCAAAGTACAAAGAGTTATTCAAGCTGTATCACTAGCAGACATCCATCAATTCATAGAATCTGAAGTTTTCTGTGCTGACTTAGGAGTAAGTACCTCCTCTGTTCTCCATGGCTAACACTGGATTACGGAAGTTGCTTTGTAAAGTATCTAGACCCTAGAACAGGATGGATATTTCCTTCCTCCCTTGCTGCAGTGTGATGGAAGATACACTGGAAAAAAGAAGAGAGGGATAAATGGGGTTATGCCCCTTGAGTCAACCCCCAGAAATTCTTTTGGGAAATGCCCACACTCCTTGGTCATGATAGACATGGCTGAGTAAGTTCCCTCTTCTGCTTCAAGTGGCATCTACCTCCACATACTTCCAGCAAAACTGAATTTGTGAAGTTCATTTGTGGGGCAAATTATGTAGTTTTCCTTTATCATCACTTTTTTATATCTCCAGGGGCAATGTACAAAACTGTTACGTGTTTTACAGGGTAAAGCAATTTAATTTTAAGAATTATAGGACAGTAAAACTCAACTCTGTTCTTCTGAGGTTATTTAACCAACGCATATCAAGTGATTTAATGAACCTTGCATAATGCCCACTATAGAAGTGGAGTAACAATCTCTGTTGGATTACAGGCTCAGATACTACAATATTATTTCTAAGGCCTTGAACTTCTTGTCTTTAAATAGTGTTTTTGTCTTCGTGTGGCACAGAAGCAAAGTTAATAAAACTTGTCAAACTTAAAGCAGATCTACTGTCTCCTGGCAGGATCTCAACTATCTTGTAGAGGTGTCAAGATGGGCCTCCAAACTGCTCTTCACCATGTTCTGTAGTGAGCATACTACTTGTCATTACCCTGGATAACAAGGACTTGACTGTACTGCATCCAGCTCTGGGGTCCCAGCACAGGAAAAACAGGGACCTATTGGAGTCCAGAGGAGGCCAAGAGGATGATTAGAGGGATGGAGCACCTCTGCTGTGAGGAAAGCCTGAGAGAATTGAGATTCAGTTGGGAAAAGGCTTTGGGATGACCTAATTGCAGCCTTCCAGTACTTGAAGGGAGCCTATAAGGAAGATGGGAAACAGACAATTTACAAGGGCATGCAGTGACAGTTTTGCAAAATGTGGACTATATAAAATTCTCATAAGAAAGGATATTCCTTAATGTTTGGTCTTCATATACTTTCAAGCCAAATCGACAAGAAGGAAGATTTAATCCCTGAAACAGACAGCAGCTAACAAGCAAGTTCTCAGTGATGTCCAGGTGCCAGAAAAGCAAATTACTTGTTGGTAGAATTGCCTTGTTAAGGGTTAGTGCTTGACAGGCTTTATTGAGCTCAGATGTAGGGAAAAGAAAACAAAAGGAAGAAGGATACCCACTGATAGTGGACACAAAGAATGCAGAATTTATGGCCCACAAGGATATCTGGCAGAGAAAACTTAATAAAGCAAACTCAGCAATTGTGCTGAAATCAGCTCAAACTGAGTCAAGGCTAAATCTGGCGGGGTCGTTATTACCACAGACTCATGGACCACCAACGCAAGAAACCCACTGACTCAAAAGACTAATTGGCATGAGAAGCAAGGATTGTTTAAAAACAGCAGATACAATACTAATTAACAAGAGAACTATGTAACTTGCAGCCAATGAACACTAACTCCTTCATTTGTTAAAATGTAGCAAAAAGTTTTCATAGTTGGCACATGGAAGACCACTGAGCACCCAGGCTTGTACAACTCTGAAATAAATTATCAATGACTCTCTTGAGTGTTTGATTATTGGCATGTTGCACACCAGCTAACAAATCTGATTTTTGTGGACACTAACAGGACAAGGGGAAATGGCTTAAATTGAAAGCAAGCAGGTTTAGATTGGACATTAGGAAGAAATTCTTCCCTGTGAGGGTGGTGAGGCCCTGGCACAGGTTGTCCAGAGCTGTGGCTGCCCCATCCCTGGAAGTGTTTAAGGCCAAGTTGGACGGGCCTTGGAACAATCAAGTCTAGTGCAATGTGTCCCTGTCCATGGCAGGGGTCGAAACTGGATGAGCTTTAAGGTCCCTTTCGACTCAAACCACTCTGTGGTTCTGTGATACTTTGTTTTCCTATCTGTGCATTGTGCTTCCATTTGGACAAGTACGTACTAAGCGAAACGCTCGACTGGAGTCTGCTCAATTTTATGACGAGCCTTTATCATCGGCGGCCATAAAAACACTGCGCTGTTCCTGGAACTCCCATCGCAAAGCGTACCGAGGAAAGCCCGGGGGACGGTCTGCCGAACCGCACAGGGAAAGAAAGGCCCTGAGGGATCCAAGCCACCCGCCCGACGCTCCCCGGGCCGCGCACCCGCCCAGGCCTAAGCGGCGCGAGCCCCACGGCGCGCGCGGCCCGAGGGGCGGCACAAGCCCGGCTCGGCCCCGGCCCGCCCGCACCGCGCCTGCGCGGCCCCGCGCTCCCGCCGTGCCCCGCGCGCTCCCGCCGCCGCAGCCCCGGCACGCAGCGGAGCGGAGATGGCGCTGCACGTCCCCAAGGCCCCGGGCTTCGCCCAGATGCTCAAGGAGGGGGCGAAGGTGAGACCGCCTTTGGATGGCTGCGCGGATAAATGGATGGATGGGTGCGGGAGGAGTCTCAGGGTGGCGGTGCGGAGAAAGCTCCGGAAGGCCGGCAGGGCCGGGCGGCACCACGTGTCCGGCGGGGGCCCGGGGGGGGTCGCGCACTGCCCCGCTCCCGGCCCGGGGCCCCTCCGCCGCCCTTGCGCCGCGCGGATCGGTCCCTGCCCGGCCCTGCAGGGCGGTGCCCCGCGCACGCGGCCTTCCAGAAATCTCTGTGGGGCCGGGATCCCGGTCCCCGCCCTTCCCCTGGGCCAGGCCCTGCCGCTTCATCCCGGCGCCCCAGGGATGCGCCAGGGCCCAGCTCCTGCCTGCGGTGTTCCGAGAGCTCTCAAGAGAGCCTGGGCAGCAACATTCAGCCGGGCCTTATAGTTGAAGATGTTCAGAAGTGTCCGTGTCGTTCCGCTTGACTTTCCGTGATAACTTTGTCAGCCATGTAGAACAACGTAATGTTTTCTATGTATTTCCTTGCACAATAAATCCGGTTTCATTGTGTTTAACATTAACACAATAAAGACTTTGATAGAGTTGAAGGACTGTGCCTTAATAAAGGAGAAGCTTTCTTTGAAACATGGACAGAAAGCAAGCAGGTGTGGGTTATTTTCTTTTTTATTCATAGAATCAACAGAAGCATTTGGATTGGAAGGGTCCATAAAGACCATTTAGCTCCAAGCACCGTCCAACCTGGTCTTGGATGCACAGGGTTGTGCATCCACAGTTTTTCTGGAAATCTGTGCCAGAGCTTCACCACTCTCACAGGGAAGAATTTCTTCCTAACACTTAATCTAAACCTACTCTCTGTCAATGTGAAGCCATTCCCCCTTGTTCTGTCTCCAAGCCCTTGTCTAAAGTCTGTCTCTCCGATAAATAGGGAAAATAGGAAGAATTTCTGTTTGCTGCTACTTAATAGAAAGAAGAGTGGAGACAGCAGCTCTGAAAGCCCTTTGTGTTTCTTTTTAGAATCCTTATTGGAGCCAAATAATGGCAAATGGTCAGAACAGGGAGGCTGACTGGCCACAGTGTTAGAAAATTCAAGGCCAAAACAGCAAGAGTTGTCTTCTGCAAAACAAGGAGACAATCTAAGATGTTTGGTTTGTATTTAGAGAGTAAACATTACTACTTTTCCCCCTTCTGTTATGGGCTGCACAGTTCTTTTTATCCTGCTTTTTCTTTCTTAAGGTCCTTTCTGGGGATCCCATCTTATCTTAAGGTTTCCAAACTGAAGCCAGGCTGATCACCTTCTCAAGCACAGATACTTTCTTAATCATTCTGCTTCCGAATTTCCAAACCGCCCATGTTTTGAACTGAGTTAAATGATTTTTGTAGCATACAAAGGTGTGAGTAAAGAAACATGTACAGAAACCCTTGCCCCTCTCCAACTGGGTCTTGGTTGTTTTCTGTTTCTCTTTGGCATGTCACGAAACTTTTGGAAGACTGAGGGGATGCAAACTGTATTGCAGGTCAAGTCACTGTTCACTGGTCAAGTCATTTTGTTTAGAAGCTTTTTGTGCCTGTTGAGCTGCCTGGTTGAGAAGGTGTACACAGTAGTTCTCACTGTCCTTGGGTAACGTTTGGTGTCTGTTTAAACTGTGAGTGAAATACCAAATGTACATTAGTAAACTTTGAGGGACTCAGTAGATTGATGCTGCTTTGATGAAAAATTACTAGTTTATCACTTTTTTTTTTTGGTTAGCCTAATTCTGATCAGTCATTTTTCTCTTTAGCATTATTCAGGACTAGAAGAAGCTGTCTATAGAAACATCCAGGCATGCAAAGAACTTGCTCAAACCACCCGTACAGCATATGGACCAAATGGTAAATAAATCCTAAAATTATTGCTGTATTTTTGAGACAAATGCTATGTTTGGAGACAAAACATACCTTGAAAAGCAGCTGTTTGTTTCTGGGGGAAACACATTGGGCTTGCTCTAAAACTGCAGATATGTGACTGTTTCTTTGTGGCTGTAGAAATCAGATTCTGTTTTGACAGCTCATGAGTTATGCTCAGAGTCTGCTTTTGCCAGGTTTTTGTAGCAGTTACTGTGTTCTCTTTGAAACGTGGTATAAATATATGAAAAAACATAAAAGGAAATGTGATAACATGGTAGGTAGTCATAGTAAACATAATCTTGCTCAGTCAGATATATGGAAACAAAAGATCCTCCTGTATCTTTTAATTAAATAATGTGCTGGTATTTCTGAGCAGAAAACTGCTTACTCAGAAATTCCTGATTTCTCCTTAATGTTCCACATTTCAAGTGTTACTTCACAAAAATGTTTCAAAGTTCTTAAATTATAAGCAGAGCTGACATTTTAATGTGCAAGATATACCTGAAAGTTAGAAAACAGTGTCTGTGTGCAAAATACTGTTTTGCATAATGAATGATTTTTATAAATTGTTTTGTTTCCCCATTTAGGAATGAACAAAATGGTTATCAACCATCTGGAAAAGCTTTTTGTTACAAATGATGCTGCTACTATCCTGAGAGAGCTAGAGGTAAGTTTTCTTGCTTCAGATGATGTCAGCTGTGAACCAGTGTTTCTGCTCATGGGCTGTTCTGGTTCTGACTGTTAGTAAGGAAATGTCACTCTACCAGATGATTTACATACATCGCTTTGGAAGTCATTTATTTTTTTTACTGAATTTGAGGTCCACAGTGAAGGGTATAATTCTTTTGAGAAGCAGCATTAATAGTTGTAGATGCTTAATAATTCCCTACGTTCCCCCAAAACCAGTAGGTTTAAAAGAGGATATGTCTAGAAATGCAGTGGTTTGGAGAAGTCTGCATGACACAGCTGTTGAGTTAATCTCCTGGTGTTGCTGCTTGCCATGTTCTCCTGACTGCTTAGAATCCATCAATTGAATTTAAGAATCTGAGGCTACAGCAGCATCCTTCTGTAAATACTGTAGAAGCATGAAAAGGCTGTCCTCTCCTAATTCTTCTTCTGACTTCAAATTGATATTTGTGGCACAACATGAATAGTGTTTAACTGAATTTTATACTTAGTGATAGAAGTAATGTAAGTATGAAGTATTTCTTTACTGAATGCATTGTGTTGGTGGTCAGTACGAGTAGAATAACTGTGGAAGTCTCAGTTCTGTTTTTAAAAAATATAATCTGCATACTAGTGACCTAATCTGATATGTTTTGCATGTTACTTTCTGGTATAAAATTTCAGGTATAAATATTCAGGAATATAGTGGTTTATTGCATTTATTTGAAAGAAAAGTGAGGCAGTGCAATCTTTGAGCAGAACACTTCCACACCCCCACACCCCTTAAAATCAAACTTACTTCTATGTTACACATGAATTCAGTTTGAAGATCTAAACTCTGGACTGTTTTCCTGTTGCAGAACTCAGTTGTGAAGCCACTGCATCCTGTAAAAGTGGTTCAGAATGAGTGTCAAGGATGTCTAATGCATGTTGTAGCGGCAATGTTCAGTTCTCTTTGGTTTTTTCTTTGAATATATGTTTGTGCTTTTTCTTACTAGGGAGGTTAGCCAATTAAGATTATCTCTGCTGCTTTCTTTTCCAATTTTGTGCACTTTTAATATCTCTAGATACAATCTGAAATAAGAGAGCTTAGAAAGATGCGTAGAAAAGCCTGAAGCTGCAATCTTAGGTGAGATTTTAGTCACCAAGATGTGTAACTTCTTTTAAAGGTCCAACATCCTGCTGCGAAAATGCTTGTGATGGCTTCACACATGCAAGAACAAGAAGTTGGAGATGGAACAAACTTTGTCCTTGTTTTTGCTGGAGTTCTTCTGGAGTTAGCAGAAGACCTTCTGAGAATGGGGTTATCTGTCTCAGAGGCAAGTTATATTCTCATTACAGCTTGAATCCAGATTGCCACTGGTCAGTATTCTTGGGTCATAATACTGTGAATCATCTGCTTTCTTCTCACCTAATTTTTTAGATAAAGATGTTTGAAGCGGGGGCAGCCATGTGTTCTGTTGCCTATGCTTGCTTGCTTTCCTTGTAAACTTTCGCATCCGTTAATGTTTAAAGGCTATTTGAAAAGCAGATAGAAGCAGTATGGAGTGTTGTAGTGAATATTTACTGTTTTCTGCACAGGTGATTGAAGGATATGAGAAGGCTTGCAAGAAAGCCCTAGAAATTCTTCCAGACTTGGTGTGCTGTTCTGCAAAGAACCTTCGAGATGTTGAAGAAGTGGCATCTTTGTTGCACACGTCAGTCATGAGCAAACAATATGGCAATGAACAGTTCTTGGCAAAGCTTATTGCTCAGGCCTGTGGTAAGTGGGCAGGAATAGGTGTGGGCGCACAGCTAAAAAACTGAGTAGGTTTGCTTATGGTCTTTACATCTTCAGGTAAGATAGAGATTATGGTTAGTTTAGCGGGTTGGCTTGGATGGAACACTTTACTTCTGAAATGAGGGTAGTCTTCCTCATGTTGAACTCTGCATTGCATTGTAGGTAGAAAAGGTTTGCCTTTCCTACTAGGCATTTCTAGAAATAGCTTTCAAGTTCTTTTAGTGCAGAAACCTATCTTTCTCCCTCTTTTTATATCGTTAGGAGGACGTATTGCACTTCACATAAGCTGTTACTAGTTGCAGCCACAGAACAATGGAAGTAAGACTGTACTTCTGTTGAGTTGTTTTCCCATTAGATTTCTGGGATAAACCCTTCATTTTCAGTTCCAGTGATTTCTCTAAATACTCTGGGTCAGACTTATCTCTTGACTCTACTTGTATGAGTGCATATTGGAACTGAGCAGCCTGAATAAATGTTTATTTCTGATTATTACTTTGTGAAAACAAAATTTCTGTTTCCTTTATGCCAGTTATTAGAAGGTTATAATTGTCTTGAATACCATGCAGATGAAGGAGGCAGATACCTCAAAACACTGAAATTTAGTAGTTCAGAAGAATTCCAGGCATTATTTATGGTGCCATTGTTCTGCTTTATTTGTTAGGCAAGACATATTAATTATTTTTCTTTTTCTTCTTTTTTTTTTTCTTTTTTTTTCCTCCAGTTTCTATTCTTCCTGATTCTGGTCATTTCAACGTTGATAATATCAGAGTGTGTAAAATTGTGGTAAGTTTGAAGTAGCTGGCTTTACTGTGATTATTAAGGTAAACAGTATAATGAGGGTTAACCTTTAAACTTCCAGAGAGTCTTTTCTAATTTTGTTGTGGCATGTGTACTAAATTTTGGAAATTAGTCTTTACTTTCTTGTTTAGTGCCCAGTAGCAGCATACAGAAACAAAAATCATTAATATTGAAAGTAATCTAAAATGAGAACCTCTTAGACAATGTTTGTTGTTGCTGAATAAGCTAAGTCTTACACTTGGGGTGTTACATCCAAATAATTGTAAGGTCTGCTTTTCAGGCAGCTTTCTGACAACAAATGGTCAGTAATATGATGTTCCCCCATTCATAGAATCAAAGAAGAGTTTGGGTTGGGTTGGAATGTGTCATAAAGATCACCCACTTCAGCCCCCTACCATGGGCAGGGATCTTCCACTAGACCAGGCTGCTCCAGCTCCAGCTGCTCCCCAGCTCTGTCCAGCCGGGCCTCGAACGCTTCCAGGGATTTGGCAGCCGCAGTTTCTCTGGGCAGCCTCACCACCCTCACAGGGAAGAATTTTTTTTCCTGATATTTAATCTAAACTTAGTTTCTTTCAGTGGGAAACCATTCTCCCTTGTCCCATCACTACTTGCCCTTGTAAAAAGTCTCAGATTCCATTTATTTCCTTTCAGGGTGCTGGTATTTCTGCTTCCTCAGTACTGCATGGCATGGTTTTTAAAAAAGAAACTGAAGGAGATGTTACTTCTGTCAAAGATGCAAAAATAGCTGTGTATTCCTGCCCTTTTGATGGTATGATAACTGAAACTAAGGTATGTTAAAGCTCAAAATAAGTTACATCTCTATTTATGTATATGTGCTCTTATTTTTAGACTTAGCTATAAATATTGTCGACACTTGGTGATTGAGATATTTCAGTGAATATTGATTTTACTAGTTTAGAAAAGTTAGTAGGAAAGTTCTGAGCCTTGATTGCTCCACAGGATTTTTGATATAGGAGAAATTGTGTTGGTTTTGTTGAGTTATTTGAGCCAAACTACAGCTTGAATTTCTGAACCTCAAGGTTGTCTAGAATTGCCTGGTAATTCTCCTTTTTCCCTCTTGTTTTACCCTGTTGCCTGGGGAGGGTGTCAGGATTGCAAAATAGGATGACTTGAGGTTTGTAGATAGGTTGGGAGACAAAATGTTTTGTCAGAAACTTTGTAAGCATGTGGTTTAATGCTATATTGTAACAGTGTATATGTTTTACTAGGGCACCGTCCTAATAAAAAATGCTGAAGAACTGATGAATTTCAGTAAAGGAGAAGAAAATCTAATGGATTTGCAAGTCAAAGCTATTGCTGATAGTGGTGCAAACGTAGTTGTAACAGGTGGCAAAGTGGCAGATATGGCTCTTCATTATGCCAACAAGTACAATCTTATGTTAGTCAGGTAAGTACTAGGAGAGCATGAAAACATTTGGATTACCAGATTTGTGAAATGTACTTGCCAAGTTAAGAGAATACTCTTCTATGTGTTAACGTTGTTGTGGAAACTTGTTTTTAAGGTTGAACTCCAAGTGGGACCTGAGAAGACTGTGCAAAACTGTTGGTGCAACAGCCCTACCCAGACTGGTATGTACATCCCAAATGAGGTGCAGGAGGCTGAGAACTGATCACTTCAGTTCTTAACTCATGTTTTTTCTTTCTAGACTCCCCCTACTCTTGAAGAAATGGGTCACTGCAATAGTGTGTATTTGTCAGAGGTTGGGGATACACAGGTTGTGGTGTTTAAGCATGGTATGTATGTTCTGTAGAACTTCTGACACTGCTGTTCCAAAGTGTGTTTGTATGTGTTTTGGATATAAGATTAATGAATTAATTCAGTAATGCATGTCTCTGAACAGAAAAGGAGGATGGTGCCATTTCTACTATCCTCATTCGTGGATCTACAGACAATCTGATGGATGACATAGAGAGAGCAGTGGATGATGGTGTCAATACTTTCAAAGTACTCACAAGGGTAGGTAAATGAGAACACTTGAGTTATCAAAAGTGAGAAGTGAATCAGTTTGAGGCAAGGCTTGAGCCTGCTCTGTGCTAATTTGCGACGAAGGCTGTAGATATTAATCTGCTTAGGTGCCTTCTGGAGCTGGAGAGATGGCTCTGTAGTACTGAGGTGTGCAGGGCTGTGTAGAGAAGACAGCTGTTGTTGTGAACATAGGATACATAAAAGGTGGTGCTCAACATGGACTGCACTCAGTTTTCCAGTAATGAGTGAGTTCTTAAAAGTGGATTACCTTTACCAATTTTTAAAGACAGTCAGCTCTTTCTTGACTTACTTCCTAAATGTTCTGTAATATTCCTTGGAAACCAGGCACAGAAGAAAAGCTAGATAGCTTTGTCACTTGGGATCAGGAGAAACTGATTGGTTGCAGACCTAATGTCTAGTTCATTGGTGATAATTCATGCTTCCTCCACATAATACAGGTAGGTTTTCATGGATGGAAGAACTTGGTTTTACAGAGGATTTTTTTTTGTGAGCAGTTTATGTGGTCTTAAATATTATTTTTTTTTATATATATACAAAAGGAAATATTCCTGTATTTACTTAAAAAACAGCATGCAAAAATGATTAAAACTGTTAGAATCTTAATCTCCTCTACGTACCAAGACATGGACATTGATTTTGAGTACAGAAATGCTGTGCATTTCTGATTGTCTCCAGGAGTTGTCCTGTGTCAAGATTTACAATGATTACTTTGTAGGTTAAGAGACCAGAGTTAATAAGTAAATCCTGGTTTGCCGAAGGATGTACAAAATGCTTAATTTAAAATGAAAGAAAGCAAAAACTCCCAACACCTTGTAATACCTGTTGACATATTAAACTTAGTGTACAGTAGATTGATTTCCAGTATATTTCCCACCAAAATAATAGAAAATATGAGAAAATGTAGGAATGCCATTACAGTTAACCATGATTTGAATTTTTTTTAAAAAAAGAAAAAGAATCCTAGACACAAAACCCACTGCATTGTTTTGTTTTTTACGAAAGAAGCTGTTTTTCTTCAAAGACATTGGAATGAATGAGTAAATTCTGGTAGATTTCCCTCATAATGCATGTTTGTTCTGAAGTGGATTCTTAATAAGTATGTGTGGAATAAAATTCTGTTGCATTCTTGATAGACTAGAAAAATTAAAAAAAAAAAAAAAGTAATGGATGCTTTAAGCAAAACATTGTGTTTTGATGTCTTTCCACAGGATAAACGTCTTGTTCCTGGAGGTGGTGCAACAGAGATTGAATTGGCCAAGCAGATCACATCTTACGGAGAGGTACAGCAAACAGGTTTCTTGGCTTTTCACCTTCACACACACATCTTACAAAAAATTATTCATACCAGCATATATTTATGTGTAATAACAAGTTGAGGGGGAAATGCCTCCCTATCTTGCAGTTTTTGAAATGGTGACATGGTTCTCAACTTTGTTTTAGACTTGTCCTGGCCTTGACCAATATGCCATCAAGAAGTTTGCTGAGGCATTTGAAGCCATTCCTCGAGCACTGGCAGAAAACTCTGGAGTAAAGGCTAATGAGGTCATCTCCAAACTTTATGCTGTGCATCAGGAAGGGAAGAAAAACGTTGGATTTGATATTGAGGTAAATAGTCTCTCTCATGTTACTTGTTGCCCTGCAGTGCAGGGTTATAGTTAACAGTACTTGTATCAGTATGAAGTATTTATAGATTATTTTAAATTGTTGGAAGCTCTCTGCTGCACAGTCTATAATAATAATTTTTTGGAATTGAAGTCCTTGAATGTTCTTCTTATCAGCAAGCAGTTCAAATCATGTAGTATAATGGCCTTATGTCAGAGGTGGAGGGGCATACTGAACTAATGTGACAGGGAGTAGGTCTTCAGTAATGATTGACTTTGTCTTCCTGCTAATGGATTAAGAATTAAGATTTTCTGAAGGGATAAAATGAGATTAGAAAAGGTGAAAGCCTGAAAAGTTTTGAGTAATGTTTTTTCCGCATCTGACAGGCCGAAGCTGCTGCAGTGAAAGACATGTTGGAAGCTGGTGTGTTAGACACATATCTTGGAAAATTCTGGGGTATCAAGCTAGCTACAAATGCAGCAGTAACTGTCCTAAGGGTTGATCAGGTAAGCTTACGTGTCATCTGGGTGCTGAATTAAAACCTGGCAGAACTCTCATGCCAATAGGTGGAATCTCCTGGAAATGCAAGGTGTAAACATAATGCTACTTGAGAATGTCATTTGGTCATTTCTGGAAGACAGGATGTTATTTGTTCAAGAGTTTGTAATCTGGAATGTGGCTGCTTCTATAGCAGTACTGTTAATGTTTGTTGAGTTTGCAATATATTTTTAAAGATTTTGTTGATATTTTGCAGACATTTGAAATTTGTAGACAGTTACCCTAACTTCTGTAGAAACAAGCTTTAACAGAAGAAACCTTCTCTCACACATTTTTACGTGAAAATCTAATTTTTAGCAAGAATAGAGGTTATAGTCTTGATGCTAAAAATCTTTTATTGTTTTGTGAAACTTCAGCAAAAATGAATTTGCATGTAAAATTTCTGTAGATTATTATGGCAAAAACAGCAGGTGGTCCAAAAGCCCCTAAGCAACAAGGACATTGGGATAAAGATGACTGGAAAGATGAGCCTGAAAACTAGTGTGCAGTAAGCTCTGTTTCTCTAGCAGAGAGGTATCTGTGTGAGTGCATGCATGAGTTCATTGACAAGCACATGGCAGATTGTATGCTCCTTGAGAACACGTAACACTGCTGTCTTCTGCTGTGTGCTGATTGCTACATCCTGTATTGTGCCTTTGCAAATGGATTCTGCTCCTAAATCCAAATTTTCATGAAAGGGACAGTAAGTGCAGGTTCAGATTTACCTTACTTCTCCATGTAGCCCATGCAGAAAATGAGCTTTAACATGGTAGGACTGATGGACTTTGTGGTTTTTTTAGAGACAACAACTGAGAACAATAGCTTTGATAATCCTCCTTTCTGTAGTGTACGCTTCTCTAGTCTGCTGTTGGCCTATTTAAGCACTCACTTTCTGTAGACTAACTGAAGTCTTACTTTGCATGCAAAAATGAGGTAAAATACCTTTTTACTGTATCAGGGCCCAGCCTCTACCATTCTCAAGAAAAAAAAAGAACTAAGTTGTTAATATCTCAGTTAGATGGATATTTATGGGCTTAGGTTCACAGTAGGGAAACTGCATGAAGTGAATGCTAGCACTCAGCATCATGTGGCTGTAGGAGAAGGGTATGAGCCTGATTTTAACGTAAGCTTTTTCTATGTCTATTCTCTTCAAGATCATTATGGCAAAACCAGCTGGTGGCCCAAAACCTCCATCAGGAAAGAAAGACTGGGATGAAGACCAAAATGATTGAACAATTTAACTATTTCTTAAGTGACATGACTTTGTGAGTTTTTTAATATCCCAGTTGGAGCCTGTCACAATGTTTTGCTCTTGCCTTTAAATTATGAACAGTGTCCAATGACAGAACGTCACACACCTCAATAAATGTACTCACTGTTAAAATGTTGATTTTCTTCATTTGGAGCTAGCATGACATGGTTGTTCCCAATCTGTGAATGTGTAGGGAATGAATGACACTGTGGGTGTGATGGGCTGACCCTTGGCTGGGTGCCTGACACTGTCTCCTGGTGCAGAAGGAGGCAGAACTACTCAGGGGCTGAGTTAAAGGGGGAGATCACATACCAATTCCTGTTGCAGGTACAAGAGACTCAATGTGCAGGGAGGCTGACCATGAGCCTGCTGCAGGGAGCTCGTGATCCACGATTGTTGTGGCTCTTTGTGCTCTTATTTGCGCTCCTTGGCCAGTACTTGAGTGTAAACGGTCAAATGAATGTTGAAATAATTGTTGGCAGCAGGGTTCCTCCATTCAGTAGCCCCTCTCCTGAGACCCCACTTGGAGCACTGTGTACAGATGTGGTGCCCCAAACCTAAGAAAGAGAGAACTGTTGGAGCAAATCCAGAAGAGGGTCACCAAGTTGATACAGGGACTGAGCACCTGCCCTATGGAGAGGGGCAGAGAAAGGCAGGGCTGTTCAGCCTGGAGAAGGTTGTGGAGACCTTACAGCACTTTCCAATGTCTGAAGGGGCTACAGGGAAGTTGGAGAGGGACTCTGTATCAGGGAATACAGTGACAGGACAAAGGGGAATGCCTTCAAACTGAAATAGAGGAAATTTAGGGTCGATACACAGAAGAAATTTGCCCCTGCAAGGGTGGTGAGGTCCTGGCACAGGACCTTGCCCAGAGAAGCTGTGGCTGACCCATCCCTGGAAGTGTTCAAGGCCAGGTTGGATGGGTCTTGGAGCAACCTGGTCTAGTGAGAGATGTCCCTGCCCATGGCAGGGGCTGGAACTGGATGAACTTTAAGGTCCTTTCTCACACAAACCAATTTATGATTCCATGATTCATTTTTTTTTAATGCATCTCTCACCTCACCCTTTTAAATCCCCATGCTCTCAAAAGGGCATCCTGACAGCAGTGAACTGCATCACATTCTAATGACCTTAAAAATAAATGCTGAACAGCACTAGCCAGCATGATGCAGAGTACTGGAATCTCTCAGCTGAAGCCCCCTGTTAAGATTAATCTTGGGAAGTAAACAGCTTATGTGTCTCCAAGTAGCTTGAAAGGAGAACTGCACTTGAAATCCAAGCCACTTCAATAATTAATCCTTTTACTACTCTTGCCAGCGCTACTCTTATCTCACAACCAGAAGGGAGTGGAAGGCTAAATCAAGTCTGGAACTATCTTATGCCTAAATAAGGCTGCCATACAACAGCTCTAGTATTGCTGGCTTTATAGTCAGTTGTTGGTGAGGTTGAAAAATAAACTCAGCAAGTTTTCAGAAGGATTGGCATACTGCTGTAGTCAGCTGCATGAGGGCCACTGCTGACGGCTCTAAGGCTTACAAGAACAAGATGCCCATTTTCTTAGTAAGGCTGTTGTGAAAAATGCACTGAATGTAAGCAGCTGCTGCTTTAGCATGGCAGAGCCAAGATTTTATTCACATGAAAGCCAGCATGAAGCTTGTGGAGGAGAGAACTTCAAAGTTACAAGTCAGTGCAGGACTACTGGTCTTATGCCTGCTGTGCAGAAATGCTACGTGGGACTGCCTGTAAGAGTGAGCCAAGCACTCAGCCTTGCCAAAACACCAGCAAAAGAATTCCTGGAGCATTTGCAAACTTGAGGGCTCCTGTTGGACATAAACCAATAGTGAAAAGAGAGCCGAAGCTGCAATTGTCTTGGCTCTTAAGATGTGTACGAAGAAACAGCTTCTTATGCTTGGAACTCAGGTATAAAAAATGCATGGGAACACATGATAGCCAAGATTAACTATAGTTCAAAAGTAGAGCTGGTTGCTTTAAAGAGAAAAAGCTGCTGATCAAGATTTATATCAACACCCAAATTACTTAACAAAAACACAAAGCTGTAATTTTAAAAAAAACCCTTTTACTGAAAAGTAGTGGAAACCCTGGAAAAAGTGTAAGTTAACCGCTTGTCAGTGTGTCTAAAATGCATAAAGTGAATTCCTGCTATACAGTAGCTCCAACATGTTAACATGATTTGCAAGTCTGCCTTCTCTCAGACCTCCAAAGAAGGTGGCTGCACATCCAAGAGGGTTCTTCTGATGAGTTACAGCAGCCTCTCGTAGAACAGAAGATAGGCTTGGGAGCTCAGCACTTTGGACACAGAAACGGGTTGTACGTGAGTATCGCTGATGTGGAACCACTGACCTTTGACTGGCTCAGTTTCTAAAGCTGTGAAAGGAAAAATTTAGGAGTAAAAGTTATTACAAGGAATTGAAGCAATTCAGTTCTATTACTGTTCTTCAGTAAGAATCATAGAGTACAATCACAGAATCATTGAGTTGGAAAAGACCTTCAAGATCAAGTCCAACCTGTGACTGATCACTGCCTTGTCAACCAGACCAAAGCACTGAGTTCTACATCTGGTTGTTCCCTGAACACCTCCATGGATGGGGATGTCACCACATCCTTGGGCAGCCCCTTCCAATGCTGAACCACCATTTTGTCTTCATTTCTTCCTAATGTGCAACCTGAACCTCCCCAGGCACAGCTTGAGGCCATTTCCTCTCGTCCTGCAAATGGCTGCCTGAGAGCAGAGCCAGAACCCCACCTTGCTATACACCCTCCTTTCAGACAGTTCTGGAGAGTGATAAGATCACCCCTGAGCCTCCTTTTCTCCAGGCTGAGCCCTCCCAGCTCCCTCAGCTGCTCCCTATAGGATTTCACCAGCTTCACTGCCCTTCTCAGAGAACTTACTGGCCATGGCAGGGGGTTGGAACTACATGATGTCTAAAGCCCCTTCTAACCCAAACCACTTTGTGATTCTGTAAGAAATAATTTGTAAAGTATTTCTAATGATTTACCTTGAGATTGTCCTCGAAGGACAAGATCAGAGAGGTGGTTGTTCATAGCTCTCATTTTAACATAGGCAGTGTAGTGCCCAGATCTCATTGTTCCGCTGTGTTCAACAACTCCATAGAGGGAGTACAAGACCTTCGTATTCCCTTCAGCCACATTCTAGAAAACCACAAGTTTAGCTATGTCAGCCATGTGCTGCTTTTTGAAGAATGTAAACTGATTTTTTTGCTGATGAAATGGAAACTGGTCATTAGAGATTCATGCAAGCACTACCGTTATGAGCAGTGAAGTACAAGTTATCACACAAAGTAACAGGCTTGACAAGCGTTCTACAAAGATTTTGCTATGCAGCTTTGTTGCGAAAGCACATTAGAACATGGGAAAGGAGAATCTGATTGTTTTCCCACTTACTTTACATTTAGCTGTACAGAAAGGAGCCAAGTCTATCACTTCTGGGAACTTGATATGCCTGTTAACCTTCTGCAGATTAAATCCAGCCTTAAACAACCAAAGTAGAGGGAAAACCCCATAATGTTAAAATGGAGCATATTAAAACCATGCTTATTTACTAAAAGTTTCAAGTTAAAGTTTCAACAATACAAATCAGTTTTACATTACACAAAACTAGGAAAAAGCAAATTTTTTTTTCTTTGATGTCCAGTATTCCAGCATAATTTCCTTGCCCCCACATGCTGCACTGGAGCACAAGTTAATATGGCTCTTCAGCTCACTCATACATTAATCCAATGGTAGCAGAAGTGGAAAAAGAATCAGCTCTAATGCACTTCAGTAACTATAAAGACAACTCTTGCTTCTCAGATACTGTAACATGCCTGATGATCTGATCTTAGAGCATCTGAACTGATGCAAACTGTGCTCCCACCTTAATCAAGTAATTGTCCAGTATCAAACTGGAAAAACAAAAGGAGATTATGATAAATGTTATTTTCTTCATATTACAGTCTCTTGGAACAGGCTACACATTTCCATTTTCTATACGAAATTGATTTTCATCTAATTAAAGTTGCCTCTCTTATTTTTCAAGTATATTGACCAAAACATCTTTCATCCTTCCTTCTTCCCCACAAGGCTCAGAATCCTCTCTTTTCCACTTCTGCCAACTTGTTACTTATTTGTTACTTAAGGGATCCTATTTACCTATACCTACTGAAATACATGAGCCCATGAACAGCTGTAATAGTAGCAAACCATTAATGCTAAGATTCTGCTTAATACAGTAAGCATAATGAGGGAATACATTGTGAATACACTTACATAACTGTGTTTTCCAGTTAATTAAGGGAATATTCTTTCAGGAAAACACCTCAATGTCTCAAAGACCACAAAACACAATGCTGCACACTAATGCCTTCCAAACTTTGGGGGAAAAACCAAAGAAGTTTTATAGAAAATAAAAGTAACGTTAGCATGTTTTCAGGTCAAGCTAGTACTACATGCATATGTACACACATATACATATTAATCTGAGTGTATATACCTGTATCAGCCTGCTACTTACTTGTTGAAACCTCTTTAAGTGAAGGGTTAAAATTGGAGGAGCTAGAGAGACGAGCATCTGCTTTTTGGCATTAGTATAAACATACTTGTTTTCACCTGCAGAAAAGAAAAATCACCAAAGATTAAAGTAAGTGTTTAATAACAAAACAAATGTTACAGCAGGAATTTATTTTCACTATTTAAACTGTTACAGTATCTGTTATCTACTATAAGAACTGAGAAGCTGAGCATTCCCCTTTAATATGATGAATGAAAGTAGATAAAGTTATACAAATATCACTTTAGGGATAATCCACCCACCCTTCACCCACTCAAGAAGCAGACAGGGATATATTTAAAGTTTTGTTTTAAAAAAGTTTGTTATACTTTTTATGTTGTTCTTTGGTCCACAGTGCCTTTGTGTACACACATCACACAGCAGTTTATTGGTCTCGGTAAGTGTTTCATTACGGGTAAATTGATACAAACAGTGATGGATTGAATCTTCCTCAGAGTTCAGTTCTTCCCTGTTTGCCAGAGTACAAAATGCTGTTTCAGGGTCATCCGTGGATACTTCGCACATCTTGTTAGGAACAGGCTGAAGGCCATCCAAGGTGCTCGTCTCAGATTTAATGGCACCCAAGTGGAGCTTTGAAAAGTCTGTAGCAAGCTCTTCCTCATCTTCATTGTCATCATCCTCCTCTTTCAAAGACAGGTTGTCAAGGCCATTGACAAACTTCATAGGAGAATCTAAGCCTCCCATACAGAGATCTGTGAGAGACTCATTTTCTTCACATTCTTGTTCTGGCTCTCCTGTATTTTCATGCCTGCTCTGAATTTCTATACTATTTCCCTGTATACTCAAGTCTTTCTGAGTTAAGCAGTGATCTTTGCAATCATGTGATGATTCCTCCTCTTGCTTCTTATCAAGAGTTTCAGAGCTTATTTCAGTCTCTGATTCTTGGTTGCACTCGACATCAATCTCTGGCTGTTCAGTTGTGCAGGGATCTGTCAAGGGAAGCATCTTTCCTTGAAGTTTTTGCTGCCGGCGTTGGCTCTGCACATTTGAATACATAATAAACAAGAGTACAAAAACCAAAGTAAGTATAAATTTTATTTAGCATTTCTTACCACTTCTTTATCAGAATGTTTGTTGCATGCCATAGATGCACAAGGCAGGAGAGGGAAGAATAATCTGTGATTTAATGATCAGAGGTGATTAGTTCCACTAATACTGAATTTATCCTCACTCACACATAGTTCCCACTGCTCATTGTACACAGTGTCATCAAAATACAGATAATGATGCCCTTGCCATCTTCCTGACCTTTCTTGTGTCTGCATTCTAAAGTTTTGTAAATATTCTTGGAATCAATGACTAGAAAACAGTTTGATACAAATTAAGGCTACTTCAGACAGGCAACAAATTCTACTGGATATTATTATATTATTCCTACACAGCAACGGTCAACATAACATCTTAACAGCAAAGACATGGGTATAACTGGTCTTTTCATTTGTGTATTTGAAGGAGGAGAAATTATAAGCTGTCTCCTCCTTCATGTAAAATAGGGAAACAAAAATAATTTCTTTTAACAGAAACAGCAAGCACAAAGTGAAATATCTATCCAAACCAACCTTGGCTTGTTTTCTGGCCTGTTTCTTCGCTTTTTTCTGAAGGTGCTTACTTGTGCCAGGGGGTTCATCTTTCTGCTTAAGGTAATGGTCGTTGATTTTATCCTCTTCATCTTCAGATTCCTTTTCTTTGTTTTTTTTAATGTTTTCTCTCTTTGTAATTTTCCCTTTCTACAAAACCCAAAAAGCCACAGAACAACCACAGAAAGAGAGATGTTATCTCAGTTTTCAGCTCAAATGTTACATTTTAATGATGTAACATACAACTAACTCACACCCTGATGTTAATGGAAGGAGTGTCTCACTCCAGAGAGTCCATATGAAACAAGGACTTGCAGAATGAAACAGTATGAAACAGGCTATCGAGGGCCAAATTCTGAACCTGTAAAGGGGCAACATCACCTTTGCCTCTAACAGAGCTCATTAAATGAATTAAAGAGTAATGTTTTACACAAGCAGAGATATTTTCAGTTGAACTGCCTGCTACAGAATTTGTTTGCTTCTGCTAAAATGAAATTTGTTTGTGGCAGAAGTCATGATCCCTTTGGCTCTGGGGGCTCCAGTTGAGTATTTATGAGTAAGCAGTGCTACACAAAAAATCTGAAATATTACATACACAGATTATCAATACAAAACACAAAGCAAATCAAGTACTTTGAGTGTCTGGAGATTAATCAATTAAGTATTCACATACTATCCTATCAACATTTCTTAACTTTATTCCACAACCTGAATATTAGGAGACGTGTTCTTGGACTCGGTGCACAAAAATGAATGAAAAAAGTGAAAACAAACCCCCAAAGAACTCAAACAACTGTGTGATTTTCCAGAGACAATTTATGAGCCACAACTGACAGGAATGACTGTCATGAAAAAATCTTACTCTCTGTCTTTATGTGCAATTTTGACTTGCAAAAGAGACTTCTAGAAAGAAGCTTAAGTGCTCTTCCTTAATGACTGTATAATAAGTGTTTTCATCTAAAAAAAAAAGTAAGTTGAAAAGAACCTATAAACTGTTTCTTACCTGAACATCTAGTACAGGAAGTGACAAATCAAGGAAGGACTCATGGACCAAGGATACCTTTAAATGAATAATCAAGAGTCCAATTTAATTTTGTTTGGAAGCAGCTGGCTTGCTGTCAATAGTGTATTTGCATGTTTGCATTCAAGACCTGCTTTCACTTGTGCACAGAACTGGAAAACACAGCTCCACAAATAGCTTCCAATGACCAAAAATCCAGCAGTCAAATTACCACAGAAATGAGCAGGAAATTTTTTTTTGCATTTCAGTTATCTAGTGAGACTGCACCTTAGGGCCTAAGAGACTCACATCTGTATCATGAAATTCAACTAGCCCATTTGCTAATACACTCAATTGCTTCATACTCAGGCTGTATTATCCCAGTAGTGCCTTCTTAACTGTCTTCCTGGTAATCCCATGGTCTCTTCACTGTGGGAGAAGAAAATGTAATCCCCTGAATGAAAAAGGGCCCCATAACAATTAATTTGCTCTATGATCTGTACCACTGGAAGGTGTTCATTGGGAATCTAGGAGGGAATTCTGGCAGAGGCAGCTTGCTATTGCTGACCTCTTTTTCTGGAAGGCTTTTGAAAGGAACTGATAGATTAAAACAAAAGAGAAGAAATATTCCAGCCAAATCATGCCATTTTTTGAAAAGCATGCAGCTAGTCAAGTCTTATTTCTACAGACAGTCACTTTGGGGTTCTCCTGCAGATTACAGGACATAACACTCTAGGTTATTCAGAGCAGGCAGTTTACTTACAGTTCTGCATTCCTCACACATAATTGTGCTGGTTAATTCTCCACCAAAGATTCGATCTACAAAACTTTGTATTCCCTTTTTCTTTTCATATTCTGAGAATTCAAAAAGTATATAGTAAAATTTAAAATATTACATACAATATACTGGCAATCAATTTCATTACAGCATACCAAATAAAAACAGAGAATATAACATGCAAGGTGCATGATGGAACATGTTGGCCTGTTCTGGTTTCCTCAGAACAGCAAGTACAGCAAGATTCTTAAATTAAGAATCTTTTGTGTATCAAAAGAATGGAGATGAAAACACATTTGCAGAACACCACTTAGTTAAACCATACCTCTACAACTTTCTCTGCTCAAATGCATTTCCCTATTTTCTCAGAAGTGCTGCATCTCAGTAAGAATTCCTGTTTTCCTCAAGACTGAAACAACTATCTGAACTTAAAAAACAAGCACCAACTTATGTCTGACAAACAAAAACTTCTTCTTCAAGTTGTAATTTCAAAGTAATGAGTTTGAATTTAAGTTGGCAGCTCATCTCCTAAGTCATGTTGAAAAGTTTAAAAATTCTTCTGTTCATTGTTTGGATTTTTTTTATACTACTGTTAAGTAACAATGGACTTAGCAGCTGCATAAATTATATTCACATACTAGTATTTTAATTTCTTACATGTTTGAATGATTAATCATTGCCCAAACATATTTTAATGTATGATGTCTACAGAAACAATTCTCTCTTACCATTTTAAGAAGGAAATGCCACCAAGCTCAGCAAGACATTTAAATACAGACTAAAACTATTGCGCCTCTTATTCTAGATACACACCAACTCAAGAGGTGGTATAAAGTTGTACAACATGTATATTTTAGTTGATACTATTAATGTTACTTTATATACATCAACAAAAAAGACTTTACAAGTTACTGATGCTGTGATAATTTATTTTACCTTTAATTTTCTTTTTAAGTTCTTCTTCATTTTGTTTGTTAGAGTCACTCAGCGCCTTTAGTATTCCAACACTTATTTGCTGAAATTTTCAAAACAAATATACTCTGTAAAATTTCCTAAACTAATTCAGTTAGATACTTCATTTTACAATGTATTTCAGATGGAGGAAAAAGTATAATCTTCACTAATTAGGAGAATCAATACAAACAATACAAATACCTGTAGGTATCAAGTTCCTGTAGATATTAAAAAAAAACCCCAAACAACTGAGAAGTTGCAACCATAATGTTCCAATTAGTATGTAAGAAAATCAGTCTACAGATTAAATACTTGCCCTAATTAAAACTGGCAAAAAAACCCTATGGAATTTCTTGAAGTGTCTTTCAAAAATGAAGACAAAAGGACATTCTTTAGGTGACTACACATACTCCAAACCAACTTTTTCTGTGGGTTCTCTTTGCTAATATGCTTCAAGTGAGTGCTGTGGAGAGCACAACCACACTACAGAAGCTGACACATCTCATGTTCTTTTTCCCTCAGCAGAAGAAAGAGTCTGGGTGTGGAGTATGAGGGAGAAAGGAATGCACACCTATGACTCTGGCACTCACCTGGATTTCTTCTGCTCTCATTCCATCAAGTAAGTAACGAAGCAATTCATGACTGTCTTGCTGCTGGTAACCTTTGAATCGTATTGCTCTGTTAAATGAAATTGTAAAGTATAACTGAACTCAGACATAAAGCAAAAATGGTTCACACCAAACACACATGGACAAAGTCTCTAGACTGTATGTATATAAAAGCAACAAGTGTCTATATAACATATTTTCTAAAAATATTACACCAGCTACTCAGTATGTCACTGAGTATCTTTCATTTTACTGCTATTCATTTATATTTTGCTCTTCTTTCAAAAATTGTTAAGTATTCTACAAATTTTATATGCTGTATTCTGAGCTGGAGATTAAAAAAAAGAGGAAAAACTGGCAGTCTTAAACAACAGACATTTTCATACTCACTATGACATGCAATTGTACAGATACTCACTTTTTACAAACCTGAGCAAAAAGTTCCTTAGGAGTCACTACCCCTTTTTTTGTCTCTTGCATCTCTGTCACAAACTGATGCATGGCTAGTGTTAAAGGACCTGGCTGATCTAGTTTTATTAGCTGAGGTTCCTGTTTGAAAGAAAAGCAACAGAGCTGTTTTGCCTTAATTTGCTAACAGATTCTTTTGCAATAAGTTCTTCCTTTTCAGTTTCTGAAAACACTATTGTCAAACAGAATACACAAAATGCCAAAATGGCAATAAGTTAACCTGACAAAAACGACATGTGGTTTATCATGAAATGATAACAAAACTCAGTTATTTATTGCTTACTTCAAAGTCAGGATTTCTTGCCTTTACTAGGAAAAAAACCCCTATTTCTTAAAAAAGGCTGTGCATTTTCTTCGCCATCCAAATCTCTAACTGTAATGACAGGTGTGTTATTTAAGTTAGTGCTACAGACATCCTCTAATTTCCTCTTTTGCATTTAGACAAGTGGCACTATAGCAAGAGTTACACATTTTCATCCTTTAAATAACATCATCACAATGTAAGCACTCTGTGTATGACAGAGTATTGATTCACTGCTCTTACACGCTGAACAAAATACCTCCACTGACTTCAGAAGCAGCTTTATGGAAATCAGTAGTGAAACTCCTGCTGATTTGACACCCTAATCTTGTTAGTATTTAGCTGGAATAGCTTTAAAATTGACAGGTAAGTATTGCTTGTTTCCTTAACAGACTGGAAGGCAAGGACAAACACTATAGGGGTCAAAGCATATTACCATGCATAGCTCAGGTGATTCAATTTTAACTGTTGTGCCAGGCATTTTAGCTTCTTTAAGCATATCCCTCAAGACTGGAGTTTGTGATAAATTCTGTGGAACATAAAAGACAGAAAGAGATTGGAAAATGGGGACAACAGGAAGGGCAGCTGAATTGCACTAGTCATGGAATCTGTAGCAACCAGTTTAGCAGCAATTTATTTTCCCAAACACAGAACTAAAGTGATTAACTACCACTCTAGAATCTCCATCTGGTAAAGGTACTTCCAATGTACTCTATAAACATTACTCCATATTGCAGAAACCCTAAATATATTTTTCTTCTACAGACTGATCTTTTGACAAGTGTATTTACTAGTGTCTGTTTCTAAAAAATCAAAGGATAAAATGCAGTGTATGTATCTGCTTGGTTTAAAAAGTGCTTAAAAGTAAATCAAAAGCAGTTTACTAAAATCTGCAAGTACAGTGGGAATTTTGTTTGAATAAAGCTTCAGGGTCAAGACCCAAAGAGCACAAGATCACGACAGTTTCAATATACATGAAAGAACAAATACATTCTACAATTCTTAGCTGAACAAGACGGCAATGCCTGCAACATGCTCATCCTGGTTTTTTCATCCAATATTTACGTTTGATTTCCTGTTGCTGAGAGAGACATTTTTATTACAATAAACACTCATGGTCCTTGAGT
This sequence comes from Brachypodius melanocephalos, assembly GCA_013398615.1. Lineage (NCBI taxonomy): Eukaryota > Metazoa > Chordata > Aves > Passeriformes > Pycnonotidae > Brachypodius > Brachypodius melanocephalos. The sequence continues at coordinate 9,318,260 of VZSR01003209.1, forward strand.
ACTTAAGAGGTCACAAGGGTGATGTGTCAGACTATTTCATATTTTTAAAAAATAACTAGAAGTTGGCATGCTTAAATTATGTCAGTGAAAAATGCGGTCCCTCAAGGACAAGGCAGTTTATTGTATTTCCCCTCAGAGCAAGTCTGAACCTGCAGATCCATTTCTTCGTATTTCACTGGGCCAACACACTATTTTTAGAAAGAACCCAGCATTCCTGGCAGATTAAAAAAATCACATTCTAATTGCGTCACTGTGAAATGCTGGGGGCAGGGTTGTTGTGGGCTGTTTTTCATTTTGTTTGTGGCTTTTTTTCCTATTCAAAGTTTTTCTAAAAACAACAGCAAGTCCTGTACCTGCATAACTGCATTAAAGAAACATGTATTCCCCAAGTTACTAAGTCCTTTCACAGTGACTTCTCCATTAGCAGTTGAATGAGAATTCTCCTCTTTAAGTGAAACTTCTTTTTCTTGCTCATTTTTACTGTCTTTTTCTCCTTTTTTATTTTCAACTTCTTTGTTGTCTTGTTTTTCTATCGAAATAATAAAAACATATCACATATTAACATGGTTATAGGGTATAGGCTAGGAAAGATTATTATAGGGTATAGGCTAGGAAAGATTATTACAGCCAGCAGCAATTTATGATGTTTAGTGTTTATACATATGATAATTAATTCTTTAATTTTTAAATATAAAACTACTGGTTTGGGTTCTTAAATTGTCTAGGTAACAGAAGTTAAAAAATAAACAGAACAAAACAACAAATCGAGAACCCCCTGAAATGCAATTTCAAATCAGCAAGCAAATTAAACATCTCTTGGCCCACAAGCCATTCATGCCAACATCCTCTGAAATTATTCAAGTGTTATCTCAAATTTATTCCTGTCAAAGTCACCTATGTGAGGGCTTTCTACAACATCCAACAGGCTCCCACTGTCAAACCACTCTCATATCCATTTCACACACCTAAAGAGATGATACTGAAAGGTTTATAGTCTTCAAGATGAGTCAAAAATATTTTCCCCCAAATTATTTTGATGTATTGCTGAAAGTTTCAACAACCTGTTTAATGAAGCTGTAAGGGAGTTCCAGGCAGTTTTCAAAATGACATCCATTTTGGTTCTGCCAGTTTGGCAGTCAGCTATTGATTAGGTTTCTGGTCAATTGGGCTGAGAACTAATAGTAACTTTAAAATCAAGTAACACAAGTTCAGAGAAAGCAAAGAAAACAGACAATATAATCTTAGGACAAGAAACAAAAGGATGGACAATAACACATGTAACACATGAAACAGGCAAAAACTTGCACCCAGATAGTCATTGGTTTTCCAGTTCAAACCCAAGAAGAAAATTTTGGCAACTGATAGGAAGTTTAACTGTGTGTCTGGGAAAGACTGACCACTCAAAAAAACTCTGCTCCCTGTGGGAAAACCTCAGCTGCTTTTTGAAAAAACTGAATTCTGATACAGCCACATGGCGTTGCTGGATGTTTGTGTTCCATTTCCCACAAGGCCTGTGATGTCACCCAAGTGTTAGAATTTCTGACAGTCATTTGTTATAGCATTTATTTTCATATGCAAATTCTTCCAATTTTTCCAGTGGAAATGCCTTGTACAAAACCAAATTTGCCATTATGGAAACTAGAGGGTTTTGCTGGGTTTGTTTTCTTTTAAATAATCGTATTTTACAGAGAGACTGCAGGCTGAACACAATGTTTTAAAGTTCTAAAAGCACTGCAGTTGCCTATACTAAATGTACACACTCAGTAACAAAACCTCTGCATACTACTCCTTCCATTACGAAATGTCCTGTAATGACTAGCTGGAGACTTAGTCATTCCTGATACAGACACAAATACCCACAAAAAAACTTAAGAAAACCAAATCTAATTATTCTTAAGCAAGGACAATTTTTCTTTAGATCTCAAGACAGACTAAACAACACTGATGAATAAACACAGCACCTAAGGACTGAAAGTCAAATGCCTATCCGCAGAAAAACTGAATGTCGCATTTTTTAAAAAGTTACAGTAAAACTGTCTCTTTTTTCCTCCTATTCTTGTATGTCTTGTCTGTAAAAGTCTAGGGGATGCTGAGCAAAATTCTGATCTAATTAGGTCTATGGGCTAGGACGTTACTTACGCTATCAGAATTGTGACAAGATAACAAAAGGGGAGAAATTAGTTTTTCCCTTTACCACAAGGTGCTAAATCTAATTTAGTGTAAATTCTGGATTTATAGTACTGTCTCCAACACTTTGGAGATCTTCTGATTTACTGTATCTATACTATAATTACTTACCTGCATGTGATGAGTCAATACCAACTTGTTTTCTAACAAAATCCACAGTCTGGCCCAAAAGGCTTGAAGTTTTATATGGAACTTCATTATCACACAGGTAGCACCTGTCTCCGCCGCCCCCAAAAGAAAACAATTAATCCTATTTTTTTTCTATTATTTAAAAATCCTAAACTATTTACTTGTTTGATGCAATTCATTACACAAAGTTCTAAAATTACAAGGTTTAGTGTAAGATTTATAAGTCTTAGAAAACAATTCAATCTACTTATCACAAAAATAAAACATGTAAAAATATCTTTGATAAATTATTGTGGTGACTGGCAGTTGCAATTTACAAGTATAAATTAGACTTTTAAAAGATGTGCTTAGAAACCCTGCTGCAAGAAAAAGAAAAGTTTGGAAAATTTTGCCAAAAATCAAGAAACTAAGAAATCAGGACCTAAAGGAAATGACTTGTGAATATTATGGCATGGAAAAATATTTGGGATATTCTAGCCAAGCAAATACTTAATTGTATTTAAGTCAGATAAATAAATCAAGTGTCCACCCTTAAACCTGTAGAGTTGCATTTGCTCTTCTATTGCTGATACAAACCCTATTTATCTCTTTATGTGCAAAAAAGTGTATGGTTATGGCACTAATCTGCTTTAGAGAAAATTGTGGGAGTAGCTGCAGTCATAAATGCTCAAGAAGGGTAAAACCCTGACAGAACACAAACAGCTGAAGGAGTTTTACACATATCAATTTTGTAGTTCCACCCAATCAACTCTTTGAAGAAGTGGCAAGAGGTACTGATACTTCTGCATTTTGGAAAACACCAATTATAGTTCTTAGGCAGACTTCAGGACTATCATAAGTCAGACTCAATTTTCTTTCAATCAGAAGCAGAAGTCTGCAGCAAAGTGTTTCCCCAAATCTCTAGCATCCCTGGCATTAGCTATAGTCATCACATTTCCTCATATCTCATTAAAAAAACATTGGGTCAGCTTTTGGATCCCTGACTGTTTATCTATTGTCTGTCTGGTTAATCTTAAAAACAGATATTCTTCCTCCTGCAATAACAAAGGATAGTTACTTCCATGGTGTGTTTTAACACCATAACCTTCTACCTGTCAAAAAAATTGTAGACAACCTTGAAAGAATCAAGGGATTGGAAAGGTTTTGTTAGTGATGGCTGTTTGACCAGCACTGAGTACAACAGTACTTGTAAACCCAAAAGAGCAGAACTTAGTGAATTCTTAGAACTTTCTCTTTCTTCTCCAAAACATGTCTTTAAACTCTTTAGAGTTATTATTTATATCCAATTTGAACCATACGTGCATGAAAACCACAGAGTCACACATTCATATAATTAATAAATGCAAAAGCAGTTTTGATCAGAATTTTTGTACTAGGCTTACCATGAAATACAGTTATTGACTGTGTGTTTGATTTATAACTAATTTATAGCCAATATATCAATCTTTGAATCATTTCTTGGGCAAGTTTGTACAATGAAGAAACTCTAGAAGGAAGCCAAAACAACTTACTTCAACAACTTCCTCTCATTCGCAATATTTTCATTAAAAACTGGGGAAAATAGAACACTTCAAATGAACAATTTTAACACTAATTTAAATTCACAAAGAGAAGTTCATTGGTTCATTAGTAATAATGTTATTAATAATGTCCATTTGCATTCTAGAATTCATTAACAGTAGTGATCACTACATGTAAGTGCTAAGTATGATCAAGTAAATAGATAATGTTATATAAAATGAACATAATAACAGATATGAAGTTGCAAAACCACATTACTAAGCAAAACAAAAACTCATTATGTCATGTACAGTATTTCTATATGGCACAGTTTAGAAAGTTTGGGTTCCCTCTTATATATGAAAGTGTGTAATTACTTTTGAGAGAAGCAAAAACTGCCAGGGACATGGATTTTGTATCGCTTGATCCAGCAGCGTCTCATAGTTCTAGCTGCGTTTCCTGGCTATGTGCGGTATGAAAAAATCGTATTTACCAAGGAGATAAAAGTAAGGTTGTCACTAACGGCACATCAGAAAGAACCTTCTAGGGTTGAAACTTAAACATTTAGAGCTACAGATCAACATTTGTTTCCACGTGTCAGTACTCTGACCAAGTAAAAACAGTAAAATATGAAGTCAACCACATTTACTAGTTGGTCAAGTTCAACCTTAATTATGAAAATTTTCTAATTATAAATTTTCTAAGAAAATAACACTTATTCCGCAAATCTGGAAATTGCACGTTTGGAAATACTTTAATACATGCCTAGAAAAAAATCTCGGAATTCACAAAGAAAGGACATATTATATTCCAGCCTCTGTTGCCCTCCAGTTCTGTCTTGTGCTGCCTGACAAACTCACCACACACTCCAGTTGTCCAAACTGAGAACCAAACAGTGGCAATCTGATCTTGGCGTTTCATAATGCTTTAAAGCATGCTGGTCTGGAGAATTTCTGCCACAGCCCTACAATATTGATAACCACAAGTGTCACAAAATCCATTTGACTGTCAATGAAACAAGCATAAAGTCAGAGTAAAAACAAAGTACTACAATGAAAACTGTTCAATTATGTTCAACTAATTGGGACCAACAGATGGCTATCTATTTCAAAAGACTCATTTCTGTAGATGGATAATTTACTGGCTACAGAATAAAGTTGCTACAGGACTGAACATCTAATGAATAAATTCCAGTCTGAACACCTGAAACAATGAAACAGAACCAAAACCACTTCAGCATGCAGAGTTCACGAACGAATGCGAGCATTAAGATCTTGTAAAAAAATCACAGGTAAGGAGCATTTTTATTTTCTTAGAAAAATAATTCAAGCTTTTTAAGAAAACCAGTCCTAAAGATGGTGTTTTAGCCTTAAGCCTGCTAAATGCCTTTAGGACATCTTCCAAGTACTTCATTTGACATTCAGGGCAGACATTTTTAAATCACACTACAGTATATAAAGTCATCTAGGTAGCACCATCTTTACAATAAAAAAAGAGAGAATATAAGAGTTTAATTAGAAACTCTCTTGTTCCACTGTATTACGAGACACTGAAAGTATTAAGGCAAATTAACAACAAAAGAGATACCCTATGGCCACATTTGAGGCATAACCATATCGAAGTGCCTTCATCAGTCTCCTCCTCAGCCTTCTCTTGTGTCTTACTGTCTGCCTTGCAGTCCTGACAAACATGCCATTCCACATTCTGCAGTGCCTTTCTCACATGCCCTTGGTCCAGTCCTTTACGAATATGGTTGCATACAGGTTCTACAAATTAAAAAGCATAAGAAGGATGTAGGTAGCATAACAAAAACAAGCATTTAAGACACAGGCAGCAATCCAGAAGCTAGGATAGTCTTTCTAGAGCCAAAGAAACACGGACATTTTTCAGAGTATCAGAAAGAAATCTTTTGTTACCACCATTCACAATCTGGGTATATTGTGGCTGCATCCTAAACTTTACTTTGAGGTGTTTTTATTGCTCAGGTAGTGTGACAGCTCTGAATCCATCTTTGTTGAGGCAAGATTACAGCCTCAAGATTGCAAACTTCTACTGGCATAAGCTGAAATTGGTGGACCTAAAGTTCTGCTCCTGTCCAAGATTACAGGATTTTATCAAAGTGCAAATGCTAGCCAACAAGAGACAAACACAGATATTCAGCATTCTTTTAGCCTTTCTGGAAAACATAAGCTTCATCTACAACCTCAAAACTGTCATTTAAAAAACAAACAAAAAAAATTTTTATATTGGCAACTACTGTTACTGTGGAATTTTTCACCATGATCAGTCCTAGTTTCATTTGTGGCTTTACAAGTCTTTGTCATCATAAGATACCCTATTTATAGACAAAAAATTGAGATGCCAGCAGCATCTCTGATCTCTTTGCAGGAGAAAAAGAGGAACAGACTTCACAAAAAAGCTCCCAACACCCCCAAGAACCAAACCAGAAAAAAGGCATCCATTAGAGACAGAAGCTAACACAAGAAGACCAGAACAATCAGGAAACCAAACCAGAGTGGACTTAAACAGGCCATCCCACCAAGCCTCCTCAAACTCTAAGTGCTCTCTCTCCCGACTAAATTTACCTGGTTCAACTCACTTCCCCAGCTGGGATCAACAAAAAAGAAGAGAAAGACACAATCTGAGACCTGAGAGATAAGGTGGTGGAAGAGAATGCTACAAAACACAAGTGAAAACAGAAGCTACAATAGCTAGAGTAAAAAAGACAAAAAACAAAAAGCCAAACCAAAAACAAAACAAAAACACAAACAAACAAGAAACAAAACAAAAACCAAAAACAACAACAAAAAACCAACACAACATTCAGCACAGGTGAGATCCAGTGGAACTGGGAGAATAAAATTTAGTATCTGGGATTAGGAACTATTAGGGATAGAGGAATAGAAAGAAGAGGTTTTAACCAAAATACACTGAAGTGTTCAGAGTAAGTACCAAATTAGGTGCTAGAAAAAAGGCAAATTGCTTCATAAAAAGTATTTTAGTCACAGCTTTTAATGCTAAAGCAAGAATCCTCTGCAACAAACTTTTCACTAGGAAAATGCAACTTAAGCTTGGCAGCCGACTCCACAAACCCTTTATATTCTGAGTAATTTTACACCATCCGTATGAGTAAAGAACAGTGTGTTTGAGTTTCCTGAAAAACTAGAAACTCAATTTTCAAGACAGGATTATTATTTTCTAGCATACTTAGTAAATGACAACAATATTTCTTGCTAGACTTGATTTTCAATTAAAAATCCAGATTGTGTAAATGAGACTTCAAAGCCAGTGACTAGTGTGAAGGCCTTCTAATGTTAATCAGCTTTCAAGCCTTCTTCGAGGTTAAAAGAAACATTAGGTCCACAGACTTCTCCAAGGAAACATACTCAGCATATCCGGAGACTCATCAGACTGTGCAGTTTTGCCTTTGATGCGTTTCTTTCCCATATTTGTTGTCTGTAATTGTTTCTAAAAGGAACAGTGACCTAACAAAGAAAAACAGTAAGATTAGAAAGAGTAGTTTTCCTTGTTCATTGCTACACAAGTTATTTCTATGGCCAAGCTGTCCCTTGAGGTGAATCAATTAGTTTTAATTTGACATTTTCAAAACAAACAAACAAAAAAATTAACTATATTTTAACATGAAACAATTGTAACTATCGTATATACAAGATCACAGTGTGAATTTCAAAACCCAAATAGTTTAAAACAGAACTGTAAACTTCTTTATCAAAAATCCTATAAATCTTAAGGATTTTAACTAACACCATAGGGATTTTATGAAAAGGAATTGGTTTTGTCCAAATTAAATCTTGAAGCATTTGCAACATTTTCATTTTGTTTACTGCAAATTCCCTGTGTCTTTGATGAAGTCTGACACAAGTAAAATACTTTTTAACATATTTGAAAATACTATAACATATTTGAAAATACAGACAATAGGAATTCTGATTTTTCAGTTTCTTTATTGGGGAAGATTTTTCATCACCTTCCTCACATATCAAGCAAATAATTCAGACGGATCTGTTATCTACTATACCAGTGGACCCTTCCCGACAAGAGTGATTTGCCACTACAGAGTCCTAAGCCAAGTGTTTGGCTAGGACTGCACGTGATAGAACATTTTTAGTTTCTAGTCTGTAGCCCCTGTACGTTACCTGACAAAAGATCATCTAAAAATCTCAGGTAAATTTAAAACTCAACACGTGTTGTACAATGAAAACAAGGAAGCTGAAAGGGTTCAAAATCAAGTCTCTGTAATCTTTGCAGGCTACCTTAACCCTGCTGCCCACCATTCATGTAAACACAACCAGCACTAAATCTGTATCTATCCACCTTTCCAAATCCATTTCTTTCTCTGTAGTTGGCAGCACACCAGCCCCAGAGCACAACTGTCTGCTTGAAGCTGTCACAGCCAAAAAATTAAGCTGGGGCGAGCTTAAGTATGATACTCACAGAGGACGTTTTGTACGAAAAGACATTTAGAAACACGAGCATGTCTGCATGAGCATACTCTTAGGGCAGATGACCCAACTGTTGATGGCAGCTACTTCACCGAGAGCAGAACTATCAATTTTTGCAACTAGGCATTCAGCTTGTTCAGAAAAAGAAGTAACTGTTCATCCATCAACCTGTCTCTATAGCACACTTTTCTAACAAAAAGCTACAACACTTGATCTTGTATAAACAACTTTTAATTAATAAAATCCTTTCCAAATTGTCCTTGCTCCTGCCGGGAAGGCAGGACAGCATCAACACGTGGGGCTGTTAATTTAACCCACGCTGTGCCTGGGCAGACTTGTCCGACGGGCTCTGCACCAGCCTTTCCACGGCACAGCCCTCACGACGCAATGCACAGCCTAAATGCACGAAATGCACGACTGAAGCTTTTTTTTTTTTTTTTTTTTTTTTTTTTTTTTTTTTTTTAGTAAGATAGAGCGGTCTGTAAACGACCAAACGTGCACCTGCGTTTGACAGACACCCTGGAAAAAAACCCTCAGAGCCTCGCTTGGGGAGCCGCCGGGGTGCGACGGGCAGCAGGCCGGACCCTGTCGCCAGCCGGCACTTCCCGTCCCGTGGGCAGCAGCCGACCGAGCCCGATCCGGCCGTCTCCGCCGGTCCCGCGTTTGGCCCACCCCAGCCTGCTTTCGATTGGCCCGCGCCACGACTGACAGCTGCCGCAGCCAATCGCGAGCCCCGTGCGTCTTGGTCGGAGCGGCGGCTGCAGCGCGCCGGCGGAGCGAGTCCCGAACTGGGAGGAGAGTGGCCACGGCGGTAGGAGCGCGGCGGCGGCGGCCCTGGGGTCTCCTGTCCCTCACCTGCAGGTGTGGCGGGGCGAACAACTTGGTGGCGCATGACTCCACCAGACGGGGCAGACGGCAAACTCTCACCTCAATCACCGGTGGCGCGGCGGCGATGACCGGCTGCCATGCGCGCTTCCGGCGCGCTGCACTGTGGGGCCGTGACCGGGGGTGGGACGTGGGCCGTGTGGGCGCATGCGCAAGTGCCACGCCGGCTCACTGCCCGCTTCTCTCTAGTATGAGGGGAGTGGGGGAGCCCGGGGCGCGGGGACTGGGAGCGGTGTGTTCGAGGGGCGGGGAGGGCTGCCCAGCGCTCAGGACACCCGAGCAGCGGCCCTGTGTGGGAGATGTTGTTTTGGTGACATACCAACACGTCCTGTCCCACCTCAGGGCAGTGGAAACCGCGTGGGCTGTCAGTGTGTGTGCGTGATCCACACTACCCGGCAGACACGAGCCGGCTGTAATGGGCTTGTTCATAACAATGAATATGTATTAAATCTACAGCTTCCTCGTGAGGGGAATGGATGGGCAGGCACTCTCTGGCGACCAGTGACAGGACCCGAGGGCAGGACATGAAGCTGTGTTAGGGGAGGATTAAGGTTGGATATGGGGAAAAAAAAGGGTTCTTCCCTCCAGAGGGCGGTTGGGAACTGGAACAGTCTCCCCAGGAAAGTGGTCACTGCACCGGCCTGACAGAGCTCAAGAAGCATTTGGACAATGCTTTTCAGGCACAGGGTGTGACTCTTGTGATTGTCCTGTGCAGGGCCAGAAGTCAGACTTGGTGATCCCTGTGAGTTCCTTCTAACTCAGCATATTCTGTGCTTCTGTGACATGATTTGCATAAAAGTGGTTAATGAACTTTGTCCCATATTCAAGCCGTGTCTTTCTTCCCTGATTTTTTCTTTGCTCAGGGAACAACAGACATGGCCAATCAAGAAGAAGCAGAGATACAAATTTCAGAGTTAGATTTACTGTCTAGCATGTTTCCTTATGAGGAAGAATTTTCTGTGACAGACCAACTGGCTCTAGCTGAACTGAAACACTATGTTGAAAATGAGTCTGCAGAGGTGCCATCTTCAAAAGTTCAGTTTATATTGAACGTAAAAACAGAGGTGCCTAATGCTTCTATGGTATTGTAAACACCTTTTTTAAAAAATTATTTTATTACTTTGTGGGATTTTATGGCTTGCGTGAAGTAAACACTTGCTCATTTGTTTTTAGGTGGAATTCTCTATGGCCTGTGCTTTACCATTTAAATATCCGACTGTTCTCCCAGAAATTACTGTGAGGTATGACTGCTAATAAAAACGTTTGTAAGTTAGGATGTGTTGCACAAATACGGTTATGATCAGAGAAAGCAGCCCTTGTTTTATGGGGTTTTTTTGGATGGTTTACTGGTGAATTAAGCCAGGTTGACACCAGTGCTGAAGAAAAAACAAATATACAAGCTTATGATTTCTCTGGTGTGCTCAGCAAATAAGTGAGGGAAAGGGTAAAAGTGGGAAGGAGCCATCACCTGTACAGAAGGGTTAGATGTAGATACTGTTCATGAGTCTGACGCTCAAGAAGAAAGACGTGTCTCTTTTGATAAAGCTTAAGACTAACTAAAGGGGTGAAAAAATAGTCAAAGGTCTTATTCTTCCCTTGCCACAATGCTGTTTCTTCAAATTTTCTGAGTTTTTTTAAATTTCTGTTTTAAGAAGTAGACTTGTATATTATAGGAAATTAGTTCAGCCACCATACTTACTTTTCAAGTAGTTTTTCTTGATTTTGTTTTACAGATTGGTCATGCTGTTTGTGAATTTAAGAGTTAGCACACCAATTAAATACTCATTAAGATGTTTTCACACCTGATATGAGTTAAATATCAATAGCAAGTGTGTATTATCTAACTATGCCTGATTTTCTTGGCAGCTTGAAGCAAAACTTTTGAAAAGTTAGGAAGCTGGGGAAGGGTCTGGAACACAAGTCCTATGAGAAGTAGCTGAGGGCTCTGGGGTGGTTTAGCCTGGAGAAAAGAATACTCAGGGGAACCTTATCACTCTCTATAGCTACCTGAAAGGAGGCTGTAGTCAGGTGGAGATTGTCCTCTTCTCCCAGGGAAGCAGACAGGACGAGAGGAAATAGTCTCAAGCTGTGCCAGGGGAGGTTCAGGTTGGACATTGGGAAGAATTTCTTCATGGAAAGGGTGGTCAGTCATTGGAAGGAGCTGCCCAGGGAGTGCTGGAGGTGCTCAGTGCATGACTGGATGTGGCACTCAGTGCACTGGCTTGGGTGACAAGGTGATCATTGGTCAAAGGTTGGGCTTGACATCTTGGATGTCTTTTCCAAACCTAAGGATTCTATTATTCTGTGTTTTTAAAAATATGCTAAAATCTAAACACATATATATTTATATGCATTTATCTTTTTCTTTAGGTCATCATTATTAAGCCGCTCTCAGCAGATTCTCCTGAACTCTGATCTAAAAACCTATTTGATGCAGAATTTCAGTGGTGAGCCCTGCGTGCTGAGTGCAAGGGAATGGGTTAAAGACCACGCAGCTTCTTACATTGACAAAGATCTTTCGTCCTCCTCAATGACAGCCTCAGATGCCACACAGTCAGAAGTCACCACGTTCACTCGATTGTGGATCTACAGTCATCACATTTACAACAAGCAAAAAAGAAAGAATATTATTGACTGGGCCAAGGAGCTCTCTCTGTCAGGCTTTTGCATGCCAGGGAAACCAGGTGTTGTTTGTGTAGAAGGGTTACAAAGTAGTTGTGAAGAGTTCTGGTCAAGGTTAGTTTTTCTTTGTACTTAAATGCCATTAGTAGTTAGAATATTGTATTTTGTCGTGTTGTGCATGTGGCCAGAAGGTGGGAAATCCAACCATCTGCCAAGCTGTGAAGATCTGCAAAGTATTTATGTTTATAATAATGCATGTACAACTCTGAATGTCCACTGTACTGTTGGTTGCAACAGTCAAAGTAACCAGTACTGCATGGTGCACATTTATTTCTGTTTTATTTTCCTCTGTGTTTCACTTTTAGAGAGGTGGACTGCAGTATCCCACTTGTTAGATACATGTGCTGTTATATCATTTCACGTTTGTGTTTAATTCTGCTCCCATCATTTATCCTTCTGGGTGGTGCAGACTAAATAAGCATTGTAATTTGATTGTATCAGCTAAGGCTGTGTGAGAATTCTTAGTAGAGGGAAGGCAGACGTGAGCCCTTAAATGGAAACCCCATCCTCATTAGTTATTTTGTGAGGAAAAGCATTAAAATTTTTCAGTCCTGAGGGGATATAAAAAAACCCAAGCTTCTGATTATGAGAGTGTTTGCATGTAGTAGTAGTAGTATTTCTGTCACCAGCTCATGAACCATTATCTCTGTCAATATATATACACAAATAGAATTTATTGACTTTTGTGATAGTAGTTATTCTGTAGTATTTACTAAAACAGTCTTTATTTTATAGGTAGATTAATATTTCCCTAATTGCTTTCAGGGTAAGAAGACTAACATGGAAAAGAATTCTTATTCGGCACAGAGAAGATGTTTCTTTGGAAGGTGGAGGACATGCTGATATCCAGAAGCAACGAAAGTTCCCCACTTTGGAAGAAAAATGTTTTGATGCACATGGTGCCAGGGGAAATCATATGGACTTGGGGCAACTATATCATTTTTTAGAAGAAAAAGGATGTGCTGACATATTTCAAATATACTTTGGTGTTGAAGGGCATTGAAAGGGTTGAAGATCAGCACAGATCCCAGCACCTACATTTCTAATTTAATGCTCCTAACAGATTCCTTAGCTTTTTTGCAGCAGTTGATCAGAGAGGGAATTAACAATTCATGATTTATGTGGTGAATCCAGTTTTCAATGAAAACAAATATCCAGTGAAATCATGTGTAATGAAAATGGCTATATGAATGCTTTATGCACTTTCTAATGTTAAGGAGATTTAGGTACAAACCTACTTAAAATGAAAGAAAATGTGTTTGATAACCTACTGGACAGTTACAGAACTATAGATGGATGAACAGATGGAATATGGTGAATGAATATACAAATAAGAAAAGACAAATATGCAGGAGTGAGAACATGATGTTTACATTAATTGTTACTGTTTACGTACACTTCGTGGAAACTTTTTAAACAATCTTCTACTTTCTACCTGAAAATTTAGTAAGCCATGAGGTCAATATTTTATTTAAAAAAGAACAGAGGGAGGGAGCAAGCTTACAAGAGTCTTACTCATGCTACCAAGATGAGCTAGGATGCCTGCTCTAAGGCGTAAGAATTTAATGTAGGTAAAAGTGTGTGTGCGGATAAGATAGATACCATGGTGGCTCCACGACATCTGTTATTTTGATTTCTGTAAAAGCAGCAATTTACCAAGGATTGGGCTCCCTTATAGCATGCTCCAAAACTCTGAAACGATCCTCAGCCTTCTGAGTTCGCAGGTTTTTAGATTTGTAATCGGGGTGCTTTATGTTGCGTTTTTGAGTGGGATTTCAACAAGGTTGTATCAATGAATGCTATTTTTGTAGATACTGTATCTAAATCCCATGGTAGAAAAAGCAGACATTGGTTTCTTTGGATTAAATATTTTTATTAAAAATTGATTAAATGTTTCTGTACACATCCAGTAAAATCGCTAACATTCACCTCTCTGGTAAGGACTTGGAACACCTTACGTAGGGATACTTCACGGCGATGCTATTCGAGAAGCGTGGGTGAAACTTTCCCAAATCCAAAATCCTTGTACGTGTACAAGAACGCCGCGGCTCCGTAAAGGCCCCACAGGACGATCGAAGTTTAAGATCGGTGGAATTTTTTTTTTTTTTTTTTTTAAAGGATGTTGTTGCGTTTAAAGCCACTCGAGGCAGGTTTCCTCCCGCGCCGCGCGGCCCCGCCCCGGAAGTGTCGCGGTGCCCGCTGTGGCTCCGGGAGGGCCCCGGTCCCGGTGCTGCCGCCGCCGCCGCCATGGGGGGCAAGAACAAGCAGCGAACCAAGGGCAACCTGCGGGTGAGCGGGGCCGAGGACGGGGGCGGGGCCGGGCCCAGGCCTCGGGGGCTCGCTGTTCCGTCCCTCCCGGTGCCCTGGGCCGGGGCCGCGGGCCGCCGGAGCCAGGTCCCACGGCGGGGCAGCGCGATCTTCGGGCCCGGTTGTGGTGGCTGGGGCCGGGGTCGGGCCCGGGGCCGCCTCTCGGCCTGGGTCATGCTTTGGGAGAGTGTGACTGCTGCTGCTGTGGTATTTGTACGGAGAGGGGCAGCAAATTCAGCGCGGGTGTAGGTTCAGCAAGGTGCCAGTGGTACATTCGATGTGTTTTTCTGTGCAGAGTCTTAGAATACACTCTTGCCGAAAGGCCAGAGATGATGTGACATCTGTCCTCTCACTCAGGATTGTGGGAGAACTCTGGTATTCAGGTTTCCTAATTCCTCCCTGGATTTAGGGAAGACTAGGGAACGTAAAGCAGCATGTCTTTGACAGCTGACATGCAGAAAAGGTGGTTTAAACCCCCACAAGCTCACGAAACTGCTGTTGTCATTAGAAAATAAAAGATACTTGCGTTATGAGGTGTGACATTAAAACATCAGTCAGTTTTGGGGCAGTCTTTCAAATCAGTGTGGTTGAAATAAACCTGAGCCAATAATACAATGAGCCAATGGGATAACCTAGAAGAGGTGCTCTTATACACATACTGTGTGATGGTATTTATTATACTTGTTACATATGCATGCTTTTGTTCCATTCCTCTAAATCATTTTTGGCCACTTGGTTGCTGAGAGAATCCTTTATTTTGTCAATGTGTTTTTATTTGTTCAGAGAAAAAAAGGAGCATTCCCTGAGTGCTGTATTGACCCATTATAAGAACTACAAAAAACAAAGATAGTGAAGGAGGATAAACAGTTTCTTAATAAATTGATTATAGTTTCTTAATAAATTGTTTGCTTGCAAAAGGAATTTTCTGTTAGGCTTTTATGTGTAGCAAAAAAGGCAATATAAAGCAATAAAAGCAATGAAATTTTCCATAGATATTCATGCATTATGAGAAAAGAGAATTCTGATTCACAGATTAATTGAATAGACTCACAGAATGGTTTGGAAGCGCCTTAAAAGCTCATCCAATCCTACCCCTTGCCATGGACAGGGACACCTTCCACTAGACCGGGTTGTTCCAAGCCCTGTCCAACGTGGTCTTGTACACTTCCAGGGATGGGGCAGCCTCTGCTTTTCTGGGCAAATTGTGCCAGGGCCTCACAACTCATACAGGCAAGAATTTAGTATCTAGTCTAAACCCATTTCATTTCAGTTTGAAGTCATTCCTCCTTGTCCTATCACTACAGTTCCTGATGAAGACTTCTCTCCAGCTTTCTTGTAGGCTCCCTGCTGATACTGAAGGATGTTATGAGGGTTCCCTGGAGCCTTTTCTTTTCCAGGTCAAACAGCCCCAACTTTCTCAGCCTGATCCTAAAGAGAAGAGTCATTTTCTAGGTCAAAGTTCTATTTTAAAGCACAGGTGGACTCTTCTGTGAGAGACTTTATTGTAATTAGAAGGTTAATTATACAATATAAATAGGATCATATTTTGAAATCCATGATTTCTGCAAAATAAAATTAAATAGATAATCGACTCCTGTCCCTGTTTTTTGTCAGCCTTCTAGCAGTGGCCGAGCTGCAGAGCTCCTTGCCAAAGAACGTGGAACAGTGCCTGGATTTATTGGCTTTGGAACATCTCAGAGCGATCTAGGATATGTTCCTGCAATTCAAGGAGCAGAGGAAATAGACAGCCTTGTGGACGCTGATTTCCGAATGGTGTTGCGAAAACTTTCTAAAAGGGATATCACAACTAAGTTAAAAGTAGGTGTATCCTTTGCCCCCCATATATATTTTTTTTTTAAATCAGAGAATAATACAGTTTTCTTAAGGGTGGAAGAGTAAGAGGAAGTAACTAACACTACTTTCACTTTGGTGGATTTGTTAGAACTGCAATCCAAAAGGTATCTTGGATAACTATAGCAAGGTCCATCATGCAATTTTCTCTGCTAGATGCTCATTTGCAAGAAATTAATTGATTTTTGAAAAGGGAGTTGCGGTTTCAGATGCAAACGAGTAAATTGCAGAACATATCTGCCTGACTTCTTCAAGTCACGCTCTTGATATTTTGATTTTAGGCTATGCAAGAGTTTGGGACAATGTGCAAGGAAAGAGAAGCAGAAGTCGTTAAAGGTGTTCTTCCTTACTGGCCAAGGATTTATTGTAAAATTTCACTAGTAAGTATTGAAATATTTAAATTAAAAACTTACCTATATACTTCCTGTGACTACCTCTAAGGTGGTCTTTGTTGACATATTTACCTTTGTTGGAATTCCTGACTTGATCTAGGAGAAACATCGAGTGGAAGGAAAATACTGTTCTTTTTTTTGTGGATATATTTCGGTGGGTGGAATCTTGAACTGTTGATGTCTGGGCTGTACTTCCTTGATAGGTCTGTTAGACCTTTATAATTAAAAGATGGTACTATATTTCTTAGGAAAAGTTCTTTTATGTGGATTCCAGAAAGGCTAGAGAGTTTGTTCCTTTAACAAAATTATAAATCTTACTGATCTAGGACTAATATGAAAAGACTAAACACTAAAGGAAAACCCCAAACCCAAATATGAAAAGACTATGTGTAGCCAGGTTAGCAAGACATTTCTTGATATATTTACTGTATTTCCAAGCGGTCTAGAATGGCTACTGTTGAAAACATGATACGGCACAAAACGAATCACTATCCTTACCCATTAGAGTAATTCCTACTGTTCCTTTCTGGAGTCAAGAGTGTAGAAAATCATGATGTTGTAAATTCATATGCAAATAAAGAATAACAATGCACAACTTTATGGTAGTTCTAATTCAAAAGATGTCTTCAAGGCTTCCTGTTTCTCCTGCCTCTTGTCTGTCTGTAAAACGTTTGTCTAAATTGGAAGCAAAAACTGTTCTTAGGTATATCAGAGAAAGGTTACAATTCTGAGTGTACCACACTTTGGGAATATGATGCTACTGAATTAGGACTCTCCCCATACCCTGGGATACCAAAACTTTTTTGTCGTTGGTGATTATTTTCAAATCAATGTTTCAAATCCAATTAATTGCAAACATGGCTTTTTAATCACCGCTTTTGCTTTGAAGTACCTAAAATCAAAGGTACATTTCCTAAACCAATAAACCTTTCCCTTTTTCTCTTTCTTTTCTTTGTTTAACAGGACCACGATCGCCGTGTTCGGGAAGCAACTCAGCAATCTTTTGAGCAACTGATTCTTAAAGTAAAAAAACACTTAGCTCCTTACTTAAAAAGTATCATGGGTTACTGGCTGATTGCTCAGTGTGACACTTACTCCCCTGCTGCTTCTGCTGCAAAAGTAGCTTTTGAAAAAGCTTTTCCTTCAAGCAAACAACCTGAAGCCTTAGTATTCTGTAAGGATGAAATTCTTAATGTGAGTTTATACTTTTGCATTTCTTTAAGGCTTTTATATATCAACTTCTGTTACAAGTTTAAAAGTCATCCTTCCCCCATCTATTCTTCTTGATTAAATTTCTTTCTCACCTGAAACATTGCCCCTGTGAAGAGAACCATACAATGGTTTGGGTTGGAAGGAACTTTTAAAAGGAACTTCGTGTTCCACCCTCTGCAATGGGAAGGAACAGCTTCCACTAGACCAGGTTGGTCCAAGCCCTGTCCAACCTGGCCTTGGACACTTCCAGGGATGGGGCAGCCACAGCTTCTCTGGGCAACCTGCATCAGGGCCTCACCACCCTCACAGGGAAGAATTTCTTCTGTAAGGAAATATAAAAAAAGAAGAAGAAAGAATGCAGAGAAAAAAATACGTCTGTTTTTTGGACTTGAGATGAGAATGACTGGAACCAAAGGAATGAATAGTGAATTTCCTTGCGTGCATTCCTATGTAATGATGCTCAGTCAACACATAATGTTGCTGACAGAAGGTATAATGATGCTGGAGTAGTTTAGCTACAGTGAAAAACGAATGAAGAATGCTGAGCAGTGTTTCAGCATCTACAAGTTTAATTCTGACCAAGGTTTGTGCTCTTCTGCCAGTCAGATATGATACTCAATTGACTGAATTAAAAAAAGGTAAAAGATGGCATTGCCAGCCCATTGTGTGCAAACATAACTGTTTTGGGTTGCCCTCAGTTTGGCTTCTCTTTAGCAGGAGCTCATTGGCATAAGGCTGCAATTTACCAAGTATTAAAAAAGTTTAATTCAAATTCTTTTCTGGCATGTTTATTAGCATGTCTAAAAATATTAGAAAGACAGCTCAGAGGTTGTGAAATTTTATTGTAGGGCTGTCTCTGAATAATGTGTGAACTATATTGTTCACATGTAAGAATGAGGTTTCTTTTTTTTTCCCCCATAGGTACTTCAAGATCACCTTCTGAAGGAAACAGCTGATACACTCAGTGACCCTCAGTATGTTTGCCTGCTTAAATGTGTATTTAAGTCTTTAAATGTTGGTCTTTGTTGGGTTCTCTGTCCCTGGAAGTAGTGAATTTAGTTTTGTTTCAGGAGACAGAATAATTATTTGAGTCCAGTTCCCAGCAACTTTGTTTGGGACTTAAGTATAAATGGTTTTGAAAGTGTTACCGGTTATCTAATTCTTGTTTCAGCTCTTTTAAGAATAGCAATTGTGAGTAGCTGGAAGATGAGATGACTTCAAACTCTTGTTTTTCTAACACTTTATAGCATAATTTAGAACCTATGGAAGTTTATGCATTTACGTTGCTGGCACCTGAAATCAAAATAAAAAGAACACTAAAAAAAATGAAGGCAGTTTAGTTTAGACAAACTCGGGATGCTTTTATTTGTGATCCACTTTTAACTTTTTTGTTTGTTTTGCTTTCTGAGAACTGTACCAGAAGAAGAAAGGGAAGCCAAATTTTTCCGGATTCTGACCTGTTCCTTGTTAGCTTTAAAAAAGTTGCTCAGCATGTTGCCAAAGAAAGAGATGAATTCATTGGAGGAAAAGTTAATGTTGCTTCTGTCCCAAAACAAATTTTGGAAATACAGCAAAAGCAACGTATCACAGGTGACTGTTTAATTTCTTCTGTATTTTGCATGTTTTTTGTTAAAGTTAATACCCTTAACCTAAAGAAGTATTACTTGCTTGTATTCTACAAGGATGAACTTGGTACTTTGCTTAGGTTTGAAACAGCCTTCTTGTTTCTAGATAGATTCCAGAAAGGCTAAAGAGACTGTTCAGTTAACATAATTATAAATCTTTTTCATCTGGGACTAATATCTGACCAGACTTAATGTTAAACCCTCCCCCACCAAACTCAATATAGACAATATTGCTTGAAAATTTATCCAGTAGGCTAAATTTTTATTTCCATATCATCATGATATACTTCTTGGCAATCTGCTGTAATTTAAAATTCATGTAGGAGATACAAACTCTGTCAACTTACACCATGTGTTCTTAGTGCTTTGGGATTTTAATTTTTTAAACCATTTGACTGGTCTTTAGTCTGCCAAGACCAGCGATGCATAGAGTGGTGAATTCATGCAATAATATTTCATTGAAAAGCTGTAAGATACTTTTGGGGAAAAGGCCTTTTGAGAAGTATTTGAAAATACAACTTTTGACAAGCATTTTATCACTAAACAAATTACATTAAAATATTTGATAAGACTGTTTAATAACTGCTTTGTTTTTCTTTGTTTTTAACAATATTTTAACCTTTGTTAATATGATAAAATATGGGGATGGTGTGTTGTAAGGTTTTGTTGACTTTAAAAGGAATCTTATAAACTACGTGTAGTGACAAATTCTGTTTTTCCTTCCATGGCCTCTGTCAGGTTCGCTCAGCTTTCTTTGAGCTGATTTCTGCTTTTTGCCAGCACTTGCCTGAGGTGGTGAAAGCTGAAGCACCAAGAGTTTGTCCTGCTGTTCTTCTCAGCATTGATGACAGTGATGCAGTGGTGTGTCCTGCTCTTTGGGAAGCAGTGCTTTACACTATCACCACTATTGAGGTAATGTGGGTAGCATAAGGGGCAGATGTTTTCATCAAATTTAACTTATCACCGAGTGTTGTTCTCTGTGTAGAATTAAGAAGACAGGCTTGACTGGGTTTTCTTTATGATTAATAACAGGAACTCCTTAAGGCTACCTCCTCCTTCTTTCAGATATAACTTTCAAATATATCATGTCCAGCATATCTGAAAATTAGAGTTGTTTTATGAATTTAGTTTAATTAACTTGAAATGCTTTCATTAAATGTAGTTACTAGTAAGTCAAATAATGCTTAGAACCTTTTTCTTTGTTAAAGACAGTTACAAAAACAACCTGCAGTGCGTTTGTGATTAGTTTGTTTCCCCTTCAAATGTAAGGGTTCTCTAGCTTTTTCTTTTCTTTTTTTTTTTCCTTTAATTTTAAGTGAAACACCAGCTTTGAATTTATTAGCAGGATGAGATGTTGCCATAGACTGGGATGATTTGAGGGTTTATGCTGCAGGTTCCTTTTGAAAGTGCTGGAATGAATTGTAACAAGTTTTCTTTAAGAAAAACCCTAAACAGTCTTTGTTCAGTTTGTTATAAATATAGGTACCTTGAACTATAACAAATATGATAATAAATAAAATAGATCAGATGACAAAAAAATATAGGGAGGGGAAAGTGCAAAAGCATTTTCTAGCCATCAGAAAATTTTTGAATAGAGTTTTGAAGTTAGTGATACTTCTAAAGTCAGTCATTGGTTGGTTTTGCTAATGAGAACTTTAGATACAGGATTAATTACAAGTGATTTCTATGATGCATCATAAAAGCATTATTAAAGAGAAACCTTTAATTGCAGTTGGCTAACAAGGAAGGTCGATTGATTTTAAACAGTACAGAAATAGTTTTATCATGTTAACTTCACAAACCAAAATAGGGAGAAGGTGATTTTAAAGAATACTGGCAAATGAGTAACTTAACAGAATTTAAATTTCATAATAATTTGTTGGTTAAATGGCTCCCTTGAGAGTTCTGAGGCAACATATTAGTTAATTTATAGTAGGTGAATTTCTTTCTGTAGGACTGTTGGAGTCATGTAAATGCCAGAAAAGGAGTTCTGCCAAAGCTCTGGACAGTGCTTCGAGAAGGTGGGCGAGGATTAGCTACTGTTATCTACCCAAACCTCCTGCCCTTCATTAGCAAGGTGCCTCCTGACGTTGTGGAACCAAAGCTGGAATACTTCAGAGTTTTTTTCAGCTCTATAATTCAAGGGTATGGACCACAAATTTATTTACTTGGAATCAATCTCTTTTACATTTGGAATTAAAGAAACTAATCTTTAAGCATTTAAAGATGAGTAAGATCATATTTTTAAAATTCTTTTCAGTATCCAAAACTGGCGTCAGTCATTTTTGAATGTTCCCATCATCTTAAACCTTCACCTTTCCTTTTGATTTTACTACATCTTCCTTACATGAAGCTTCTTATCTTTCCTTGTCAAAGCTTTGTGTTTATTCTATGACAAATTTGAACACGGAACATTAATTATAGTTAAAGTGACTCTTAAGAACCAGGCTCTTTTCACAGTGTGTAATTCTTACGGAGGGGATTAGCCTTGTGATAGTGATATTTCCTTTATGCAGGAACTGTAATTCTTGTGATACTCATTTTTAAAGGATGGAACAACTTTTACTTTGTACCTTTAAAATACATCAAAACCACTTTTATGTCGAGTGTAATTTAAATGTGCACCTGTGCGTTGTGTACTCAAATGCATATAGAAATTGTTTTATGAAATACTGAAATTTCATTTATTAAAAAAAAAAAACAACCTGCTCTCAGCTGGTGTAGGTGTGGCAGTTAGCAGAGCTCTTGGAGAAGAGAGTTATGTAGTGGTTTGTTTGAAAAGTGTATAGAATTTTATTACTGTAGTACAATAATTGTAATATTTCTCTGATCATTTGTGTGATCTAATGTTCATTAAAAGCAAAGAAATTGAAGTTTTTCAGACTCAAAAGAGGTGAGACTGTCTTTAGGTGGCTTTCTTTTTTCTCTTTTTTCTCTTTTTTTCTCTTTTTTCTCTTTTTTTTCCCTCACTCTTTTTTTCTTTCTTTTTTCTCTAATGACAGAAAGTGACACTTTCTGAACCTCTGTGGCGTGGGTAGAAAATTACAAGAGTTTTGACAGCTATCTGAAACATGAGACAGTGTGCTAGGCTGTTTATGGTTTCTCTGTTTACATAGATTTTTTTTTTCTGAATACTAAGACCAGATGAAAAAGTTATTTTGATATAGGTTCTATTAATTGCCTGGGTTTATCAACTTTTAAAATTGACTTTATTTTGATCTGACTCCTGTCAGTGATTCTATGATCCTGTATTCTCATACTGCTGTCTGGATCAGAACAGAGGGTACAGTGATGACATTCACACTGGGTTGCTTGGAAGCACAGCTGACTCTGTGTTCTCTCACAGATTGTCAAGCGAGAGAACAATAGCCAGCCCTTCAGAAAGTTCAGCAATTACAACTGCATTTATGGAGTGTCTGTGCTTTGCTGTACTGCAGAAAGGAGAAGACCAAAGCCAAATTCATCAGATGCTTATATGTGACCAGGTATTCATCAAAAATACTGAATATTGTGTGTACATTTAATAATCCAAAATCAATGAAAAATGTGAATTTTAGGTGAGGATTTACTTATCCGTTGAGAGTTGCCCTGGATTTTATGAAAATAAACACACAGAATTGTCAAGACTGGAAAACTTCAAGATCATCCACTCCCACCATCAGCCCAGCACCACCAAAATCACCCCCAGACTGGGTGTCCAGGTGCCTCATCCAGATGTCTCTTAAGCACTTCCACTTAAGACTCCACCACCTCCCTGGGCAACTTATTCCAGTGCCTGACCACACTTCCAGTGATTTTTTTTTTCCTAATACCTGGTCTGAATTTCCCCTGCTGCAATTTAAGACTGTTCCTTCTCATCCTTTCATGTGAAACATGGCAGAAGAGACCCACCCCCATCTCCTTTCAGGGAGTTGTAGAGAGCAATGTGTAACAAAAGTAAAGGTACTGAATTTAGGGGTTTTTTCTTCCTATGAAATAATTCTTTTTACTGTGCAAATAAAGTTGTATTTAAGGGGGAAAAACTGCCTCCCATCCTATATATTTTTATAAAGTATTCAAACATAAATAAGTCTGATATTTGCAGAATTGCTTCCAGAACGTTTCCCATAATTATATAATTTCTTGACATTATAAAGAATAAAATGATTTTATAGATTGGATCACTGTTCCTTAATACATTTTTTTGTCTTTATAGCTAATTCCTCTTACCAATGCTGTACTTAAGGAGCCCAAGTTACAAAGTGGACCACTATTTTATCAAACAGCAGAAATGCTGAGTTCCTGGGAAGCTAAAGCAGAGCTCTCCAATGACAATGGCACAGATGAAGTTTTCCAGAAACTGTTGTCAGATTTTTGGGACCATCTTTTAAAAATGTGTATACTTCATGTTGATAGGTTGGATGCTGATGAGAAATTACTCTTTGCCATATCTGGTATGCTAGAAATTCTTCAGAATCCAAAGAGTGCTACAAAACCAAACAATAGAAAATCTCTAAAAATCAGATTTACAGATGAGGATGAATCTGAAAGGAACACAGAGAGTCGAAAGTTCATGGAAGGGAGAAATGGTAACTCTGAAATTCAGGCTAACTTGCAGCAAACTTCACGTCTAAGAAAAGAGCCTCTAGAGAACTTAGTGTGCAACCTGGCTGAGCTGAGCATTGTCTATGTCAATGAACAGAAGTCAGAACAGCATTTGAAATTTCTCTCTGCCCTGCTCAACTCTTTTTCCTCAAACAGAGTTTTCCAGGTACTTTTAGAGCAGGGAAATGATGTAAGCCCAGCTCAAGCTGAATTGGAAAATGAAGTGAAAGCTCGTAACCGAAGTCCATCTGTACAATTTCTGTATATGAATTTAATAACTTGGATGAAAGAAGACTGGAGAAAAGACACCCATTTCCTGGTTGATATTTTATACAGTGTACTTCATTGTTGCAACAATAATGATGAAAGGAAAGTCATTCTTGATGATTTAGTAAAGGTATGAGTTGTACATGATTTAATAATTTTTGTCAAAGTCATTACTGTTATTGTGGGCTGTGGTTCATTAATAATCTTACTTTGACGCTGTCGCATGGAAGATAATTCTACGTGAATTTGGGTTAAATCCAGCATAAGGAAGGTAGTTTTAGGAAAGTTGGACATAATAATGTTGGGGCGAAAGATTCTGTCCCTTTCTGTATGGTATAAATAATTTTTAAAAAGTATTATCAGAATTTCTCTGCTCTTGCTTTTTTATACTGCGTACTTTAGTAGTAGTCATTGGTAGCCTTTTGTGTAAATACAGTCCCTTACTGAATTTTGTGGAAGAGAAAGATTTGGAAGACAAAAATTATATAATCAGTAACTTTGTTTCTGAATTTTAGCAGCTTCTGCTTATGCCTACAGAACAGTTAAAATACCATTATTGCTTCCTATTCAGCAAAGATTTTTATTAAATATTGAGGAATTTTGTTTTTCTTTTCAGATGGATCTGAAATGGGTTCTTTATCTCCAGATAATTCAAAAGGTACCTCTTAAGATTTTTTTTATTCTTGTTATGCATAGTTTTTAATAATTCTCAGATGTTAGCTTTGAGACTCACATGGCTTTGTAGTGATAATTTCCATAGTTTGAAAATCTTACAGTTTCAGAGTAGTGTTTGTTTCAAATACATTTAAATCTGGAGGCAGTCTTAGAAATGAAATGATGATGCCAAAACAAAAGAATCTTTGTCCTTTCTGATTTTGGTCAGTTTTGTTTTTGAGCCAGAGACATTCTTGATTTGTTGATCATCTCTTCCAAGCTAGAGAGAGTGGAGCTGGGGATTAGACCAATAATTTAAATTATTATTTTATCATCCTCCTTAGAAGGTGCTGAAAAGGAAAAGGTAGTATTCCATTTTTTCACACTGAATATTGACAAACTTACATTTAAGTAATTGCATGGGATGAAATAGGAAGCATATAATGAATTTTTGGACAAGAACTCATAGCACTTGACTTACAGTCTGGTGCACAGACTACAGGATCTTCTCTCACATATGCTGCATATTTTAGGAATACTCAGTTTTTCTTATTTTGTAACTTACAGTGGCTCATCAGCAAAACACTGTTTCTAATTTGTGACCTTTTATTTCTTCTTAAAGAAATTCAGGTGCTGTAAACAGTTTTTATGTTTTAAATAGATTTCATTTCAGCCAACTTGGTCATCCAGAAGTTATTTTTCTAATTCCAGTGCAGGAATTTCCTGGGCTCTATAGTTGGAGGAGAAACATAAAGGAAGCATTTTCAGAAGGTGGCTTGTTTCACTCTGCAGTAGAGATCTGACCCAGCCATAAGTTGCTGTCTGTGACAAAAAGAAAGTTGGGGGTGTAAAGTCTAAAGGCTGTTTGTGGTAGATGATATAATTCTCACTCTGTGTGTGCAAGTCTGACATATTAATCTTATGCTTAGTAGTAAAAGTTGATAGTTAATAACTGGTTACCCAGAGAAGCTGTGGCTGCTCCATCACTGGAAGTGTCCAAGGCCAGGCTGGATGGGGCTTGGAGTAACCTGGTCTAGTGGGAGGTGTCCCTGTCCATGGCTGGGGGTTGGTACTTAAATTGAAACTTGAGAGATGATCTTTATAGTCCCTTCCAACCCAAACCATTCTATTATTCTATACCCTCAAAAGATTCTTGTAATGTTTTTTCTTGTGATCCAGGCATGCTCAAGCACAACAAAACTTTCCTTAGTCTCTGACTGGCTCAAAGGAGACATGCTTGGAGAAAAACTGGTAATGCTGGCAGATGATCTGTGTCACCTGGGTTTAAAACCTAGAGCAACCTCATCAGGATCAGCCTCTTCAGAAAGGTGGACCCTGCTGAGCTTGGTGTTGTCACAGCATATTAAAAGTGGTAAGCATACATAATCCTTGGAGTTCATGAAATGTAAATGCTGCGCTTATGCTTTGCACACAGTTGAAAGGAATTTGGGATCTTCCAGAATACTTCATGTAGTAGAACATGTAGGCATTCTCTTGGTAGTTTTTTGTTGATTGTTTGGTTTTTATTGGAGTTTTTGTTTCTTGGATTTGGGCTTTTTAATACTTAAGCCAGTTTACTACATCCAGTTTAATTTTGTAAACACTAACTTGCAGTAGTAGCTGCCATTTTTAGCAATGTGCAGTTTTAGCTGCCACATTGCTAAACAAGGGCAATGTTTAAAGAGAGGGTTCAGATTTGCAGGTCTTGAAAACTTGAGGAAAGTTTAAGTAAGCTTGATCTACCAGCTAATGTACTATAAAATAATATCAATTTTTAAACCACACCATATGAAATTTACCTTCAAAACTGGAATACCAAGTCAATTGTTGTGGACCCATGTGTGTTTTAGTAATGCCTTGTTATTGAATTGTTTTGAATTCAATAACAAGGTTGAATGGTACATTTGAATTGTTTTGAGCCATTTCCATTTTATTTATGATTATAAAAATCATAAATCTGTGTGCTCTTATGCTGTATATGTAATCTGATTTTTTTATTAATAGCATCCTATTTAATTTATTCCTTGCATTTTTAGTATCTGATACAGACTTCCAGGGGAGTTCAATTTTCTTCATTTCCAATTCAACTTCTGTTCAATTTCCATGTAAACTCACCATTTGCTTTGATCCCTGAGCTGACATATTTCAGTGTCAGTGGATGCATGGTGCTTTCAAGTTTCAAAGGTGCACACAGGCAGGTCAGTGTGGTGGATGTTCTTAGACAAGAACATCCTGAAGGTGTCCTAAGGTTGTTTTTACTGTTACTGGAACTTCTGATGTAAAGGACCATCAGGAAAACCTGTTTCCTCTCTCCACAGAGAGTCCAACAAATGTGCTTGTGAGTCTGTGATGTTCTAGGGCTGATAGTCCAGTGACTTTGCTTTTTGACTCTAGAGCTGGAGACACTCCTGAGCTCATTTTCTGCTGGGTGCTGGGTGACCTGGTTTTAAATCATATTGGATGAAGCCTAAGAGATTTTGAGGTGCTATGGTGGTTCTTGACTTAGTCATTTAAGCCAAACTACAGTATGTAGACTTTCAAAAGGATTTTTTAAATGACATCTCTTAGATATCTAAGTTTCTTAAGACAAATCATCGTGGAGGAAATAGAAGAGCCTTTCATGGATCAGTAGCCCATGATGAAAGGAATTAAAGGGAAAAAAGGGTAAATAGCGGAAGAAAGATAATTGTTACTGGAACTTCACAGACCCATAGCAGTGTATTGTGATACTGAATGCTTAACTGATACAAAAGATTACAACAGAAATTCAAAGCCAATAAATATTACAAGTATACATGCAAAGAACACAGTTGTAACTGTATCAAGTCAATGATAGGCTCTGACTTGTTAAAACTCAAAAAGTCGTTTCAGTCGTTGTGTTTCCTTGTAGCTGACAGGTTGTAAAAACAGTAAAAAAGGAATACAGGTTATTAGGAGCTGCTGTGAAAAGAACAGAGGACAAATTGAAATTATTATAGCATGTAGTAAATATACTGAATATGTTGCCAATATCTGGAATACTGCATGTAGTTTTGGTCACTGCAATATTCTTGTCACCTATATGCTTTTGAAAAATGTGCAATAGAATTAGAATATGCCCAAAGAAAACTGGCAGGAATGGTTAGACAAGCAGTGGCTTCTGCTTGTAGAGGCAAGAAAACACACTAGACTCTATCAGCCTGTAGTGGAAGTGGTTAGGGATGGGGTTGTGCTTAAGAGCCAGAAAGTCACAATTTGTATATAAAATGCAAATAGTGAGAATTTTGTCATTGTTTCTTCCAAGAAGAACTTGAGTTTCTAACACGTGCTTAGATAGCAGTCTTGAGGGGCAAGAAAAGTACTCTTCTTCATACAGTTTATAATTAAATAATGGAACTCATTGCCACAGAATACTGTAGAGTGTGAGGCTAAATGGGATTGGCTTGCTTATATCCCATGAAAAAGGAACTAAGCATGTTTGTGGCTATATGCAATAGTCCCATGAAATCTTGGGCTCACAGTTGGTTGCCAGAACCTAAGAAGGCATAAGAGGGGGAGGAATCACTTTGCACTTGCTCTATTTTAAATACCTTTTTCAAAGCTGCTTCAGCTCGTTTAGAGAAAAGATACTTGGCAGTGTGAAATGTTGTCTAGTGTCTATGAAATAAAAGTTGAGGTATCCATTAGACTGAAATAGCTTTGCACTTTTTTTTGCATTCAAAGTTAGCAAATAGAAGTCAAATTGGTCCGTATTAAAGTGGCATCTTTGCGTTGTCATGTTTGTCAAGCAATCAAAGCATACTGTCCTTTTCCTCTGCCCAATAGAATCATTGATTGGTGAAACTTTTGTTGAAAGAATTATTGATAAACTTCAAGCAGCCCTATCTAAAGCAAAGGATCTTTCTGAAGCTGGAAATACTGAACCATCCGTATCTTTCATCTGTGATGTGGCCTCGAGCTTTTTCAGCTCAGTGAAAGGGTGTCTGCTGATGCCATCCTCAGAAGACTTGCTCCTTACCATCTTCCAGCTGTGTGCCCAGAGGCAGGATGCAACACACTTGACAGGTAATCTGAAAAGGAACTTGAGCTGAGCTTTTTCTTAATTGAGCTTTTTCTTAATTGAATACTTCCTTTTCATGAAACAGAATCAAGGATGTGATAGAATACTGAGTTCACATACATTGAGCATTTGCAGCTATAACTGACATGAAAATCTGTGCTTTCATTTACAGTGCCCATATTTAATAGTAAGCATTAAGTCCTGAACATCTTTACAAGGATTTTGATGCTTTTTATGTTAGTATCAGCTAACTTGGAGGCTGTGATATTGCACACTTTTTGGACTGTTACAGTAGTTGTTTAAAGTCTATGAAATGCAACAAATTAACATTTTTTGTTCATTTTGCTATCTGGGGAATCTATGAAAAAATGCATACAATCGCTTCTTTACAGATAACATGTATTTATTCTGAAACCATTTATTTTGGCCAAGTTGCCCAGACAAATTGTGATCCATACTTCTCTCTGCCAGTTTCTCATGTTTGGACTGAGATCCTGATTTATATTCCTTGAATGCAGAATTTGAGGGTGTTAAGTTGGCACATGCATTTACTGGCGTTAATACAAGTAAATACAATGTTTCAGTGTTGTCATAGAAGTGAAGTACGACGGTAGGAGCTTGGAAATCACTGCTGCTTCGTAAATGACTGTTGGTGTTGTGAATGTTCAATATTTTGGTAGAAGGACCTGTGGTTTTGAAGATTGTATGAACATATGGTAGCAGACAACAGGAACATCACTCTTATTCTCAATTAAATCAAATCTTACCTATGAGTCACAGTTAATTTAAAATTGCTCTGCAGCAAGAAGGCTGCGTATGTGCCTTTGATAGTTTTGGCATATAACCGCAGAAAACATAATTGTTTTCCTACTGTAGGATCTTTAGACGTGTGATTGTTGTTGTTTTGTTTTCTTTTTCCTTTTCCCTACAATAGATGTACTTGTATGCAAATTAAAACACACTTGGATGTCTGGTGTAAATTCACTCGTGCATCAGCTTCAGAGTACTCAGAAACAGAGCACCTTTTTGCTTAAAGCTGCACTGTGGGTCAAGAACCAAGTTCAGTCTTCGTCTTTGGACGTTAAAAGGTAATTGTGATGCGCATGTCTGTTCCATAACATGTCATTCTCCAAAACAAACCAGGATCAATGCTATAATTTATTAAAGCCTTATTATTTATTATAATATTATTAAAGCCTTTATTTAATTGACATCTGTATTACTGAGAAACTTTGGAGTCTGTTGGAGGCAGTGGGTAGAGCAGAACTTAAACCATCCCTGGTACAGCATGTATGTATGGAGAAATGTACGTATGTATGTATGTATGTATGTATGGAGAAATGGAAAATATGTATGTATACAGCATGTATCTGTGGAGAAATGGAAAATATGTAGGTGGCTCTTAATGAATAGTGCCAAACTTGTTTGCAGTGTTTTCTCCTTTTCTCAGTCTTCAGGTTTTGATCTGTGCCGTCAGTGATTTGTTGTTGAAGCTCATGGAAGCTGATGGACAGTCTGGATATCTTGTGAGAGCTTATGTTGAGCACGTCACACCAAACAAAACTGAGTGGGGGAAATTGCATGAGTCTCTGTGCTCTGAGGTATGGAAATTATAAGGGATTGCACAGGGTGGTCAATCTTTCCTCAAGCCTGTGTCCCCTAGGGTGGTAAACATTCTTTCTTTTGACATGGCACTGCACTTATGAATACCATATGTTTGTGCAGAGGTTCTTTTCAGCCTCTCTCCATAAAGAGGACAAAATCTGTTTATGGACCCATCCAATGCTACTGGAGAAAAATCAAAATCCATTAAATTACCCTTTTCTGCATGGAACACCAGCAACTCGCTTTACAATTCAGGAATTTTATCTGATAGAGTATGCATTGTGAAGATGTTTTTATCTCTTAAGTTAATTCTTCATAAAGATTAATTTTGTGAAAGACACCAATATCTGCAGAAGAACATGGTGTGCTATCTATCAAGAAAATGCTGACATACATAGAGTAGAGAGTGGGGAAGGACATAAATTTCCTGTGCAGCCACCAGTCTTCAGTAACCCTACAATTTCTTGTAAAATCCATGGAGTTCTAAAGAAATGTATTTGTTTTTCAGCAGCAGCGCAGTTACAAATTACTGCTGTGCCATTAGGTTTATAATACACTGGAGTTGGGTCATCCTGACCATTGTAGTTTTGATATGAATGTGCATGTTTCATGGTTGTTAGTTAATAATTCTGAGTTTTCAAGGTTAAACAGATCAAAGTATTTTTTCATACTCTTTTTATGTACATACTACAGTGGATGCACAAGCCTCTTTTGGAAGGAAGGCTTAGTATGAATTGTGACCCTCTGGGATCAAGTGTCAAGCTGTGTGGCACAACTAAACTTCCAGGCCATCTGTGCACTTCAGCCTTATTAAGTAAAATGGTACTACTTCAACTGAAAAATAGTGTAGTCCATGGAAATGATGATGCTGAAAGAAAGAAGATTGATAATATAAGTAAGTAACGATGGTAAAACTTCAAGGAATTTTATAGTAGTTGTAACCTGAATTGAAAATTAGAAATGCATAGATAAGTTTGGCATACAGGTATGAGAAGTTACCCTTTTCTGGGGTACCCTTTGCTGGGGTGGGGGGGCGGTGTTTGTTTGTTGTTTTTTGATTTGTTTTTGTTTTTTGGTTTGGTTTGGTTTGGTTGTGGGGGTTTTTTGTTTGTTTTTTTTGTTTTGTTTTGTTTTGTGGGGGGGTTTTGGTTCAGGTCTCCTTTAAAAGTATTTTTTTTTTTATTCCTGGGACAACTTTTGTTTATATATATCCTGTCTCAAGAGAACTTTGAATTGGGAGAAGTATGAATTTTTAATGAGCTTCAGATTTGTTCACTGCCAAAACACATTGTGCAGTGGCATGAGTGGGCAATAAGAGCTGTCTCCCTCCCTTGAGGGTTTAATCATAATGTAAAGATAGTTTGAGACAATAACTTTTCTTAATTCCATGAGATGGAATTTAGCATTTCAAGAATGCTCAAATTAAATGCAGCATTATGAGATTAACAGTTTTATCTCCAAAAGTCTCACCATGATGAGAAGTGTAATTGTTTAGTGTGGGTCTTTGTAAACTAATGAAGGAACCATATGCTAGCTCTTAAGAAATTTGCTTGGTTTTCTTCTGGACTTTGGTATTGATTGCCTTGTCTGCAAGAAATATATATTAAAGAAAAGAGGGAGAACAGAGAGGAGTCATGCCATGCTTAATTCACTTTAAAATTTCTTGAATATCTAGAATATTACTGTAGCTTGTTTTTCTCTTGTATGTTATGATACAATGGCAAATATCCAGTTCATGCTCTGAAACACCTGAGATTGCATGTAAAAATAATATCTTTAATGAATTGCAAACATATTAAAAGAATAACAAAAACTTGACCTGAATCTTCTGGCTTATGCGAGTTGATAATAATTATAAACAACAGCTGTTATTTACTTAGTTGCAGAACTGTTGTACTCATTACAATGGATTGAAGAATTGGAGAATCCTCCTTACCTGCTTCTGGAATATCTTCATATGTTAGAAGAGATGCACATCACATATGAGGAGTTCAGTACTCTGAGTAGTACAGCTAGCCTGCAGCAAACTGTATTTGATAGGTATGTGAGAATAAGTGAAACAACTCTTAACTCTGTCTTCACAGTTTCTATTGTATAGAGTGCCACTATATTTCCATCTGTGTGTTGATTCAGAATGTATGCAAATGCTTTTGTGGTGAACCTCGAGCATCTGTATGTATTAACCAGGGTCTTTCTTCTTTGAAGATCAGAGGAACATGGAAGACTCTGGTCCTTAACCATGGCCAAGGT
The DNA here is from genome assembly GCA_013398615.1 of Brachypodius melanocephalos. Taxonomy (NCBI): domain Eukaryota; kingdom Metazoa; phylum Chordata; class Aves; order Passeriformes; family Pycnonotidae; genus Brachypodius; species Brachypodius melanocephalos. Next base: position 9,350,892 of record VZSR01003209.1, read on the forward strand.
GATCCATGCTGAGAACGCTGTGTCCTGGGAGAGGAAAGAACTTTTCAAGACAACAGAAGGGTATCTTAATATTGCTGCCTATAAACTTGCAGTTTGTTGCTAATATTGATAGTGTGAAATGATCCTGATTGTGACCATTGACAACTGAAGGCTGAAAATGAAGTGATACATGTGTATGGCATGTGAAAGTCAGACTTGGTTTAGCATGTGGGATTAGTTAGGTCAAAGGATATTACATCATTATGAACTAACTGGTACTTTGTTTCCTAGTTCAGTTTTTGGGTTTGTTTCATTCTTGGTGTTTTGCTTGTGTGAATAGGTTCCTTCCATTAACAGAGGGCAGACTGCATACACTTCAGTGTTTATCACCTTTCTTAAATGAGGAAGAAAAGAGAGAACTTGTCTTCCATTGTGTGGCCAAACTTATGACATGTACACAGACAGAACTTTCCAGCACTGATGGTGAGCATGTTCTTATCTCAGTCTAGTTCATTAGAATTTAAGAACATTATTTTGTAATAATGTTTGCTTTTAGATAAAACATGTTTACTATAATATTGCTTTTACTAGAAAGAAATGCTTTCTCAGTTTGCCTATTTCTTCTAGACTGTTTGAAAAGCTTTAGGTTGGTATTATTAAAAGCATCCTGATGTTGCTTCTAGTTTGATCTATCTTATATAAGCATGTCTGTAAATACCAAAGTTTTCAGTGAACCATTTAGGGTTTACACAGCAAGCAAAAATATTACTATTGTCAACTGGTCGTGATTGTCTTTAGGTGCTTTGCCAAGGACTCTTTCACAGTTTACATGTAATTTTTGAGTAGCTCCTCTAGCTGAAAACTGCACTACATTAACTGTCTGCAGCTATGGAAAATTATTTAAGAGGTGGTTGAGATGTATTATGATATTGCTTTGAATATAGCCACTTAATTTGGGACTATGTTTTCACAAACGTGCTGCTTTTCAAGAAAATTATTTGGAAGTCCTCATGCACCATCCTTCTATCTGTATGAATTAGATGTCATTTAAGAGGAAAGTACTTTCTGTTTTTGTCCCTTACTGCTTTTGTGTGTTCTTGCCCACACTGTTATTGATCACTCTGTATGAAAACTGAAATGTAGGGTTTGTATTTTGTAACAGAACCGTGCTTACTTGAACTGAAAAAAAACCTATCTTTGGTTACTTTAATGTGTGGACATCTGTCCCTTAGCAGTGTTCTCAGGATTTCAGATAAGTTCTTCAAATGGATATTCTTCAGATGTGAAAATTATCAGTGTTAGTGTAATGCAGAAATTGAGAGGAATCTTAAAATTCTCTTAAAATATGATAGTTTCCTACTCTTTCAACTTAGTTGAGGCTTCTTGGCCTTCTAAGTGAACCAGTGAGGCAAACAAATGTGTCTGTGAAACTCTGAACTGAAGAAAACAGAAGAATCCTCACCCCTCCTCTGTTGTAGAGGCCTTTTATTTGTAATTGGCATTTCTCTTCTACTACTCCTCAATTTTCTAGGGATTCCTGAGCAGAACATACATGTCTAAATTCACATTAAGTGGGATGGAAGTTGTAGGCTTATTATTCCAATGGTGTCTTTCTTTTCAGGTCAACTGAAAAAAAAAATGCTTCTGAACTTGTTTAAGTGAAGCGGGGGTTTGTTTGGTTGGTTTTGCTATGCGTATGTGATGCTTTACCTTATTTTTTTGTCATCATGCTTGTTGGAAATGTTCATTTTCTCCAAGAAATCTAGATAAATACGGTTCTTAAAAATGGAAAATAGTACTAATGCAACAGCTGTACTTCACTCTGAAAGTAAAAATTAATATTCTGGCTAGAACTCCAATTAACATTCCAATAATATTAGAATTCACAACTTTCAGTTGCATTGTCTTAATTATCTGTCCAAATTATTGCTTAGCATTCTGTATTTTTAGTAGCACAAGGAAATTTCAATCTTAGCAGATTTCTTTCCTTTTTTTAAGTTTTATAAACTGTCACTTAATCTTATAGGAGCTGGCTTTTTTAAAAGTTTGGGTTGGATATTGTATTTTGATTTAACAGTGACATCTGTGGATTAAGTGTTCAAAGAAGAAAGCTTAGGTATTGTCCAAACTGTCTTACAATATTAAAATTAAGTTCTGTTGACACACATTCTAATGTTTGTGATGTCTTGATAATTAAAACTATTGAGTTTACATTTTTATTATGTCATAGGAGCGTTTGGGTGTCTTTCCATTTTGAACTCCTGCTTGAAAGATAGAAGTATTGATTGTGATCATCTACTACCTGCAATACTGAAAATCATAATATCTTGGAAAAATGATAATGAGGACAGCTTTCTCTTTAGCTGGTGGGTGCAACTTTGAGATAATTTGACTTTTTTTTCCTCATTTCTAAGACAAGAGTTTAAAAATAGAGACTAGTTATTAATTCAGACAAAATCAATCTGTACAACTGCCATCTGCTGGTCTAATATTACATATTGAAGCTTTTGTAAAAAGCTTGGTTTAATGTATCTGTTATTAGGTATTTACTAACTCGTACTGCAGAAAATTACCTGGATGGTTGAAGGCTGGAAAACTAAGGAGCTTTGGAAATGCTTTTGAAAGATGTCAGCTGTTTCCAAATGCATTCAGAACCGACCAACTTCTGTAGGTGTTGCTGGATATTCAGTTCCAAGTTCTGATTGCTTATTTTGGTAGCAGGAGGAAAATTGCATGCCAAACTTAGGTGTCTGTCTTCTAAATTCTGGACCCAAAAATGTAACTTGAAAAGCTTCCAGCAAGGAGCGAAAATATACTGAGATTTATTTTTTACTATAGTGAGAAAAATCCAGGCAATGAAGTTTCAAAATAATCATACAGCCATTGAGCGGTCTGGGTTGGAAGGGACCTTAAAGCTCATCCAGTTCCATGAGCAGGGACACCTTCCGTGAGCGTAAGACCAAGTTGCTCCAAGATCTATCCAACTTGGCCTTCAACACTTCCAGGAGTGAGGCAGCCACAGCTTCTCTGGCAACCTGTGCCAAGGCCTCCCTCACAGGGAAGAAATTCTTCCTAGTAATCTAAACCAATAATGTATAATATTTGGACACTTGAGGCCTAATATTTTTTCTTAAATCAGTAACTTAATTTTTTTTTCTTGCATTGATTTAATTAAAATTGCTAAAATTCATAGTTTATGTAAGTATATTGCTGGAGCAAATGTGTAAATTGTAGAAATGTATGAATCTGTAATTCAGGAATCTTATTTAGGCTTGGCAGCTAATGTAGCACTCTGCCTTTGAAAGACAGGATATGAAAGGCGCATAGGGGTGGTGCCAGACAAATTTGTCCTGTGAGAAGTGAAGACAAGAATATAAATACTCACATCTACAACATGAAGCTATATAAGCTTTGGTTGCATTTTTATTACAGCAATCTGAAAGAAGCAAGTTCTCAGTTGCTTGGTTTCAACATTGAGATGATGCGTTACCTTCCCTTGTTGCTGAAATATTCCACAGCTCCTTTGGCTGATAACGAGTGGGACTTTTTGATGTGCTCCATGCTGGCTTGGTTAGAGGTAATATGGAAGCATCTTCACTTCTAATGTGCTTACCTTTTTGGTTGTTTTCTGTATATGGCATGGACACTGTTATCTCAGCATACTACATACTTAACACAATGATAAAAAGAATTGCACAAAATCCTGTTTATGTTGGACTTTGGAAAAAGGCCATATGTGGTTTAAAAGCACAAGCAATTATACTGTTGTTTTTCTTCTTGTGTATGGAGATCAAGCTTGCTCTTCAAGTAATATGATATTTAATAATGGCATTGGTAATTGGAGAATAATTTTGAAATGTCTGCTGTAGGTCTCAATCTTGAAAAATAATATTCCTATAAGACACAGTCTAACATGGTACATCAAAATTAACTGAATAAAAAGCAGTGTCTGCATTTCAATATCTAACTGATCACATGAAATATCAAAGTTGTATTCTAATGCTGTTTGGAAAGAGGTCAGTAGTGTCAGTAGTCAGCAGACTACTCCCTGATTAGTCAAATAAAGATACAGAATCTCACTCTCTGTCACCTGTGCATTTAGAAGGGCAGGCTGGAAACTTCATGTGACCTTTCTTGGTCTCAGGATCTTACCTAATGGTATGTGCCTCAGAGCTATTTATTTTGTTTAGAAACGAAGAACAAACTTTTAAGAAAATCTTGTTGTGTAGGCTAAGTAGGGAATATTTTTAATTGATAATGATACTCCTTTTTGACAGAACTAGTAAGAACAAAAATAAAAAGAAAGCAGCTGTGTGTTGGGGGAGAAGAAATATTCTCCTGATAGCCATTTCAGTAATTTCCAGTTTTTAGTAGCATGTTGTCCATTGAATTTTCTTTTTGTCGTTATAAGGAAGGTTATATAATGGAAACAATCCATGGTTCTAAATGTTGGTGAGGCTTGGAAATTCATTTCAGGAAGTCTTATTAAAGTACAAATTCTATTTTTAAACACACCTCCCTGTGCCACATAATTTTCAAATGGTTCTTGCAATTGAATCCTCTTTGAAATTACACTTTCTGGTGTAGACAGGAAACATGAGACATATTTTAAAGCAAATTTATGATTAAGGAATCTCCCTCTGTGTTTATTTCCTCCTAGACAACGAGTGAAAGCCGTTTGCTTTACCATGTCCCGCTTGTGCAGATTTTTGCCTGTGTCAGCTGTGACTTGGCATCTGCTGTTAGCGCTTACTTTGAGGCTGCAGCTCCTGACACTACTGCAAATCTTCCTAAGAACTTGGTCAGTGAATGGAAGGAATTCTTTTCTGAGGGAATTCACAATTTGCTGTTACCTTTGTTGGTGAAAATCACAGGCAAGTATATGATAAGGGGATAACAGCCAGGCTGTTCTGAAGTAGACCTGAACAGGCCACATTTTTGTATTTACAGGAATATAGAGTTTATAGGAATATAGGAGAATATAGGAAAATAGAGTTTATAACAAGTGAAGTTTTTAACACCTACATGCTAATTAGTAAAGTGATTGTGGGTAACATAGAGATAGTTAAGATTAGATGGAACCTGCCAAGTGCAGTCTTGAGTTGTTTCCAGCAGAGCTTGTTTATGGTATCATCCGTACATTCTGCATCACAGCTTGTCTTCTTTTAAATAGGAGAAACCAAAAATGCATCAGAAGGCTCTTTTCAGAACTCTGTGTTAACATCTTTGGGAGAAGCTCTAACTTACATCTCAAAGGACCAGTTGTTAAACCATAAGCTGCCACCAAAGTTTGTTGCAGGCCAGAAGACAAATCTTCCAGATAAACTCCAGACTCTACTGAACACACTCTCTCCATTGTTGCTTTTCCGGGCTCGACCTGTACAGGTTTCTGTCTACCATATGCTGCATAAGTAAGAAGCAACAAATTTTTCACTCTCATCACCTCTCAATCCTCCTGCCCCCACCCCTTTTTTTTTTTTTTTTTTTTAATGTGCTATAGAATATGCACTTGTAGCAAAATTGTGTTCCATTAACTGGGCAATTTGTGTTCTTTTTTGGAGGGCACTATATAAAACTGAATGCTAAAGTTAACTGTATTAGCAGACTTAATAAAGGTATTTATTTTTAGCCCTTATTTTAGCACTCATAGAATCCTAAAGTGTAAACTGAGATATCTCAGGTTTGATCTGGGGCTGAAACTACCATTAAATAGTGTGATATTTTTATTTTCACTAATTTAGGTAAGAAAGTGAATATAGATAGGTAGAATTCTTGTGAAATTCTTGGATATTTCAAATACCTAGAGGGACAATACAGAATTTGAAAAATATGCGCATTTGGCTCCCCAAAATGTAGATTGCAAAGCAGATGGCTTAAGCGAGCCACCGTTATCTTCCACAGTTGCAATAGATTTATTCTGATAGAGAATTTTATTTTAGCATGACTCAGGAAAAGTAAGAGGTCTGGAAAGAAAAGTGAGGAAGGATACATGCTCATTGGCTGTCACTCATTAACCATCTTTCCAATGGTGACATGTCTCCAAAAGAGTCTGCGTTGTTGTTAAGGAATAACTGCCATTATTTTATTGCCTGTCAGTAATGCTGATGTTGATAAGCAAAGAACTATGCATCACATATATTAAAATAGTTTATTAAAATTATTTAAAAATTAAACCTGATTTCCTTTCTATATTTCTGTAGATTAATGCCTGAATTGCCTAAATTTGATGATGAAGATCTCAAGTCCTATGGTGACGAAGAGGAGGAATTGGCATTGTGTGTATTTTTTCCCTCACTTTTTATAAGACAGTCTTCCATATTTTTAGAATGTGTTAAACGATGGAAATTTGCAGCAGAGTAGCTGTCAGCCAGGAGATGTTAAAAATTGTATAGCTATGACAATAAGGTTATAAATATTTAAAATATTACCTGTTTTGGTCCTATCTGCCTTTGCACTAAAAACGGAGACAGTATTTGGGATTGTTTTTAGGTGCAGTTACTGGACTAAATGCCATATATATGCTTTATATTAGAAAATCTTGGCAAATTTTTACTTGTATTGAGAATGGGCTCATCTGCACAGGTAATTTCAGTTACTTGAAAAGAAACAAAATTAACTTGTATGTTTTATACAGCTTGAATCCAGTGAAGTCTCTGGTTTGAAGAAGGAATGCAGTAACTGGTTAAAATTCCTTTTTAACCTCAGCCCAATGATTAATACCTTTCCTAACTGCAGAGCTGCAAAAGGCTTTTCAACCCAGAGCCAACAGTGATTAGGAGATCATTGTTCAGTTGCTTTGTTGATGTGACTCGAGAAAGAGCAAGCACAGCAGCTATCCATGATGTAGGTTAAATCAGCTCAGCCATAGATCACTCCTAGATGAAGTGACCAACATTCAGTTTAAATTTGTCCTCTAAGAAGGTAAAAATGACAATAATCCCATTCAGGGAAAAAGAAGAAATTTTTAAAGGAGTAAATTTTCCTGCAATAGAGGGCTCACTTTATGTTAGTGTGCATAGCTTTACTTTCATGACTTTCTAGGAAGGCTATGAACGTAAATTCAGTTCATGCTGTGCTCAAGATTTACTATTCCAGATAACATTTTTCCACAGATCACCTCCAGCAGCTCTTATGTCTATCCTGGCCACTCAAGAACTCTTGCTAGAAAACATCCTGGAATGCATTCCAGTTGGAAAATTTGAAGTTATTCAACCCCTGAGTGATGAGTTCTGCCTTGTTCTAGGGTATCTTCTCAGTTGGAAGTTAACATTGACTTTCTTTAAAGCAGCTTCTTCTCAGGTATATTTTCAGAGTCTTTTCTTTTTAACTGAATTTCTTAACTATTTATTTAGTTTCAGTCTTCAAGTTTCATCCAGCCTTTTAATTAAGTAACTTCTTATCCCTTGTTTTTGTGAAATTAGTGAAAATTCTGAAAATAGACTTAGATTTCTGCACTGCTGTATTTGAGGATGGTAAAATTAGAGCAGTGAAGAAATAAGATTCATTAAAAGATGACTCTTGTATTTTCAAACAAGCTTGGTACATACTATAATCTTCTAATCATGGTAGAGAGCTAAACTTACCTTCTGAACATTAGTTCTGAATCACAGTGTTGCTCTTTCTCTCTGCAAGGACATATTTGTATTATTTACAGAGTAAGCTGTATTTGATGTGTTTTGTTTTCTCTGTGATTTGTTTTCAATGCTATCAGCTGCGAGTTCTCTACTCACAATACCTTAGAAGAACTAAAAGCTTGAATAAACTGCTTTATCACTTGTTCAGGCTTATGCCTGAAAACCCTGTCTTTCCTGGGCAAACTTCAGAAGTTCCAAATAAGGACACAAAAACCTTCTTTACTGAAGAGCTTCGTTTAGATGTCAAAGGTTAGTAAAAATTATATTTGTGCATTTGGGAGAGTTGTTATATTTAAATAAGCTTTTTTTCTTAAAAATACTTATTTAGAAAATCTTACCTATAAACAAATACACAGAAAGACAAATACATACATATGTTTAATAATCTTTGGCTAACACTCTCCATTTGAAACTTAAACATGTTTATCAGAGAAACCAAGAAAAAGTTCAGTAATAATACATTGCTACGATCGAATGCTGAACGTAACGATTCCAAAACGCTAAAAATGTGTGATCTATTCTGGAACCATTGTTTCTAGATATGTATCTTTAATATTAAATTTTAAAATTATATTTTCTTGTATTTTAATATATAAATTCAAAATATTAAAGAAACTTTAATTTTTTTTGAATGTTTGATGTGTTAAATTGTGTGTTGTTTTTGTCATGCTGCTCAGAAGACCCAGTTAATCAGTGATGATGAGAGAAGATTATGCTGCTTTTTTTTAGCTGACAAACATGAAAAAGAGAATCAGATTTTCAAGTCCCTTTACTGAATTTTTTTTTAATGTACCTACACAGGTATAAGCAAGGAAATGGAGTTTTCATTTCTTAATTTTTTGCTTGGACATCACTGTATGTTGCAGAACAATTTATCTGGATGACAATAAGAGTTACTAACATGACCCATGTCCCAAGGGAAAGTCTACCCTTATTTCATCATAGAATCATTAAGACCTCTGGGATAATCTAAGTTCACGCTTTGAACACCACCGTGCCCCCTAAACCGTATCACAAAGTGCTCCATCTGCACATTTTTGAACATCTCCAGGGATGGTGACTCCACTACTTCCCTGAGCAGCATGTTCCAATGCTTATCCACACCTTCAGCAAAGAATTTTTTCCTAATATCCAACCTGAACCTCTGTTGGTGGAACTTGAGGCCATTTTTCTACATGCCTGCAAAGCTCACCTGTCCTTCAAACACGTTATTGTTTGTTCGCTCCAAAGTGAGTGTTTTGTGATTTCTACAATATAAAACTGTTGTTGACTCTTATTGTCAACTTGGAGTTCAGTCTCTAAATTAGAAGCTGAATTGCAAAGTGTGCAGTGTCAGGCTAAGGAACAAAGAAACCAGCCTGGTGAAGAAGGGCTGAGTCAAACAAGCCCTTAGAATAGCAGTAATAGGAACATGTAAATGAAATTCCAGTTACCACAATTATATTGGAATCAGAATTTTTGTATGTGGTGTGGAGGCACCAAAATCCATCACTAATGTATTCAGTGCTTCAACACCTTTTCTTTCCCTCCCAGGGACAGGGGTGCTGTCATCCCAGATCCCACACTTGGCCTGCTCTGTGTACCATATAACGCTGAAAGATCTGCCAGCCATGGTGAGGCTGTGGTGGAATAGCTGTGAGAAGCGTGTCTTCAATGTTGTGGATAAATTCACAAGCAAATATGTCAGCAGCGTGCTCTCCTCCCAGGAAATATCTTCTGTTCAGACTACCACACAGTTATTTAATGGCATGACAGTAAGACTTTCTCTCCTTTCTTTTTATTTACTTGAGTTTTTTGCAAACACTTCAAGAAATTTTACTTCTCAGAATCAGACTGTGGTTCTGTTTTATATGATTGCAATTTTGTTGTTTTAAATCACTGATTAAACATAATTTTGCTTAGTATCAATAAATTAAATTGATGTTTATTAATATTCTGCTTGGACAAACATGAAATACTGGATTTTAAGATGTTGAAGAAGTTGAGGAAGTAAGTGGAAGGTACTGCTATCAATATACTACTTTTTTGTTTATTATAAGATGTAATCAATCAGTAGATTGAAAACTGGCTGGTACTTTCTTTTTAGTTTACTGAGATATGAGTTGATTTTTGTTTTCTTTGAAAAAAAAAGTGTTTACCTGACCTAGGAAAATCATTTAATGTGTACAGTAATGTATTTATAGTATATATATATATACAAAGACTAGAGATGCTAAGTATCTTTCTGTGGCAGTTTTTAATACGTGTACTTTTTTCAAAGGTAAAAGCTCGGTCTGCAGCACGAGAAGTCATTGCAACCTATTCCGTTGATGATATATTTATTGAACTAATAATACAGCTTCCATCAAATTATCCACTGGGATCCATAACAGTTGAGAGTGGAAAGAGGGTTGGTGTGGCTGTACAGCAGTGGCGCAATTGGATGCTACAGTTAAGCACATATCTTACACATCAGGTGAATTTAAATAAAGCTCCTGGTTTTGAAAACTTAAAAAGTTCTTACAGCAGAAAAATATTCCAGTTTTGTATAGATCTGTGTAATAGAACTCATCAGTAGATTGCAAAGGCCTTCACAGAATTGGGTCATTCATACCATCTGCTTTTCTCCAGACACATAAACAGAGGTAAAATGATCAGCCTACTAGGTCCTGTTAAATCCAGAGCCCAAGTTGAAAATTTAGATCTCTTAAGATGTGGGCCAGTGTTTGTCCTGCGTGGCAGTACCATCTCAGCTATAATTTGAAAAAAGAACAAACAACAACAAAAATCAAAACCAAAAACTCCATCCATGGTATTCTCTAAAAAAAGATGGTTGCTGAAATTGCATGATCTGTGGTTAGAATAAAACAAAGCAGTGATTGAAAATTTCAAAATCCCTTTTTAAGTGCTCCTGAATACACTCTTCCTGCTCTGATGAATACTTGCTTTTCTGTAGATCAGAGTATTATAAATTATACACTGCATGTATTGCGTGTCATTTCAGATTATAAATCCTTCAGGCTTTGTTTCTTTCATGTTTTTATGACTACAACAGGAATAGTCCAAAGGAGTTCTACAGTATTAACAGTTCTTTTCCTTCTGTTAGAATGGAAGTATTATGGAAGGCTTATCTTTGTGGAAAAATAATGTGGATAAACGTTTTGAAGGCGTTGAAGATTGCATGATCTGTTTTTCAGTCATTCATGGTTCAAACTATTCTCTTCCCAAAAAAGCTTGCAGAACATGCAAGAAGAAGTTTCATTCAGCTTGCTTGGTAAGTACCCTGAGTAAATATTTTTCAATAGGCAAAAGATCATAGAATCATAGAGCAGTTTGGGTTGGAAGGGACCTTAAAACTCATCTGTTCCAACCCCCTGCCATGGGCCAGGTTGCTCCAAGCCCATCCAGCCTGGTTATCCATATCGTTTAAAGCAGAAACTTCTACTGTATTGCCACTTTGTCATTGGACTATCTGGGATTACCTGCACTCGTAAATTATTTCTGTGGATTTTGTACTAAGATGTAAGGGCAGGTAATGAGAGAAGAGCTGCTACACAGTGTGTGTCTAATATGTGTATATACAAATATTTATGTACATATACACATGCATACATGCATGAGTGAAAAGGGTTTTTTTACTGTTTGTTGTTGGTTTTTTTAAAGTATAGTTAATGTTTTGATAGTTACATTCACAGAATCACAGAATTAACTAGGTTAGAAAAGACATTTGAGATCAAGTCTGACCTATGACCTAACCCCACCTTGTCAGCTGGGCCATGACACTAAGTGCCACATCCAGTCTTTTCTTAAACATCTCCAGGGACGGTGACTCCACCACCTCCCTGGGCAGCCCAGTCCAATGCTTAATCACTCTTTCTGTGAAGAACTTCTTCCTATTGTCCAGTCTAAACCTGCCCTGGTGCAGCTTAACAACACAGATCCCTTGCAATAATGGTTATTATTGATGGTGTACTAGTGTTTCTGATACTCAGCTTGCCTTTGTATATTAAACAGGTGTATTTCTCTTTTTCAGTACAAATGGTTCTCATCCAGCAACAAATCCACATGTCCACTCTGTCGGGAGACATTCTTGTGAAACAAAACATTCTTTCTTCCTTCTGTGAGCTAAATAACAAAGAGCAGGCAATAAACTGTATGTTGAAAGACGTTAACTATTTGGAAATAATGTCAGTTACTTTAAATTCTTCACTAGTGGAATATGACACATGTTTACCTCTGGACTGGCTTTTTGTAAATTTGAAGATTCTTCTTTGATATAAAGGAATATATAACAATAATTTATTTTAATTGGTATATTTTTAAGATATATTAAAAATTTCAGAAATAATGCAGAGTTATGTCTGAAAAGTGGTGTTTAAGCCACAGCATAGCTGATTAAAACTTCTTATTTTAGGCATATTCTGACATGGTGTTATGTAATTAACCCAGGTGATACCTCTTGATATAACAGCTAAATATAACATAGGTGGTATAAAGGTTTGATTTTTTTATTATAATGCATTCATAGTAGTCCCTTTTATGGGGGAAAATGAATGTTGTTGCTGTTAGACATTAAGGCATGAAACTATGGTGATAATCTGTTAAAGCATAAAATTTAAACATAGCCTCTTCTAATAAGCTGAACTTCCACCTTTCAAAGTTTCTTTTTCCCAAAATTCCTCAACCATCCAGTAGCCTAAAATCATGAACCCAGAAGCCCAACTAAGTAGTGACCACAATCATTCCTGCATGACAATGAAGGACACCATGTATTTATTGCTGATTGGCTTTTAAAGAGAAGGCAGACACACTGATTTTTGTGTGTGTCACAAAGACACACCTTGTTTGTCTTCGTGAGCTGACAAATTAGCTATCACTGAATGTCTACTGTACTTCCACTCTCCTAGAATAGTAAGGACTCTTAAGTGAACATGCAGATGTATCAGAATTTAATAGCCTTCAACTATACATTTTTTTCATGCCTTTTTATTTTAACAGTGGTAGCATACTAGTATATTCCAACTTGGATGGTATTTGTGGTGGGTTTCTTTGAAAAGCCAATAGAAGTGGGGAATAAATAAATTTTGTCAATCTCTGTAGTCTCTGGATTGCTGTCTCTTCCTTGGTGTATGATAACCTTTTAGAAATTAACAGTATAAATTTTCAGATGCTGAGTTTGTAGCGTGGTCAATTGGCTCTACCTCAGCAGCTGTTATTTTAGAGTTTTAGCTGTTGATAACTGAAGTCTATATTTCTAACAGGTAATGCTGGGCTTCCAGAAGAAAAATTCCTTGACCTTTTGTTTTGAGTAGGTGAGAATGGAAAGGATTTAAAGCTGGTATCAAGAAGGTCTAACTGAAAAGACAGAGAACAAGCTGTGTTGTTTCATAGTTACTGATGCTAAAACTCCAGTATTGCCTGTTTCATCACTTTGGTTAATTACTTCTTTGCTAGGTCAGTGACTGATCTCAAGGCAGATACCTTAATACCTCTTCATGGATGAGTATTCTCTAGTAGTATCCTCCTTGTAAAATGGAATAAAAGGGAGTACAATCACCACGCTATTGCCCAGAAGATTTCAGGGCAGTAATAGCATGTCTTGAATGATGGAATTGTTGAGGTTGGAAAAGATGTTTAAGATCCTTAAGTCAAACCATCAAGCCAGCACCACCTCCATGTTCACTATTAAAGTGTCCTCAGATGCTTTATCCATGTGGGTTTTGAACACTTCCAGGTATAGTGACTTGGCCACTTCCCTTAGAAACCTGTTCCAAAGCTTGACAACCCTTTTTTTGTGATATCTAATCCAAACCTCCCCCGGTGCCATTGGAAACTTGAGACCATCTTATTTTGTCCTGTCCCTTGTTCCCTGTGAGCACAGCCTGATCCACACCTGGCTCCACCCTCCCGTCAAGTTGTGGCGAGTGAGAAAGCCCCCCCCCCCGAGACACCTTTTCTCCAGGCTGAGCCCCCCCACCCCCCTCAGCTGCTCCTGGTGTTCCAGACCCCTTCCCTGCTCTGTTCCATTCTCTGGATGCACTCCAGCCCCTCAATGTCCTTGTAGTGAGAGGCCCAAAACTGACCCCAGGCTTGGAGGTGCCTCAGCAGTGCCCAGCACAGAGGGACAATCACTGCCCTGGTCCTGCTGGACACGCCATTGCTGGTACAGGTCAGGTGCCCTTGACCTTCTTGCCCACCTGGGCACACCTGGCTCACCTCCAGCTTCTGTTGACCTGCACCCCCAGGGCCCTTCCTGCCCAGTAGCTTTCCAGCCTCTATCCCAGCCTGCAGCACTGCACAGTGCTTGGGTCACTAGTGGCTCAGGACACCATTTCCTTCTGACAGAAACAAACTTGCTAATTGGGCCTTGGACCTGTAAAACTGCCTGACAACTACATAAAAAGGAGCACCACTGATTCAGTGTATTCATTTAAACCCAGCATAGCTACAGATAAGAGGAATTATACGCTGGAAATTTTAATGGTTGTCTGAAAGCTGAAGTACAAATTTCCACTAAGTGCTAGTTCTGCATCTTCTATATATATTTATACAAGTCTCTAATAAAATTCAGTTCCTGCCACCACCTGGGTCACTTATCTTATCAGACCACAATGAGACTAGTCAGTGGCTAAAATTTAGGATTCAACCCAGCAAACACAAGTGTAGGCTTAGCAATTTGTCTGAGAAATGGGAAAATGGGTTTCTAGTCACAGCACTATTTGTTTTAGAAAGTGAAGTAAATAGTTCAGGCTCTGTGGTGGTACATCCCCCTTCCCCCTCAGGCAGCACTATAATCTCAGAAATGCTCAACTGGCTCTCATTGCTTGGATTTCTGTATCTATAGAAATGAGCTAATATTTCTTTGTGAAAAGAATGGTTTTTAAAACATGGAAATGAGAAATACCTGAGGGCTAAGAATTATTTATTATTGCATGTAACAGTTATACTTGCATATATATATATGCAAGTGCTGTTATACTTACATGTAAAGTGCACTGGATCCAAGGATGGAAGCCCTAAAGAGAGAAAGCTGTGGAAGACTTTTGTTTATAACATATAAAAGCATCAAAACAGACACAGAATTAGTCAAGATAGCACTAGAAAACAATTATATTTTGTCCCGGTTTAGAGGACAGGTATCTGGGCAATTCAGAT
>VZSR01003209.1:9406083-9416868 GCA_013398615.1 Brachypodius melanocephalos
CCTGCAGTCCCCCTCTGCAGTACCACCCCTTGTGCTGGGTGTCCTTCCAGCCCCCTGCTAGTTATCGACAGAGAGCCCCTTGATGTCCCCCACAGCTGAGGTTCCTCCTAAGGGTCCTGCTCCTTGCCCCTCCAGTCTGGAGTTCTACATACTAGTGCTGTGCTGGGGGTTCCTCTTGCACCCTTATCACAACTCCACTGGTGTTCCTGCTGTGGAGACCCCAGTTGTGTGTTAGGGGTTCCCACAGAGACCCCTTATCCTACCCTCATTCTGAGGTGTCTCTGTGCCCTGGCATCCCACCAGATGAGATTCTCCCATAGACTCCTTTGAACTGGGAAACCCTAGCAGGCTTTTCCATACAGCCCCCCCTCATAGCAGATTCCCATTCAGCCCCTCCTATCACCTGGAGGGTTCTCCATGGCCCCCCTCTCCCAGTTGACCCCTGACTGGGCAATGGGGCACCTGGGAATACCCTAACGGTGCTGGGGTAGGTTGTACCTGTAGGGGAGGTAGGAGAAATGAGGTACCTGGCACTGCAGAGAGCATGGTGGCACCAGGGGAGCTGGTGCTGTGGGGTGACAGCAGGATAACCGGGACTGTAGGGTGACACCAGAGGACCTGACAGCGTGGGGTAGGACGTGGGGGCATGGCACTCTGTCCAGGGACACAGCACAGCATAGGAGGGATGGATGCTGCCTTGTCCCAGTCCTCCAGCCCTGTGTCGAGCTGCCACCGGGGCAGGGGACACAGCAGCTGAGTGGCCCCAGTGTGGTGACAGCAGCCTCAATGCTCATGGTGACCTCTGTGGCCAGAGGCCAGCTGAGGAGTCACCATCCCTGCTGACAGCCCTGGAGTGGGGAGGTGTGGTGGTGCTGAGGCTCCTTGTCTCCTAGAGTCCCTGAGATGGGGAGGGGTCCCAATCCTGCTCCTTGCACCCACTGATATTGTCACCCCAACTCTTAACACTGCTTGTCACCCCCTGCCCCGGGATCATGTCCGTGGTTCCTGTCAGCTTCCACTGGAAGATAAATTGTTTCCTGGTGTCCTGACTGCCAGCTCCTGCCTGCGCCTGCCAGCTCCTGCCTGTGCTGTGGGCTGGGGACAGTGCCTCTGGCACAGACAGGCAGTGCAGCAGGGGCAGCAGCACTGCCAAGGACATAGTGATGTCAATTGTGGGGTTGGACCAAGCAAGGGAGTCACTCTGGGACTCCCAGCACCAATCCTGAAAGCATTTTCCCGTGGGTTTTCCATGGGTTTCCCTGTCAGGTCATTGCATGCCATGGGGAATAGTGGTATTGAAGCTCCTCACTGTGGGTGCTGGTGATATAGGGGTCTGACTGGATGAGTACTGGGCATCTCTTTGGGGCTGGCAGGGGCTGTGTAGGCAGATGGGGGGATGCCACCCAACCCCCAGCACCCTGATTCTCTCCCTGCTGCCACAGGTTCCAGAAACACGTCCACACCTACCGCATCCTGCCGGACGAGGAGGATTTCCTGGCCGTGCAGGTGGGCAGCGCGGGCACAGGACACCCTCTGGCTCATGGGCAGTGGGGGGTCTCCAGCTCAGCAGTGCTCAGACCTGGTCCTGTGAGGTTGCCTGTCTCTCTGGCTGTGCTGGGTGGCTGTGCCGGGCTCAGCGCTGGCCTGATGCCACATGCATGCCCGGCTGTGCCGGATGGCTTGGCTGTGCCCGTCTTGGCCAGCACCGGGTATTTTTAGAGCAACAGAACACTCTTTGTGCTGGCCAGGTGGGCAGGAAAAGCTGCCCCTGGGAGGGAGGAGGCCAAGGGATGGCTGCTGCCTGCACCCTGTCAGCCCTGCAGGCCCTGTTGCAACGGGCCCTGCTCCCCACCATGGGGCTGTGGGGTCAGGCCCCATCCTGCATTGGGGTCCCTGCATGGAGGGGTTCCTGCACAGTAGCGTTTCTGCATGGGAGTCTCTGCATGAGGGGGTCCCTGCATGGGAATATCCCTGCATGGGAGTCTCTGCATGAGGGGATCCTTGCATGGTGTTATTCCTGCCTGAGGGTCCCTGCATGGTGGTATCCCTGCCTGGGGAGATTGCTGTTTGGGGACATCCCTGCATGGTGGCATCCCTGGATGGGGGGTTCCCTGCTTGGTGGTGTCTCCACCTGTTGGGGGTCCGGTGATGTTGGCTGCAGGCGCTGATGGTCCCGGTGTCCCCATGTCCCCACAGACGTCACAGGGGGTGCAGGTGCGGCGCTTCAAGACGCTCAGCGAGCTGATTGCCCTGTACCTGCAGCCCAACCAGGGGCTGGTCTGCACCCTGCTCTTCCCTGTCGAGAGGGAGAAAGAGAAGGAGACCGTGGAGGACAGGGACTACTCGGGTATGGCAGGGTGACATGGGCGGGTGAATAGGGTCCTGAGACCCCTGGGGTGGCGGTGACTGGCCCTCTCATTGCCCCATTGCAGATGGAGAGGATGAGAAGCCACCATTGCCACCACGCTCTGGCTCCACCAGTTTCTCTGGCACCTCGATGGGACTTAGCCCCACTGGCCTGGGACCATCTGTGCCAGAGGGGCCAGTGGAGAGGTGAGGGTCTGTCTGTCTCCTGCCTGTCCCCTGTCTGTCCCCTGCTCCTTCCTGCTGGCTCTCAACCCCTGGGTGCTCTCTCTGCAGCACCAATGGGGTCAGCAGCATCTCCCATGAGTACCTGAAGGGCAGCTACACCCTGGACCTGGAGGCAGTGAAGGGAGGGGCCAACAATCTCCCCCACCTCAATAAGACCCTTGTCACCTCCTGCAAACGGCTGCACAGGTGAGTGCCGCATGCTGGGACAGATGGACAGATGGAAGGACATCTGTACCACCCAATGAGCCGGCTCCTCTTGCCCCTCCAGTGAGGTGGACAAGGTGCTGGCAGGGCTGGAGATCCTCTCCAAGGTGTTTGACCAGCAGAGCTCCCCCATGGTCTCCAAGATCCTGCAGCAGGTAAGGGGAATATGGGGACACAGTGGTGGCAACCCCCCACCATGGACTGCACCCACAGGCCCCACTATGGCACCATCCATGGGTGGTGGGAAAGCCTGTGGAGAAACACTCACCGTCCTGCCCCATCCCAGATTGCCAGTGGGCTCTGCTACTTGGGGTGGGGGGAGGCTCTGGGGTGGGTCTGGGATTCACATTGCAGTACTGGGGTGTCCTGCTGGGGGTTGCAGACAGCAGGGCAGAGCGGAGAGCAGGAGCTGGAGAACCTGGTGCTGAAACTCTCTGTGCTGAAAGATTTCCTGTCCTCCATCGAGAAGAAGGTGAGGCTGGGGATGCAGGGGTGGATGGCCTGATGGGGGTGTTCTGAGGGGTCTGGATGAGCTGGAGGGACTGTGGGGCTGGACACTCATGGGACTGGGGCAGCTGGCAGGGATTGCTGGGCTGGTGGAGCTGAGGGACAGGGGATTGGGGCTTCTGGGATTGACACACCAGTGGGACTGGGGAGGGCCAGTGGAGCTGGCACTGGTAGGGCTGAGGGGGCCAGTGGGGCATTGTGTACTGCAAGGGCTGGTGGGCCATGGAACATTGGTGGGACTGGAGGAGTTGGTGGAGCTGGGGGGACTGGTGGGCTCTCAGCTGACCCTGTTGGGGCTCTGGCAGGCACTGAAGGCCTTGCAGGAGATGAGCTCGGCCACCCCCACCACCCCACCTCAGCCCCTCTCCCGCAAGGCAAAGAGCATCCCAGTGCAGACCTTCGAGGTGAGCCTTACCCTGCACCCTGCCCTGCCCAGTTTTGGAGTTTTGAGAGGATTTCAGAATCACCTGAGTACCTCTGATGTAACACTGAGGGCATAGACCCCTAGGTGTCTCTGGAGGAGGCCAGATGCCAGATTGGGTGCTGTGTCCTCCCTCATCCCAGTGTCCTCTGCCAGGTGAAGCTGGATATCACCCTGGGAGACCTGACCAAGATTGGGAAGTCACAGAAGTACACGCTGAGCGTGGATGTGGAGGGGGGTAAACTAGTGGTGCTGAAGAAGCAGAAAGACTCCCAGGAGGACTGGAACACCTTCACCCATGACAAGAGTGAGTGGGGAGGCATCTGGGGGCCCCAGTACCTGTGGGACCGCCTTTCTGCAGGGAAGCATCCCTGTGAGGCTCGGTGGTAGGCTGAAAGCTGAGGGATTTCCTCATGCTGGGGGTGTTCCCATCTCGGGGGTCCCCCAAAGCATGGACTGGGGGGGTCCCAGCACCCAGCTGGCACCCAGCACCCTCTCAGCTCTTGCCACTCCTCCCCAGTCCGGCAGCTGATCAAGTCACAGCGGGTGCAGAACAAACTGGGCATCGTTTTTGAGAAGGAAAAGGATAAAACACAACGGAAAGATTTCATTTTTGTCAGTGCCCGGGTAGGTAACGCTCAGCTAGGGGTGGGCAGGGGACAAGGGGTCCCTTACAGGCATGGGGTGGGGCAGGATTTAACCCCTGGGCCCTGGTAGGGCTCAGGGACAGGCACCGGCTACCGGTGCCTGATGGCTGGGTGATGTCCCTGGAGAGGTCTGCTGCGCCCAGAAGGTGCCAAGTTTGTCTGAGCCAAAGCAGGGGGGCTGGAGAGGGTTGTGGGGAGTCCCTCTACCCCCCAACTCACTGCCCTCTCCTGCAGAAGCGTGAGGCCTTCTGCCAGCTCCTGCAGCTGATGAAGAACAAGCATTCTCACCAAGATGAGCCTGACATGATCTCTGTCTTCATTGGCACCTGGAACATGGGTGAGAAGGGCTGGGAGCAGCTGACGGTGGGGTGTCAAGGCCCTGGGGTCCCCCCTAACTGTGCTGTCCGCCCTGCAGGCAGTGTTCCCCCTCCTAAGAACATCACTTCGTGGATCACCTCCAAGGGGTTGGGCAAGACCCTGGATGAGGTAACGATGGCCATACCACATGACATCTACGTCTTCGGCACCCAGGAGAATTCTCTGGGAGACAAGGAGTGGGTGGACTTTCTGCGCACTGTCCTCAAGGACTTCACAGAGGTTGAGTACCGCCCGGTAAGAACCAGGGGATCCAGGGGACCCTGGAGGCTGTGGGATGCAGGCACTGGTGGGTGGTGGAGGTGTGTGATGCTCAGTGTCCTGGGAGTGGCTGTGCTCTGCCTCTGTGACACCAGCTTTTCTGGGGTGCTCTCATGGTTTTGGGTGGCTGTGGGTGATCTCCTGGTGCTGGGTAGCTGTGGATTGATGGTGGTGGGATTCCCTGGGGAACAGCCCTTGGTGGGAGAGGCTGGGGTAAAGCAGTAATGATCATCTCCTGTGGACACACCAGAGGGGCCCCCATGGCCCCAGGGGGCCCCAGCGCGTGCTGGCAGGGGCTGAGGGTGCTGGCACCCACAGGTGGCCATGCAGTCCCTGTGGAACATCAAGGTGGTGGTGCTGGTGAAGCCAGAGCACGAGAACCGCATCAGCCACGTCAGCACCTCCAGCGTCAAGACAGGGATCGCCAACACCCTGGGTAGGGACACAGCAGGGCATAGAGGGACACACGGGGTGTGCACTGCACTGGGGGGAGTCTTGGGGTGTCTGTGTTATGGGGGGGTTCTGTTGTTGCATGAGGAGTCCCAGCATGTGTTCCTTGCATGACGAGGAGTCCTGGTATGTGGGCATTGCATGGGGCGGGGTCCGTGTTGCACAAGAAGGGGTCCCGGAGCACAGGTGTTTCACGAGGAGAGCTTTATGTGCACTGCACGGGGACGGTTCTGGGAATGTTCGCGTTGCATGAAGAGGCCCTGGATGAGTGTGCTTTGCACGAGGGGCACTCTGGGGGACTGTGTTTCATGAGGAGGGCTCTCAGCATGTGCCAGGCTGCACATGCCCGTGTCAGCTGGCCGGGGGGAACTGTGCCCAATCACTGTGACCTGGGGCTGGCTGGGTGTCCATTCCCAAGGTAGAATCGGGTTGCCTGATCCCATCCCATGTCCCCATTTCCTCACAGGGAATAAGGGTGCTGTGGGTGTCTCCTTCATGTTCAATGGCACTTCCTTTGGCTTTGTCAACTGCCACCTCACCTCTGGCAATGAGAAGACGGCACGGTGAGCACCCCCACCCTGGATTGGGATGGGACAGGGCTGTTGCCCCTGTCCTCATGCTGTGACGCCCTGTCCCCGTGTCCCCTGCTTCAGGAGGAACCAGAACTACCTGGACATCCTGCGCCTGCTCTCACTGGGGGATAAGCAGTTGAGCTCCTTTGACATCTCCCTTCGCTTCACCCACCTCTTCTGGTTCGGGGACCTCAATTACCGCCTGGACATGGACATCCAGGTCAGGGGAAGGGGTGGTAGGAGTGTGAAGGTGGGTGGGGGTATCAGCGTCCCCTTCCCAGCCGAGTGCCAACCCCTTTGTCCCCCCAGGAGATCCTCAACTACATCAGCCGCAAGGAGCTGGAGCCGCTGCTGAAGGTGGATCAGCTCAATCTGGAGAAGGAGAAGCACAAGGTGTTCCTGCGCTTCGGTGAGGACTGGGGGGCTCCAGAAGGGTCTGGGGCTGCAGCCTCTGCTGTCAGGACTGTGCTGACCCACTGCTGTCCTTGCAGGTGAGGAGGAGATCACCTTCCCCCCAACCTACCGCTACGAGCGGGGCTCCCGGGACACCTATGTCTGGCATAAGCAGAAGCCCACAGGGGTAGGTGCTGGGGCAGGGGGAGCTGGGGAGTAGATAACACCCCAATCTGAATTCCCCACCCACTCCCCACCGCCACCAGGTGCGTACCAACGTGCCGTCCTGGTGTGACCGCATCCTCTGGAAGTCCTACCCCGAGACTCATGTCAACTGCAACGCTTATGGTGAGCAGTGTGACCACCCCCAGCACCCTTGTCCCTGTTCTGGGGACAGTCCCCTTTCTCCATCCTGACTTCTTCCCCATCCTCACTGGCTGCAGGGTGCACAGATGACATTGTCACCAGTGACCACTCGCCTGTCTTCGGCTCCTTTGAAGTGGGTGTGACATCCCAGTTCGTTTCCAAAAAAGGTGCCTATGCCCAAAGGGATACCTCACTGTCCCCTGCCCCTCCATGGTCTAACCTCTACCTCTAAATGGAGAGGTCCTGGGGTGATTCCAATACCTTGCCTCTCCGTGGAGGGCTCTCCAAGTCCTCAGAGCAGGCATACATCGAGTTTGAGAGCATAGAGGCCATTGTGAAGACTTCCAGTCGCACCAAGTTTTTCATCGAGTTCTATTCTACCTGCCTGGAAGGTGAGGACTGGAATGGCAGTGGGGGGGTCCCAAAGCGCTTGAGAGGGGTCCCAGGAAGCTCATGGCATCCTGGGAGGCTCAAGCATTGATGCCATGTCCCACTACCACCACAGAGTTCAAGAAGAGCTTTGAGAACGACAGCCAGAGCAGTGACAACATCAACTTCCTCAAGGTGCAGTGGTCATCCCGGCAGCTGCCCACGGTGAGGAGGGCTGGGGGCTGACAGGGTGGGTGCTGAGAGAAGCTGCAAACAGGGAGACCCCCACTCAGTGCCAGCACTCCATTCCCTTGGCCACAGCTGAAGCCCATCCTCTCCGAGATTGAGTACCTGCAGGACCAGCACCTCTTGCTCACTGTCAAATCCCTTGATGGTTACGAGTCCTATGGTGAGTGTCCACTCCAGCACCATGCCAGCACCAGGGTGTCTGTGGGGTGCAGACCCCCAACCTCCCCCACTCTCACCCCCAGGAGAGTGCGTCATTGCCCTGAAGTCGATGATTGGCAGCACAGCACAGCAGTTCCTCACCTACCTGTCCCACCGTGGTGAGGAGACCGGCAACATCCGTGGCTCCATGAAGGTCCGGGTGCCCACGGAGCGCCTGGGCACCCGCGAGAGGCTCTATGGTGAGGGCCCCTCACCCCAGGGGGGATGGTGGGGACAGGACTCCCCCGCTGAGCCCCTCTTCCCCGGCAGAGTGGATCAGCGTCGATAAGGATGAGACGACAGCCAGCAAAGGGAAGGTGCCACTAGGTGCCAGGGCCACCCAGGAGAATGCCAAGTATGGGGGACAGGGCTCGGCAGGGTGGGCGGCATGGCTATTGCTCAGAGTATCCCTCTGGGTTGGTGTGTGGGATGTGACTGGGGACAGTCCTGATGTGCCACACAGAGCAGGGATGGGGCTCTGAGCCTCTGAATGTGGCTCTGGCTGTGTTTCGGTGGCTGAACCCCATCCTGCAGGGCAGAGCTCCATCTTGGGGATCTGAGCCCTGACCTGAGCTGATGAGACCCAGCCCACGGGGTCTGAACTTTGCCCTAGGTGATCTGAGCCCTGACCTGGGGGTCTGAACCCCGTTGTGGGGTGTGTTCAGGCCCCCCTGGGGCACCCAACACCTCCTGTTGCCAGGTCTGCGGGGCGGAAGCCCACCAGTGCTGAGCTCCCCACCACCATTCTGGCGAAGCTCCCGGAGGAGTCCGAGAAAAGCAGCACCACAGCAGCCGCTCGTCCCCCTGCCCCACACCGCAGCACCACCAGGGACGAGGCCATCCCGAGCCGGTGAGGGCATGTGGGCAGGGCTGGGGAGGGGAGATTGCTCTGGGGGTACCACGCTCACCCCTGTGCCCATAGGTCCAAGGCGGAAGCAATGCCAGAGCTGTCAGGGGGTCCCCTGAAGAACAGCTTCAACAACCCAGCATACTACGTGCTGGAGGGGGTCCCCCACCAGCTGCTGGTGCCAGGGGACCCCGGCAAGCCCCCCAAGGCCAAGGTGCAGCTGGCAGTGCCAGAGCGCTGCCAGTGCCCCTCGGCGTGCTGTGGTGGCGAGAGTGATGAGGAAGAGGACCTCGGCACCCTCAACCTGCCACCGCCGGATTTTCCTCCTCCACCACTGCCACGGGAGCTGGAGCTCCCCCCAAACACCTTCTTTGGCACCCCCAAGGAGCTGCCGGTGTCCACTGGATGTGAGGACCCCAAATCCCACCCTGCTGCCTTTGGAGAGGCACCCCTGCCCAAGCTGCACCCCCGGCCACCCCCAGCTGCCAGAGCTGGATTTGGGATGGAGGGGGCTAGTGGGACACCTGTTACCGGGGGGCTGCCTGCAGTTGGGGGACTGCCCACTCCTGGGGGCCTGCCAGGAGGGCTGCTGGATGACCGCTCCTGCTCGGTGCTGCAGATGGCCAAGACGCTGAGTGAGGTGGACTACGGAGGTGGGAAGGGGAGGGTGGTCCCCCCACCACCACTGCTGGCCAAGGGGGGGTTGCCTCCCCGCTGCCTGCACCCCGACTACGGCCGCCCCCTTGCCTTCCCCCCCCACTCCATCCAGGAGAGCATCCAGGAGGACCTGGCTGAGGAGGTGGGTGACACAGGGTGGGTGGGGGTCCTCAGCACCTCAGTTGGGGCTCCCTTTGGGGTGCCCCGTGGTGCTGAGGCTGTTGGGGTGCAGGCGCTGGGCCGTGGTGTGGGCGCCGTGCCCGGTGTAGGCGAGTGGCTGCGGGCGCTGGGGCTGGAGCGGTACGAGGAGGGGCTGGTGCGCAATGGCTGGGATGACCTGGAGTTCCTCAGGTGAGCAGCCCCCCGGAACAGCGAGGAGGGACCCCCACTCACTCCCACCACCAGCCTGGCCAACCCCAGGGGTCTGTGTCTTCCCCAGGGGGTCATAGTGATGCCTGGGTTCTGGGGAAGTCCATGGGCACGCTGCCCTTGGTGGTCCCCACTGTCCCTGGGGGTTCCCCCTGCCCACTGAAGGTCTCCGTTTCCCCTGGGGGTCCCTGCTGCCCCTGGAGGGCCCCACGGCCCCCAAAGATTCTGTGCTGCCCTGAGGAGGGGGGGCATGGCTCTCAAGGGTTTCTGTTGACCCTGGGTGTCCCCACTGCTCCCACATGCCCTTTGCCTCTTAGGATCCCTACTGCCCCCCAAGGGTCACAAAATCCCACAGCAGGGACAAGATGGAGCCTGGGTGGGCACCCAGCAACCTGAGCGCGGGCTCTAGCACCCCAAGTGAGGTGCCCGTCGGGGGCAGAGAGGCCCATATTTGTGCCTCATTCCTAGTGACATCACAGAGGAGGACCTGGAGGAGGCTGGAGTGCTGGAGCCTGGCCACAAGCGCGTCCTTCTGGAGAGCCTCCAGCTCCGCAAGTAGCTGCCACCGCACATTCAGCATCCCGTTCATCCCATGGCCCAGTGTCCCAGATCCTGCGACTGCACATTCTGCATCCTGCAGCCCAGCATCCCAAATCCTGCAGCCCTGCGTCTCAGACCTTGCAGATGTGTGTCCTGCGGCCCAGCATCCTGCATCCCACAGATGCGCATCCTGGATCCCGTGGATGTACATTCTGCATCCTGCTGCCACATATCCTGGACCCTGTGGCCGTGCATCCTGCAGCCGAGCATCCCAGATCCTGCAGCCATGCATGCCAGATCCCTCAGATCCTGTGGCCATGTGTCTGCAGCCCAGCATCCTGTGGCCACATATCCTGGGTCCCATGGATGTGCATCCCAGATCCTTTAGCCGTGCATACTGCAGCTGAGGATCCTTCATCCCACAGTCCCTCATCCTGCATCCATTCATCCTACCACCACCAGCAGCAAGTGGAAGCCCCACGACCTCCACAGCCCACCCCCCACCCTGGATGCAGGGTAATGGGGTGGGAAGGGCGAGTGGGGGGATGGGGTGGTGGGTCCTGGTCAGATAATTTCACATGAGGATCCCTACGGGGTGCCCTCACATTTAAGTTATTTTTTATTTATTGGGAGAAGGGATGGGGGAAGAAGTGTTGGGGGGTAACCCTTGGGATCCTGGCTCCCCCCATGACTCCTCACAGCTAGGAGGAGGAGGCTCTGAGCAACGATGTGTCTTGACCCAAGTGCCTTCATGTGGGATGGGGTGGG
>VZSR01003209.1:9416968-9463482 GCA_013398615.1 Brachypodius melanocephalos
GTGCTACCCCATCCCCAGGGGTCCCACCCCCACCCTGAGGGGTCCATCCCACCCAGAAGTTCCGTCCCCAGGGGTCCTATCTTCCCCATACTGGGGATTCTGTCCCCACCTGGATGGGTGTTGTCCCCACCCCCGAGTCCCTGCCCCAATGTGCGTGTTCCATTCCCATGTGGCAGGGTTCCCATCCCCACTCTGGGAGTGCCTGTCCCCACGCTGGGAGTCCCATCCGCAGTCTGGGAATCCTGCCACAGCAGAGCCAGATCAGTGCCTTCCCCCAGAACCCACCCCACACCACATGTGCCTCTGGGGCGTACTCCCACTCCCACCCAGTTTGCCCATCAGGTACTTGCTGGGTCTGTCCCCTCCCAGGAATCTGTGCTGCCCTTGGGGACAGTGGGGCTGGCAGCCGGGTCTCCTTGTGGGTGCTCAGCCCCCAGCCTTGCCAAGTGTCCTTCCAGGAGGGTCCTCAGGGTGGGGGTCCCCAGGACAGGGGTCCTCCCACTGTGCCTTCCCCACTGGGATACCCCCTCCAGACTCTCCCTGTCCCCAGAGTCCCCCAACCCCTCACTCCGGCTGAGATGAAGGATGGGCCAGGCGCCTCTGGTACCCCCCAACATCCCCCCTCTGTTACTCGGGTGTTTGGTGTGAACTTGCCCCCCACTAAACCCCCAGCTCCTGTGTTTGGAGGTGTTTGTTACACCTGGAGTGATTTTTGTCATGTTCATGCAATGGGTGTGGTGGAGCTCTCAGGGTGGCGAGGCAGGGAAGGGTCTGGGGAGGGAGGGAGATGGGGAACCAGGGGGAAGAACTGGGTGCCAGCATAATCTGAGACCCCTCCAAGCTGGCTGTACTGGTCCCAGCAAGGTGGGGACCAGGTCCCTTGTCCCCTTCCTGCCCATCTTGGGTACCTCAGACCACTCCCTCAGTGGCCTGGCATGCTCCTTGTCACCATCCCAATGCCCCCCAAGACCTTCTTCATCATCACCCCACAAAGGGCCCCTAAGAGGCCAGGGGGGCTGTGTGGGGCATTGTTCTCCTCACCCCACTTAAGGGGACTTCCCATGGGGTGCCCCCTCAGCTTCCTGCAGCTGCATGGGATCTTTGATTGGGGGGTACCCAAAATAATCCCTAAGGTGCTGGGGGCCTGTGGCATCACCTGGGGGGTTCTGGTGGGTTTTAGAGGGTTCAGGGGTGGGCATTATGCAGCCCCCCCAGCCCTGCAGCTCTTGGCGGGGGTGGGGCGCAGCAAGGGCTGAGGGCCAGCAGCAGCGTCAATAAATTAAGTTTAATTTGGATTAGTGGCGTTTGCAAACATGGGTAATAAATTACAGAATGGTTAAAAAACCAAAAAACTAGAGAAAAGTGGGGAACCCACCTCGGGGGGACTGGGAGGGATACAGGGGGAACAGGGACACGTGGATGGGCTGCCAGCATCCTCACCATGCCACTGAAGCCCAGCAGCACGGCAACACTGGTGTAGTGGGTAGCTGGGCACGAGGGGCCCACCAGCACCACCGCCCTTTTGGGAGTTCCCCCTTTTGGGAACCCTTTGGGAGGTCACAGGGTGGTGCAGGGGGGTCCCAGCTGCACCCGTGCCAGCTCCAGTGGGAGCACCCAACCTGCTGCTGGCAAGGGGCCATGGCTGCTCCGAGGCATCCCACTGGCTGCTCCAGGGGGTCCATCCCACAACAGCCCCCTGGGTGGGGGGGGGGCACCTCACCCCCAGCTGTTCTGGTGCCCTGTCCCCATTGGCAACGCCTGCAGCAATGCGGGTGAGCGCTGAACCTCCCAGCCCTGCATCTACCCCCCCAAAGTCTTGGGGGGTGGGGGTGTGTCTTCTTCCTCCCAGGGTGCTGCTGGGGGGCCATCCATGTCAGCAGGCAGGATCTGGGGGAAATCAACCCCTCCCCACACCAAGGCGCGTCTCCACAGCGGACTCTCCGGCACCGCCCACCCAGTGGGCCCCAGAGCCGCCCCCATAAAGTGCTTCCTCGCCCCCAGCCCAGCGGCACAGACCACTGAGGGGGGCATCTCCTGGGGTGAAGCTGGACCACCCGCAGTGCTGTGGGGAGCCCCACATCTCTCCCCAAACCTGGAGTGCTCCAGGAGCCCCCAGACCCGAAGACTCTGCCAGGGGCACGCTGGCTGAGCATGGGGGTGGCGTCCCCCGCCTTGCACCCCCACGGTCCCACGGTACCCACGGGCGTCGGTGGGAGCTGCCCCCGCTCCGGGTCCGTCCCATCAGCGCAGGGTCCGGGAGGTGGCGGAGGGCGGTCCCTGCTCCCTCTCCCCGTTTGCTGAAGCATCGTGGCTGGATCCGTGGTGGGGGCGGTGGGTGGAGAGCGCCAGGGTGGGGGCCGAGGGGGGTTTGGGGGGTAGCCGGATCCGGTGATTCAGCGATCAGAAGAGGTTTGTCTTGATGCCGTTTGGTTTCCGATGGAAGGAGGAGAGGACGCCGGAGAAGGGTCCCGGCACAGCCTCGGTGGGCTGCCAGGCCTTCAGCAGCTCGGCCGTGTTGGGGGCACCGCTGCCGCCCCCCACCCCTGCCCAGAGGGGTGCCTTGAGAGGCTGGGGGGCATGGCCGGGTCCCAGGGGTGCCCCCGCGCCAGGGCTGGGGCTCAGGCTGCCTCCGGGGCTGCCGATGGCAGCAGCAGGCAGGGATGCCGTGCTGTCTGGAGTCGGGCTGCAGTTGGATTCCTTGGATTCGTCGTCTTCCGAGGAGGAGCGCGGCTCCGACTTCTTCCCGGCGCTGCCGGTGCCACTGGCACCCTTGGCATTGGCCGCACGCTCCTGCTTGCGGAATTTGGCTCGGCGGTTCTGGAACCACACCTGGAGAGGACGGAGGGGATGGGAGCACCCCTTGCCATGGTGTCGGAGGGTTCGGGGAACCCATGGGTGTAGGAGCCCTCCGAGGTGGGCCTCACAACCCTCCATTCCTTCGGGGGGGGTAATGTGTTCCACATCACCAGAGGGATCCATGTATCCACAATAATGTGGATTTGTGAGGTCGATGCCAGGCACTGGCGCGTGCTCCAGTGTTGGCAGGGGAGGGAAATGGGGAGGGGACATCGTCACACTGCACCCACAGCTGCACCTTGCACTGTCAGAGCCCACCCCACAGCCGACATCCCCCAGCTCCCCACGGTGCCAACAGTGGGATCCACTTCACTCACCACCCCCTCTGAGAGGGAGGGGGCCAGGACCCCCACTCCTGTGGATCCCTACATTCCTATGGGGACAGATGTTCTGACAAAGGGGGTGTCTGCACTCACCGAGGGGGGTCTCAAGCCACAAAGCGGGGGGGTGGTCTTCACTGACACAGGGGGGAATCCCACACACAAGGATCCCACAAAGAGGGGTCTGCATTGACACAGGGTGTCTGCACTCACAAAGGAGGATCTGCACCCACATGGGGGGTCTGCATCCCCCCAGGAGAAATCTGCACTGACACAGGGGACATCTGCACCCACAAAGGGCCACTCTCTGTCGTCCTTGGCCTCTCACCAACATCAAGGTGTTTGGGACCGGACTAAATCATTGATTACAGTGACGGTACTGTGGTACGAACCAATGTACGCACCCTACTGGGAGCCAGGCTGTCCCCCCAAGCTTCCAGCAAAGCAAGGCTCTGACAACAGTGTCCCCTTGCTGCGGCAGTGCAAATGCCAAGTCCCTTCCTGTCGCCCCTCCCAGTGCAGGGAACAGAGCAGCAGCATCCCATGGTCAGGGTCCCTTGCTCCGGTGGGATCAGAGCCTTCCAGCTCCATCCTCAGCCCCCCAGCCCCTCCTCCCTCCCCGGAGCTGACCTGCACCCGAGCCTCGGTGAGGTCGATCTTGAGGGCCAGCTCCTCGCGGGTGTAGATGTCGGGGTAGTGGGTCTCGGCAAAGACCCTCTCCAGTTCCTTCAGCTGGGAGCTGGTGAATGTTGTCCGGATCCGCCGCTGCTTCCGCTTCTCGTTGATCCCTGACGGGTCCGAGAAGAATTTGTAGGGAACTGAGAGGGAAACAGGGAGTCAGTACTGCCGGTACAGAGGGAGGGCTGTGAGGGATGGACACTGGGGGACACCTGGGCACGGGGCGTCTAGAAGGGATTGACGGAGCCAGAGGAAATGGACCGAGAAAGGATGCACCAGCCATGAGACACTAGGCAGGGATAGATCGGGCAAGGGTGAATCAAGCAGAGATGAACCGGGAAGGAATGGACTGAGAAGGGATGAACGGGAAGGGATGGACCGGGCAGGGGACACTGGCCAGGGATAAATGAACTGGGAAGGATGAACTGGATAGGGGTGAACCGGGAAGGGAAAGACGGAGCAGGGAAGGGCTGGGCAAAAATCGTCTAGGAAGAAATACACGGGGAATACATAGACGGGCAGAGGATGCACTGGGCAGGGGAATCGGCAAAGGATAGATGAGCCAGGAAGGACGAACTGGGCTGGGGTGAACTGAGAAGGGCACAGAAGGACGAACTGGGACCGGGCAGGATGAATCAGGGGATGGACCGGGCACGATGAACCGGGCAGGATGAAGCAGGCAGGACTCCGCGGGCAGGGGGGGAAAGACGAGGGCAGGGCTGGATCGCTGACCCTGCTGCCCCTCCGGTCCCGTTAGTTCGTTGGGACGCGGGGCCTCGGGGCAGGAGCAGGGCTGGGGGGGCAATGCGGTGCCGGTGCGGGTGGGGCGGCCGGTACCGATCGGCAGCTCCTTCGTTGTCGGCGCAACCACAGGCAGCGCCTACGCGGTGGCAACGAATGCGGAGCGGGTAGTGGGGTTCCAGCGGCGAGGACCTTCCCCAGCTCCGTTGTGGGGCCGCCACATCTCCAGGGATCCCCGGGGATCCGCCGCCGTGCTTGTGAGGGTTCATCCCCAGCGGCGGAGGCGAGCGGGGAGACCCGGGACGCGAAGCGGTAGGGACCGAGCCAGGCAGCGCCAGCCTGGGCTTCGGGCACCGGCAGCACCGGGAACCGGCAGGACCTAGCATCAACAGTGCCAAGAATAGATAGCACCGGGAATCGATGTCATGGGGAACCTCGGACCGACAGCAGCCGTCACGGAGGCATCGAGTCTGACAATGCCAAGCACCGGCGGCAACGGGAACGGGCAGCACCGGGCACTAGTGGTAGCGTGCACTGACGGTACCGAGAACTGACAGGTACCGGGAACTTGCAGGAACGGGAACTGTCGGCACCGGGAACAGACGGTTCCCGGAACCGGCGGCATCGAGCACTAACGGTGTTGGGCTCTGGGGTCACGGGGAACCGATGGTATCGGTCACCAATGGTACCTGGAACCGATGGTTACGAATCCTGACAGTGCCGGGCACCAGCGGCATCGGGAACTGGCAATAACGGGCACTGTCGGCACCGGGAATCGATGGTCAGCACCGAGCATTGGCGGTACTGGACAACAACGGTACCGGGAATTGGTGAGATCGGGCGCCAGCGCTACCGGGAACCGGCAGGAATGGGCACCATTGGCATCGAATCCTGACGGCACAGGGCAGCGGCGGCTCCGGGAACCGACAGTATCGGGCACCGACGGCATCGAGTTCTGACAGTACAGGAGACCGACGGCTCCGGCAACCGATGGCACCGAGCCCTGACATCACCGGCAGCCGCTAGTCCCGAGCCCCGGCGGCCCGGTCCCCCGCCAGTTCCGATCCCCGCCAGCCCCGACGGCGCGGCCGCTCCCTCACGCCCGTCCAGGCGCTGCTCGGGGACTGTCCCTGGTGGCTCCCGGCGGGTCGGGGGTCCTTCTCCCTTACCTGCCGAGTAGGGCGAGGGCTGGTGGTCGCGGAGGGCACCCAGGGCGCAGCTGGCGGAGGCGAGGGGGGCGCAGGCGGGCGCGGGTCCGAAGCCCCCCCGCATGGGGCTGTACTGGAAGGAGCCCGCCTGGCTGCAGGGGCTGAACTCGTAGCTCGCCTCCATGGCGGCCACGCAGGACTCGTAGGAGTTGAGGTAGGAGTAGTCCATGGCGAGCCCGGTGCGGCCCCGGCTGCCGCCCGCCCGTCCCCGCCGCCTCCTGCCCGCCGGGCCCCCGCCCGCCCCCGCCGCCGCCGCCGCCGCCGCCGCCCCGGCCCGTTAATATACCGGCGGGGGGAGCGCGGACAAAGGCTGCGCTCGCCGGGGGCTTTTGCATGACAATATCTCCCGGGGACGGCGGGAGCGGGCGGAGCCGACACCCCCCTCCCCTCAGCCCCCCGCCCCCCTTAACCCTTCGTGGGCGCATGCACCCCCCACCCCGGGCCGACTACGGCATCCGCTGCTTCAGGGCGAGGGGTGGAGGAGAGCGGCCCCTGGGCACTCCCCGAGTGCTGCTCGGCGGGCCCGCTCTGGGACCAGCGCTCGGACCTTCCTCTCGTGTCCCCATCCTTCTGTAGCATCCTTGTCCCCAACGCCATCGCCATCCCATCCTATCCCAGTCCTGTCCCTGTCCTCATCCAATTCTATCCCATGTGCGTCTCCATCCTGATCCTCATCTCCCTGCCTGTCGCTATGCCGTGCCGTGCCAGGCCATGCCTCTGGGGCTGAGCATCTCAGGGGCAGGAGGGCAGCAACGCCACCACACCCCATCTCTGGGTGCCCTCCACCGTCCCCGGGTGCA
This sequence comes from Brachypodius melanocephalos, assembly GCA_013398615.1. NCBI lineage: Eukaryota > Metazoa > Chordata > Aves > Passeriformes > Pycnonotidae > Brachypodius > Brachypodius melanocephalos. The sequence continues at coordinate 9,423,572 of VZSR01003209.1, forward strand.
TGGGGGAAGCAGGCGGCTTTGGAGGGGCACTCAGCCCCATCCCTCTCTCCTCGGGGGGCTCTGGCCCTTGCAATCCCCTCCGCAGTTTTCAGGCCGGATGAATTTCAAAGCACGCCATCCCCCCAGCCCCCTGCAGGGACCAAGGCAAAGGCTTTCGCCCCTTTCAGCGGCACCAGAGGGGGATGTGGGTAGGGGGGGATGCGGGAGGATTTGGGGAGGATTTGGCGGGATTTGGGACATTTTCAAGACAAACACTTTCCCTAAAGAGGATTTAAAAGTCTAATTGTTCCCAATGAAGGGCATTGGGCCCCCCAGGGGACCGGGAGGGCGGGGGAAGAACGGATTCTGGCTGGGTCCTGTGGGATCGGTTCGAACCTGTCCTGTCCCATGTCCTGCCCTGTATCCAAACCCGCAGCCCGTCCACCTCCCCTATATACTTCTCCCATCTCCTGTCCTAACCTATGTCTTTCCACATTTCCTGCAATGCCTCCTGACCTGTGTCTTGCCCTGTGTTTTGCCCAGTATCCGGTCTTGGTTCCTGCGCCACATTTTGCCCCATCTCCCTCCCTGTCTCTTGGCCCATGGCCTGCCATCCGTCCTGCCCTGTGCCCTGCCCCATGCCCATCCTGCATTCTGCCCCACATCTCAAGCCACAAAAAGTCCTGCTCCCTCCTGGTCTCGGTTCCCTGGGGACAGCCCCCTCTGCCCCCGGCTGGTCTCTGCTCCCCCGCCCGGGCCCCCGGTGGGTGCTGGCGGTGCCCCCCCGCGCCCACCCCAGCTGCGCGGCCGAAGCGGGCAGGTTGCTAAACAAGTTAATTCGATCAGGGCGTGGGGCTGGCGCGGAGCGAGGCCCCACTGTCGGGCTACTGGAGCTGTGAAAAGTTAATTCAATTAAGTTTTCCCTCTAAACTAATTAGGCAGCAATCTGCCACGCAAGGAGCTGCTGGTGCTACCCAGAGCCGGGGAGAGCTGGGAGGGCGAGGAGGAGGAGGGAGATACAGGGGGAGAGCAGAGGGAGGGGAACGTGGGATGGGGCGCAGCTGGGGAGTAGAGCCAGGGAACTGTCCCTACATCCCGTGGGATGTGGATGTGGGTGATCCCTGCGGACTGTGGTGGATGGAGGGAGATGGGTGCTGGCAGTGGCCCAGCTGTTCCCGTGCAGCCGAATGGGGGGTGGGGGGGGTTGAAGGCTGAGGCCCCCTGCCCCCAAAACGGGTAGCATTGGCAGCGGGGGGAGGCTGGGCACAGTGGGGGAGATGGGGACAGGGACGCTCATCACTCCATCCCGTTGTGTGCTGGGAGCTGCCTGTAGGCTTGGAGCTATGTCCATGTGCCTGGGTGAATTGGGGTCCCTCCAGAGCTGGTCGGGGTGGCTGATGGGACCCCTTATGATAGAACGGCTCCAAAGGGACTGTCCGGTGTGATGGGGGACTCCTTCTAATGGCACTCCTTGAATTGGACCCTTCTGATGGGTGGACCCCCTCTGATGGAACCCCTCCATTGGACCCCATGATGATGGGACCCTCTCTGATGGGATCTCTCTGCAGGATTCCCTCTGATCACACCCCAGCTCTAGCCCCAGCGTGGCTGGGATGATATCACCCGCCTCACCATTGCCGTATCTCCCACACTCTCCAGCCTTCATCACCCCATGGAGTCCCCTAGGTTATGTGTCAGGGCCTCCTGGTGAATCCCCCAGCCCCACAGCTGCTCCCAATGGTGCTGGAGGCCTCTGTCCACTGCCACATTGTTCCTGGGGACAGAGCTGGTGTGCTCCAGGGTGTTCTGAGCCCCCACGCTGGTGTCACTCTCTGCCCTGACTGGATCAGGTGCCAGCATGTGGTTCAGATGCTGGGAACTGAATGTGTCTGGCACAGCCAAAGAGGATTCTTCCTCCAGATCCCATGCTCCCAGGCACTCTTCCTGGCAGGAGAAGCCCATTTACCTGTGTTGGCACCAAGAAAACCACCTCAAAGGGTTGTGGAGGGCTCATGTGGCCCTGGCTCCTGCCTGGGGCTATGATCCATGGGGCTGGCACAGCTTGGCACAGTGGGATGTGGCATGGTAGAGGGTGGCACAGTGTGGAATGGCATGGTACAGGATGATGTGACTTGGCATGACACAGCGTGACCTGGCACAGCGTGACGTGGCAGTGTGATGGCACACCACAGCGTGACATGATGTGACCCAGCACAGCATGGCAGGGCTCAGCTGTGTCCCCGTGGACAGCTGAGCACACACACGAGGGCACACCCCAGTGAACAGCTGTGCTCAGAGGGGCACACCCACGCACACATGTACCTTACACCTTTGTGCTTCCATCACACACATCCACACCTCAGTGCACACCTCAATGCACCTGTGGAAGTGAATCTGACCTTGGGAGACTCCGGCAGAGCCTGGTGACACTCCCAAAGCCTCCACAGATGGGATCCCACTTCAGCCCCTGGCATTAAGCCAGGAAAAAGCTACCGCAATAGGAAGAGGGTTGAAGTAATCCCCTACCAAATCTCCTTGTGTCCCTGGAAGACAAGAACCAGCACCAGAACCAAACCCTCCTCAGGGTAGGGGTAACAGTGGGATGGGGATCCTGTCTGCATCCCAAGGGACAGTGACTTGGGGCTCATTAATCCTGTGAGGGTTCGTTTTCCACATGTATTTCATGTTCTACTCTTCAAAAGCCATGTCTGGGGTGGTCCCAGTAGCGACCATGTCTCCTATTCCACCGTAAGCAGCTCCCTGAAGGAGCTCCCATGGGGGGGACACAGCCTCTGTGTGTCCATGGGGACAACTTGGACAGCTCAGTTCCACCTGAGACATTAAATATTTCCTGGAAGAAGGTCATGAGAAAAAGATTCAGCAAGTGGTTTGGACCAGGATGTTGCCTGCCTGGGCTGGGGAGATGTGACAGTGGGTCCTATCTCCCAGTGGTGTTCCCTAATCTTGATGACATTCCTGGCTCCTGGTGATGAGCAGGAGACCCAGGAGTGCCCTGGGATAAGGATGGTGGTTTCAACAGCTGCTGTTTCTGGGGACGCAAAGGGTTGGATGCACATAGCATGTTTATTGCATAAAGAAACAGGGACGATACAGAGCAAGTATTTGTGGCTTTTATACTCACACTCAGTTCCCATTCCCCACCTTGCCAGCTCAGCTAACCCAGCAAGCCCGCTCCCATGGGAATGACAAATTCATCCCGGCTCCCGCATGGTCCCCAATTTGCTTCCCCCTTCCTTAAAAAACTCCAACACCCTGTGAAACCCCAGGATCATCCACTGACCCATCCCTGAATGGCACCAGGGCACCTTGTCACCCACAGCTGCACCTCTAGAGCCCTTCATGCCCATTCCAGGGCAGCTCCTGCCCATATCTGTGTCCGTGCCTGTGTCCATACCCAGTGGTGGCAGACTATGGCTCTGCCCTCTCTGATGCTGCTCACTCCAACTTCTGGGGTATTTTATTGTCACTGTGAGTGCCCAGCGCTGCCTACAAGAAGTAAGTAATCTTTTCAGGGCTCAGCGGTGCCTGGATCTCCAGTTTTCGGGCCTTGCTGTTCTTCTCTACAATCTCCAGCCGCAGGGTCGGCACTTTGGATTTTTCTGTGCTGGAGGAAGACCCCTCTGTGGTCTTCAGGAGCTGCTTGTCGGAGTCCTCCACGATGATCCTGAGGGTGCAGCCCCGTGGCAGCAGGTCCTGCTCATAGGCAGCTGCCAGCTGGTTCACCACACGCCGCTCCACCTGAGGGACAGACCAGATCCTGACAGGAAAACCCTGTGGAAAGCCTCCCATGGAGATGGACAGCTCCTCCCCACCCTCAGGTAGTGCAAAATCACGCAACCTTTTTTTCATCCCACTAATTCCCTGTCTCTGAAGTGTGAGTGTGCCACTTCTTTCTCCAGACCATGGACATGTCCCCAGAGATGAGGACAGTCAGACCCACACAGTCATGAAATCATGGAAGGGTTTGGGTTGAAAAGGACTTTTCAAAGTTCGTTAACATTTCATACCCCCTGCCATGGGCAGGGACAACTCCCACTAGACCAGGTTGCTCCAAGCCATGTCCAACCTGGCCTTGAACACTTCAGGGATGGGGCTGCCATGGCTTTTCTGAGCAATCTGTGTCAGAGCCTCACCACCCTCACAGGGAAGAATTTCTTCCCAATATCCCATCTAACTGTGCCCTCTTGCAGTTTGAAGCCATTTTCCCTTAATTTATTATTCTAGGCCCTTGTCTGAAGTCCCTCCCAGCTGTCTTGGAGCCCTTTTAGGCACTAGAAGAGGCTCTGAAGTCCAAAGAGCCTTCTCCTGTTCAGTTTGAACACCCCCAGCTCTCTCAGCCTGTCTCCAGAGCAGAGGGGCTACAGCCCTCAGAGCATTTCCATGACATCCTCTGGATTTGCTCCAGTGACTCCATCTCTCTTTTGATGCCTTTCCAATTCTGGCTCTCCCTGGACAGTGGTGCTGGAGGTGACAACACAAATTCACCCCAGCTTCCCTCTTGCCTTCACCTCGTGTTTGATGGAGCGGGCACCATAGTGAAGATTGTAGCCATCAGCCAGCACGTCCATGACCTCCCTGTCCCACAGCAGTGTGATGTTGTGCCTTGCCTTGGCCTGTCAGGAGGAGGGGAGGAAAAGGAAGAAGAATTATGGATGCCCCCCAGCAAGCCTGGCATCCTTCTTGAGCAGTGAGGATGCTGCACGGGGGTGCTGAGAAGGGCTGAGCTCCACCAGACCAGTTCTTCCACAGCAAAGGGACTCCAAAATCCTGTTTAGCCCCCAGAGTTCAGATGTGCAAAGACGAATTAGACAAATTACATCTATGAAGGCAGCCTGGAGCTCATCTCTCCTCCAGTCCAAGAGGAACCATCTCTGCTGCTACCAGAGGTCCCAACTCTCCCCAGTACCCCAAATCCAACGGCTTGTATGATGATAGTAAAGGTACACATCATTGTGTATCGCTACCCCAGGACAGATGCTTCAGCAGGGATTTCTTCCAGAGTTGTTCTGAGAAGTCCCCTATAGAGCCATTGATTTTTTTTTTTACCTTTTTGGCCCAAAAACTGAGCTCCTTATTGACCAGCTGGATGAGCTCCGAGTGGCAAAAAGGGAGAAAATAGACAATTTCATTGATCCTCCCCAAGAATTCATCCCGTCTGAAGTGAGCCTGCAGGGAGAAGGGAGGAGGTGAGCAGGGAGAGGGATGGTGACCCTGACAGGAACAGCAGTGGGAGTGGCATTGCAGAAGGAGCTCCCCAGGGATCATCCCACCTCCCACAGCTCCCAGCAGCCATCCAACCCCCATGCCATGGAGCTGGACAGCATCCTGAGGTGCTTCAGAAACATCTTAAGGAAACTGAAGGTCATGGGGATGTCACTGCAGTCAGGTTTTCCTGACCTTGGGAGAGCAGGGAACCCCCAAATCACACTGCAGCACTTCCTGTCCTATGTTCCATTCCCACCACACATTGTGGCTCCACTCCAAGAGGAAAGGAGCTGTGACTTATTTCTGCTGGGCTCTGACCTCTCAAACATTTTAATGGAGTTACATCCTCTCTCTCATAGCTGGGAGAGAAACACAAGGAAGAAGTCTGGGACCAAAGCTCAGGACATCTGAAACATGAGCCATGAAAACACCATCCATACCTTCAAGATGGGGCGAATAACCTTTTCCTTGAACTGCTTGGAAATTGTGATCTTGTCAGTCATCTGGACATCCTCTGGAAGAGAGATGGATGAGGGGAGTCAGTAGGGACAGTGGGACAGTGGCTTCACCTCTGTCTGGATGAGCTGGAGCTGGGCAGTACTGCAGGACAGACCTGGGACCTCCACACGCGTCAGCAGTTTGCTTTGGCAGTGTGGTGTCCCTGCACCTGGCACTGTGGACAGCAGTTCTGGGTCCTGTGGTGCTCCAGGGGAACACCCTGTGCTGATGCGGCTCCCTTGAATGGCCAAAGAGCTCTGGGTCTGCCTCTGCTCGCTGCTCTGTGCCTACAGGAGCTGCTCCCAGAGGTTTTGGGAAGCTAAAGTGCCCAGTTGGGCTCCACAGCAGCCAATGACCTGACACACAGAGCGCACTGGCCCTCTGGGGCTGTGAGCACTGGAAAAGCCTCTGGTCTCTCCAGCAAACACCAAACTCATGTTCAGGGTGCCTGCGGCACAGCTCAGGCTGCAGTCTACTTCCCTCTGCTGACTGCAGATGGAGCCAGGGTCTGGCTGCTCTCAAATCCTGGCTCCCAGCCACTCTGGATGCTTGGCTGCAGCTCACCCTTCTTCTTCCAGTGCTGTCTTCTTCTTTGTCTTCATCATCCCAGTTCCTCCCACAGCGTCACCCATTCCACGCTCATTTGCCTCTACGTGCTGCTCGACACCAGGGTGCTCACAGCGAGACAGATTCCTGTGCTGAGGATTGGATCCTGGCATGCAGGGCAGGGCAGGGGACACAGACCCATGCTGGGTACTGGGATGCTGTCCCAGCTTTGCACCCTTGATGAAGATTGCTGCCCCTCACCAGCAGTGGCAGTTGGAAAAGCCCTCTGAGACCATTAAGCACAAATGTTCCCCTAGCACTGCCAAGCCCACTACTAAACCATGTCCCCACATCCACACATCTTTTAAATCCCTCCAGGAATGGGAACTCTGCCACTGCCCAGGGCAGCCTGTGCCAGAGCTGGACAACAATTTTGGGGAATAAATTTCCCCAATATCCAACCTAAACCTCTCCTGGCATAAATTGAAACTGTTTCCTCTTGTCCTGTCACTTATTACCTGGAAGAAGAGACTGGTGCCCACTTGGCTACATCTTCTGTTCAGGCAGCTGTAGGGAGTGAGGAGGTTCCCCCTAATGCCTGAAGTGGTGCAAGGTGCTCTGGAATCACCTGATCTAGTTCCAACCCCTCTCTCTTGGGCAGGGATGCCAATAAGTCCCAGTATTTTGGCAGAGGAGAGCTGGAAAGGCAGAGGAGCCAGCACTGCTACCAGCATTCCCACTTCCCACGTGTAATATCTGCTGCTGCCATTGGTAGATGCAGAGCCCAATGGGGAAGCTGCTCCTTCTCTTTATCTTCCCATTTATCTGCCTGCCAGGCACTTTAGTGACCTCCTGCCATGGCATCTCCACACTGAGAGCTCAGGAAATGGGCAGGAGCTCCTTGAAACCCAACTGAGGGCAGCTGCTGTGCCCAAATGCCCTCCCCAGCTCCTCTTCTGCTGCAGCTGTACCGTCCCAGAAATTAAAATTCAATGTTCTCCTCATTGAGCAGGGAAAGGTTTGGCATTTTCAAATGTTATTCTGGAAAGTTCAGTTGACAGTGTGTTTTGTCCTTTACCCAGCCTGACTGAAGTTTAAAGATTCTGAATTAAGCCAATGTCGACAGCCACTTCTCCAAAGTAAAAGGAAGAGACAGGGAGAAAAAAGCTGGAAAATAGATTTGATGCCAAAATCCAACCTTTCTTCCTGCTCCTGTGGAGCTGATGCAGGAATATGGTGTATCTGAGATGGCACAGGCTGCTGGATACCTTGAGAGAGATGTGGCATCCAGATAATAAAGATCATAAAAGGATCTTAAAAATCCCAAAGTAAGTTTTTTAAGACTGATGAGAAAAGATGGGATGCAGTCACTGTCCATGGCTTCCTGGTTATCCACAGGTATAGCAGCACCTGATGGAAACAGGTTTTCCCTCTGTTCCATGTGACAAACACTGCCTAAAAGTGACAGTCCCTGGTGCTAGCATCACCATTCATCTGTATATCCTCAGAGTTACCAGCAAAGGCACTGGAGGTTGCACATCAAGTTGTTAGTTTTCAATCTCAGAGACTGCCCTTGCTCTCCTCGTTCCCCTTTTATTACCTAATTCACATTTTGGGAAATTTTTCTCCAGGAGCCAGGAGAAAATGTGAGGCCAGGACTCCCATTCCATGGGGTAGTAAAATTCACTAAATTCAGTCCTTTTGGGAAGGACTGACAGGAAACAAAACTTTTCCTCTTTCATATGAGCACCTGAACCAGCTAGAGTCTTTTGCAGAAAGCAGGTGGAAGGGTCCCAAAAGAAAGAGAAGGGTGAGTTCATAAAGAGAATCATGAAATCACATAAGAGTTTGGGTTGAGAGGGACCTTAAAGATCACCCAGTTTCAATCCACCTACTCTGAAATCCTCATTATTTGACATTGCATCCTTCAGAGGGAGACTGCATCTTTAAGGCTCTGTCCAATCTCTCAGCCTTTCTCATCATCCACTCACTTCCCTGGAAGTGTTTCAAGCCAGGTTGGATGGGGCTTGGAGCAACCTGGCCTAGGCAGGTCCTGGCCCATGGCAGGGGGTTGGAATGGGATGGTATTTAAAGTCCCTTACAACCCAAACCCTTCTGGGGTTTCATGACTTCCTGGCAGAGGAGCATTCCCAAGTCATGTGGACCAGTTAGGACCAGTGGAGAGGGGACTGACCTGCCAAGGGATGGCTGAGCTGGTGTCAAAAGTTGTGTTAGGAAGGAGGGAGGTTCTTTAGGGATTTGAAGATTGAAACTCCAGTACCTAAGTTTTCTGCGATCCTATTCTTGCTCATCTCCATCGCCTCTTGCCGGAGCTGTAGTGCATGCTGTGCAATCTCCTCACTGGCCACGTTGGAGGTCATGATGAAGATGGCATCCTTGCAGTCAATGGTCTTCCCCTTCCCATCTGTCAGCCTGCCCTGTAACAACAGCAAGATGACACCAGCTGTGTCAGCAGGTGCTGGAGGACGTAGCCAAAACACCAGAAACAAGAACACAGGTCCTGTTTTTACCCAGAGTGGATTTAATTTTGAAGGGATACCCAAGGACTGAGGTGGAAGGAAGCAAGGAGGATTCCTTGCCTCTCCATGAATGTCAAGAACTTCTCCTGCACATGGTCCCAGCCTGCCCCATCCAGGACAGAATTGATCGAAGCGCTGGGAAGTGCCTTGTCAGGAGGAGGGTTGGGCCAGTCCATGTCCTTGCTCAGCCTGGAGAGAAGGACGTACTTCTCGCTCTCTACAGCTCTCTGACAGGAGGTTGGATCTGGGACAAGGGTCTTGGTCTCTGCCCAGGAGGAGGAGGTCTTGGTCTCCTCCCAGGAGGATTTATTCTTGTCCTGTAACAAGGGACAGGACGAGAATAAATGGCCTCAAGTTGCACCAGGGAATGTATAAGTTGGATATCAGGAAGTATTTTGTCCCTGAAAGTGTTGTTCAGCCTTGGCACAGTCTACCCAGGGCAGTGCTGGAGTCCCCATCCCTGAAGGGATTTAAAAGCTGTGTGGATATGGCATTTAGGTTTAGTGGTGGGCTTGGCAGTGCTGAGGGAAGGGTTAGACTTGATGGTCTCAGAGGGCTTTTCCAACCTCAATGATTCCACCACTCTGTGGCTGCCCATATGTAACTCCCCAGCCTCTGACCTTCTGCCTACCTTCCTGTGGTGGTTTTAGGTCTGACACAAGCCCCAGGCTCAGGCCAGCACTAATGCTAATGCTAAGCCTAACCCTGACCCTAACCCTGCCTGTGGCTGTGGTTTGGGCTGGGCAGAGCCCACAAATAATCATGTTATGGCTGTAATGGAGTGACCTGAGTAGCAGAGCTCCTCATCCCTGTGGACTGATCACCTGGCAAACCTGGGCTGCCCAGCACCACCACTGCTGCAGTGGCATCAACCCTCAGCTCCTCAGACCAGTCCAGGAACCCTTCCAAAGCACCAGTGCTCTTGATTAATAATATAAAAAAGAGAGGGGAATAAGAAAAAAAGCAGCACCTCCCCAGGCTGTTTCTTTCCTCAATCCATCTCCAACAGCAGAAATCCAGCACAATGACACAAATCCTTGTTGGGTGCTTGAGATTAACATTTGGGTTATTGCCCTGTCAAGTGCCTGGTACAGGAATTGATTTCACATTGAACTGCTACTGTGATGATCTATGCAAGAAAAATGGTGCTATTAATCCTTAAAAGAAAAACAAAAAAACCCTTCAAAACCTTCCAGCATGTTGCCCTGGAGTTTGGTGGCCTCTGAGGACAGACTGGGACCTTCAAAATCAACCAGAGAGCTGGAGAGTGACTTTGTACAATGGTGTGGAGTGATAGGACAAGGGGGAATGGCTTCACATTCACATGCAAGAGGGCACGGTTAGATGGGATACTGGTAAGAAATTCTTCCCTGTGAGGGTGGTGAGGCCCTGGCACAGGTTGCTCAGAGAAGCTGTGGCTGCCCCATCCCTGGAACTGTTCAAGGCCAGGTTGGACGTGGCTTGGAGCAATCTGGTCTAGTGGAAGGTGTCCCTGCCCATGGCAGGGGGGGTGGACTAGATGACCTTTTAAGGTCCCTCCCAACCCAAACTCCTCCATTTGTCATCCCTCTCACTCCTTATTGTTACCTTCTGCATGCTCCTTGTGCTGACTCTAACCTAAAATGTGGATTTACCTCATCAAACAGCTGCAGCATGATGGTGAGCACATCAGGGTGGGCTTTGTCCACCTCGTCGAAGAGTACCACAGCATTTGGGCACTGCCTCAGCTTTTTTGTGAGCTGTCCACCCTCTTCATGGCCCACGTAGCCTGGTGGAGAGCCGATGAATTTCGCCACCTGGGAGGAAGAACAGGAAAGGTGAAGGCTGATCCATGGACAACAGGAATGAAGCCCTCCTGGTACCTCGTGAGGCTGCCACTGCTCTTTGCTGCTAATAAAACAAGTTCTATGTTCTTTGTGACACTTATCCCACCTCAGGTATCCCAAAATTAGCTTAATAAGCAACAATTAAGCAAAATAAGGATTGAGCAATTCCCTGCCCAGAGCTCAAACCAGCAGAATTCCAAGGAGCAGATACAGACAGGTGGGAATATACCAGCCCTGCTTTGCTATGCAGGGTCTGAGCAACCTGTCCCAGATGACCAAGACCTGTTCTTTTACCCTTTTTAAGAGCAAGGATTCAAAGGATTGTGAGTAACAGGTGGTTCTGGTGCAGAATCAATGCCACAAGTAGGCTTCATGGGAAGAGGCCACAAGTAAAATACTCTTCCTATGTCATCACTTCTTGACATGGTGGTTTTTTTTTTAAATGTTTAAAAATTCAGAAGGTTATATAGAATAGTATTTCTGACAACAGGAAAGTTTTGGCAAAGTGACAATTTTTGACACACAGCTTTGTGCATCTTACATCTACCCATGTCTCAATGTCATCTGAAGTCACAGTCTGTTCTCACAGAATCATGGAATGGTCTGGGTTGGAAGGGACCATGTAGTGTCAGCCCTGCTGCCATACATAGGGACACATTCCACTGCACCAGGTTGCTCTAAGCCCCATTGAATCTGGGCTTGATCACTTCCAAGGATGGGGCAGCCACAGCTTCACTGGGCAACCTGTCCCAGTGTTTTAGCGCTCTCATTGCTAGGACCTTGCTGCTTTTTGGGGAGACAGAGCTCTCCAAAGGGATTTAGGACCCCCTGAGCTGCAGGGGTGACCTTGACAAGGATCGCAGAAAACCTGGCACCTTGGACCTCCCGTGGCACCTGAATTGGCTGAAGTTGTGATGGGAGGGGTGGACTTGGCACCTCTGTCCTGTATTCTGCTGGATTCTCCCCCTTTCCTCCATGGAAGGTAGGCTGAGGCAATGATCCCACACTGGACTCAGCAGTGTTTTGGGGACAAGGGGTTTGGGGTAAGCTGTGCCTGCCTGGGCATTGGTAGGTGATGAACAGCATGTGGCTGCAGGTTTTCATGCACAAGATGATCCTCTGGATTCTACCATCTCTTCTCAGCTGCCCTCTCCCCAAGAGCTTCCCACCCCAAGGGAACTCACAGCACTGGACACATAGTGTTAGAGTTTTCCTTGCTCCTTGGTCTCTGTTCCTAATTATCTTCAATGCCTTCCAGCCAGGACAGGGTTAATTTTTGCAGTAGCCAGGAGGGGCAAGGCTTGGACCTGCAGGATATTCTATCTTACCTCATGTCATTGCCGGGAGCAGAGGGAAAGGAGTCTCTTCTGGGGAGAACAGGTTCCTTCTGGTCAAATAAGAGTGGCAGAAGGATGTGGAGTATCTTTTTCTGAGCTGGAGGGTGTGGCTGGGGGAGAAGTGGCTGTGGCTGGGTTGGGTCAGTGAGCATCTTGCACATGAATCACTCTCTCTCTCTCTCTTTTACATACTTTTGTTATTAATATTGCTGCTTGTTTGTTTTCTTATCTCATTTCTGCTTCCAGTAAATTGTTCTTATCTCAACCCATGGCCTTTACCTTTTGAGCCTCCAGTTCTCCTCTCCAGCCCACTGCTGTGGGGAAGGATAAGGGGAGGTGGGGAGTGAGTGAGTGGCTCCTGGTTTGGAGTGTCTCAGTGGGAGTACTAAATTGGGGAGTACCATGCCTAAACTCAAAGTTGCTTTCTGGAAATTTACTTGCAATTTAATGCACAACTTGGAGCAACTCCTGTTGTTCTGCTGTGGTGCTACCCTGACACACCAAAATGCCCATTTTTTCTGGATTGAATTTGAAGCTGCCCCCTTCAGAGCCCATTTACTGACCTCATGCCTCTCCTGGAACTCCGACATGTCCAGTCTGATGAAACCCTGCAAGAGACTTAGGATGAGATTTGATCAATCTGCTCGCTGCCAGAGCTGGAGCGGTACTGACAGGGCTGAAATTTTCTAAATAAAATAGATATTTTTGTGGTTCAGCTTTTTAGAAATCAATCACAAGAAGAATGCAACACCCCTCCACAAAAATCCATCAAAAATCATAAAGCTGAGGTGAACTGGGCTTGTGGGTCATCACCTGAAACAGAGAATAATGTTTGAGAATTTATAGCTTCCACCCAAGTTTCCATTTTGCCTATGAAAAGCTGATGATTCACTGCAGGTACTGAATGTTGTGATCATGGACCTGTAATTCACATCCTAGATGGGAAAGGAAAAGAAGGGAAGGTGAGGGAAGAGGAATATTTCAGTTGGAAGGTACCTACAGTGATCCTCTCATCCAGCTGACCAAGAAGAAGCCAAGCCTGAACTTCCCAGCATCCTCCTGGACACAGTCAACCAGACATAACCACTGTCCATGATGGAGAAGTAGACATGTCTGGGGATACATTTCATCTGGACATGTGTACATGACACCACATGGACAGCATCACATGGAGATCCCAGAATTAGAGAACAGAATCACTGAACCATTTGGGTTGGAAAAGCCCTCTGAGACAACAGAGTCAAACTGTTCCCCCAGCACTGCTAAGCCCACCACCAACCCATGTCCCCCGGTGCCATATCCACACATCTGTTAAATCTCTTCAGGGTCGGGGACTCCACCACTGCCCTGGGCAGCCTTTTCCAGAGCTGAACAGAAAAAAAATTTCCCTAATATCCAACCTGTCCTCCCTTGTTTCAACTTGAGGCAGTTTCCTCTTAGTCCTGTCATTTGTTATCTGGGAAAATAATGGAATCAGAGAATGGTTTGGGTTGGAAGGGACATTTAGGACTACCCCATTCCAATCCCCCTGCCACAGGTAGGGACACCTTCCACTAGACCAAGTTGCTCCAAACCCCATTCAACCTGGTTTTGAACACTCTCAGGGATGTGACAGCCACAGGTTCTCTGGGCAAAATATTCCTAAGGAATAATTTCCCTGAAAATTACTGAAGTATCTACAAACTGCCTAGGACAGAGCAAGATAGAAAAAAATGACTCTGTTTTGCAGACGAAAAGGGGACAGTTCCAGGTTTTCCTTAATCCGTCAGTTCCTGGGAATTGCTGCCCCTCATCAGAGCCTGTGGGGGGTATGACCCCCTCTCATCCCTCATTAGGGCACCAACGGCTGAGCTGGTTAATTACTAATAAATCCCAGATTCCTGATGCTATCAAATTAACACAACACTCAGGGTTTAACTGATTTCCCCATTGGATGTCTGGCTATGGAGCAGTTCCACGTGCAGGATTAGGGATGAAGGTACTTGAGATCTAGGGTTTATGGCTTCTGGAAGGCACTTATAGAGGCATGAGGAAAAGAAACCAGAAGAGCTGTTTTTATAGCATTGGTTCCAGTTTGGTCTTCTTTCTACACACGTTGCTGCATTGTGTGTCCATTCACTGCTGGAGGATGTGAGGAAGAGGGATTAATTTACACACAGCTTTGCATGTCTTCCCATCTTTTCCCTGGCTCCATGTGGGAGAGAGCTAAGCACTTTTTACAGGTTGGCAGAGGCTTAAATGTGAAACATGGAAGACAATGGAATGGAATGGAATGGAACGGAATAGAATGGCAGATGGCTATGGAATGGATTTGATTGGAATAGAATAGAATATTGGAATGGAATAGAATAGAACAGAGTAGAATAGATTGCAATTGAATGGATTGAAATAATTGTTATGGAAAAGAATAGACAGAATGGAATAGAATAGATTGGAATAGATTGGAATGCAACAGAATAGGAAGAACAGAACAGATTAGAAAGAAATGGAATGTAACGGAACGGAATGGAGCGGGACAGGACGGGACGGGACGGGACGGGACGGGACGGGACGGGACGGGACGGGACGGGACAGAATAGAATAGAATAGAATAGAATGGAAACCCCACACACCACTGAAGTGTCCTCCTGCAAAGCCACCATCACCTCCATTAAATAATTCCAAGCCATTTTCTCAAAAATCTGACCACTGGGTAACAAACTAAATAACTCAAACTGCTTCTGGATACCAAACACTTCAGCACTTAATATTCTGAGCAGGAAATCAACGTTGCATTGCTACAGTCTATACTGGCAGGATGTGACAAGTGGTGGAGCTGGGGAGATGGAAAACAGATTTCTGGAATTTCATCCTTCTAACAATATACAGTGATATTAGTAATAGAGGAAAAAAAAAATTTCACAACATAAGATGTCAAAATGAGACCAGAATTCAACAGGGAGCACAAATGTTACATCCATTTAAATTTTTACAATTCAAATATTCTGGTGACATAGACAAGAGCATAGACAGTGTCCTGGGCTGATCCCACAGAGTGGGCAGCAGGGTGAAGTGGGGATTTTGCCCCTCTGCTCAGGTGAGACTCCACCTGCAGAGCTGCCTCCAGCTCTGGAGTCAAACATCAAAGGGATGTGGAGTTGTTGGAGCGAGTCCAGAGGAGGCCATGAAGATGCTCCAAGAGCTGAAGCCCCTCTGCTCTGGAGAGAGGCTGGGAGAGCTGGGGGTGTTTATCTTGGAGAAGAGATGGCTCCCAGAAGACCTTAGAGATCCTTTCACTGCCTAAAGGGGCTCAAGAAAAGGGCATGGAGTGACAGGACAAGAGGGAACGGCTTCCTACTGAAAGAGGGCAGGGTTAGATTGAAGAAATTCTTTGCTGTGAGGGTGGTGAGGCCCTGGCACAGGTTGCCCAGAGAAGCTGTGGCTGTCCCATCCCTGGAAATGGTCAAGGCCAATTTGGATGTGGCTTGGAGCAACCTGATCTAGCAGAGGGTACCTCTGCATTTGACAGGAGGGGTGGAACTGGATGATCTTAAAAGACACTTCCAACCCAGACCTGTCTGTGATTCCATGACCTTCACAGGTCCCTCTCCGTGCAGAAGAAGCCCTTTCTCAGGGCAGCACAGCCACACAATGAACCCCTGATGACCCTCCCCGTACCCCTTTACTGCCAGCACAAAGCAGGGATGAGCCATTACCTTTTTGATGTCCTTATGGATGTACTTGGCCGTTTGCTTGGCCAGCTCCGTTTTACCTGTTCCAGAGAGGGAAAGAAAAAACTTGCATTAAACCAGGTCTGTCTATCTTCTGTCTGTTCATCAGCTCTGCTAACGCCACAGCTGGAACTTCTTGCAACCAATATATGTATTTTCCTTGGGAAGTGGGTATTGCTGTTATATCTCCAGGATCACACTCACTGGAGTTCCCAGCCTAGGCAGGATGAACAGATGCATTAGAATAGTGGCATCTCTGCATTGGCTCCTTCAGCTTTAATTGATTCTCACATAATGGAAACAAACCTCTTGATTTTTTCCACAAAAGATGTGGATAGATCAGAGTTTCGCTATACTGGATAGATCAGATGTTTGCTATATTTACCCTCAATATCCCAAGTTCCTCATGCAATGCCTTGTAATCTCCAAATAAAGAATTTCAAGGAAATTGGGTGTTTTTTCTTTACTTTATATAAGATGGCAGTCAAAAAATTCTGGGATTAGGAACAATCAGTAATGGAACAAATCCACCCTGAGGAGGGTGAACACATGCACCAATTCATGCCAGGACATGTAATGTTCTCCCAGCCCATCCATCTGGGGAAAAGTTCATTAAAGAGGCAGTTTTATTGAAGTGCAGGTGCCAGGAAACTTCTCTTCCCTGCTGCTACCCTCCAGCATGACACTGCTGGCTTTGTCAGGTTGATCAGGGGAAGAGGATTTTGGCTCCTGGGGTGACCAGTAAAGCTGAGGTGAAGCCTGTCACCCCTCTGGAGGATGGATGCTCTGGGGGTTCACACTTGTCCCTCGCACACATGTCAGCGGTGCACTGCACATGGATCCCTGTGGGATATACTTGTGCACTGAAAAATAAACGAGCAGGGACAGAAATAACTATTCTGAAGAAAAAGTCACGTGTTTTTAAAAGGAAATTAGGTTAAAAAGTACATTCTTACTGGAGTATTGTACATCTGCCCACAGCTGTATTGCAGGGACAATATATCTGGTGCGTCATATCAGCAAATCACCAAAAAAAGGGCTAAAAATATGGAAATTCATGGGGTGTGCTCTGCTCCACCAGATAAATCTCTGCCAAAATTTTGCATTTGATTTCAGTTTGAGTTTTGCTGACTTTGGATGATGCTGGATCAGAGCTCCGGACGTATAAGGATGCAAGAAACTATGCTTCCTATGAAAAAGAAAGAGAGAAAAAAGAAAAGAAAAAAAAAAGAAAAAAAGGAAAGGTGTGGAAAGGAAAAGTGCGGAAAGGTGAGGAGAGGAGAGGAGAGGAGAGGAGAGGAGAGGAGAGGAGAGGAGAGGAGAGGAGAGGAGAGGAGAGGAGAGGAGAGGAGAGGAGAGGAGAGGAGAGGAGAGGAGAGGAGAGGAGAGGAGAGGAGAGGAGAGGAGAGGAGAGGAGAGGAGAGAAAAAAGTAAAGAAAAAAGAAAAGAAAAAGGAAAGCCCCTATGGAAATCAATTGGAGTGGAAGAGGCAACAATTTACATCCCTGACTCTTCAGATCTGCTGAAGGGCATCTTCATAGCAGGGCAATGAAGTATCAAAAATATTTTATCCTGGTTTTATACAGCTTTATAGCAACTTATTTGGAGTTAATGCTTGGCCTGGCACTCTTCTGGGGCAGGAGCATAGTCTCACCTGTGCCCCTTTAACCCCTCCAGCACTGGAGCATCAGAACCTTCTTGAGCCCTTTGGGAGGCAGTGGAAGCAGAAGCCCTGTGGTTGTTCCAAATGTCACAAATCAGTTACTTTGAAGATGCTTTGTTGGGGTTTTTTCCCACAACTAAAAGTCATTTGGACCATTTCATGAACTGATCAGCTGTCATGTGGCATTTGATTGGGCTGGAGGACAAATCTTATCGGTGTCAATAAAATCCTGTCATTCCAAAGCAATCTGTGCCCACAGGAGCAGATGAGCAGAGATTCGGTTTGCAGGCAGCAAATTTCTACTATTATCCCACCATTCCCACTGGAATAGAGGGGTTTTCACCAGAAAGTTGTTAAAGCTATACTTTTACTCTGAAAATTGTCCCTTTTTGAGACACAGAGGAGGGCTGTCCTCTGGGATAACTCAGCAGGAGGCTGGATGTGGCTGTGTGTGCTGGTGTCCAGCTGTGGTCACCCTGCTGGATGACGGGTGACCTGCTGAAAGATGACAGTGTGTTTAACTGGTATTTTATTCAGACTCTGCAGCCCTGCAACAGCTTCCACCCCCTCTCCTCAGGGCTCTCTGTCCCCCTCACCACAACCCAAATGTTACCTATTCCAGATGATCCCAAGAAAAGAAACACCAGCGGGTGCTCCTCATCATACCAGCCATTTTCCTTCCTCCGAATAGCTGCATTTGAAGACAATGAAAACAAAAAAGAGGGGGAGAAGCGTATAAATCAATGCCACAAAGCAAGTGTAATTATCACTAAGTATACACTATGTTTTACTGCTCTCTACCCACTCCCAGTCCTCCCTGCCATTAGTGCTCTCTAATTTGATTAGCCAGCCAAGGCCCCAGAGACACCTAATAAGGTTAGCATGGATTTGGAAAGCTGCCCAGAGCAGATTTCGGATAAAGTTTTCCAGGATGTGCACTCAGCGTTGCCAGGGAGACGGCGGAGGAGGGGGACAAGGATGGATGGATGGACAGAGGGATGGAGAGGCACTCTGCCTCGCCAGCTCCCAACTGCAACCTTTCTGTGAGGAAAAAACAGCAGTTTTGAAGAGGTTTATAGGTTATTTCTGGCGTGGAATGGGAAGAGAGAGGTGGCTGAAGGTCACAAACACTCTGAATTGGTGCAAGGATTGGGAAAAGTGTGGTGATTATCTCAGTGCCTCTCTGGACAGCAGCATCCAAGTGCATCCTGGGTGAGATACTAGTGGAAAATTTCACAGAAGGCAAGAGCCCTGATTCCCTCTCAAACTCCCAGTCTGATCAGCACAGCCCTTTCTGAGGACAGACATGGATCTGCTGTGCAGAGTGGGTGATGGCTCCTACCCCCATGGGTGCCCACGGCTCCCCAAGGTGCTCTTCAGCCCACCCAGAGCAGCCTTAGTCTCTGTGAGTGTGCTCACCAAACCAGTAACATCACTGCACTGGGCTTATTTGAAGGAAGAGGAACTGCTTTTGATGCCAAAAGATCAAATCTCATCCTCCACTGGCTGGATCTAGTCTCTGGAACACAGAAGTGGTTCCCCAGGATCAGACCAGCTTCTAGTTCAATGTGAGAGATTAACTGACATCCTAGCCTTTCTGCTTTATCCGCAGTATTTCAATCCAGCCTGTAAATCTTGTAAGGTGTTTTGTAAGAGAGAACATGCACTGTACAGACTCAGGACCCCTCAGACCCAGCAAGGTCTCATGACTGGTGCATGGCATCCCCAGATCCAGCCAAACTCAAAATGTGGCACATTAGGAAGCAGGGCATGAAAACAGAAAGATACCCCAAAATTGTAACTGACAGGAAGTTAAAGGTAGCAGGGAAAAATAGCAGCACTGGACGTGGGATGAGCAGAAGGAGAACACTGACAGAGCTGTGGCTTAAAGGTCTTAGAATGTTGCTGCACACATGCATGGCAAAGCTTGGCCTCTGCTGCCTTTCAGTGGTGTTCACAGCACAAGCAGGAATAAAGCCAAGAAAGAAGAAACCCACTTCTCTTTGTGACCATCTCCCTCAAAACACAGCTCCCTCATCTCCTTCTGGCCACTATCCTGGGTCTCAGCCTCTGTCCTTATGCCTCAGTCTGTGTCTCCCTTTAACAAGGCACTGGCTGGCTCTGTGGTGAGCTGTGGGTTTGTTTTCTTCCCTGAGCTGGCAGGAGAGCATGAGAGTGGCTTTTAGAACTGTGGAATTCTTAAATTCAATCTCAAAGTCAGTCCATAAACCCTTTTCTTGATGTGGTATGGTAAATAGAAGACATCTAAAAAAAGGCATCCAAGGCATGGCATACCAAGAGCTCTTCTTGAAAGGGAGAGCAAACTGACATGGGAAATAAACAGTGTCATTTTGCACATAAAAAGATTTGCATATAAAAATATTTAAACAGTATTTCCATTTTGCATATAGAGAGAAACAGAATGTCACAGCCTACAGCCTGAGACGGAAATGCTGCCTCTGCCAGCAGGGACACACTGGGAAGATGTTAAACAGCAGCAGCTCATGTGAGATATTGGAGTGTATAGATGCATGCAGGGGTCTCATGGGAATTTGGAGCTGCAAGACCTGCATGAAACTGAGCACCTCAGAGTCTGTATTCCAGGAGACGCAGGTAGCATGGGAGCCAGCAGATCTGGTGAGGATTAGGGAAACAAGAGCAAAGTCTCACTGCAAGAACAAATCAATGAGCTGAGGTTAATGACAAGGGGTGTGAGGAGTGACCTGACCACAGTCATTAAGGATCTCCCCAAGAAGGCACTGAACTTGCTCAGCTACAGAGAAAATTAAGGTGCTCCAGGGGCTGGAGCAAGAGGATCAAACTACAAATAAAGCAGAACAGTTTTAATAACGAGGGTGATTAACCACTGCAGCCACTTAGGAAGAGAGTGGGACTGAATTCTTAATCCCTGTAAAGTCTGCAGGGAAAGCCAGAAGGGCTTCCCAAAAGGCTGTGGTAGCTCAGGATGAAGATGAAGGTTTGCACGGCTGTCCAAATATCAAAAAAATCCCCAATTTCAGCTTAAATCCAAGGTGTGTAGAATCATGTAATTGTAGAAGGGTGTGGGTTGGAAGGGACCTTAAAGGCCATCAGTTCCAAACCCTTCAGAAATGGGACTGAGTGCTGGGATTGTGCATTTAGTGGGACCTGGACCCCAGAACAAGAACTTGCCATTCTGTGCCCGGATGCAGGCAGATGCATTACTTGTCCTCCTGGCCACGCTAATGAGTTCTGGCTCCTGCCAAGGCTTAATTAGCTCAGGCACAAGGCCAGATGCAGCACTGGCTGGTGCCTGGCTCCGTCTCACAGTGCTTGGGCATATCAGCACAACAGACCAGCTTGGCTGCAGCCAGCAATCTGGTTCTGTTCAAAATCCTGGGCAAAACCTGGTGGGGATCCCATCCTGCCCTTCAGCTGCTCACTGGCCATGTCATCCCTGGAAACAGCCACCACAGGAGATGAAGAGGAGAAAATGCTCTGCCACTGGCAGGGAGGTGCACAGAAAAGTCTGTGCTGCATCCCTGTGTGTGCCCTTCCCAGTGCTGCACATGTTCCTTCTCAACCTTTTACAGCAGTGAACAGGAGGTCAAACACCTGGGGTGGGGAAATTTCATAAAAATTGATGGGGAGTAACACAACTGCTGATAATTTCTGCAGCTATCTCAGCTAAGATAATAATGGTAATAAAAGTAATAAACTTGTGCTTTGGGGCATGGAGTGACCACTCACAGGGTCAAGCATGTTCAGGGTCCAAAGACAGTGGGGTTAAGTGCTGCCTTCTTCCCCTCCCCTCCACAGAGGATACCAGAGTTTATGGATAAATACTCAAAGCAACTCCAGGGATATAAAGCACCGCTTATAAAACTACCATAAAGTTAGAACTTGAGATTCAGCACGTGATCTCTGTCGGTAGATGCTGAGCATCATACTTAGGAAGATATTCTTTCCTATGAGGCTAGTGAGTCACTGGCACAGCCTGCCAAGAGAAGCTGTGCCTGGAAGGCCAGGCTGGAACTGGGCTTAGAGCAACCTGGCCTAGTGGAAGGTGTCCGTGTCCATGTCCATGTCAGGGGGGTTGGAATGAGAAGGGCTTTAAGGTCCATTCTAAGCCAAACAGTTCCATGGTCACTAGTCAGCAGGTTAGTCAGATGAACAGAGTGGTAAGGTATAAATGCCTTTCTATAAACGGCCTTAAAACGATGAGCTATTCCAGCACATAGCACTCTTGAGGTTTGGAAAAACTTAAAAAAATCTGGATATCCCTAGGGAAGGGACACCACTCCCTAGGTTCCACCACTAGGGCTGGAGGAGGCTCTCTCAGGCTGTCCAGTGCAGCGCTCCGCTTCAGCAGTAGGAACAAAAGTCCTATCCCAGGCCAGTTCCAAGGATGAAAATCTCAGCTAGGAAAGCCACAGAAGCACTCTTCTCCTTGGAGTTTGCACTCCCAAAGCAGCTGCTGGCCACACTGATCACTCTTCATTGTCACCCAAGCGTGAAATCCATGCCCTGCCTCTGGGAAAGCTGCCCCCTTCCTTCCTCCTGGCAGAATTAACTAACTAACTAAGTAACTAACTAACTAACTAACTAACTACCAGGAGAGAGGTCACACTGCTGTGCTGAAATCTCATTATGACATTCAGCCCCAGTGTCCAAAACAAGAGCCTGATGATAATGACGCTGGGGCCTTCTTCTGCGGAGCTGTTCCTGACATTGCTGCTGTGCTCTCGCTTTATTTCGTCCATCTGTAACGGTGTGACTGCAGCCCTGTGTCTCCAAGAGGCCCTTCAGCCCGCTATTGAACTGATAAATTCACTGTATTACTTTACACAAATCAATACCCTAGCAGTTATCAGCACTTGATGTGACTGAAATTGGTTTCAGCCAATTTGTGAGTGTAATAAATGTCCATTTATCAAATCAATTCATTCTGTGGGGCTCCTCGGCCTGTCCGGGTTTGGGGTACCACACGGTGAAGGCTCTGGGGCCAAACCCGCTGTGGGATCATTGCCTCCATCCAGGCTCTGCATTGATGCTCCAGGGTCTGCAGCACTCCCAAAGAAGCTTTCTTCCAGCCCTGCTGCTGGTGGCTTAGCGTTATGGAACCGCAAATTAGACCAAAGCTGTGTCCTTACAAAGTTTCACCTGACCTGCAGGTAGCAACATACATCAAAAACCAGCCCTCATTAAGGATCCTATATGGTCCAAAATAATTCCAGTTTTCTTTGGACCAGAGCAGGATGACTGCCCTGCTCATCCATTTTCCTACAGTTTTAAAACACTGACTGATTTCAACATCATAGGTGGTCAAAACTGGGAATTTTATCATTGTATCATAGATTTTTCTGCACTATCTTTTCTTCAAAATCCCTGAAAAATAAACAACACTTTTCCTTCCTCGTTCCTTATTCAACTTCAGGAAGAGCTGGAACAGATTGCTTAAACCCTCAAGGTTTACTACCCCTGAAAGGGGAAAGTGGTAGGTTTGAATCACCCTACTTCTAAGTGGGCACTGATGGCAAACATGGGATATCCATATAGAGAAGGTATTCTTTACCTGGCATAATATTTAGGATATTAGACCAAAAACCAAATACACATATTTGGGAAAAATGCCTCCTTTAGATTATAACCTCAGAGAGGAGATGTTGCTGATCCCTTCTGCCTCTGCATTTTCCAGTGAAAAGGCAAAGCAGCCCTGACCAGATCCAGAGCTTGGCCATTTATGAAAGTGCCTGGAAACACAACCGTAAGCCTTTTAGCTGCTCATTTGTATGTACCAGTTGGAGAATCCCAGCAGTTCCTGAGATAGCACCAATGGCCTGCCTGTTTCTGATGTCAGGAGATCGAATATTTAATGAGGATTTTGTTAAGATGAACTGAACATCTACACCCATCGAAGGGGGTGGCCAAGCTGCCTCCCACCATCACCCACCCAGTCAGGCACTGGTAGAAACCTTGTATGCTGGGAGATGCCCAGTTACCATCAGTTAACCATTGTCCACCATCTCCCAGTCCTGCTCTGCTCCACATCGCAGAAAAGAGTGCTGCAGGCCTTGGATATATCCTGCTGAGGCAAAGGGGAAGAGTTTTCCCTCTGTGGCAGTGATGCCAGGCTGTCAGGGCTGTGGCTGCAGTGAGCTCCCCATCAGCGTTCCCGGTGCATCCCCTTGCAGGGGGTTGCTGGGGTAACAGCTGGACTTGGTGATCTTAGAGAGTTTTTCTAAATGATTCCATAATTCTGTGATTCCATTCTAACCCCACCACTCCAGACCTTGTGCTTCTAACCCCAGATCACATGTTCCCTTTGTATTCCTGGCTAAGCCCCTCTGGAGACTGTTTGGATCATGCACCGAGTGACAGATTAAATCCAATTATTCAATTAAGGCACCAGTTATAAATTAAACACATCAGCCAGGCTTGGTGGATCTGAAGATGTGGTGTGTGGCAGGTTTGCTCACCAGCAAATGGCACTGGTGAGGGCAGAGTGGAGGGATGCAGGTCCACAAAGTGGCAGAAAAAACATCTGGGCACAAAATAAATAGCAAAGATAGAGAGGAAGTGCTTGAGAGAGAAAGTCCTGTCTCAAAATTCATCCTTCTGGACAGAAAAGGAAAAGAAAAGAAAACGAAAAGAAAAACTGGGCAGAAGGGAAGGGGGGGAGGAGGGGAGAGAGTCTCCTACTACCTTTTGGTCTAATATCCTGAGGCTGCAGGGGTATCAAGCACATTCCCTATAATTCAATAAGAAAAACCTCCATAAAGGCAAGGACGTTAATGCGCAGAAACGCCACCTGTGTCAGGAACAGGCACTGCCCATTAATCACAGCTCCCCAATTAGCTGGGGCTGCTGCCCCCAGGCACAGCCGCTCTCTGAACACACAGGGTGGCTGCTGTTTTTGCAGGAGTGTAGACTCCTTCCCATCTCCTTCTTGGCTCCTTCTCAGCTCCCAGCCCACACTGGGCTCCTCTTTGTTAACTAAAGGCAATGGGTTTGTGTTTCAGACAGCACGTTCCTTGTGGTTCTGCCCTGGCCTCAACAGCTCTAATTTTGCTGTCCCATTTTCAGGCATTAACTGGGATGCACAGATGGGTCAGGAATTACTGACAGGATCCAGAGGCTTTGGACTGGCAAATCAAACCCAGCCCAGGTTGCTGGAGCCTTGATTTTATGGAATCACAGAATAGTTTGTGTTGGGAGGGAGCTTCAAGCTCACCTCATTCCAACCCTCTGCCATGGGCAGAGAGGTATGCCTTCCACTAGACCATGTTGCTCCAAGCCCCATCCAGCCTGGCTTTAAACACTTTCAAGGATGGGGCATCCACTGTGAATTCCCCAGCAACCTTGCAGACCTGCCCAGAGACAGCCTCAGATCAAGGCTTGAGGGAACAAGCTTGTCTTCCCTGTGGAGCAGGTGTGAGAGGGCAGAGTCGGCAGCGTGTGAAGGGTCCTACCTGCCCCCACTGTGGCTATGGCATTCTCCTGACCAATGATATGTTCTTTTAGCCGCTGTTCCAGTGGGAATCTCCGCCGTTCCTCCACCTCCCTCCTGCGCTGCTCCTCCTGGAACTGTAGAGGGAAGAAAACATAGGGATCAGAGGCTTTATGGAGCATTGGGTCAGTACACAGATGTCAGAGCCCTGTGTGGGGATCTCTCTGACATGGAGCCTGAGCATCCCCAGGGCAGATGCAGTTTGGTCTGGATACAGCAGCCCTAGCAAGAGAAAATTTCTGGATCTGTATGGATGGAGGTCAGGGTGAATGGGAATGGGGGTCCTACTCTGCTGATGGGAAACCAGACCCTGTGCTACCTCTGTACTGGTGACAAAGAGGGAATAACGGCACTGCTCAACAGCTCTTAACCATTAGGCGCTGTTTACTTTGGGAAATAAAGCCGTGACTGTTCCACCTAGATTTGTCTTCCTACCCTCCAACAATTTCCTGTTCGAAGACTCCAACCAGATCCTGCAGGCTTGGCAGAGTATCACGGTGCCTTACATCCAAGAGAGCTGGAGAGGAACTTTGGACAAAGGCATGGAGTGACAGGACAAGGGGGAGTGGCTTCCCATTCACAGAGGGCTGGGTTAGAAGGGATATTGGGAAGACATTCTTCCCTGTGAAGGTGGTAAGGTCCTGGCACAGATTGCCCAGAGCAGCTGTGGCTGCCCCATCCCAGGCACTGTCCAAGGCTTGGTTGGTTGGAGCTTGGATCAACTTGGTCTAGTGGAAAGTGTCCCTGCCCATGGCAGGGGGTTGAAATTAGGTGAGCTGTAAAGCCCCTTCCAACCCAAACCCTGCGATTCTAAGATCTTTAGAAAGTGCTGCTGAGCACCCTTCCTGCCACAAACTGAGCTTGGCCATTCCCCACTGAGACCATTGCCTTGGGAAGATTGATCCCCCAAAGCCACATGCAGATGAAGACAGAACACAAAGAGCCCATGGGGTTTGCCAGGTGAGTAACTGCATTCACAGAACAGTCCCTGTCATTGAACCCACCTCACTAAGGGCAAACCCCTCTAACAAAGACAGAAGGCAGGTGCCAAAGCTGCAGCAGGATCCAGCTGCTGGAGCCAGAGTGGATAACCCCCAGCCAAGCTGCTGACATCTCCTGCGCTAGCAGCAATTCTGACAGAAGTTAAAAAATAATAAACAGCAAACAATCCAATTTTGGCCAGTGCTATCAGTCTCATGTGTAACAGAGATGCCATCAGCCCTGATCCTCACACAGAGCAAAAACTTCCCTGAAGATCCCAGTAGAGCAGCTCTGGACAGACATCCTGCCTGTGCTGATCCCCTCAGTGCTGGGTACGACCTCACCATACATCTGTGTCTGTCTGTAGAATTCTGACAAATCTTTTCTCACTCCCTCCCCTCTGGCCTTTTTGAAGGTGCAGGGATGTGATCAGCCATGTTAGGACACCCAATGATTCCCACGGGTTTATGGACAGTGGGTAAGATGTGCAGGAAGAGAAGAAAGGGATATCCCTCCTCTGCAATGCCCTCCCTCACCCTCCTTGCAAGACTGACACCAGTACAAGTCCTGGGTAGGAAGAAAGTCTCTTTCATGAGTAAAAGACCAGTGTTAGAGCTTTTTTCATGCTGTCCCACTACTGTTTTCTGCTCAGGATCTGTTCTGGAGAGCCCTGCACTCATGCCAGCTACTCAGTGGGCCTGAAGTGCTAACACAGCTCCTAGCTGGGTCATGCAGCTGGCCTGGAGCATCCTGAGCATCTGCCTTAGGTCACACTGTACAGGGAACAGCCTGTAGACAAGAAAACCCACCAAGAAAACATATTTTAGATCCACCTGTGACAGAACCTCAAAGAAAAAGCCCCACTAATCCTGGACTTTACGTAAGACACAAACTTCCACTCCTTTCTCATCTGTTCCCCTCTCCATACACATCCAGCTGTTCCCACCTCCTTGCTTTGTGGTGTGCAATGGTGTTGGTGGGGATCGTGTCCTCACCCTCGGGCAGCTATCTTCCATTGCCCTGATGACTCTTGTCTAGCTCAGCACCAGCACTTAGTGGAGCACAATGGTGCTACCTGCTTGGAGAGCAATGCAGGAAGCAGTGCTCTGCTCTTACGTTGGAGGCAATTGGACTTCTGCACTCACCCGGGTTAAGAGGTTCTCCTGATGCAAGGCCAAAAGCATCAGAAATCTTGATTTTTCAAAACAGAAGGACTCAGTCTGTGCTTCAGCAGGTGAAAACAGCTGTCTGCCTGTCACTGGGGTGGGCATGGCAGTCATGGAATCACAGAAGAGTTATCTTAAGAGACCTTACAGACCATCCCATTCCAACCCCTTCACCACAGGTAGGCTAGACCTGGTTGTTCCAAGCCCTGCTGAACCTGGCCTTGAACACTTTCAGGGAGGAGGCAGGCACAGCTTCTCTGAGCAATCTGTGTCAGAGCCTCACCACCCTCACAGGGAAGAATTTCTTCCCAATATTCCATCTAACCCTGCCTTCTGGCAGTGTGAAACCATTCACTCTTGTCCTGTCCTCCAGGTCCCTGTCCAAAATCTCTCTCCAGCTCTCTAAGAGGCTCTTTAGGCCCTAAGGGGCTCTAAGGTCTCCCTGGAGCCTTCCCTTCCCCAGGCTGAACACCCCCAGCTCTCCCAACCTGTTTCCAGAGCAGAGGGGCTCCAGCCCTCAGAGCATCTCTGTGGCTGCCTCTGGATTTGCACCAGCAGCTCTACATCCTTCTGATGTTGGGAGCCCCAGGGCTGGAGGCAACTCTACAGGTGGGGTCTCCCCTGAGTGGAGCAGAGGGGTAGAATCCCCACCTCACCTGCTGCCCAAGCTATGAGATCAGCCCAGGACACAGTGGGCTTCTGGACTGCCAGCACATTGTTTTAAGGAAGAAAAGTGGAGAATAAAATAACTGAACCCTTTAAGAACAGGAGGGGTAGAATTATCTGCTGGGTAAATGCTCTCTTGAGCCCAGCACCAATAAGGAAACCTGCCCTGAACAGTCTGAAACTTGCCTTGGTTTTTATGCTTAAGTAATAGTTGGAGGAGAGAAAGGAAATATATCTCTGAAGCTGTTCCTGAGGAAGATGATTGTACTTGTATATAAACCACCAGACTGCCAAGCCAGCCTGTGATGAATATTCAGCTGGGGGGGAACTGGTGCTCCCGGGGTTTCATCCTCCCCAGCAGCTGCATTCCACTGAGAGTCTTTGAGAATTTATTGCTCATTTTAATCACTGCTAGAGAATGAATAGGCAGAACTATTATGGGATGGACATATCCCATAGATTTTATTTACATATCCTTGTGACAGAATAACAAGGAGTTTTCATATGTATTTTTAATTTATTTTGATTTCCTTTATTCTTAAAAAGAAAACAAACTACAACTCTGTGTGTGCTTTTCCTGAGCTTAGACCACACTTGCCTGGTGTTGAGGACTCTTGAGTTGGTTCCCAGTGCTAAACAGTCCGAAGAAATTTAAATAAGCACTCGTGTATCTAGAACTAAAAGGGAGGGAAAAGCCCTTGAAACTGCAGTCTTTTGTCACTGGAAGGGCAGAAGCCCCTGGACTGAACTTGGCTCTTGCAAGCATCTTTGCCATTCAGCTCCTCTTTGCACCCTGTCAGATCAATCTGGTGACCTTCCCTGTCTTCATCAGTGTCTGGTGAAGGATTTTTAAGGAATATTTCAGGCAGGAAGAGTACACAGTTGCCCTTTCTCTAACCCCCTTCTGGAAGCAGCAGTATAAGACCTCCTGACCAGAAGCTGGTATCTACTTCATCCCAGTGAGTCACCTTTGATAGACCTTTCCAAGAAAACAAGCCTCGAGCTGTGACTCACATGCTTCTTTTTCCATCCTGAACATCCTCAACTTGCTGGTTTAAGCATATTTCATGAGAAGAATGTGTCTCTTGATTATTTGAAAACTGGCTGTTGGTTAATTTGGGCACAACCTTCTATGTGGAGTTTGGAGTAGTGAAAGCTCATTTTAACCTTTTTTTAAAACCACAAGAATTACCTCAAGATCTATTTTGCCCTTCCTATGGAAGAACTCCTCTCCAGACTTCCACAAAGCTATCACAGTTTAACTCATGTGCCTGACATCTTTTGAGCTGATCAGTTTATATCCTATTTTCCTGTAATCTTTCAAATTCTTTTTCCTGTAAGGTGAAAGACACTGTCACCCTTTGCAGGTTTTATGCCAAGGTTTGGCTCTGCTGCTGTTGTGCTCATGAACCCTTTCCCCTGGTGTGTTTTCTCATAAATGCAGCCATGCTTGGGAGGAATGCTGGAGGGATAACGGATGATGAACACAGAGGTACTCCAAGGTCTGGATCACCCCTGGAGACAAGCTGAGAGCTAGGGGTGTATACCTTAGAGCCCCTGCCAGGGCCTAAACAACTCCAAGAGAGATGGAGAGGGACTTTGAACAAGGGTGTGGAGTCACAGGACTAGTCAAGGCTCCCCAGTGACAGAAGGTAGGGTTAGGCAGAATATTGGGAAGAAATTCTTCCCTGTGAGGGTGGTTAGGCCCTGGCACAGGTTGCCGATAGAAGCTGTGGCCATTCCATCCCTGGAAGTGTTCAAGGCCAGGCTGGACAGGGTTCGGAGCAACCAGGTCTAGTGGAAGATATCCCTGCCTGTGGCAGTGGGGTGGAATGAGATGAGCTTTAAGGTTCCTTCCTTCATGATTTTACGAAAATCTGCTCTCAGAGCTGCCAAAGTCATCATGTAGTGCTAATGGCTACAAAAGCAGCCATCACAGCCACAGAGGACAGCCATGGCAGCATTTCCTTTGCCAGGAAAGAGTATGGAGAGCCCCACAGGAAAGATCACTCTGTCCCTACTTAGGACAGAGGTTTAGCAGTGAGGAATGTGGTTTTGAACTCCTGCCTGAGCAATGACTTTCAGAGGTGAGCACAGACAATGCAGCAGTTGACACCTGGCAGGTTTATTTCATGACACTACCTCTGAAGTGCAGTAATTGACACAGTTTTAATTACCTTATCCTCCACTTGTGCTAAGTTCTTAACCTCAAGTTTATAGCATGCAAGTTTAAATTCCAAAACCATAGAACAAACACTGAGGTTCACAACATCAGAGGAACTTTGCAGCCAGGAACAAACCTGGTCTCCTTGTGCCTCAGCTCCTGCTCTTGAGGTCTGGTGGCAAGGGAATGCCCCTTATTTGGGATGCAAGGAGTCCCCTGCCCTAGCTGATCTCTGCTGCTTGGAGACATGATACTCACAAGGCATCACAGAAAGGTTTGGGTTGGAAGTGATCTTAAAACTCACCTAGTTCCAACCCCTTCCATGGGCAGAGACACCTTCCACTAGACCAGGCTGCTCCAAACTGTTCCAGTCTTGTCTGGAACACTTCTAGGGATGAGGTGTCACTCATCTCTGCTGTGATGGCCTCCCTTACCCATTGATAATTCACTGAACAAGGCCTCTGCCTAGGAATTTTAAATCCCAGAGATCTAGCTGTAGATTGTCTAGTAGCCCACTGCTCTGCAAATGTACTGATTCCTGGCATTTTTACTGGAAGAAAAATGGCAAATATGTTTATTTTCCTTCTTTAAAGCAAATGGGACATGGAGGCTGAAGGGAAGACACCATGAAAATGGGTGTCTTTTGCCTTAGACTGGTGCACATGAACACCTGGATCTCAGGCCACAGCTGGACTCTGGATTCTCAGCCCTGCTTGTTTGACAGAGAATTTCAGAAAATACAGTAAAAACAGGCTCTGGATTTTACTGCATCCCGGGGTTATAGAGCAGCATTACTGGTCCTGGGCAGGTCACTGCTGACTGAGAAATGGTAACTTGCAAGAGGTGGGCACAGCCACAGTTAAAATATTACAGTAGCAGGTGTTTTTCCTTATGCATCATGTTGTTAATTTTTACGGACTTCTTTTGAAAAAGGATGGAGCTGTAGGGGTGCTAAGGTGCTCTTCCATCGCTTGCATGCTAAAATCATAGAATCATAGAATGATTTGGGTTGGAAAAGAGATTTCAGATCAAGTCCAACTGCTTACCCAGGACTGCCAAGGCCACCATTAACCCATGTCCCCATATGCCACATCCACCCAACATCTTCCTTATAATTGTTCTTGTAGTGGGAAAGGAAACCCAAACTCAGAATCTCAGGCTCACCTTTGCCTCTGAAGCTCTCAGAAGGTTCATGACCTCCCCTTCACGGGCGTAATCCAGGGGGGTGTGTCCCATTTCGTTCTTCTGCAGGGGGTTGGCACCTGACAGCACAAGAAATGAGTAAGATCAGAAGCTTGGAGTTCAGTCTTTGGAACAGAAGGAGCAGGAAGCACATCCTGTCTGTGTCCCCTCCTAACCTTTGCTCTGGAGGGTGTCTGGATCACAAAGAGAGAACATACAACGAGCGGTTACAAGTGTGGATCTCCAGGGAGGAAGAAAAGGGATTGTCACTGCTAACAGCTGGCTTGTCAGTGAAGAGCTGCTGAGGGGAGATGACAGCACATGGTCACCAGAAGGAAATATAGTCTCACAAAAGTATCCACTCTCAGTCCTGTGGGAGCCACATGGGACCATTACAGCTTCAACGGGACACGCTGCTTGTGCCAGCTGGAGCTGAAGCTGGAGCTGAAGCTGGAGCTGAAGCTGGAGCTGGCTGTTACCTGTGGACCAGCTGCTCCACTGAGCCCCTGGAGCACTTCTGGGGGAAAATCATACCCTTCCTTGGAGTATAATTAGGGAAAAAACCCCCAATAAATCCCAAAGACTGCACTGGACTGAGTTGCATGGGCACCTCACAGAAACACACGCACATGGAGAGAGCTCTCCCCACTAGGTACACTGGATTGCAGAAGAGCATTCCATGTCAAACTGGTCCAATTGCAGTGATGGGAAGTATATAGAGGGAAACTCGGTGATAGCAGGAGACAGGGGTAATGGGCAATAGCCAGAGTGGCAAAGAAGGTCTTAGGATTTATTTCTGACTCTCAGTATCTCAGGAGCTGTCTCTAAGGCAGAGACTTGTAACTAATACTGGTGCACTCCATGACCCCACAGCAGTTCCTAATCACAAAAGTTTATGAGAATGAACCTTCAAATTGGTCCCAAATTCCCCAAATTGGTCCTGAAACTGACCATCCCACCAATTATAAAGCCTTAGAAAGCAGCCTGGTGGAGGAATAACCTATAACTGTGCTCAGCAGGTCCAGGATGTCTTCTATCCCAATCCTTCCACTGCAATTCTGTGCAATGTCCTCCTGCCTGAGTGGGGAGATGGTCCAGATGACTCCACTGGTGTCCCTTCCAGCCTGAATCATTCTGTGATCCTGCTGGAAACATGGGAGTGAGACAAGTACCTTGGCAGGGGCAGACCAAGCTGCTCCTGTGCCATGAGACAGCACAAAGCACGAGGAGTGCTCAGTAATGGCGAGCAGCAATCAGAATAGATAAATGAAGTAAGGGGAGTCTGTGAGAGTAGAGCCAGAGAGATCAGCCATTCCTAGGCATTGGCATCAGGGAACTATATTTGCTTACAGAATGAAAAATGTGCTCCATAAACATTCGACATGGACTAATTTCTATGGCAAGCCTTGTCTTCACAAATAACAAATATGATCAAGACAGGTGAGATTACACACTGCTGGGGCTGGCTGCTCCATATACATTAAAGAGACAGTGCTCTCATGATCCCCCCCCGCCAAAACCCACCTGGGTCTGTGCAGTGAGCAGTGGGGCATGTTCCTGACTTTTCCAAATGATGACATCCTCGAGGCTAGGCCTGCTCTCATTTCTGATGGAGGGTTTGTTTGGCTTTGCCCTGGATCTATCAATAATGGCTCTCCAATATTGGCCTAATCCCCCTGTTAATGGCTTTGACGACTTGACTAATTGCTGCAATAATTGATAGAACCCGACTCCTATAACTGGTCGATTCCAACCTCGAGTACCGGCAGCAATAAAATATTATGCTGCCATAAATAACAGTATCACTTGGCTTGCTAATAGAAGGTAAAAGTGGCCACTGGTCTGTCGGTGCCCTGGCTGACCCCACTTCGCATCCCCACCTCCTCTCCTGCCCTCTCCCACCCTGTGCCACAGGCTGCAGCAGTATCCAAGGGGATGTCAACCTTCCACGACTTAATAGAAGGCAATTTGTCACCTCCCACTCGCTGTCTGTAGCTGGAGATGGACACCTGGGCAGCACCTCAGGCTGTATGAGCCCGTTGCCTCCTCCCACCCTCCACGCTCATATTAGAAGGCCCCGGCTGATAATATTTGATAAATAGCGTGGAGGTTCTCTCCCTGCACCCGCTCAGCATTGTGGCGCTGCAGCAGCTGCAGAAGGTCACTCATTGGGGAAATATGTTTCTGTCAGTGGGATCGAAAAAAGTTTAGTAGAGTGACAGGCCTCAATTTTTCAAATTTTATTAACTCCATCCCCTTAACAATTTGTCTTGAATTCCTTCAAATTCTGGATAACTGTCAATAGAGCTGGCGATGCAGCGGATACTGGTACTTAGGGCTCCCACTGCGGTCAGGATTGGGATAGGGATGGCAAGAGGAGGGAAAGATGGCAGGAGGAAAAGGAGAATGCCAAAGGGCACAGACAGAACCTAGAGGAACATCCCAGTAATGCTCTCTGTGTCCTTGGCAGCCCCAAGACCCTGCTCTTGTCACTCCATACTGTCAGGGCAGAAGAGCAGCACATCTGAGCCTGCTGCAGCCAGAGTAAGGTTCACACTTCTAACAGACAGGACAGGGTACACAGTGGTATTGGAGCCTCATATGAACAACCAGAGAATGACACTGCTCCAAAGAGTGGACAGATCACAGCTTGAGAAAACCCTGAGTGCTGGAACAAAGAAAGGACTCTTGAGGACCTTGTTTCATAGCCCAGCCAGAAGGTGTGAAAGCTCCTGCTCCTGGGCATACCCACAGGTAGCCTCCTGCTGAGTGTTTGGGTCCTGAGCTGTTCCCAGGAGTGGGTGTGGGGATGGAAAATTGCCATGAGATAGTCCCTGTCCTGATGCCACTCCAGAGGTCCTGTCTGCAAATGCGCTGGGCAGCAGCAGTGGCCTGTGGTGACCTATGTTATGAAAAGACAAGATGCCAAAATGTTCAATGTCTCCCATCCTCCTTCTTTGGTGCCCAGAAGATACAATATGGGGGAGGTGGCAACTGAGTGCTTGGTCAAATCTCTGGCACAGAAGATGGCACCACCTCACTCAGGAAAGTCAGGGAAAGTCATTCTCCCAGTATAAAGCCATTCAACAAGAACAGAATCACAGAGCATTTCAGGTATGAAAAGCCCTCTGACACCATTGAGTCCAACCATTCCTCCAGCATTGCCAAGGTCACCATTAACCCATGTACCCAAGTGCCAAAACTACATGGCCATCCCCTTCATGGATGGGTACTCCACCACTGCTTTGGGTAGCCTGTGCCAAGGCTGAACAACCCTTTAAGGGAAGGAATTTTCCCCACATCCAACCTAAACCTCACCTGGCACAACTTGAGGCCATTTCCTCTTGTCCTATCTATCACTTGTTATCTGGGAGAAGATACAAATCCCCACCTACATAATACAGACATTTTATAAAGCCATTCTCACCAGGATAAAACTATTCTCCCTGACTGGTTTGAGTCCAAAGGGAGGATAAGAACCATTTATTTCCAACCCTCCTGCCATGAATAGGGATGCCATTCTCCCCAGCATAATGCCATTTTCTCCTGTACAAAGCCATTCTCTCCAGTATAAAACCCAAGCACCAAGTCTGTCCTGAGTGGAGGGTCTGAGCACACTTGGCCCCTGGGCAGGACAGGTACAGGCAAGGCCTAGGCACAGGCAAGGCCTAGGCACAGGCAGCAGGGATGAACCTGAGGGCACTTCTCTCCGCTCCTCATGGCACTGCACCCAGGAGTACCTCAAGATCTTTTAGTAGGCTCTGTGAGCACCCTTTCTTCCTAGGTCACCACCTTGGACCCATTCTGTGTTCCAGCACACTGGGGGGACTTGGGAGCATCCCCTTCCCTGCAGCGGACTCTGTTGGATCCAATATCCCAGAACTGAGTGGGAAAGAAACTATTTTTTTCTGTTGAAGGGAACTAAATCCCAGAAAGAGGAGCCTGGAAGTACCAAAGCCCATGGTGGTTGCTGCTGAGGGTGCTGGAAGCGGACACATCAAGTAGCCATCATCCTAGACTAGGACATTCCCATGTGCCACATCTACACTTCTCTTAAATCCCTCCAGGGATGGGGACTCCACCACTGCCCTGGGTAGCCTGTGCCAGGGCTGGACAACACTTTCAGGGAAGGAATTTTCTCTAATATTCAACCTGAACTTTCCCTGGTGCAACTTGAAGCCATTTCTTTTTGTCCTGTCACTTGTTTCCTGGGAGAACCTGGCTAGAGCCTCCTTTTGAGTAGTAGCAGAGAGCGAGAAGATCGCCCCTGAACCTCCTTTTCTCCCATGAACGGCACAAAACTGACCCCAAGATTTGAGGTGAGACCTCACCAGTGCCCGGTAGGTACAGGGATCAGTCACTGTCCTGGTCCTGCTGGCCACACTATTGGTGAGACAAGCCAAGTTCCCCTTGGTCTTATTGTCCACCTGGAGACACACACTGCATCTGCACCAGCTCCAGTTCCAGATCAAGTGCTGCCTAATGCACAGCCCTGGGCTGGCCGCAGCCCTCACAGAGCTCTAGGGAACAGGATCTGTGCTCCTTTGGTCCAGTGGCCTCACTCTCAAAGCACAAGACACCCTTCCAACCTAAATTTGTCCAGCCAGGTTGGATGGGGCTTAGAGCAATCTGTTCTAGTGGAAGGTGTCCCTATCTATGGCAGGGGGTTGGAACTAGAGGAGCTTAAGGTCTCTTCCAAACCAAATCATTATGTTATTCTATGAAAAAAGGATTTAGACTTAACTAAGAATTAGATGTTTCTGGAGTAGAGTTTACATGGAAAAGCAGACATCCAGAGCTCTGAGATGAAGGTCAGACGCTGACAAGGGCAGGTAACAACCAGCAAGAAGAGGTCTCTTGGAGGTGCAGCTTAACCAGTGCTCCCAAACCTTGTGAACCAGACAACACAAACCTTTATGCACTTGGACAGACACAACAGTTGTATGATGTTCAGGGATGTGTAAGCTGGAACAGAGGCAAAGGAGGGGACTGCTCAGAACTGCATGTAAACTGGACTGCAGGTAAGGACTGAGCCGCATTAGTGGAGCAGTGAGGTCAGGTATTAGAGACTGGAAACAAAAAGAAGGTAAGAAAGGCAATTGTATGAGCCAGTGACACAGGATTTATACAGAACTAAATGCCCTGACTGAACAGGGAAAATACAGCGTGAGGGCCAGCCCTCTGAGAGACCAAAGGGCACTGGAACACACTGAAAACTAGCCGAGGGACTGCAAGGCTAAAGAGCACAACACCAATAAATTGTTAAACTAGTGAAAACCAGAGACTAAGAGCTCTGGCAGTCAGAAAGCTCCCAAGACAACATGCAAGCCTTAATTCAGCCTTGGACAAAACAAAGGGCTTTCTCCAAATGTCAGCTCCTAAGCACCACACTGCAACAGGATGCATGTTCATGCCAGACTTCCTTACCAGAAAATCCAGCAAAGAATTCATGGCCAAGGAGCTTTGTACCACAAGAGGAAACCATGGATCTTGCCAAAAACAAAGCAGCAACCTACCAGCAGGTAACTGTCAGAAACATGGATGTAAAGACTGAAGAAACTCATGATATTTATTAAAGTCCTTATCATAAGAAGAGTTAGGATCTTAGGAATAAACCACACCATCATCCTTCCAAACCCAGGGGAGATGAAGAAAACCAAATGAAGTGTTTGCTTTGGCAAATTAAATGTAAAAAACCCACAGGTAAACACACATATAAAAGAAGCCCCTTCTTTAGCAATGAAAGCTAGGACCTCTGAGACATATCAGAAGCTGGAAGTCAGCCTGAGAGGGTGAGTTTCCATAAGTGATAAAGATCAAGGCCAGGCTGGACAGGACTTGGAGCAACCTGATCTATTGAAAGGTGTCCCTGTCCACAGTGAGGTTTGTAACAAGATGAGCCTGAAGGTCACTTCCAATCCAAAACTGTTCTCTGATTCTATGGCAAATGGGAAAGTTACAATAGAAGAAATAGGGAAAGAATGAATGGATGTCTTAAATGTATGCATCTCTTGCTTTATTGGAACCTGAGTGTAAGTTGGTCTATGCCTACTTGACATCTGTGTGTGAAAACAATCCACCTGACTCCTGACTCTTGTTCTGCAAGGTAAGAGAGAGGAAACTACAGAATCCTACTCTTCCCATATATCCATAACCCTTTCTCCATATACCCATGTGTTCAGAGCTCTTAAGATCATGCCAAACATGTTGTCACTGTCAAATTTGGCCCCAGAAAACAAGAGGGATCTATTTACTCCCCTGCCCTAAGGGAAAACTATTCCTAAGTGCTCCAACAGAGACAGAAACATACTGGCACTTTGGACTCTTATTGCTCTCACCACAGTGGGATGCTGGATGCCTCGATGCTGGGATATGATTGGTTTCTAAATCCCAGTTTCATAGGATTTTAATTACTGGTCTGGCATGGTGGGGAGTGGAACTGGCTGCGGTCAGACGAAGGATCAATACGCCGGCCCAGAACATATTGAGCCTCGGCACTCACAGATGCTATTGCACTATTTAATCATCTTTTGCAAAATTTACAGTGCAACAGAAGGAATCAATACAGAATTTATCACATTCCCTTGTAAATATGAGCATGGAGAGGGAGAGAGGATGTCAGGCACTCTGGCATGACAGCTGGTCTGGGCAGCAAACCTCCAGATCAGACCACCCAGGACAACTACCATGCCTGTGACTCGCCAAAAAAGGGCCCGGCCAGCCACTGGGACTTGCATTCCTGGGGACAGCTGCA
The DNA here is from genome assembly GCA_013398615.1 of Brachypodius melanocephalos. Classification (NCBI taxonomy): domain Eukaryota; kingdom Metazoa; phylum Chordata; class Aves; order Passeriformes; family Pycnonotidae; genus Brachypodius; species Brachypodius melanocephalos. The sequence continues at coordinate 9,461,299 of VZSR01003209.1, forward strand.
TCCACAGTGGCTGCATTTGTATGCTCTGACCTGCTTGCAAGCTAAACCTTGTCCATTTTTCTAAAGGAAGAATGGGAGGAAGCCACACAGATTGTGCAGCACCTTACTCTGCACAACGTGGTTTACACAGCCTGTCATAGAGTCATAGAATAGTTTAATGGAATTTTATGGGTTGGAAAAAGATCATAAGTCCAACCACTCCCTCAGCACTAATCCACGTCCACAAGTGCCATACCCACAAGGCTCTGAAATCCCACCATGGATGGGGTCTCCAACACTGCCCTGGGCAGCCTGTGCCAAGGCTGAACAACCCTTCTGGGGAAGAAATTTTCCCCATATCCAACCTAAACCTCCCCTGGCACAACTTCAGGCAGTTCCCTCTCATCCTGTTGCTTGTTACTCGGGAGAAGAGCCCGACCCCTACCTGGCTCCACCCTCCTTTCAGGAAGTTGTAGAGAAGGAGGAGTTCTGCTGTGAGCTCTTGTTTACCCTGCCAACTGCTGACTGCAGCAAAACTTCAATGTTACTTTCTCAGGATCTGTTAAAACCAAAGGTATCTCCTCTCTGGACCTGGCTGCTGGGATCCTGAGAGCGTGCTCTCTAGGAATATCATTTACTCTCCCTCTAGAAGAATGGACTCTTAATCTGGGATGCAACAGAAAACACTACAAGATATATTACGCAGTAGTTAATAAGAAATTAATTGGGTTAGAAAAACCCAATTAATTAGAACCTGATTTTTCCAGAGAATACCATAAGCACTTTTGCCTTCTGATGTCCAAAGTCCATCCCTTGCAACGCTGGCTCCATAATCTGTTTACCCATCACTCACCCTACTCACAAGATCTGCAATTACATTGGACTGAGGAGAGGAGCGCACAACATTAGGAACAAATGCACTGGGCTAAATTTACCAGCAAATCAAGTTCAGCAGACCAGGTTATTGCAGCTTCAGCTAAAATGTTTTCACAAACGTACATTTGTTTCTTCCTCTCTCTCTTTCACATCTAATTAGAGATGAGAGACTCCAAGATTGCTGAAGAGGACCTTTGGACAAGGGCAAGGAGTGACAGGACAAGGGGAATGGCTTCCCATTGACAGAGGGCAAGATTAGATTGAGTATTAGGAAGAATTTCTTCCCTGTGAGGTTGGTAAGGCCCTGCCACAGGTTGCCCAGAGCAGCTGTGGCTGCTCCATCCCTGGAAGTGTTCCAAGCCAGGTTGGATAGATCTTGGAGCAATCTGGTCTAATGGAAGGTGTCCCTGCCCATGGCAGGGGAGTGGAATGAGGTGGGCTTTAGGGTCTGTTCAGCCCAGACAATCTTGTGATTCTGTGTTTCTGCTAAGGATGTACTGCAGGGGGCATTTCCAATGCAGTAACAGCCTGGTCAGCCTGTGTGCTGGCTCTAGGAGGAGCTGGGAGCAGAGGGGATGATTTGTGAAGATGGGAAATAGAAAGCAGGGCAGTCAGGGATGAGGAGAGCACTGGGTAGAATAGGACATGTATGGAACCTGCCCAGGTTTGGCAGGAGGGCACGCGTTGGTTTCTACAGTGGGGACAGATAGAGGGGAGGTCCCAGGAACTGGCACAGGTCAGTCTCTGAAGGAAGGAACTGCTCTACTTTTAAGCAAGGATAGGAGATACAAGCCCCTATCCACCTATGTGCAGCAGCAGAGTAGTGCACTGCCACACAACTGTGTGAAAACAACACTTCCACACGTCAGCAGATGACAGTTCAGACAATCGCTCGCTACATGGACACACACACACCAAACACACCTTGGAAAAGCACTTGGAAATGAATTTTGAGATCCTAGAAAAATGCCAGCTGAGCTGCTACACACCAGGGAAACTTGGCTTCTATGCTTCTTCCTGTGCCTAGCTTCTCAGGTGTATACATAAGCAAGTGCTCACAATATTCTGATTTTGCATTTTGCGAGCTCCAACATAACACAGTTCCTGCAGCATCTTCCTCTGTGCTCTGTCTAATGTAACTTTAATTTACTGAAAGGTTGCCACAGTTATGACAATTCTTCCCAGCACAAGGCTGTGAAAGTGGAACAGTTTCTCGTGCTGGGAGAAGAGTCGTTTCTCTGCACAGCAAATCCCTGAGCAGCAGCAGTGCTGTCCCTAGCTCTGAATCACAGAATCACAAGATTGTCTGGGCTGAACAGACCCTAAAGC